>JASDDO010000014.1:469656145-470306142 GCA_030015575.1 Agapanthus africanus | reverse complement strand
CCTTGAGCAAGTCCAGAAATTTCTGGCCTCAACTTGCTTTTTCTTCATGTGTTGAATTGGTTTGGTTATGAATTTATTTTAAAAATAGTTGTTGAAGTATGGTGCTTTGACTTTTGGGAGAATTGACCAATGACTTTTCCTACACACCCACACCCTCCCCTTCCCCCTAATCTGGCCGAAACCTGCACCCCCTCCTCTTCATCTCTTTTCTTTTCATTTCTTCAAAATTCTTCATGTTTAATTCAACAAAATTGCAATTTCAAGCTTACAAATTAAACCCATCCTTCATCTTCCTTTTCCTTCACCTCCCTAGCTTGGATCTTGATGCTTGAGGCCATCATTTGAAGCAAATTTATTCTTTCTAGATCTCAAATTGAGGTATTATTTCCATCAAGTTAATTTCTTTTGGCTAAATTCCTTTAATTATATGGTTTTAGTGTTAAAAGTTTAACTAATTTCTAATCTAGTTTATAAAAGAGTAGTTTGTTTTAAACTAGGGTTTTTTAGCACACCATTATTTGGTTAATTAAATTTATTTTGCTTGCTAGTTCCTACACAACCAAATCAAAGAAGTTACCTTGTTTATGTGGTCTTCAAATTATGCTAATTTAGTTAATTTTAAAAGTGTGATTTTGGTTGTAAATTGTTGTTTTAGGAAATTCAAGAAAGGGTTTATGTATGGAAAATGGGTTGTGAAGCATGATAAATGTGTTGTAATTATAGTGTTTGTAGATTGCTTGTTGTGTGCTTGGATATTGTGTTGGATTGTGATAACCGTATCGCTAATTTTCGATATTTGCACCAAAATTGCTAGTTTTGTGCTTACTAGGTTTTTATTAAAATTAATTGGTGAATTATTTGTGATACCTTGGGGGATGTTTTTAGCATCACCTATGACGTTTAGGATGCGTGAGTGCAGAGTTTTGAGTAGTCGGGTTTTAGTTTTGCCGGGCGACCAAATCGGCGTTTTTTTGGCAGTTTTTGCGATTTTCGCGTGTGTTCCGCGCACTTTGTGCACGTTTTGCCTAGCTAGTGAACTTTAGTAGTTTCGTTGGGTTTTGCGTCGTTCTTGATAAGTAACCTTATGTTTGGTATTGATGTAAATTCCAGGTTCGGTCGCGGAGACGTCAGACACGGCGCGAAAGGGGAAAGCGGTGATTGGACACAGCTAGCCAGGGATTCCGGTGAGTAGATGTAACATCTACGGGGGACTATCATTGGATGGCGCAAGCCGCCCGATAGTTTTAGTAACTTACATGATTCTTAGTGATGTTAGTAATTAGGGGTGAAATACGTATATGATTATTTGCTGCATCCATGCATTATATTGACATACCTATGCGAAACCATTTTATAGGACACCTGCACCATTGCCAGGTTTTTATATGCAGCACGAGCACTATTCATGCTTACACACACACCCTGGTAATTGCCATGCCACCACACTAGATAACCTTTAAATTTAAACCTTTTACTAATTGATACTTAAACTTGTGCTATTGCCTTTAATTCCTTAAAATGAAACCGTAGGATTGCTATTCATGTGCATGTACTTCATCATATTAATTGTTCATGCTTAATCTATTAATCACACATCGCAACTTGATTATTGATACCATATGCATTCTGTCACGACCCGAAGGGTACGGAACGTGACTGGCACTTAAGTTTACGAAACGTCTAAAGACGTCCGTAAAATAAGTAAGCCAAAGCCCAGAAAACAAAACCAATTAAGCAAAAGAGTGAAGAAAACCCAAACATTTGAAAGCAAGTTTATCAAATAAGTGTTGTAAAACCCTTTTTAAAAACAATACCATTTTTCCCGAAAATTTCGGCAGAGTCTCCTTTGTAAATACTGGCCCCCAAAATGGGTAAAACAAAAATAAGCATGAATCCAACAAAATAGGGCATCCCCAAGCAGGAGCTAGCTCTTCGCCACAAGGCGGTCACAAATCCACGCAATATAAATGACAACAAGAATAATAATCATAATAAGGCATAAGAAAACATCATCTCGACTCAAGTGAGCTCGACCCCAAAATACAGCATAAAAGTCCCCAAACTTCACAGTCTCATTTCTAGGTCAATATACAATAAATCTGGTAGAAACAGTAGATGGAGTACACTAGATACAAGAATATACAAGGTGGTACAAAAATGATAACATAACCCACCTATGAGCAAAAACCCTCGAGTCCAGGCAAAGGAGGCAAAAGAACAAGTGCGCCCGCCGCTACTGAACTGACGGAGCGGACCTGCAAAAGACTGTGGCACAACAGGGGTGAGTTGCCAACTCGTGAGCAATAAATAACACCTACAAAGGCTATCGTATGCATGCACACAAGCATCCTAGCATCTAAAATACAGGTACGACTGGATGCACTAGCAGGTGTGTATACAACATCAGTGTACTAATATGTATGCAACATGAATATCTGAGGTCTCAATAGGTATATATAAGAAACATTTTTATCTATTTTTGTTTTTGAAACTCTTTTAGAATGACAGCATAATACTCAAGGAATCGACGAGAACCGGTGTCCAGCGACGACACCCAAAAGCTGTCTCAAATCTCATAAATCCATGTCATAGTGTCTCTGGCCTCAGCCCTCCGGCTGACCCATCTCAATATCAATACCTCATCCTCTCGCGGCCCCGGTCGGTATCCTCTGGATATCCGCCGTGCCCAATGAAGTCACCGGTAGGTAATCCGTCCCCTGCCAGGCTCATCGTCAGCACCACGAGCTTCTTGTCCCGGGGTACCCAACCGGGCCCACCATGTACCCGAAACGGTTCATCCAACTCCTCGAAACGGGTCTCCAAAAACCACAGCAAACTCATGGTGGACGACACTTACATCACTAGGAAACCGCAATTTACATGTTTTAAAAATATAATAAGTTTAGAAATTTTGCGGCTTTCCTCCGAAATCCAGAAATATCATAAAATCTCAAGAAATCCTCATAAGTGCATATATCAATGATAATGAATGCATATGGTGTCAATAATCAAGTTGCGATGTGTGATTAATAGATTAGGCATGAACAATTAATATGATGAAGTACATGCACATGAATAGCAGTCCTACGGTTTCATTTTAAGGAATTAAAGGCAATAGCACAAGTTTAAGTATCAATTAGTAAAAGGTTTAAATTTAAAGGTTATCTAGTGTGGTGGCATGGCAATTACCAGGGTGTGTGTGTAAGCATGAATAGTGCTCGTGCTGCATATAAAAACCCTGGCAATGGTGCAGGTGTCCTATAAAATGGTTTCATATAGGTATGTCAATATAATGCATGGATGCAGCAATTAGTCAAATAAGTATTTCACCCCTAATTACTAACATCACAAAGGGTCTTGTAAGTTACTAAAACTATCGGGCGGCTTGCGCCATCCAACGATAGTCCCCCGTAGATATTACATCTACTCACCGGAATCCCTGGCTAGCTGTGTCCAATCACCGCTTTCCCTTTTCGCGCCGCGTCTGACGTCTCCGCGACCGAACCTGGAATTAACATCAATACCAAACATAAGGTTACATATCAAGAACGAGGCAAAACCTAAACGAAACTACTAACGTTCGCTAGCTAGGTACAACGTGCACAAAGTGCGCGGAACACACGCGAAAATCGCAAAAACTGCCAAAAACACCGATTTGGTCGCCCGGCAAAACAAAAACCCGACTACCCAAAAATCCGCACACACGCATCCTAAACGTCATAGGACAAGCCATTACAATCATCACGATATCAAAAATAATTCATCACATAAATTTATAACAAAACTAGTAAGCATTTGCATTCCAAAATCGGTGCAAAAATCGCCGATTTGCGACAAAACGACTACAATCTAGCATAATCACCCAAGTCACTCCATTAGATAACCACTACACAAAATTTCAACACATTAACCATGCTCCAAAACCTAAATTCCACAACCAATCCTTTCTTGATTTTTCTCAAAAGCAATTTGCAAATCAAAATCCATACTAGAAAAACTTAACTAACACTAATTTCAAACCCAATTAGCAAGTTAACCTTCTAGATTAGGTTAGCAAAACAACTAGATAACAAATTAGGTTTAATCAACTAAATAATGGTTTCTAAACCTTAAATCAACTCATTAATCAAGCTTCACAACCCATTTCCATACACTAACCCCTTTCTAGATTTTCCTAAAACAACAATTTACAACCAAATCACACTTCTAAAATTAACTAAATTAGCATAATTTGAAGACTACATGAACAAGGTAACCATATAGATTAGTTAATTAACAACTAGATCAACTACAAAACAATTTAATTATCTATCATGGCTTCAAAACCCTAGTTTAAACAAACTACTCTTTTTAAAAAAACAAGGTTAGAAATTAGCTAACTTTTAACACTAATACCATATAATTAAAGGAATTTAGCAAAAAAAGAAAGTAACTTGATGGAAATTATACCTCAATTGAGATCTAGCAAGAATAAATTTTTCTCCAAATGATGGCCTCAAGCATCAAGATCCAAGCTCGGGAGGTGAAGGAAAAGAAAGATGAAGGAGGGTTTTAATTTGCAAGCTTTAATTTGAAATTTTGATGTGTTAAACTTGAAGAATTTTGAGGAAATGAGAAGAAAAGAGATGAAGAGGAGGGGTGTGCAGGTTTCGGCCAGAGGAGAGCATGGGGGAGGGGTGTGGGTGAGTGGGAAAGTCATGGTCAAGTCTCCAAAAGTCAAATGCACCATACCTTATCAACTATAATTAAAATAAATCAATAAACCCTTAATTCAACTCAAGAAAGCAAACAAGGAAATGAGGCCAGAAATTTCTGGACTTGCACAAGTTGGGGCTGTCCTAGGGCTGAGGGAAAAGAGAGCGGGGTTTTACAAAAGAAATTTTATGCAAAAAGGCCCCCTACAAGTCAAAAATTGCAAGTTTTAGCTCAAAATTCAATAAATTCGTTTCATATCATAAAAATTTGTTAAAAATCAAAATAAAATACTAAAAATTTATGTTACCACTATATTTTAATTATCATAATTTTAGAGATTAAAATTAGCCCGGAAAAATTTGTATTTATCGCTAATTTAATGTATTTTCTTACCGGCTTAAAATAATATTAAAAAATGAAAAATTAGGGAAAATTTTTAAACGACCAGAATTACATAATTAACTCATTAGCTACTAAAAAAAAGCAATTACCTATCCATTTTAGGTATAATTAGCCCTAAACTGCAAAATAACAAGAAAGACGGTTTTCGGAAAAATACCGAATTTTCACCGAATTTCAGGAAAACACCAAAACGACTTTTCAAGACGCTATACATTCATTATCATTGATATATGCACTTATGAGGATTTCTTGAGATTTTGTGATATTGCTGGATTTCGGGGGAAAGCCGCAAAATTTCTAAACTTATTATAGTTTTAAAATATGTAAATTGCGGTTTTCTAGTGATGTAAGTGTCGTCCACCATGAGTTTGCTGTGGTTTTGGAAATCCGTGTCGAGGAGTGGAGGAACCGGCACGGGTACATGGTGGGCCCGGTAAGGTACCCCGTGGCAAGAGGAATGTGGTGTTGACGTTGAGCCTGGCAGGGGACGGATTACCTACCGGTGACTGTTTGGGACGGCGGATATCCAGAGGATACCGACCGTGGCCGCTAGATGATGAGATATTGATATTTGAGATGGGTCAGCCGGACGGCTGAGGCCAGAGATACATTTATGAGATTTGAGACAGCTTTTGGGTGTCGTTGCTGGACACCGGTTCTCGTCGATTCTTTGAGTATTATGCTGGCATTCTAAAAGAGTTTCAAAAACAAAAAGAGATAAATGTTTCTTATATATACCTATTGAGACCTCATATATTCATGTTGCATACATATTCGTACACTGATGTTGTATACACACCTGCTAGTGCACCCATTCATACCTGTATTTTAGATGCTAGGATGCTTGTGTGCATGCTACGATAGCCTTTGTAGGTGTTATTTATTACTCACGAGTTGGCAACTCACCCCCGTTGTGCCATAGTCTTTTGCAAGTCCGCTCCGTCAGTTCAGTAGCGGCGGGCGCACTTGTTCTTTTGCCTCCTTTGCCTGGACTCGAGGTTTTGCTCTTAGGTGGGTTATGTTACTGTTTTGTACCACCTTGTATATTCTTTGTATCTAGTATACTCCATCTACTGTATCTACCAGTATTGTTGTATATTGACCTAGAGATGAGACTGTGAGGTTTGTGGACTTTTATGCTGTATTTTGGGGTCGAGCTCACTTGAGTCGACATGATGTTTTTCTTATGCTTCATTATGATTATTTCGCATGTTGTTGCTTTATATTGCGTGGGATTTATGACCGTCTTGTGGCGAAGAGCTAGCTCCCGCTTGGGGATGCCTTATTTGTTGGATTTATATATATTCTTGTTGTACCCATTTTGGGGGCCAGTATTTACAAAGGAGACTCTGCCGAAATTTTCGGAAAAATTGGTATTGTTTTTAAAAAGGGTTTTACATGACTTATTTGATAAACTCGCTTTCAATTGATTGGGTTTTCTTCACTCTTTTGCTTAATTGGTTTTGTTTTCTGGGCTTTGGCTTACTTATTTTACGGACGTCTTGAGACGTTTCGTAACCTAAGTGCCAGTCACGTTCTGTACCCTGCGGGTCGTGACAGTGAATGTCACGTTCGCAAATCCGTCTAAAAGGGTTATAGCAATTAGACATGATTTACTGATCAAATGACATTCACGGTCGCAGATATAATGTAAATACTGTGAACTAACATGTTTAAAATTTTCGATCGACTAAATTTCCCGAAGTGGGCCCCAATCACAACTGTAGCACTCAAAAATAATCTGGCCCCAAGCAAAATATTCCAGAGACCCCTTTTTCCAGTCATGAACCCCTGTAGAAAAAATGACGAACTGTTGCTACAGTTCGTCCGTGGAACCGCGGCTAAAATGGGAGTACGGCCGCATTTCCGCCGCTCTACAGTAACAATAGAATACCAAATTTTCACAGGTTTCATAGAAAACCCTGCCTGAATTTATGCAATGCACCAAATAATTTTTTGAAAACAAACAAAATTCGACAGAAACTGTTACTTTTGAAAACGCGGTTTCGGAATTTTTCATCGATCGAAGTTCTAAACACGTTAGAGCAAGCTAGTAAAGGTTAATGGCGTGGCTCTGATACCATGTTAGACTACGGTAGCGCCCCGGCCGTCTGTCCGAGGCCAAAATGCTGAAACAAAAACTTTTCTCAACTTGGAAACCAGCGCTACCGCGGACTATAAACCCGGATCGGACCATTAACCTACTACTAGCTAACAAAAGAAAGGGTAGAGTGCTATACCGAGCGATCCGTGTCCTTCGGTCTTCGGCCACCACCCCGATCTCCTCGCGGAATCTCCGGTCTCGATCTCCTCGTCGGAAAGGGCACCACATCACTGAGTCTTTTGACGGGCTCCCACGTTTGGACCGAGGCAACTCGAACACAAAGTTGGCAAGCCGACGTGTCCAAGATTGCTGTAGACTAAGTGTAGAAATCTTTTTCTTAAGGGTTTAATGGAAGTTGCCATTTGGATGGAGATGGAGGAAAAAACTTTTGAGATGAACTAAAGAGTTTTTTTGGTGCAAAAATGAGATCAATCATTTTTCACCCAATGAATGGGGCTCCCCAAGTAATGGCCAGCCATGATATGAGAGAGGAGGGATGTCAAAATCAAGCAAGAGAGAATAATGAGTGATGATGAGAAACAATGATCACAACAAAGTCTCCTCCTCATCAATCCATTCACATAAAGCCAGTAATGATGCAAATGGAAGTCAAAGTAAATCTAGAACCATCATGAAGTAACCACTTACAAAAACACCCTCCACTTTGCTAATTTGCACATTTTCAAATAAGCCCCTCCCATCAAAGAAATTTCAGCCAAGAAGGAACAAAGGAAAAATGGCCGAAATGGAATGCAAACTGGCAACTTCAAAAAGCTATCCCGTAATAAATTACAGGAAAACCCCACGACTGTATATACATACCCGCATTTGTATTTCGACCGAATACAAATGCAATGAGACAAAATCTACACTGTACAATACTAGTATTATCCGTCCAATCATGATCCGGGCAATACCGCACGTACATGATCGAACCCTGCCATATATCCATACGGCCTCTACAGCGTTTCGCCCGAAACTTGAGAAACTGTCTGTAGAGGACTCTAAAGACTCATCAATACTTTGGCTATGGTTTTAACCACTAGCACGTCAGAGGTATTAGCCGTACGTAACGGGATACCAAGTATTGACAAAAAGGGAGGTCGATGAGCGAACTCATCCTGACACCCTACTGAGCCTGTCAGTGACAATATCCGTACAGTCCGGTCCGTTCTTCTATGAGCACTACATGGCGGGCCGAGGGGGTTGGTAAAAGTCAGCCCCCCAAAAGCGGTACAAGTCATGTCGGAGCGTAGCCCAGAACACCTTGAGATACTACTGGAATACCTACCAGTAAATCTCCTGCCTCGGCCGAGGGCTTTATGTAATGGCTCTCCTAGACACTGCGCGATCTCACCCCCAATACCGGGAGAGACGAAACCCCTGCAGATTCGCTCACTGCCTCCATGTGGCTCGGGATTGTTCCCAACTAAAACCTATTTGCACGACTCCTTTGAGCCGTGGTAGGGTAGTAATCAAAGCACAGTGGGAACTCACACGAGACAAATGACGATCTCAGGTCGATGAACTAACCTGTACACATGTCACCAGGGAACTGCTATCTGACTTCTGGTATAATCCCAACTAGCATGTTCCCGGCGAGTCCTGTCCGGTGTACTCATAACCCATTGAGCACCTGTATACATCTTAGGTGAACCAACTGACACCAGTGGCTTGTGAGACCGGCCACCGCCCCTCGTCGGGGTCTCGACTGTATACACTAGTCTACTCTGGAGTATCCATGCCCTGTCTCGAAAACTCCCACGACTATGGACCTTTTAAGGATGTTCTTATAGACCCCAGCTCCCATGTATATGATCGCCATCATACTGCTGGCCGTCAAGCAATAGTGACCTGTAAGGTCACCTAAAGCAGTACACGATGATAAAGACAAACCATGGTAGCATACTATTCTCTATCAACGTGTCATAGTGAACTACAATGTCACCTAAAGCATGTACACGATGATAAAGACAAACCAGATAGTTTACAATCATCCTGAGTAAGACTGTCCTACCGGTATAGGTCCTCCCTCATTCATTGCAATCACGTGCCTGCAATCCAATAATTGACTCAGAGGGCACTATATCCAACACGCATATCCCATATGCACCCCGCATCTTATCACCTGAGCTAGGAAACCCCTCTGTGGGACTCTAAGACTCGTCAATACGCTAGCAGTAGGCAGTGATCATATCACATACCCATAAACCGTCAGTGGCACTAGCTGTTCGTAACGGCTCCCTGGTATTGAGCGATCAGAAGAAAAACAAGCGAACCTGTCAAAACTCCCGGCCAGCCAACTGGAAACACTTACCGTAAAGTCCGGTCTCTTCGTCAGATATGCTGCATATCGAGTCCAAAGATGGTATCATCGACCCCAATAACTCAATAAGTCATGCCGGTATATGGCTCATAACAGATGGAGAAACTACCAATAACTCTTATCAGTAAATCTCAACAACTCTGGCCAGGGACTTCCTGTTATAGCCAATCGAGCATAGCTCAACATCAACCCTCAATACCGGGAGAGACGAAACCCCTCTTATCGTTCATTGCATCCATGTGCCTCGGGACTGTACCTAAAATACACCTGTTTTCACGACTTAGTAGAGCCGTGGTAGGGTAGAGATTAAACTACAGTGGGAGGATACACAAGACTCTATGACGATCTCGGGTCTACAAACTAAGCTGTACCAGTGTCACCTGAGAACTGCTATCCAACGATAGACATAATACCACAAAGGAGTTCTCAGCGAGTCCGTTCAGTGTACCCAGTCTCCACTGAGCACCGGTATATAATCTTTGGTGTCACCACACCAATGGATATGGGATCATCCATCGCCCATCATATAGGACAAGAAACATATACGCTAGTCTACTCTGGAATATCGATGCCCCATCTCGATACATTTACGACTAGGAACATTTCAAGGATATGCTTATAAACTACACATGTCCCACTAGTATGATCTGCATCATAATCCCAGTAGTCAAGAAAATATCCTAAGGGCTTTATCAACATGTACCAAATGAGTAATATGCATGATCAAGTGAACATGTCAAGATAAAGAACAACCAGATAGCATACTATCATGTCGAGCAAGAATGTCCTCTGAATATATATATACACATACCGATACATCCACTATCATATAATGGCCTCTGGGGCATACATATATCCAACACCATCTGCCAGATTTCATAGTCATGGTATGTAGCGATGGCAAGTAGGATCCAGATGGACTTAAGCAAAGCCACTGAAGAAAAGGTTTCATTATAATTGATACGTGGTCGTTGAAGAAAACCTTTTGCTACAAGTCTAGCTTGGAAAGTCTCAACTTTTTCATCTACACCAAGTTTCTTCTTAAAGATCCACTTGCTCTCGATGGGTTTTACCACTTCAGGAGCAACTTCCAAAGTCCATACTTTGTTGGTGTACATGGATTCCCTCTCAGATCGCATTGCATCCATTTCACAAAGTCCCCACTCGTGATGACCTGCTCGAAACTAGTTGGGTCATCATGTTCCATGATGCAATCCTCGCTCCCACCGTCAATGAGAAAACCATTATATCTCTCAGGTGGATGAGGAACCCTACTATATTTGCAGAGTGGCTGAGGTTCATCGGGGACTATCGGATCCTCTGGTTCTTCCAAATCATCAGCTGCAGTTTGTGTAGCTGGAACGTTTTCCAGTTCTACCTCATGACCACTAATTTTTTTTAAGGAATTCCTTTTCTAGAAAGGTGGAATGCCAAGAAACAGACAACTTTTGCTCCTCGGTGTGGTAGAAGATATACCCTCATGAATGTTTGGGATATCCAATAAACTTACACAGAACTGACCTTGCCTCGAGCTTGTCCGGATTTTATGTTTTCACATATGCCGGACAACCCCACATCTCAACATAATTAAGACATAGTCTCTTTCCTTCCCATATCTTATATGGAGTGGTTGGCATGGATTTGTTGGGAACCATATTCAATAGGTCTGCAGCTGTCTCCTGTGCATAACCCTAGAAGGAAATAAGCAACTCAGCAGTACTCATCATAGAGCGCACCATATCTAATAGGGTGCGGTTTCTCCTCTCTGATACACCGTTGTGCTGTGGTGTATACGGAGGAGTAAGCTGAGAGAGAATCCCATTCTCTTTTAAATAATCACGGAATTCCGTGCTCAAGTATTCTCCTCCCTGATGTGATCAAAGGATTTTAATACTTTTACGCGTTTGGTTCTCTACTTCGTACTTGTATTCCTTGAATTTCTCAAATGCTTCAGACTTGTCTTTCAATAGGAACACATGTCTGAATCTTGAGAGATCATCGGTGAATGTGGTAAAGTACGAGGAACCATTCCTGGCATGTGTAGACATGGGACCTGTTCGGCACGATTTGTTACATTTTAATACCGCCCATTTTTTTTTATCATTTTGACAATAAACAGTGCTATTTAATCCATGTCTGCTCATTTATACAGATTACAGGTACGCAGACGGAAGCACTGATTTTTGTTACGCAACATGCACAAAAAGACATATTTTTAGCTAAAACTGCAAACTAGACGGAATATAGATCAAGAATTAAAATGAGTTTGCAACATATACATGTGTGTGTACAAAAAGAATAAGTGAAATGGTCCAACACATACATGTGTGAACATTTGTGAAGATGTATGAACCTTGGGAGCTGCTTTAGCTCAATAATGATGAGTGGTGCAAGTGGGTATGCAAGTGAATGACATATGATTTGAAGTGTGAACACACACTCACCCACTTCATCCCCCCACTCTGTGATTTTTCCCCAGATTTCACACATGTGCTAAATAAATTAAATTGCAAATATCATGAGATACCAATGAGACCAGAAGGCTACTGAAGCTTGGTGGGCCCCAGAATCCAATCCTTGGCCGCAATTTTATTCAGTTTGGCCGCAAATTGCGGCCAAGTGGGCTCCAATTTTGCTCGTTCAAATTTTGTGGGTCCCTGGTGGTCTTTTTAGTCTATTGTCACCTGCAAATTTTGTTGTTGGATTCTCTATAAATAGCAGATCAAGGCATGAGGCCAAGAGAGAACTTTTTGCATACTTCTAATCTCTAGTTAAATTTCTTGTATCTCTTGGGATTGAGTTGAGTTCTTTGCCTTCCTCTGGTCTTGCAACTTCTCTTGTTGAGCTTGCAAGATTAGATTTTGGTAGTTGAACTCATTTACTTGTATTTTGAACCATTGTAATAAATCTTCATTACATTGATGAAGTGTGAGTAGTTGTTCTCATTTACTTTTTAGTCACTTTTCTATTTTTGTCATTACTTTTCATTATTCAGTTGTGATATTTCTATTATAATGTGTGAGTAGTTGTTCTTGGGCTATGGTGAGATAGGTTGTGGAATGACTTTACTTCCAACCCCTCCCTATTGATTCTTGCACTTTTTCTCTTCCTTTCTCAATATTGCAAGTTTATTATGTTTTGCTTGATAGGATATATCGTTTTGAATGGTTGCAAATCAACCTTTAATATATATCCTATTCCTTCTTTATATTTTATCGTTGCTATGTTGAGATTTGAAGTAGGCGTGAATACGGAATTACATTTTGTGTCGCAACTAGCTAGATAGGATATTTAGCATTCTTGCATATATCCTATACTTGCTACTTCACTTAACCAATTCCATATTCACTCCATTCTAAATCTCATTCTTGTTAGTTTCCGTTTTCTTAACCTTGATATCGTATTTTATCCCGATACATGTTTTCGGATAAATACGTCATACTTTCGCTACTCAAATGGAAACTAAAAGGAATGAATCTTGAATCAAAACGGAGAGGGGGTAAATGTCGTATTTCACTCTTACTGAACCTTAGCCTAAGTTTTCGTATTCCAAAACTTTGCTTCTTTTAAGTATTATACTAAAACGTGACAAAACACTATTTTCCAACGAATTGATCCATAACTCAAAATGATATCATGATATCCACTCCTTGTGGTTCGACCCGTGCTTGCCGGCTTGCTTCAACGCACCATGCACTTGCGGTATTTTTAAACCCGATATTCACGTCGTGCACTATTTTCCGACAAAAAACGACATATCCGATAATGACCATATTCTTCAAAAGTACGTCACCGTGAGTTTCGAACAAGTTTTTAGCTCTGTTGCCGGGGAGTGGCAACACCACGAAGATTATTTTGAGTTATCTCTGTATATACTTTGTATAAAACAAACAAAAATAAAGACACCAAAAACACCTCAAAAATCCGACTTTTTGCTCTCTGTGTTTTCTGTTCTGCATTTGAATTTATTGTTTTAAAATTATTTTGCATACAGAAAGGGTACACTAACAGAAATAGACGAAGACACAAAGAATTTGGAGCAATAACACCAAAATCTGGCCGCAAATTGCGGCAAATTTAACCATATTGGCCGCAATTTGCAGCCTAACCCTGGCATTTTGCCCTAAAATTTTTGTTGCTTCTCTACTTTTATGTTATTACTCCATTTTTATATGCAAAATTTTATAATTATATATCTACAGAACTTTGGCCATAAATATCGTATTGCGCACTAAATATCGTATTTTTTCTTAAATTCCAGATTGCAACGGAAATACGAAATACGATCGTGCGGAGCTGAGAACTGGATTCTTGAGAAAGGTGTTAACAGTGCCAAAGATCCGGGTAGATCGAACTGTACAAGCAAACACTCAAGCTATCATGGATCAAGTCAACGGGAGTTTCTAAACTCAAAAATTCAAGGTACGCATTTTTCCTAACCCCTTCTCCTCAAATCCGACACTCCAATACTTCAATTTTGTGCAGGAATTCTTTTGCAAACTCCGCTGCGCAAGTGCTAAAAGAAACAAACCATATTTTTTGCAGCGCACCGCTCATAACATAAAAAACGATTGATTGATGGTTTGAACAACTTTTATTGTTTACGCATTGCATGAATTTAATACGGACTTAAGGGCAAAGAACCCCAACAAGATACGGTAAGGGATTTCATCACCCTTCTCCGTGGCCCACAAACCACAAAGAACGAGCATTTTCACACCCTCATTAACTTTAAAAGAAATTAGACTTTCAGCTTCTTAGGACAACGCGCTCACTAGGGTAAGTTAAGTGTATTTCGAACACCGCCCATCGGTACATTGTTCCTGAAGTGTCTAGGAAAGTGTGAAAGACGCAACCGCCGAAAGAGAGAAGGTTATTCTAATTAAGAGACCTCACGAAAGCGAGGGAAAACCTCCCTTCCTCTCTGCACTTACCTGGCTTCTCGATCAGTCTATCTTGGGCCCGTTTCGCAGTACATTTTTACTTCAAAATGCAAGTTTTTTTAGCAGGTCTAGTTGACCTAGGCAACCCTAGACTGATTAGGTGTGTGCAGTGTGTCTTGTTTGTGGTCTTGTTATACTTTTTTATGTGTGTGATATTTGTGGTTGTGAATATTTTGGTTGAAAAAATATTTTTTCCATTTTCTCAGTCTTCCCCTACCACTTCCGGATAGTGCATGTCATCTTGGACCAGAGATTCACAATCTCGATTAGTCCGGTTTGTGCCTGTATCTTCCGACTCTTTTACATCTTCTGATTCCTCAGAACCTTCCGAGACCTTTTCACCTTCTGGCTCATCGGAGCCGTCCGATTCTACACCTTCACCTTCTTCTCCTACACCATCAACAATGACGAAGCAAACAATCGTTGTGCAACAGGAGGCGGCTTTACAGGAAATATGTTACCCACACCGTTCATCCCTTCCTTCATGCATTGTGTTGCCCACCATTGCGGCAAACAACTATGATTTCAAACCACAATTCATACCACTACTCCCCAAATTCCACGGACTCGAGTCCGAAGATGCTTACTTGTTAATCAGTGAATTTGAAGGAGTATGTGCGATGATGAAGATTCACGGAGTGGGAGAGGATGTCGTTAAGCTCAAATTCATTCCCTTTGTGCTTAAGGATTGTTAGGTCCATGTTACCTCTCCCGGTACTTTCGGGGATGCGGAAACGGTAAAACAAAATTTTTCTAAACTTTGTAACATGGACCGTAAAAGCCGGATCTTTGCTAAACTAAACTAGCATACTTGCAAAGAAGAGTTAACTACTCGGCAAAGTGGTTATACCTCAACTTGAACTCCTTCTCTTCTTGTTGTTCTTCTTCTTTCTTGCTCTTTGTAGTAGCTTGAATGGCTTCCCCTCCTCGTCTCCTCTTTGCCGAAGATAGATCCACCTGAGGGATTCATCCTTGGGCTCCTTTCTCGATTTTGAGAGAACTAAGGTATTCGGCTTGGTAGACCTTCTACCTTAGAGTGAGTAGAGTGTGCTTTGGGGTGTTATATCTTCAAGGAGATGATTCTCAACACATGAGATTTGCTCTCCTTGAACAAGTGGAGGAAGAAGATGAAGTGAGGAGAGAGAATCAATATGATAGAATGGGCTATCTTTTTCCTTTTTGCAACCATATCAAAAGAAAAAGAATTATCTAATTAGTAATAATAATTCAAATGAGAATAGTTGATGGTTGTTTTGGAATGACCACTATCATCACTTCATTAAATGAATGTTGGCAAGAATCAAGGAGCATCCTTGCAAAATAATGATGATGGTCAAACATTCAACCATGGT
Organism: Agapanthus africanus; assembly: GCA_030015575.1. Lineage (NCBI taxonomy): Eukaryota > Viridiplantae > Streptophyta > Magnoliopsida > Asparagales > Amaryllidaceae > Agapanthus > Agapanthus africanus. Next base: position 470,290,320 of record JASDDO010000014.1, on the reverse strand, counting down.
CAACAAGTCAACCATGGTCAACAAGTCAACAAAACCAACCATAACATAATTCCATTTAATTACTATTATTAATAGATATCTCATAAATTCATTAGGGTTTGGAAAAAAACGACTGTCAACTGTGCATGCGCACCCGTTCCGAAACCCTAATGAAAAACCTCTTCTTCCGCCTTAAACAACTGTGCATACACACCTGCATTCTTGTTCCGATGAACATGAATACTGAGAGATAAAAGTGACCCCAAAACATATACCAGTATCCGGCTCAAACCAGAGCCCGCTGGCAATATCCGTCCGGACTCCAAACATGCACAAGTGCGCGGATGAGAACGAACCCTGTCGCAAAACCATGCGACCTCTACTCTGTTTTGCCCAGAGGCGAATACCCTCTGTGTGGGACTCTAAAGACTCTACACTACGCTGGCAGTGGGTTTAACCACAGACCGCAAGCGGCACTAGCTGTGCGTAACGGTCCCCAGGTAGATGCCGATAAGAAGACTGACGAGGTAAAACCCATCTGAACTCCTACTGAGTCTGAATGTGACATTCTCCGTACAGTCCGGTCTGTTCGTCTGATACATCGCATGTCGGGCCTAGGGGGCGGCAAGCGTCAGACCCCTAATGGCGGTACAAGTCGTGTCGGAGTGAAGCCCAGAACACCCTGAGATAACACTGGAACCTACCAGTATATCTCGCTTGCCCTGGCCAGGGACTACTTGTGTAATGGCTCTCCTAGACAAAGCGCGATGTCAACCCCCAATACCGGGAGAGACGAATCCTGTCTAACCGTCACTGCCTCCAAGTGCTTCGGGACTGCTCCCAACTACTACCTGTTTGCACGACTCAGTAGAGCCGTGGTAGGGTAGCAATCAAAGAACAGTGGGAACACACTCGAGGCGAAGTGACAGTGTCAAGTCAGCGGACTAAGCTGTACTCATGTCACCTGTGAACTGATAACTGACGATAGGTATAATACAAACCATCAGTTCCCGACGAGTCCTGTCCAGTGTACTCGTAACCTAACGAGCACCCGCATACTATCTCAAGTACGACGTACCGACGGCTGTGGGACAGACCGTCTCTCGTGCTGGGATGAGAAGCGCATACGCTAGTCTACTCCGGAGCATCGATGCCCTATCTCGATACTCCCACGACTAGGGACGTGTATAAGGATGTGCTTGTAGATTACCCAGCCCCCACGAGTGTGATCGCCATCACAACGCCGGTAATCAAGCAAAGATCCTAAGGGCTCTACTAATGCGTATAGGTGATATAATAAATAAACACACATGTACACATTAAAGCAGAGACAAACCAAGTAGCATACTACTATATTGAGCAAGATTGTCTGTACAACTGTGAATATCCCAAGCTTCCATCAAGTAATATACATACTAGTATGATACAGTAATGGCCTCTAGGGAATATACACTAACAATCTCCCACTTGCACTAAGGCCATGTACTGGCGTATCGAAGACCTATCATCTCGATCAGCCGCTCGAACTGAGTCTGGGGTAAAGCCTTTGTGAATGGGTCCGCAGTGTTGTCCTTTGTGTCCACTCTCCGCACCTCGATCTCCTGTCGATCAATGATCTCCCTGATCAGGTGATACCGCCTTAAGATGTGCCTGGATTTCTGATGGGACCTTGGTTCCTTCGCTAAAGCTATAGCCCCATTGTTATCGCAATACAAAGGTATTGGGTCAACAATGGACGGAACCACCTGAAGTTCACTAATGAACTTCTTCATCCAGACCGCCTCTTTTGCGGCATCGCTTGCAGCAATGTATTCAGCCTCCATCGTCGAGTCTGCGACGGTTTCCTGCTTGGAACTCCTCCAACATACCGCCCTTCCGTTGAGGGTAAACACAAAACCCGAGACGGACTTGCTGTCATCTTTGTCACTCTGGAAGCTTGAATCGGTAAAGGACTCGACCCTGAGGTCTCCATAACCGTAAACCAGGAACATCTCCTTAGTCCTTCTTAGGTACTTGAGAATGTTCTTCACTGCTGTCCAGTGGTCCTCCCCTGGGTCTGACTGATACCGGCTTACCGCGCTCAACGCGTAAGCTACAACTGGTCTTGTACATAGCATCGCATACATTATAGATCCTACTGCCGAAGCGTAGGGTATAGTGCTCATGCGAACCCTCTCCTCGTCAGTCTTAGGAGACATCTTCTTGGAGAGGGTAATTCCGTGCAATGCGGGTATGTTACCGCGCTTGTAACCCTCCATACTAAATCTCTTTAGTACGGTCTCTATGTACCTGGACTGCGAAAGTCCCAATAGTTTCTTGGATCTATCTCTATAGATCTTGATCCCCAGAATGTACGAGGCATCACCCAGGTCCTTCATGGAGAACCTTTGTGACAAAAATAGCTTGACCGATTGTAGCATAGGAATATCATTTCCTATCAAAAGAATGCCGTCCACGTACAAGACTAGGAATACGACAGTTCATTCTACAATCTTCTTATATACACAGGGTTCATCTTCGTTCTTGATGAAATCAAATTCCTTGATTGCCTCATCAAAACAGATGTTCCAGCTCCGCGATGCCTGCTTTAATCCATAAATGGATTTAAGCAACTTGCACACCTTTCCGCTGCTCCCACTGTCTACGAAACCTTCTGGTTGATCCATGTAAACGCACTCTTCCAAACAACCGTTTAGGAAAGCCGTTTTAACATCCATCTGCCAGATTTCATAGTCATGGAAGGCAGCAATGGCAAGTAGGATCCGAATGGATTTGAGCATAGCCACCGGAGAAAAAGTTTCATCATAGTCCAAACCAGGTCTTTGACGAAAACCTTTTGCAACGAGTCTAGCTTTATAGGTTTCCACCTGCCCATCTACACCAACTTTCCTTTTGTAGATCCATTTGCATCCAACGGGTTTTACCCCAGGTGGAGCAATATCCAAGGTCCACACTTTATTGGCGTACATGGACTCCATTTCGGATTGCATTGCTTCCTGCCACTTATCAGAGTCCCTACTGATAATGGCCTGCCTGAAACTGGTAGGGTCATCTTCTTCCAAGATGCAATCCTCTCGATCCCCGTCAATGAGAAAACCGTAGTATCTCTCGGGCGGATGAGAAATCCTACCAGATCTGCGGAGTGGCTGAGGTTCGTTTGGGGTTATTGAATCTAGCGGTTCCACCAAATCTTTTGTTAAAGTTTGTGTTTCTGGAATTTCATCCAGTTCTACCGTGCTGCCACTAATGTTTTTAACAAGAAATTCTTTTTCTAAAAATGTGGCATTTCTTGAAACAATTATCTTCTGTTCCTCTGCATGGTAGAACAGATACCCACTTGAATCTTTTGGGTATCCCACAAACTTACACAAAACTGCCCGTGCCTCAAGTTTGTCTGGGTTCTGCTTTTTGACATAAGCTGGGCAACCCCAAATCTTAACACGTTTAAGATACAAACTCTTACCACTCCATATTTCATACGGAGTCTTAGGCACGGATTTGGATGGAACTTGATTCAATAGATGTGCTGCAGTTTGAAGTGCATATCCCCAGAATGAAAGAGGTAACTCAGCACTACTCATCATGGAGCGAACCATATCCAATAGGGTACGATTCCTCCGCTCCGATACACTGTTGTGCTGTGGTGTATAAGGAGGAGTAAGCTGAGGGAGAATACCATTCTCTTTTAAGTAATCTAGGAATTCCGTGCTTAAGTACTCCCCTCCCCTGTCAGACCGGAGGATCTTGATACTTTTGCCTGTCTGGTTCTCTACTTCGTTTCTGAATTCCTTGAATTTCTCAAAAGCTTCAGATTTGTGTTTCATCAGATACACATATCCGAACCTAGAGAGATCGTCAGTGAATGTGATGAAGTACGAGAACCCACCCCTTGCATGTATAGACATCGGACCACATACATCACTATATACGAGTCCCAAGAGCTCTGCTGCTCTTTCTCCATGTCCGGTGAACGGAGATTTGGTCATCTTCCCTTTGAGACAAGAATGACAAGTTTCATAAGATGAAAACTCGAACGCATCCAAGAGTCCATCTTTATGCAACTTACTCAGTCTTTTCTCTCCGATATGACCAAGTCTACAATGCCACAAGTAGGATTCATTCGTATCTGAATTCTTCCTCTTGCGTGTGTTTTGTATATTGAGAACTGTATTCTGATTTAGAACGTAGATACCATTACACAGTGTACCCTCTGCAACCAGTACCTTACGAAGGTAAATGTTCATGATATTCTTTTCAAGAACAAAGTTATATCCATATTTATCGAGTAAAGAAACTGATATGATGTTGCAAACCATGGAGGGTACATAGTAGCAATCGTTCAAAATCATAGTCTTGCCATTTGGCAATACTAGGTGATATTCACCGACGGCTGCCGCATTAACTTGTGCTCCGTTCGCTACTCTGAGAGACATATCACCCGGTGCAACTCTCCTACTTTTTCTCAGTCCCTGCAATAAATTACAGATATGAGATCCTGATCCGGTATCAAGTACCCAGGAGGTAGGGCTGACCGTAAAACAGTTCTTAATTACAAGAACACCTGAAGTAGATGCAAAACCATGCTTCTTCTTCAACTGGGTATCCTGGAAATCCATACAATCGCCTTTCCCATTCTCATACTCATGACTGTTGTCACAAGTTAGAGCTGAACCAACTTTCCCCAGTCCCGAATAAGAATTTGGATTGGTCAAGCGATACATCTTATTATCTTGATTAGGGCGTGAAAAGGTTGCTGCCTGGAGAGATAGAAAAGAAACACTCAGCGTATGCTCGTGCAAGATTAGATTGGTTTATTAATTTATCTAACCAGGATGTCTCCCACTGTTTCCTCAAATTCTTCTTAAAACCTTTTTAAAAGAAGAACTAGCCGGGTTTTAATTCACGTCACAATACTTGCTTAACCTTTCAGCCAGGCTAGTGTCGGTACTTCGAGGGAGGTTTTCCAACGCTTTCGCGAAGTTCCTTAATTATAGAACCTCTTTTCCCTGGGGGCGTAGCCCCGCTAACACCTTTCTAGACACCTACTAGGTTTATAGCATTGATCGTTAAGTGAAATAATCTCCCGAGAGTAAACCAACTCATCAGTGGGATCGGGATCCAACTGTCATTGTGTGATAACCTAGATGGAATCCACTCTAGTCGCCACACTCCAGAAGGTATGCTAAATCTGCAAGTTTCAGTTCTTTTGAAACTCCCGATGTGGTTTTTGCCCCTAGGACCCAAGTGATCTTGACACAGTCAACAAATCAAAGAGTCCTAGTCAAGTTCATCCCGTCGTTGTCTTGATTGCATTAAACCCACCTGCATAACCCTTGACACAGTCAACAAGGTTACACAAATGTCCTAACCAATCACATTGTATCCAGCAAATAAGCAACACTTAGCTACCGTTCACTGCGCCTTGACACAGTCAACAAACGTAGCACGAATACTAAGTATAACTTATAAGAAACGACGGAGGGCTACGGCTGGGTTTTTGGCGAAAAACCCGTTAACGTAATGAACTTGATATCGTTGAAGGAACATGATTGCACCCTTTTTGAAAATATAGTGGCGAAAACTTTTGCTAAAGAGGTCACTCCCTGTGAAGGGATCTCGGCTCTTTCCTCGTCGAATGAGGTGCAGGATATTCCAAACTGAATACCTCGATGCAAAACAAGCATAATCGACTATAGTGAAGTTATTACCCTGACGCAAACTTTTGTTCAAGGGGTCACTCCCGATGAAGGGATCTCGGCCCTTGCCTCGTCGACTGAGGTTCTGGGCATTCACAACCGAATACCGCTATGCAAAACAAAAATGAACGTCCTTGCAATAAAAGCTTTTTGAAAAACTTGTTCCAACAACGTCTTTTAGGTTTATTTTCTTGCATTAGTTCTTTTAATGCATCCCATCATTTAAATCCTACCATTGCAGAAAACAACCAAAATATGACGTATGCTTATGCCATATGCATTCGCCACGGGGCCCCGTCATCACCCGTTAGGTTACTTAACTAACGACAGAGCGGGGGCTGGGCTAGCGCGGCTGTAAAACATAAGCAACGCCTAAATAGAAAGCAATGATAGACATTACAGATCACAGATGAATTCATTGGATATACTAGCAATCCGCAATCCTTTCGATCCTGCAACGAAAAGCGGATTACACGGTCGCGGTGAATAGCCAAATACCCCACCCAAGACCCCTACGGGTGCGGCAAACTGCCCGCCAAGCATCCGGCAGTTTGTGCACCCCTCCATGGGTCTATCCTAGGAGCAAAAACAGTAAAAAGAATTATACAATGACGGCTACAACCCCGACCCGGTTGTGCGGCCAAACAAATAATAATATTACATCAATTTACATTTCCAATGAATGAAAGAAAAACAAAAGCTCATCTCACATCCACCCCGGCTATTCACCCGCGACAGTCCAACACATTCATATACACATTCCAATATCAAACACAGATCATAGAGATGTATAACCCCGACTAATCGACTTATAGCGATTAGCCGACGTTCAATACATTCAAACATCACAGATATAACCAACATAGCCAAAGTGTAGCGAAGTTCGAAAAAATACGGATTTATAGGACCCCAAAAGCAAATTTCAGTTCTGGAAAATCTGGGCACATATAACATATTTTAAAAATCCCAAAACCCTACCAGAAGAACACTGCACAAAACACGATCTCATGAAGTGCCCAAACGGCGGCGAATCCGCGGCTAGATGAACAGGTGAGGCCGCGGATGGGCGGCGCTTTGAAAGAATCATGGGATCGTTTTTGGTGGGTGTTCTCAGAAAACCCTGAGCCGATTTTAGTAGTATATATTTTTTCATTTTGAGCAAAAAATATTTCAACAGAAACTTAAGGTTTTGGTTTTTCCGGTTTTGTGATTTTTCCGTTTCGAACTTCCATACACTTCGCTACTAAGCTAGTTTTAGTTTAGCCTGGCTCTGATACCACTGTTAGGTCCACGTTACCTCTCCCGGTACTTTCGGGGATGCAGAAACGGTAAAACAAAATTTTTCTAAACTTTGTAACATGGACCGTAAAAGCCGGATCTTTGCTAAACTAAACTAGCATACTTGCAAAGAAGAGTTAACTACTCGGCAAAGTGGTTATACCTCAACTTGAACTCCTTCTCTTCTTGTTCTTCTTCTTCTTTCTTGCTCTTTGTAGTAGCTTGAATGGCTTCCCCTCCTCGTCTCCTCTTTGCCGAAGATAGATCCACCTGAGGGCTTCATCCTTGGGCTCCTTTCTCGATCTTGAGAGAACTAAGGTATTCGGCTTTCTAGACCTTCTACCTTAGAGTGAGTAGAGTGTGCTTTGGGGTGTTATATCTTCAAGGAGATGATTCTCAACACATGAGATTTGCTCTCCTTGAACAAGAGGAGGAAGAAGATGAAGTGAGGAGAGAGAATCAATATGATAGAATGAGCTATCTTTTTCCTTTTTGCAACCATATCAAAAGAAAAAGAATTATCTAATTAGTAATAATAATTCAAATGAGAATAGTTGATGGTTGTTTTGGAATGACCACTATCATCACTTCATTAAATGAATGTTGGCAAGAATCAAGGAGCATCCTTGCAAAATAATGATGATGGTCAAACATTCAACCATGGTCAACAAGTCAACCATGGTCAACAAGTCAACAAAACCAACCATAACATAATTCCATTTAATTACTATTATTAATAGATATCTCATAAATTCATTAGGGTTTGGAAAAAAATCGACTGTCAACTGTGCATGCGCACCCGTTCCGAAACCCTAATGAAAAACCTCTTCTTCCGCCTCAAACAACTGTGCATACACACCTGCATTCTTGTTCCGATGAACATGAATACTGAGAGATAAAAGTGACCCCAAAACATATACCAGTATCCGGCTCAAACCAGAGCCCGCTGGCAATATCCGTCCGGACTCCAAACGTGCACAAGTGCGCGGATGAGAACGAACCCTATCGCAAAACCATGCGACCTCTACTTTGTTTTGCCCAGAGGTGAATACCCTCTGTGTGGGACTCTAAAGACTCGACACTATGCTGGCAGTGGGTTTAACCACAGACCGCAAGCGGCACTAGCTGTGCGTAACGGTCCCCAGGTAGATGCCGATAAGAAGACTGACGAGGTAAAACCCATCTGAACTCCTACTCAGTCTGAATGTGACATTCTCCGTACAGTCCGGTCTGTTCGTCTGATACATCGCATGTCGGGCCTAGGGGGGCGGCAAGCGTCAGACCCCTAATAGCGGTACAAGTCATGTCAGAGTGAAGCCCAGAACACCCTGAGATAACACTGGAACCTACCAGTATATCTCGCTTGCCCTGGCTAGGGACTACTTGTGTAATGGCTCTCCTAGACACAGCGCGATGTCAACCCCCAATACTGGGAGAGACGAATCCTGTCTAACCGTTACTGCCTCCAAGTGCTTCGGGACTGCTCCCAACTACTACCTGTTTGCACGACTCAGTAGAGCCGTGGTAGGGTAGCAATCAAAGAACAGTGGGAACACACTCGAGGCGAAGTGACAGTGTCAAGTCAGCGGACTAAGCTGTACTCATGTCACCTGGGAACTGATAACTGACGATAGGTATAATACCAACCATCAGTTCCCGACAAGTCCTGTCCAGTGTACTCGTAACCTAACGAGCACCCGCATACTATCTCAAGTACGACGTACCGACGGCTGTGGGACAGACCGTCTCCCGTGCTGGGATGAGAAGCGCATACGCTAGTCTACTTCGGAGCATCGATGCCCTATCTCGATACTCCCACGACTAGGGACGTGTATAAGGATGTTCTTGTAGATTACCCAGCCCCCACGAGTGTGATCGCCATCACAACCCCGGTAATCAAGCAAAGATCCTAAGGGCTCTACTAATGCGTATAGGTGATATAATAAATAAACACACATGTACACATTAAAGCAGAGACAAACCAAGTAGCATACTACTATATTGAGCAAGATTGTCTGTACAACTGTGAATATCCCAAGCTTCCATCAAGTAATATACATACTAGTATGATACAGTAATGGCCTCTAGGGCATATACACTAACAAGGATAATGCGATAAGCTGGTTAAACAGTCTACCAGCAAGATCAATCACGACATGGGATGACTTTGTGAAGGTTTTTCTTAAAAAAATTTACCCTATTCATAAAATCGTGCGAATTCGCAATGAACTCCACAATTTTAAATCAAAAGTGGGTGAAATTTTTTGGAAATGCTTAGAAAGATTTGAAGACATCTTAATCAAATGTTCCCATCACGGGTTAGAACAGTGGAGGTTATGTCAGATTGTCTATGAAGGGTTAGATTCCAGTTCGCGCATGATGTTAGAATCCATGTGTCAGTGTATATTCCTGAGCTATGGTTCTAAGGACGCATGGAACTTTTTGGAAGAACTGGCTGACAAAACCATCCAGTGGGAGAGTGTGAGTGAGAAACCTTCCGTAACTAGGAACGGTGTACACATAGTTGACACCTCTATAGCTGCCGAAGCAAAAATCGCCGCTCTTGTACGGTGAATGGAAGCTTAAGAGGGCAAAAATTCACCGCTACCAGTCAATCAAATTTCTCCGACTTTATGCGCTAACTGTCAGCATCCTTGCCACATAATGGAAGAATGTCCATTTCTTTGTTGGGTCCTAGGGACCCGATAACGTTAGTGCGCCGTATCAAAACCAGTGTCCCAGGAACGACCCCTTTGCACCAACGTACAACCCTGGTTGGAAGAATCATCCCAATTTTGCTTGGAATCAGGCCCCTTTTCAAAACAACAATTCAAACCCGCCTTTCCAATAATTTCAAAATTAAAACTTTCAAAACCAAAAATTGGGATACTCAACTAACCAGCCCCAGCAACCCCAACAGCTGAATCAGCACAACCCAACCATTACACCCCCTGGGTTCGCCCAAGACGACAAGAGAGCGACATCCATTGAAAAAGGGTTGGAAGCTTTGATTAAAACTTCTGCGCAGACTTCATCTAGTCTGGCTACTTTTATTCAAACATCCGGTCAGTTCCATAGCGCTAACACTCAAGCGATAGCCAGATTAGAAATCCAAATCAGTCAACTGGCTGCAGCAGTTAATGAACATGAGAAGGGAACATTTCCCTCTCAACCCGTGATCAACCCATGAGAGCAGAGAAACAAAATGCTTAGGTTGTTCAGACGAACAATATTGAGAATGCGAACGCCGTCACCGTCCTCAGATCAGGACAAACGTTTAACAACAAGGTTGTCAACCGCAGCGACTCATCCAAGCATACGGTTGTCAGTTTACCAGCACGTAGTTCATATTCTGCTCCTCATTGTGATCCGTCGTCATCTTCATCACCTCCTCCTTCTTCTTCTTCTTCTCCTTCTGCTTCTTCTTCGTCGTCTGCTGCACATCCTTCAAAGCAGCTTGAGAATTCGCCGCATGACCACCCTGACTGTCCAGCGAGAACATTCCCGCCTTCTACACCTATTCCATCTGCAGCTTCTACAAACTTAGTGTTCGGACCTAAGGCTCCTTATCCTAATAGGTTGAAATCAAAGAAGTCTTCTGCAAATATGGAAAAAGTGTTAGAACTTTTTAAACGCTGTGAAGTCAACATTCCTTTGTTGGACGTGGTCCAACAAGTTCCGGTGTATGCGAAATTTCTGAAGGACTTGTGCACACAAAAACGACGCACAAATGTGCCCAAAACTGTCTTCTTGGCCGCCGCTCTAAGCGATGTTTTGTCCAAGTCCATTTCAGTGAAATACAAGGACCCAGGGTGTCCGACTATTTCTTGCACTATCGGGGACAAACAAATCAACCATGCCTTGCTAGACTTAGGGGCAAGTGTAAACTTCCTCCCTTATTCAGTTTACAAACAACTGGGACTCGGAGAGCTCAAGCTGACTAGAGTAACTCTGCAACTGGCAGATCGATCAACGAAAGTACCGTGGGGAGAAATTGATGATGTTCTAATCAAGGTCGGGTAATTCATATTTTAGATTTCATTGTATTGGAGACTGAGCCCGTCACCAACCCCAGCGGTCAAATTCCAGTCATTCTGGGACGACCTTTCCTAGCCACATCCAACGCGTTGATAAACTGTCGTAATGGGTCCATGAAACTCTCATTTGGGAACATGACAGTCGACCTCAACATTTTCACGCTAGGAAACCAAGCGAGCGAGAAACATGATGACATTTTTGAAGTCAACGCTGTATACGATATGTCTGAGGAGGGGACATTTGACTTAAACAATGTGTGTCTTGAAGAAACGTTTGAAGAACTGTTTTATGAGGAGCTTCTTTTCCTTGAGAAGCTATGTCCTGAACAGGCATCCTACGCACATTGGGGGCCCTAATTTGAACCACTTCTAAATGAACCGTCCCCTGAAGTGCAACCATCTGTGGAGGAGCCACCAAAACTTGACCTCAAAGTTCTTCCGGACCACCTCAAGTATGCGTACTTGGGAAATAATGAAACGCTTCAAGTAATAATTGCAACCAACTTTGCGCCTGAGAAAGAGTTGGCCCTCATGGACGTTCTGAGAAAGAACATGGAAGCGATTGGGTGGTCAATGGCTGATATCAAAGGAATCATCCCTGCTATCTGCCAGCACAGAATCCATATGACTGATGATTCCAAACCCTTCAAGGATCCTCAACGCCGGCTTAACCCGGTAATGAAAGAAGCGGTAAGGAATGAAATGCTAAAGTTCCTGGACAATGGGATCATCTATCCCATATCTGATAGTGTAGGGTTCCTAGGCACACTTGTGAAGGTTCATAAGGCATCAAACATGCACGAATAAAATTTTACATGTGCCGAACAACCCAAAGACAGGATCTTTGCTAGATAATTAGGGTTAAGTATGCAAGATAACAACTTTTTATCTAAGTTTGAGGGATTACAACCTTTGTAGTCCGCTCCTTCGCTTCACATGCTCCGAGTAGAAGCCCCTTCGCCGCGATCCTCGATCTCCCGGACTCAAGAGAGGCTCCACGACTCGAACGATCCATGCTAGCTTGAAGTGTTCCAAATCTCCGATGATCTACGTCGAAGTTTCAATAACTCAAGCTTTCTCACTCTAAAGAGATGAACACACTACTCTCATGGGCTAGATGAGATGATGATGAAGGAGTAGTATTTATGCTTTCTTTTTAATTCACTTTCTCACAATTTATCATCACAAATGGAATTTCTAGTGAGCTCAAAATCAAGAGAGAAGAAGATGATAATGGAAAAATGAAATGATAATCCCTTTTGTAATGAATAGAAATAAAAGTATATGATTGATGTATCAACCATGGTCAAGGATGAGTGGCTAATAGTTTGTAGAGAATAAACTAGAGTTAGGGTTTGGTTGGATTAGCAATGAGTCATCAACAAATATCTTAACCATGACAAAAGAAAAAGCTTCTAGAAAGTGCATGAAGCAACTAACCCTAATCAAACCCTAACCTCATTTAATCATCCTTAAACATGTTTAATAATAAATCATATCATTTCACAATAATATATATCACATATATATTATATATTTGCAACAAAAGAAAATAATACAATTAACATATATCGCATATATATCAATGTATCATCCAGTGAGAAAATGAAATAATAAAGTGAGCCAATATTAGATAATGTAATACAATATATCATATATATTATTATACATTAAATCATCGAATCAACACTTGATCCGACGATCCGGCTATATCGAATATTACCGACTAATATATCAAGTACCGATTCATCGAATCAACATTTGATCCGATGTCCCGGTTCATATCTAAATATCACGAGAATATAATACGGTATCTCATATCGCATTATTCTCGGTACTGCACATATCACATATGTGCCTCTACTCCGTTTCTCCTGAGCCAAGAAACCTCTGTGTAGGACTCTAAAGAATCGTCAATACGCCGGTAGCAGGTGATGATCATATCAAACACCCACAAGCTGCAAGCGGTCAGCTAAACGTAACAGCCACCCAGGTATTGAGCATCAGAAGATCAACAAGCTAGCCTGTGCGTTCTCCTGTGATTCCAATCAGTAACACTCCCGTACAGTCCGGTCTGTTCGTCTGATATGTCGCATATCAAGTCTAGGGCTGGTAAACGTCAGACCCCAATAACCGATAAGTCGTGTCGATGTGTGGCTCATAACGGGTCGAGAAACTACTAGTAACACTTACCAGTAAATCTCTATATCAGCCCTGGGCAGGGACTTCCAGTTATAGCCAATCGAACACAGCACAACATCAACTCCCTATACCGGGAGAGACGAATCCCCTCCTATCGCTCATTGCCTCCATGTGATTCTGGACTGTACCCAAAAGCCACCGTTTTGCACGCCTTCTTGGACGTGGTAAGGTGGAAATCAAAGCACAGTGGGAATCACACAAGACTCTATGACGATCTCGGGTCTACAGACTACCCTGTACCAGTGTCACCAGAGAACTGCCATCTGACGTGTGGTATATCACCATCTGGGAGTTCTCGGCGAGTCCGTCCAATGTACCCAGTCTCCACTGAGCACCCGTACACCATCTCTGATGTCAAACACCGATGGATATGGGATCATCCATCGCCCATCATATGGGTCAAGATGCGTATACGCTAGTCTACTCTGGTGTATCGATGCCCTGTCTCGATATACCCTCGACTAGGAACAGTTATAGGATGTACTCATCGACTACCATGGCCCCACTAGTATGATCTCATCATAGTCCTAGTAGTCGAGTACAGATCCTAAGCGCTTTATCAACATGTGAGAGAAAAACAGTAAACCAATACAAGTCAACATGTTAAGATAAAGTGAAACCAAATAGCAAACTATCATGACGAGCAAGAAAGTCCACTCTGTATATATCTAAGCATCCATCATAATATACATCATATGTACAACAATGGCCTCTAGGGCATATACATAACTAACAATCCCCCACTTGCACTAAGGCCAGCTGCTGTAGTATCTCATACCTAGCATCCCGAATAATCTCTCAAACTGTATCTGGGGAATAGCCTTCGTGAGTGGATCCGCAGTGTTGTCCTTCGTATCTACTCTCCTGACCTCGATCTCCCGGCGATCAACTATCTCCCTGATCAGGTGATACCGCCTCAGAATATGTCTGGACTTTTGATGGGATCTGGGTTCCTTGGCCAAAGCCACAGCTCCATTGTTATCGCAATACAGAGGTATTGGATGCTCAATGGATGGAACCACACCAAGTTCACTAATGAACTTTTTGATCCAGACAGCCTCTTTGGCAGCATCGTTGGCAGCGATGTATTCAGCCTCCATCGTCGAGTCTGCAACGGTATCCTGTTTGGAACTCTTCCAACATACCGCCCCTCCATTGAGGGTAAAGACAAATCCCGAGTGCGACTTAGAGTCATCCTTATCACTTTGGAAGCTGGAATCGGTAAAGGACTCCACCTGGAGTTCTCCGTTACCATACACCAAGAACATCTCCTTAGTCCTTCGCAAGTACTTGAGAATGTTCTTTACAGCTGTCCAGTGACTCTCTCCAGGATCTGCTTGATACCGACTCACTACACTTAGTGAGTATGCTACATCGGGTCTGGTACATAGCATCGCATACATGATAGAGCCTACTGCCGAAGCATAGGGTATCCCTTGCATGCGAGCTCTCTCCAAATCAGTCTTGGGAGACATCTCTTTGGAGAGAGTGAGTCCAGAGATCGTGGGTTGGTTCCCACGCTTAGATTCTTCCATACTAAACCTTTTTAGTATGGTGTCAATGTACCTGGATTGGGACAATCCCAGTATCCGTTTAGATCTATCTCTATTGATCATGATTCCCAATATGCAGGAGGCATCACCTAGATCTTTCATTGAGAATCTTTGTGATAAGAAGAGCTTGACTGATTGCAGCATAGGAATATCATTTCCTATCAAGAGTATGTCATCCACGTACAATACGAGGAAGACAACCTTACCCTCTGCTACCTTCTTATAGATACAAGGTTCATCTATATTTTTGATGAAGTCAAATTCTTTGACTACAACATCAAAACAGATGTTCCAACTCCGCGATACTTGCTTTAACCCATAAATGGATTTAAGCAGCTTGCACATCTTTCCGCTGCTCCCACTATCTACGAAGCCCTCTGGCTGAGTCATGTACACGCTCTCTTCTAAATCACCGTTTAGAAAGGCGGTCTTAACATCCATTTGCCAGATTTCGTAGTCATGGTATGCAGCAATGGCAAGTAAGATCCGGATGGACTTAAGCATAGCCACTGGAGAAAAGGTTTCGTCATAATCTACACCTGGTCGTTGACGAAAACCCTTAGCTGCAAGTCTAGCTTTGAAAGTCTCAACTTTTCCATCTACACCAAATTTCCTTTTAAAAATCCACTTGCTCCCAATGGGTTTTACCCCTTCAGGAGCATTTTCAAAAATCCATACTTCATTGGTGTACATGGATTCCATCTCAGATCGCATTGCATCCAGCCATTTCACAGAGTCACCACTCGTGATGGCCTGCTCGAAACTAGTTGGGTCATCATCTTCCATGATGCAATCCTCGCTTCCACCATCAATGAGAAAACCGTAGTATCTCTCAGGTGGATGAGAAACCCTACTAGATCGGCGGAGAGGCTGGGGTTCGTCGGGTACTACTGAATCCTCTGGTTCCACTAAATCTTCAGTTGTAGTTTGTGTTGCTGGAACCTCTTCCAGCTCTACCTCATCGCCACTAATTTCTTTTGCAAGAAATTCCTTTTCTAAAAAGGTGGCATGTTGAGCAACAAACACCTTTTGTTGTTCACTATGGTAGAATAGATATCCATACGAATTGCTTGGATATCCTACGAACTTACAAAGAACTGATCGTGCTTCGAGTTTGTCCGGATTTTGCTTTTTAACATAGGCCGGACAACCCCATATCTTAACTCTTTTAAGAGATGGTCTCTTCCCATTCCATATCTCATATGGAGTGGTAGGCACTGATTTAGTTGGAACTCTATTCAATAGGTATATGGCTGTCTCCAGCGCATACCCCCAAAAGGAAATAGGTAACTCAGCTGTACTCATCATAGAGCGCACCATATCTAATAGGGTGCGATTCCTCCGCTCCGATACACCGTTGTGCTGTGGTGTATAAGGAGGAGTAAGCTGAGAGAGAATCCCATTCTCTTTTAGATAATCTAGGAACTCACCGCTTAAGTATTCACCTTCTTGATCAGATCGAAGAATCTTAATACTTTTGCCCGTTTGATTCTCTACTTCGTGCTTATATTCTCTGAATTTCTCAAAAGCTTCAGACTTGTGTTTCATCAGGAACACATGTCCGAATCTAGAGAGATCGTCAGTGAATGTAATGAAGTAGGAAGAACCGTTCCTGGCATGTGTAGACATGGGACCGCATACATCACTATGTATTAGTCCTAAGAGTTCAGTAACTCTTTCTCCGTGTCCACTAAACGGAGCATTGGTCATTTTTCCTTTGAGACATGAATGGCAAGTATCATAAGATGATAATTCGAACGGATTCAAATAACCATCCTTATGTAACTTAGCCAGTCGTGTCGCATTGATATGACCAAGTCTACAATGCCACAAGAAGGATTCGTTCATTTCTGAACTTTTCCTCTTGTGTGTGTTTTGTATATTGAGGACTGTATTCTGATTTAGAATGAATATGCCATTATGTAACGAGCCTGATGCAATCAACTTTTGATCTAGGAATATGTTCATAACATTATCCTGTACTACAAAATTATATCCTTCTTTACTTAAGAAAGAAACTGATATAATGTTGCACATCATGTTCGGTATATAATAGCACTCATTTAGAATCAGTGTATTACGACTTGGCAATACTAGGTGATATTCGCCAACTGCTTTGGCTAAAATACTTGCACCGTTCCCTACTTGAACGGAATGATCACCTTTTCCCAGTCCTCTACCTTTCCGTAGCCCATGTAACAATTTACATATGTGGGATCCTGATCCAGTATCTAATACCCAGGACGTAGGGTGAACTGAGAAACAGTTCTCAATAACTAACACACCCGAAGAAGATGCATCAACATGCATGTTCTTTTGGGCGGCTTGAGAATCCAGATATTCTCATGTTTCCTGTTCAGTCTTATAACTCTTATAAGAAAGAACGGGTCCAACGTTCCCTTGCTCAGTACAATAATCGGGTTCAGTCAATACATCCATATTATTATCTTGATTATGGCCTGACATGGTCGCTACCTGGAGAGAGAGAGAAGAAAACACTTTAGCGTATGCTCTTGCAAGATTAGATTGGTTATTATCTTATCTAATCAGGATGTCTCCCACTGTTTTTATCAAATCTTCCTTCAAACCCTAAAAGGTAAGATTAGTCGGGATTAATTACACCCTACAATTTCGTCAATCTTTCAGCCAGATCAGTGTCGGTACTTTGAGGGAGGTTCCCCGTGCTTTCGCACGGACCTAATTAAAGTAAACCTCGTTTTCCCAGAGGCGTAACCCCGTTAACACTTTTCTAGACACCTACTTGATCGACTAATTGTCCTGTGTAAAACTCTCCCAGGAGTAACTCTTACTCGCAGTGGGTATCAGGATCCAACTATCTTATAGGAGGTATGCAATCTCATTGCAAATTTCAACACTTGAAATTCCCGATAATATTTTTACCCCTAGCAACTTATGACCTTGGCTAAGGTCAAGAAATCATAAGTGCTAGTCAAGTTCAACCCGTCATTTCCTGATTGAATTAAATCCACCCGCACGACCCTTGGATAAGGTCAACAAATTCGTACGACTACCCTAACTCAATCACATCTCATGTTTTAGCAGATAAATACTAATTAGCTACCGTACACCACGCCTTGGCTAAGGTCAACAAACGCAGTACGAATACTAACTAGTCTCTATCTGAAATGACGGAGGGCTACGCAGGTTTTTCAGAAAACCATGAGCGTAAAGAACTTGATATCGTCGTAGAATCGAGTATTTTTTTTTTGAAATGGAGTGTTTTTTAGGCTTTTCTTAGTTTCGCTAAAGGGGTCACTCCCGGTGAAGGGATCCTCGGCCCTTTCCTCATCGAATAAGGTGCAGGATATATCATATATACCGCTGTGCAAAGCAAAACACTAAAAGCAATCAAAAGACAAACTGAGTTTTGTAGCATCTGCCAGTTTCGCTAAAGAGGTCACTCCCGGTGAAGGGATCTCGGCTCTTTCCTCATCGAATAAGGTGCATGGCATATCATATATACCGCTGTGCAAAGCAAAACTGTAGCTACCATTTTTATAAAGTTTTGATTCTACAACATCTTTAGGTTTCTTTTCCTTTTATTAATCTAATTAATAAAATCCCATCAGCTTATGCTTCCTAAGCATCACAGAAGAAACGAAAGCAGTAATATTTATATATCAGCATATATATATGTAGTATAAGCATTCGTCTCAGGCAGTAATATGATCTCATCACAGAACATTGCAGCAGAAGAACATATATGAAATATTGGATATACTAGGACGTCCGTGTTTTCAATACGAGCCTGTATAAAACACGGATTCCACGGTCGCGACGAATAGCCAAACCCATATCCCAAGACCCCTACGAGAGCGGCAAGTAACACTTCCAATTCTAGGGTTAGGAGACCTGGTCTCGACTGCTCGAGATGGCCTCCCTCTGGACCCTAGAACCCGGTTACTTGTGCTCCCCACCTTGGGTCTACCGAATGCGGAAAAGTAAATAATATACAATGGTGACATCAACCTCAACCTGGAAGTGCTCCAAATAAAAGAATATTACATTACAAATGAATTTTACATGAATGAAAATAAAAACCCTCATCTCACATAAAACCCCCGGCTATTCAGAACGCGACGATCCAATATAACATATCACAGCAACACATAATATCACATATCATCAACGTAAGTAAATATGCGCATCCCAATTGTCGTTGACATATAGCAACGAAACCGGCGATATCACATATTACACTTAAGGTCACAGAAAAGAAAGTGTAAAACTACAATATTTGGAATCCATAATCACTTTAGACATCGTAAATCCGAAATATCACATACTTCGCATTTCATACCTAACTATATGAATTCCATATACTGTATCACATTCCAGATAAATAGACATTATTAAACTTTCCGAACAGATAATCAAATACCCAAAATTTCCTAAATTGCTCAACACTTGAGCGGAGTTCAAATAATCCCAGAATATGTCACAGTATCGGTGATCCAGCCGTAGAAGGGTCAAGCCAACGCCTCACATGTGGCACGCCGTACTGCCCCAAACCCGAAAGTTCAAAAGACAGTTCAAGAAGGTCACATAATCGAGTTAAGGTTTGTTGTCTTCTAGAGGGCCCACCGCTTAACTTGTACAATTTTTCCGACAGATTTAAACCCGATAAAAATTCAACACTTGAAAGTTTTACGTGCCAGGAAAAAGTGAGTTAATGATATCCGTTCGAACTTTTTAACAATATCTAAATATCTGGAAAAACAACGAATTAAAATTTTCCGATCGAATCTACGATTACAAAATAAACCCCAGATTAAACAACACTTGAATCACTTTTAAAAATACCCAGAAGCATCAACAAGCACCTACGGATATTACCATGAAGCCATGTGTCACAATCCCATAAATCGGCCGCGGAACCGCCGCGGGAAGCAGGTTCCCGCCGCGGTTCCGCCGCGGTTTAATGGAGTTGTGGGCCCGTGTTTCTTGGTAATTCTTAGAATTCCCTGCTGATTTTTTAAGTATTTTTAATTCAGAAAAATCCCAGATTTTGAAAAATTTCCTGAGAGGGGGTTATTTTCGTCGGTTCGGGTTCGATCGGAGTTTTAAGTTCGTAAACACATCGCCTAATGCTCTAGCTAGGCTCTGATACCATTGTAGGGTTCCTAGGCACACTTGTGAAGGTTCATAACGCATCAAACATGCACGAATAAAATTTTACATGTGCCGAACAACCCAAAGACATGATCTTTGCTAGATAATTAGGGTTAAGCATGCAAGATAACAACTTTTTATCTAAGTGTGAGGGATTACAACCTTTGTAGTCCGCTCCTTCGCTTCACAAGCTCCGAGTAGAAGTCCCTTCGCCGCGATCCTCGATCTCCCAGACTCAAGAGAGGCTCCACGACTCGGACGATCCATGCTAGCTTGAAGTGTTCCAAATCTCCGATGATCTACGTCGAAGTTTCAATAACTCAAGCTTTCTCACTCTAAAGAGATGAACACACTAATCCCATGGGCTAGATGAGATGAGGATGAAGGAGTAGTATTTATGCTTTCTTTTTAATTCACTTTCTCACAATTTATCATCACAAATGGAATTTCTAGTGAGCTCAAAATCAAGAGAGAAGAAGATGATAATGGAAAAATGAAATGATAATCCCTTTTGTGATGAATAGAAATAAAAGTATATGATTGATGTATAAACCATGGTCAAGGATGAGTGGCTAATAGTTTGTAGAGAATAAACTAGAGTTAGGGTTTGGTTCGGTTAGCAATGAGTCATCAACAAATATCTTAAACATGACAAAAGAAAAAGCTTCTAGAAAGTGCATGAAGCAACTAACCCTAATCAAACCCTAACCTCATTTAATCATCCTTAAACATGTTTAATAATAAATCATATCATGTCACAATAATATATAACACATATATATTATATATTTGCAACAAAAGAAAATAATACAATTAACATATATCGCATATATATCAATGCATCATCCAGTGAGAAAATGAAATAATAAAGCGAGCCAATATTAGATAATGCAATACAATATATGATATATATTATTATACATTAAATCATCGAATCAACACTTGATCCGACGATCCGGCTATATCGAATATTACCGACTAATATATCAAGTACCGATTCATCGTATCAACACTTGATCCGATGTCCCGGTTCATATCTAAATATCGCGAGAATATAATACGGTATCTCATATCGCATTATTCTCGGTCCTGCACATATCACATATGTGCCTCTACTCCATTTCGCCTGAGCCAAGAAAACTCTGTGTAGGACTCTAAAGAATCGTCAATACGCCGGTAGCAGCTGATGATCATTTCAAACACCCACAAGCTGCAAGCGGTCAGCTAAACTTAACAGCCACCCAGGTATTGAGCGATCAGAAGATCAACAAGCTAGCCTGTGCGTTCTCTTGAGAATCCAATCAGTAACACTCCCGTACAGTCCGGTCTGTTCGTCTGATATGTCGCATATCAAGTCTAGGGGTGGTAAACGTCAGACCCCAATAACCGATAAGTCGTGTCGATGTGTGGCTCATAACGGGTCGAGAAACTACTCATAACACTTACCAGTAAATCTCTATATCAGCCCTGGCCAGGGACTTCCAGTTATAGCCAATCGAACACAGCACAACATCAACTCCCTATACCGGGAGAGACGAATCCCCTCCTATCGCTCATTGCCTCCATGTGATTTGGGACTGTACCCAAAAGCCACCGTTTTGCACGCCATCTTGGACGTGGTAAGGTGGAAATCAAAGCACAGTGGGAATCACACATGACTCTATGACGAGCTCAGGTCTACATACTACCCTGTACCAGTGTCACCAGAGAACTGCCATCTGACGTGTGGTATATCACCATCTGGGAGTTCTCGGCGAGTCCGTCCAGTGTACCCAGTCTCCACTGAGCACCCGTACACTATCTTTGATGTCAAACACCGATGGATATGGGATCATCCATCGCCCATCATATGGGTCAAGATGCGTATACACTAGTCTACTCTGGTGTATCGATGCCCTGTCTCGATATACCCTCGACTAGGAACAGTTATAGGATGTACTCATCGACTACCATGGCCCCACTAGTATGATCTCATCATAGTCCTAGTAGTCGAGTACAGATCCTAAGGGCTTTATCAACATGTGAGAGAAAAACAGTAAACCAATACAAGTCAACATGTTAAGATAAAGTGAAACCAAATAGCATACTATCATGACGAGCAAGAAAGTCCTCTCTGTATATATCTAAGCATCCAACATAATATACATCATATGTACAACAATGGCCTCTAGGGCATATACATAACTAACAGATAGAAAATGGGTAAGCCCCATTCACGTGGTACAAAAGAAATGGGGACTCACAGTTGTCACGAATGAAGCAAATGAGCTAATCCCAACCCGCATACAAACGGGATGGAGAGTCTGTATTGATTACATAAACCTCAATGCAGCAACTCGCAAGGATCATTTCCCGCTGCCCTTCATTGATCAAATGCTTGAACGCCTAGCCGGACACGCCAACTAATGTTTCTTAGCTGGATACTCCTGCTATAATAAGATCCCGATTGATCCAGAGGATCAGGACAAAACAACATTCACTTTTCCTTTTGGTACCTTCGCCTACCGCCGCATGCCCTTTCGGCTGTGCAATGCACCCGCAACATTTCAGCGGTGCATGATGAGCATATTTTCTTATATGGTAGACCGATTTTTATAAGTTTTCATGGATGATTTCTCCGTCTTTGGAGATTCATTTTCTGAGTGTTTGAGGCATCTGGAGCTAGTAATGCTACGATGTAAAGAAAAACACCTCACACTCAACTGGGAGAAGTGTCATTTTATGGTCAAACACGGCATCGTGTTAGGCCATATCATTTCTGAAAAAGGTATTGAAGTCGATAAGGAAAAAATCGACGTTATTTCAAGCCTCCCACCTCCACGGACTGTCCGTGACATTAAGACATTCTTAGGCCACGTCGGGTTTTACAGGCGCTTAATCAAGGATTTTAGCAAACTGGCTAGACCCTTGACTTCTTTGCTGGCCAAAGAAACACCCTTTGATTTCAACTCTGAGTGCCTTCATGCGTTCAAGCTTCTGAAGTCGGAACTCACTTCTGCTCCGATTTTAAGTGCACCAGACTGGAGCGAACCTTTCGAGCTAATGTGCGACGCTTCTGACATTGCGATAGGTGCTGTCTTAGGACAACGATTTGAAAAGAAGCCGCATGTTATCCATTACGAGAGAAGGACGTTGAATGACGCACACCTAAATTACACCACCACGGAAAAAGAATTCTTAGCTGTTGTGTACGCTCTCGAAAAATTCCGTCCTTACTTGATCGGGACCCATGTCACGATTTATACTGATCATTTTGCGCTGAAGCACCTCTTTGCAAAAAGGATGCCAAGGCCAGACTGATACGTTGGATTCTCCTTCTCCAGGAATTTGACTTAACAATCAAAGATAAGAAGGGAACCGACAATGTTGTGGCCGATCATTTGTCTCGCTTGCCTAATGCACCAATCGAGGAAATTCCAATAAATGAACAGTTCCTTGATGAACAGCTTCTCTCCGTATCAATCGAACCCTGGTTCGCTGATATCGTGAACTTTTTAGCCACTGGAGAAACACCATCTTTTCGGTCGAATTAGGACTGGTCTAAATTTCTTTCCCAGGTCAAATTATTTTACTGGGATGAACCATACTTGTTCAAATACTGTCTTGATCAGATTATTAGGCGGTGCATCTCCAACTCTGAGACAAGAAGTGTTCTATCTTTCTGCCATGACCTAGCTTGTAGGGGCCATTTTGGACCCAGAAAGAGGGCTGAGAAGGTTTTGCAAAGCGGCCTCTACTGGCCGACGCTTTTCAAGGATGCTTTTGAGTATTGCAAGACTTGTAGCCGCTGCAAGCACATGGGGAAAATTGGAAGGCGAAATCAGATGCCCCTAAAATCCATTCTAATTGTAGAAATTTTCGACGTCTGGGCATTGATTTCATTGGGCCATTCCTAAACACTTTCGGGAATTTGTACATATTGCTGGCAGTAGACTATGTGTCCAAATGGGTGGAGGCTATCCCATGTCGAACCAACAAAAATAAGGTTTTCGTAAATTCTTGAAAGAAAGCATTTTTTCTCGGTTCGGTATGCCTCGCACCATCATTAGTGATAATGGAACGCATTTCTGCAACCGATCTTTTGAATCACTAATGAAAAAGTACTCCATCAGCCACAAGTTGTCAACGCCCTATCATCCTTAAACTTGCGACCAGGTTGAAGTCTCAAATAGACAAATTAAACAGATTTTGGAAAAGACTGTCAGCCATAACCGCAAAGATAGGCATTGAAATTAAATGATGCACTGTCGGTATTTCGCACTGCTTTCAAAACAAATCTTGGTATATCCCCATACCGACTCATCTTTAGGAAAGCGTGTCATTTGCCTGTCGAATTAGAGCACCGCGCTTTTTGGGCAATCAAACAGCTCAATATCGACTTAGAAATGGCCGGCGAAGCGCGAAAACTTCAATTGAACGAACTTGACGAGATACGCAATGATGCGTATGAGAATTGCCAAATTGTATAAAGAAAAAACGAAAGTCTTTCTCGACAAGACAATTCTCCGGAAAACGTTCACCGTGGGGCAAAAGGTTCTGCTCTATGACTCCCGACTTCATTTGTTTCCTAGGAAGTTGAAATCATGCTGGACAGGTCCATTTTTTTGGCGCACCGTCTTTCCGCACGGTGCTGTCGAAATTGAAGATCAGCAACTGGGAAATACGTTCAAAGTCAATGGCCAACGGCTAAAGCCATTTTTAGAATTGCCCGCGGAAACGGGGGAGCTCATGTTTTTACATGAGCCACGTTACATCGATTAAAACACCCCCTAAGTTGTTTCCTGTATATACTCTTTTTGGAGCTTTTTGTAATTATTGGTTTTCTTTAACTATTTCTTTTTATAAAGGGGTGTTTTTATAAATAACCCTTTATATTCTGCCCCAACCTAACCCGAGCCTCCACTTCAGTTTTTCCCAAAACCCTGAAACTCTCTGCTCACAAGAAACCCTACCTCCAAACATCAGCCCCCGATCTCCATCTCAGGCCGCCGGAATATTCGATCAGGCCGCAATTTACGGCCTGCCTTGCTCCAACAGCCCCGATCCCCTTTCTCCTCTGTAAGATTTCTTCTCTTCTTGTTCAATTTCTGCGCAAAATTTCAGATCTGAAATGGTGGATTTTGATTGTGAGAAGAACTTCTTTGAGATTTTCTCCGACGCAACATACGGACAGTATTTCTACGGTTAAATCTGTCAAAGGGGTAGGACTTTTTAATTTACAGGGGCGATGATCTGTTTACTGTGAGGTAATTGGTAGAAGATTTTTACGAAGCATTAAGACATGGTCAATCGGAATCGGGGTTCGTAGAATTTTTCTTCCAGGGGAAACGTAGGATTTTTCAGCCCTAAACCATTTCTAGGGTTACAAATATCCCCATAAGACCAGGAAATCAACAACCGCGAGAATTGGCGGCTTACAGATCATTGTTGGGGATTTTATAGAATTAAAAGATAAGGGGCTGAACCCGGCCCAGATGTACAGAAACGTGCTTGCGATTTGCCGATGGGCAAACCGCAACATCAGGGGAAAAAGCCGTGATTCTTAATTTCCGGCTAGTATGGGACATATTGTGCACTGCTTAATGGAAAAAGAGCAGAATTTCTGTGTTGTAACACAATTGTTCAACACAATCATGCAGGGGATAGCCCAGAAGAAAGCCCTACTGCCGGTGCTAGTTACCCTACTTGCGAAGTACTACATGGATATGATTGAGTTTGATGGGTATGCGACTGTCTATGCAAATTGGTCGGTCGAGCTAGAGAGAATTTCACTAGGATACACCGGCATCCACTACGAGCAGAAAAACTGGACAAGAGAGGACCCAAGTGAACATCCGGGTCCCGAAAGCTCTACGGAGGCACTTTTAAATGAGCTAGAACAAGACAACGAGAAAGACCTGCAGCGCCTGACATTTAGGAGTGTTCGCCACATGCTCAAGAAACAACAAAAAATGTAGGAGCAGCAAGATAGGATTGAAGCAGCTCAACGGCAGCGCATGACGACGCTAGCGGCAGCAAGAAGGGCAAGGGAAAAGCAAGAAGGCATTGAGGACAATGTATGTTTCAAGTTGGGGGTGATAGCATATAGTTTGCATTTCCATATTTCCTGCATTTCAGCAATTACATTTTGTATTTTTCTTTTCTTTTGCATATAGCTGCATTTCATATCTGCTTTTGTACTGCATTGTATAGAAAAAGTGAAAAAATTTATAAAAATTGAAAAAATTCCTGAAAATTATAAAAACTGTGTCATGTTGGTTAGCTGGGGAACATTCATTAAAGTCTGACGGTTCATTTGATAATAATTAGAAATAACTAAATTCTTGCTATGAGATTGAAAACCTGAAAAATAACCCGCCTGTGTGTTTAACTTAGCTGATACGCGTCTTTTATATCACTTACACGTGTCGTATGTTTTTGAGAATTTAATGAATGTCTGACATGTCTGTAAAAACTTTTAAAAAATGATAAACATCCTTAGGATCAAACATGTTTGGCTGAGTTATGTAATATCAAGAATAATTCATACAGTAAAGTAGATATGAAGAATTTTATAGAGGCTTTAACAGAAGCCATAAGTCCGAAAAATAACCCATCTAGAACCTTGTGGAGTAATTACACACCTTATCACATGCAACGTCTTCTGTTTTAAAGGAAAAAGCTGGCTATATTTCCGATTTACTAAAAGTGCTGAAAAATTAAAATAAAATGAGTCTTTTGTTATGTGGCCGTGGTAACTTGGGTAATTAAGTCCTTGGGGAGTCTCCACACCTAATGCCCTAAACCCATCTGGTTTGGGAGTCATTGACCCAAAATTCGCTATGTTTTCAATCGCCAGATAAAACAAGCTAAGCAAGTGTCCTCTCCGAGTTAAAAGTCCTTATGGTTCTTTGTGCGAGAATAATCTTGGCGGTGACGAATTTTCTAGTCAAACAGTTTTTTCGCGGAGATATGAAAGTTTGTATTTATTAAGACGCTTTGCAAGATATTGAAAGGCGTGTTTGAACAAAAACAGGTGAAAGGTAGGAGTGAAAAATAAGACTTAGGATTCTCTGTTAAAATTGATATATATTCTGACTTGAAACCTAAGTGGAGAATAAAACTTGAGAAAATCTTAACTCCTTTCAAAATTGTGTGATCCTTTAGAAGTTTATCTTGGTCTGTAACGTTTTGACATGATGTAATCAAGTTCTTAAAAAACTGACGACACTACCGCACTATCGAGAAAAGACGCATTTGGCTTATGTTAAATTGTCACAACCCGAAAAGTACGGAACATGACCGGCACTTAAATTACGAGACGTCTCGAGTCGTATGTAATCTAAGTATGCCGAAAACCTAGAAATCCAAACCAAGTAAAGTAGTAGAGTGAAGGAAAAACCAATTTAAATCAAGTAGTTTTTCAACATACGCCGAAAAATAACAAGTCTTTTCTAAAAATTTCGGCAGAGTTTCCTTTGTAAATACTGACCCCAAACGGGTACAAAACCTGATAAAGCATATATAATGAATAAAGGAATCCCCAAGAGGGAGCTAGCTCTTCGTCAATCGACGGTCACAACCACGCAAGAAATAATAATATACAACGCCGAAGGGCGAGGATCAAGGCTGAAAAAGAAACTCAAAACAGCAAGAAATCCATAGAAATACAACGCACGACTCTAAGGTCGAAAGAATAAATATCACTGGTCTCTATCTCTGAAATAAATACATGTTTGGTTGATGGAGTTTCTAGATACAACAGAATAAAATAAGTACAATGGTGGTCACGATACAAGTGAACCCACCTAATAGCAAATCACCCTGAATGGAAGCAGTGTGCCGGCAAAGCCGTAACGAAACCTGTACGGCAAAACCTGCAAGAAACTGTGGCACAACGGGGTTGAGTTGCCAACTCGTGAGTAGAAAACATCACAGAGCAGAAATCGTATGTATGACGCAATTCTAGGTCATACGATCAGTAATATCCTCAAATGATAAGTCTGAAGCATGAAAAGGTAGCAAAGGTAAACCTCTATACACAAGTGTAATCCTATGTGCTCGTATCAGTGCCTCAGGTAGCAATGTATCATATGTATGAGGTATGAATGCATGAAAACATAATACATTTAAATGAAGAAACTGCTTTCATAACTTAGTGAGATTTCCGTAAATTTAAAACGATGTATCATCAATAAAATCAACATAACCAGTGTCTAGCATCGACACAAAACATAAATACCAATATCTCAATATCTCAGGCTCCGGCTATCCGGACGGGCCTGTATCATCAAATCTCAATACCTCAATATCTCAGTGTCCCAAATCTTACTATCTAAGGTGCCGTCAGTCCGGACCGGCCCCTAACATCAATTACACGACCACGAATGTATCCTCCTGATATCCGATGTGTCAGATAAAATCACCGGTAGGCAGTCTGCCCCTACCGGGCTCATCGTCTACTACTCGATCTTCTTGCCCCGGGGTACCTTACCGGGTCCACCATGTACCCGCAGACGGTTCATCCAACTCCTCAAATCGGGTCTCGAAATCCATCTCATAACCGAGAAAACATCATGGTGGACGACTCATACATCATGAGAAAACTGCACTTTTCATTTTAAAAAGAGAGAGAGAAAGAAGTTTATATATGCTATAACGGTTTTCTCCCAAATCCAGGAAATCTCATGAAAATCTGAAATCCAATCATCAATAGCACATAAATAGTGAATAAAGGCATAAAACTCCATAATACGGCATAACAGTGAATAATAATATGCATGAAGTAGCAAGTAATAACTACAATGTCTAAACTGGCATATAAGGCAAGTACACTAATATCATGTCGAAACTATCAGCTAACAAGCTATGTCAATGAAATAGCATTCTCTAAAGTGTACGTGACATGGCAATTACCGATGATGAAGTGTGTGAGCTGGCAAGTAAGTGTACGTGGAACATACGCATCATCGGTAAAGGTGCTGGTGTCCTGACAGCATGGTATCAATAATGGTGTATGAAAACACAACATAAGCATGCGGTGCGAAGCGAACAGCAATAATGTGCGGGAGATGAATAATAAACCCAATGATAAATAATCTGCATTTATATAAATCTAAGTCATATAGTGGTGCCATTTGAAATAACACAAATCGTGGTGTTTTGCAAATAAGGGCTACAATGTTTTTAAGAAAAGATACGTCCTTTGAAATATCCATAAAATCCCTTGGCCTGTCTTTTAAAATACCCACGATTCGTTAGTTTTGAAATAGGTAGGAATCGAATCTAGTCTAACAACTACACGAACTATAAGGCTGAGCTAACTGGCTCAACGAAAGGTAAGGAAACCGCCTAACATCTGAGTCGACACACACACACACACACACACACGCATATATAATTGTAAGTGCACGGCGGTGCCCCGGCCGTCAATCCGACGCCGGAATGTGGAAAAGAAACTTTTCTAAAAACTAGAAACCGACACCACCGCGCACTAAAATCCCGGATCAGGCCATTAACCTAACTCTAGCAAATACGAGAAGGGAAAGAGAAGCTATACCAAGCGATCAATGTCCTTCGGTCTTCGGCCTCCACTCCGATCTCCTCGCGGAATCTCCGGTCTCCAGCTCCTCGTTGGAACAGGCACCACATCGCCGGGTTCTTTTACGGGCTCCCACCTCTGGACCGAGGCAACTCGGGCACGAAGTTGGCGAGCCGACGTGCCCAAGGATATTGTAGGCTAGGTGTAGTATGTTATTGTCTCAATGGGGTATGAAGTTGCAATGAGGATTGAGGAGGAGAAGAAAAACTTTGAAATGGAGCTATATGATTTTGTGGCTAGCAAAATGAATGATAATCTTTTTACCCCACCAAAATCAATACCTCACCCTCTCAAAATATGGCCGGCCAAAAACTCAACAATAAGGAGGAGAGAGAGAGAGAGAGAGAGAGAAAGGCATATAAAAATGTGATACATCAAGAAAAGAAAAATGTCACACCATTTCCTAATCAACTCCTTTCATAACCTATCACCATAAATGCAAAGGATATGATTAAAATGGAATCTAATAATGCTAAGAACCATTATGAACTCTCAAATCAAAAATAACCCCTCCACAATTGCTAATTTGCAAATTTGCAAATTAGCCCCTCCAACAATTATCAGCCAACGAAGGGAAGAAAGGAAAACTGGCTGAAACGGAATGCAAATTGGCAACTTCAGAAAACTGGTCCCGTAATAAATTACAGAAAATCCCCGCGACTGTATATACATACCCGCATTTGTATTCCTACTGAATACAAATGGAAAGAGACAAAATCTAAATTTTACAATACTAGGATCTGGCTTAAACCAAAGCCCGCTAGTATTATCCGTCCGATCTTGATCCGTGCAATACCGCATGTATAAGATCGAACCCTGCCATATCTCCATACGGCATCTACAGTGTTTCACCCGAAACTTGAGAAAACGGTCTGTGGGGGACTCTAAAGACTCTTCAATACTTTGGTTGTGGATTTAACCACTAGAACGTCAAAGGTATTAGCCTATACGTAACGGGCTACCAGGTATTGACCAAAAAGGGTCGTCGATGAGCGAACTCATCCTGACACCCTACTGAGCCTGTCAGTGACAATATCCGTACAGTCCGGTCCGTTCGTCTATGAGCATTGCATGGCGGGCCTAGGGGGTTAGTAAAAGTCAGACCCCCAAAAGCGCTATAAGTCGTGTCGGAGTGTAGTCCAAAACACCCTGAGATACTACTGGAATGACTACCAGTAAATCTCCTGCCTCGGCCGAGGGCTTTGTGTAATGGCTCTCCTAGACACAGCATGACCTCACCTCCAATACCGGGAGAAACGAACCCCTGCAGATCCGCTCACTGCCTCCATATGGCTCGGGACTGTACCCAACTAAAACCTGTTTGCACGTCTCTTTTGAGCGTGGTAGGGTAGTAATCAAAGCACAGTGGGAACTCACATGAGACAAATGACGATCTCAGGTCGATGAACTAACCTGTACACATGTCACCAGGGAACTGCTATCTGACGTCAGGTATAAGACCAACTAGCATATTCCCAGCGAGTCCTGTCCGGTGTACTCATAACCCAATGAGCACCTGTATAAATCTTAGGTGAACCAACTGACACCAGTGGCTTGTGAGACCGGCCACCGCCCCTCGTCGGGGTCTCGACTGTATACACTAGTCTACTTTGGAGTATCGATGCCCTGTATCGAAACTCCCTCGACTAGGGACCTTTTAAGGATGTGCTTATAGACCCCAGCTCCACATATATGATCGCCCTCATACTGCTGGCAGTCAAGAAAGAATCCTAGGGACTCTATCAACGTGTAATAGCGACTCGTAAGGTCGCCTAAAGAAGTACATGATGATAAAGATAATCCAGATAGCATACTATCATTTTGAGTAAGACTGTCCTACCGGTATAGGTCCTCCCTCAATGATTGCAATCTCGTGCCTGTGATCCAATAATTGACTCTGAGGGCACTATCTACAAGAATCTCCCACTTGCACTCAAGGCTAATTATTGCGATGTCGCATACTCACCACCCGTGTGATACCGAACACCCAACTCCTCTACTAGTCAGTCTCACAAAGCTCGTTTGCGAAACTATTGCGTTCGAGGAATAGCCTTAGTGAGTGGATCCGCTGTAATGTCTCTTTCTATGTCTCTCTTTATCTCAAATTCGTGGAGAAAGCCATCTCCCGAAATGAGTAATACATGTCTTAGAATATGTCTGGATGTCTGATGGGACCTAGCTTATTAATGAACTCCAAATCCAAACTTCTTAGACTGTATCGTCGACTGAACTTAATCAGTGTCCTGCGCCATGCCTCCCTCAGTATCCGCCTGGACCACCTGTCCAAAATACTGCCCCTCTTCAGAGGGAAAACTATAACTCTGACAGTCACTCTATCATCCAGGTCACCTTGAAAGCCTGGAATGATAACCGTCTCCCAAAAGAGCCTGTCATTATCATATCCCTAGAACATCCACTTATGTTCTAAAACTGCTTCTGAATGTTTCTCCAGGATTGGATTAATATCATATTGCATCTCCTACAAAAACTGTTAGTTATATGTATGCCCTAGAGGCCATTACTGTACATAGGATGTATATTGTAGTGGATGCTGGGACATATATAGGGAGCTCTTTCTTGCTCGACATGATAATATGCTATCTGGTTACTCTTTACCTTAACGTGTATACTGATTGTCTCTCTGTTACATGTTGGTAAAGCCCTTAGGATGTGTGCTTGACTACCTGGACTATGATGCGGATCATACTAATGGGAACATGGTAGTCCACAAGTACATCCTTCAAGGTCCCTAGTCGTGGGTGTATCGAGGCGGGGCATCGATATACCAGAGTAGACTAGCGTGTACCTTCTCGACCCATACAGATGGGCGATGGATGATCCCATATCCATTGGTGTTTGACATCAGAGATGATATACGGGTGCTCATTGGAGACTGGGTACACTGGACGGACTCACCGAGAACTCCCAGATGGTATTATACCTTACGTCAGATGGCAGTTATCTGGTGACACTGGTACAGAGTAGTCTGTTGACCTGAGATCGTCATAGAGTCTTGTGTGGTTCCCACTGTGCTTTGATTTCAACCTTACCACGTCCAAGAGGGCGTTGAAAACGGTGGTTTTTGGGTACAGTCCCGAATCACATGGAGGCAATGAGCGATAGGAGGGGATTCGTCTCTCCCGGTATAGGGAGTTGATGTTGCGCTGTGTTCGATTGGCTATAACCGGAAATCCCTGGCCAGGGTTGCTGAGATTTATTTGTAAGTGTTACCTGTAGTATCTCGAACTGTTATAGACCTCACATCGACACGACTTATCGAGCTATTGGGGTCTGACGTTTACCACCCCTAGGCAAGATATGCGACATATCAGATGATCAGATCGGACTGTACGGTAAGTGTTACTGGTTGGATTCACAGGAGTGTGAGCGGGCTTGCTCGTCGATATTATGATCGCTCAATACCCGGGTGGCCGTTACGTTTAGCAGACCGCTTGCGGCTTGTGGGTGTTTGATATGATCATCACCTGCTGCCGGCGTATTGACGAGTCTTTAGAGTCCTACACAGAGGTTTCCTGGCTCAAGCGAAACGAAATAGGAGCGCATATGAGATATGTGCGGGACCGAGAATAATACCAGTATGTGATACTGTATTCTATTCTCGCGATTTGTATCATTGGACGGTTATATGTGATATAGCCGGGTTACCGAATCAAGTGTTGATTCGATACATTGATACACTTGATATTAGTCGGTTATATGTGATATGACCGGATCATTAAGTCAAGTGTTGATTTAATGATTTAATGTATAATTATATATTTGATATGTCACTTTACATTAACTAATATTGGTTCACTTAAGATTACTTTCTCACTTGATGTGCACATTGTATATGTGATATACTTTTGTACACTTGTTTGTATCATGTTTGATGATACATGCATGTTTGTGTGTATGTTTAGTTTAAACCTTGGTTAAGTAAATGGTTAGGGTTTTGTTTAATTTATTTATTTATTTATTTCATTTTGGCAAAAAGAGAAATTGTGGCTTGCTTTGTTTTACATTGAAGCTTCATGAAGCTTTGACTAAGTCTACCATTTTTGTTCATGCCTAACCTAACCATTCACCTAACCTTAGTTTACTCTCTACACATAACCATGGTTGCAATATGATACTTATCATATTAGTTTCTATTTTAAAAATACTTATGATATTATCATCTTCTTCTTCTTCTTCTTTATGAAGAAAGCTTGCAACCTTTAATGGCAACTTGAGAAAAAGAGTGAGAAATCCAATTCTAAAGTGAACCCACTTCCTATTTCTTCATCCTCTACCTCTTGCCAAGTAGTATAGGGTGTTTTCTTCACAAGTATCATGGCTTGGTGAAGTTGGAGCCTGATCTTGTGATGCCTCGACGTAGATCATCTTCGGCATCGAAGTCAACGACCTAGCCCGCCCATTTCTCCGATGAAGCCGACGCTAGAGCCCGGGATCCGATGATCGCAGCGAGGGGACTTCATCACGGAGCTATGGAGGTGGAGGACCGGATCTACAAAGGTTGTATTTCCGTTCATTTAGTTAAGTTGTTAACTAGTTGCATGTTTCGCCTATACATCTAGTCAACGATCCGTATTAGGGTTTCTCGGCACTTGTAAAATTTGAAATTGGCATGCTTGATGCCTTGTGAGACCTCATTAGCGTGCCTAGGAACCCTACAAAAACAACATCTGGTGTGGTACTTGACATCTCATGATTGACTCAATTGCCTAAGCAAGTGATCTGCCAATCTTGCACATCCCTTTCCACTTTAGTCTGTAAGACACCTATAGAGAGGGTGACTCCATAACCCGCAGGTACACCACCGTGGCAGGAGTCGTCCATTCTAAAACACTTTCAGAATGCTATCTAAGTACCCAGATTGGGAAACTACCTAAATCTAGATCTAAAACCATAGATCCAGTAACCAGAATGTCTGATATAATATCCAAGACCTATATAGAGAAACTACCGTGTGACAAACAAAGTATAACCGACCGTAGTATAGGAATTTCACTTCCTACTCTGTGTATGTCATCCAAATACCAGGACATCACACCCTACTACTTTCTTAATAGATCCATCTCCTATTCTGATGAAGTCAAACCTATGACTGTCACATCAGAAATAGATGATCTATCTCCGCTCTATCTGCTTTAGTCCATAAATAGACATAAGCTACTTGTCCACCAATGCTTCCGCTGCTCACACTGACTACGACAACCCTCTGGCAGAGTCATATAGATGTACACTTCTAAAACAAGTTTAGAACGACGCTATACTCATCCTCCTGCCGGATCTCACAGTCTGGAACAACAGCAATGGAAAATCTGGGTAAACAAGAACCTCCCTGCCACCGTCCTTGAGCATACCGAAGTACCTCTCGAGCGCCTGAGGTTACCCACCATATCTGCGGAGTGGCCAACGGAATGTCAAACCAGATTGAATCTTTAGGTTCTTATCAAATTTTCAGTAATCGTTTGCGGTTCTGGAATCACTTCCAGTTCTACCATACTCCCACTACTGTTTTCTGAAAAAATCCATTTTTATTAAAACTGTGGCGAGTCAAGAACAATATCACTATTGATCTTCCAGATGGTAGAAAGTCAACCCTCGTCATAGCCTGGGTCAACCCACAAACAACCATTACAGAAATGTGCCTTGAGTTTTCCAGAGTGTGGTTTCAAGCATAAGCCGGACAACTCCCCGTACCATAACATCGTTAAGATATGAACTGTTCTATATCCAATATAGAAACAGAGGCACTGATTTAATTGAACCAGATTCAAATCATGCAGCTGTCTCCAGTGCATGTCAACAAAAAGGAAGGAGGCTTATCAGCGTTACTCAACTTAGGAATACTTCCAATTATGAGTAACCTGAAAAAGAAGCAAGTTCTTTTAATCATTACTATAATCTGAATACCATACACAAGTATCTACATCTTCGATCACCTTGAAGAATCCCGATACTTGCAACACCTGGTTCTCTACTTTATTCATATACCTATAACTTCTCAAAACTTGGACCTTGTATTTCTACGAAACACGTGTCTAAGAACTAGAGAAGTCACAAGTAAACAGAATATAGTACGAGTACCAACCCTTCTGTCCTAATGGACACTGGACAACATACAATACTCTGTATAAGTCCCCTGAGTCCAATAACTCAATCCCTGTATGTCGTAGGTTGAAAAATGTACTTATGGTTAAGAAGAATTACGCCGCTGTTCAATGCTCCTTACCTAACCATCCATTGATATAGGTAAATGTCATAGACATAATTTCAAAAAGGTATATCTCACTCTATAAAAATAGACGTACAGATATATCAATTTGAAATTGGTGCATAACAACGGATATTCAAAACCAAATATTTGCCGTCCGGCAAACAACCCAGGTGATTTCCTCAAATATCACCAATTACAACGAATTCTGATATAATGAGGATGATCACCTAATTCCCAATAACTTACTCCCACCCATCATCTGTAAAACCATACAGATGTGATAATCATACCTGGTAAATACATACCCTGGAGTAAAGACTAATTAGGAAATCAATTTTCTTTTAACAGTACACAGTGAAACTGAAACATTGAAATGTTTCGATGGGGTAACCCGGTATTCCTAGTAATGCCTCTTCCATTATCCATATTCACAACTGTAGCGGTATATTTCTTTGTCATCTCTCCAAATCCCTTTATATGTCTTTAGTCATTACCTTCTGTACACCCTCTTAGGCTAAATGGTTTTCTTCCTTCCCTACCGTTCGGCACCAGCCTATGGTTTGGAAGAAGACTATCAAATAAGCATAATGGGTGTACTGTCCTAATCCTAGGAGCACTCGCAATGCGAGAGAAGGTGAAGATAAAAGACACCTGAATAAACCTTATTCGTATTTCTCCTGAACCAGAATCCATCCCCGAACTGGAACAAGTTCCTTTCGAGTTCGTATATAACCATATGATGGAGTATCCAATAAACTGTGGATCTTCATAGTGATACGGAGTGTCCTGGAGAAATACAAAGGTGAAGTGGGAGTGGTAATGAAATACTTGGTTTGGTCGTGAATAGCAGTCGCAATTTACTTTGCCCTCTAACTAATCCCTTGATATGTCTTTACTTAATACCTTCTGCACACCATCGTTTATATTAATTGGTTTTCTTCATTCCCCACCGTTCGGCACCAGCCTATGGTTTGGAAGAAGACTATCCAATTTGCGTAATAGGTCTACTATCTCCTAAACCAAGTAGTACTCGCAACCTGAGAGAAGGTAAAAGGAAAAGACAACTGAATAAACCTATTCGTTTTCTCCAGAACCGGAAACCATCCACGAATAAATTCCTTCGAGTTCGTATATAACCATACGATGGTTTTGTCCAATGGAAGTGGACGTTCGTAGTAATACGGGGTGTCCTAGAGAAACGGGTAAAAGTAGGAGTGAAAATGAGGTTTGCAACTCTGACAATCCAAAAGCCAGTGTTTAAAGATGGTTCAGTTAATCTTGGTCATTGAGTCATAGTCAAGAGTCGGGTCATGGTCGCTGCAAAAGAGAGAGAGAAAAGAAACACTCAGCGTGCACTCTAACCTAGATCAGAATGGTTATCACTTTATCTAATCAGGAAACCTCCCACTGTAACGTCAAATTCTTCTCCAAACCTGAAAGAAGAATTAGTCGGGATCACCCGAGGAGTAAACCAACTCATCAGCCGGAATCGGGATCCAACTATCATCGCATGATAACGTGACGGAATCCGCTCATGTTATCACACTCCAAAAGGTATGTGCATATCTGGTAAGTTTCAGTTTCTTTACAAACTCCCGATGTGATCTTTGCCCCATGCTCTTATGACCTTGACGAAGGTCAACAAATCATAAGTCACATGTCCAGTTCTACCCGTCATTGTCCAGGTTAATTTGAACCCACCCTTACAAGTCCTTGACGAAGGTCAACAAGGCTATATGACTGTCCCAAACCAACGCATCTATCTATGCTGCATATGAATACCCAATAGCTACCAATCACTGTGCCTTGACTTTGGCCAACAAACACAGCTTGAATACTTATTGACTATCCATATGAAACGACGGAGGGCTACGAATGGTTTCTGGCGAAAACCTTTAACGTAACGAACTTGATATCGTTGAAGGAACCGGACAGCTTTTAAAAAAATATAGTGACGAAAACCTTTGCTAAAGAGGTCACTCCCGGTGAAGGGATCTCGGCTCTTTCCCCGTAGAATGAGGTGCAGGATATTCCAACTGAATACCACGATGCAAAGCAAAAATAAACGACTATAGTGAAGTTATTGTCCTGACGCAAACTTCTATCCAAGGGGTCACTCCCGGTGAAGGGATCTCGGCCCTTGCCTCGTCGACTGAGGTGCAGGATATTCCAACCGAATACCACTGTGCAAAACAAAAGAGAACGCCCTTGCAATAACAGCTTTTTGAAAAAAAAAAGTTCCAATAACATCAGAATAAGTTTGTTTAGCTTGCATTGATCCGAATCAACGCAGTCCCGTCAATTGATCACACCACTAAAGAACGAAAATAATTATGTACGTATATTCCATCAGCATTCGCCACTGGGTCCCGTCATCACCCGTTAGGTTACTTAACTAACGACAGAGCGGGGACTGGACTAGCGCGGATGCAAAACATATAAAACATCTATTAGTATATATATCAATATATAATATTCGCTCAAGGTGTGATAAAATGCAACATCACAGAAATGTAATAAGCATCACAGAACAATACAGATATCTGGGATCCCCGGGTTTCATAGAGCCGCTACTGAAACCCGACGTTCCCCTGGTCGTGTGGATAGCCTGTGCAATGAAATCCTAGACCCCTACGGGCGCGTCAAGTTACCCGCCAAAACCTGAAGCGAGGCAGCCCCCTTCAGCAACGTGAATGGACCACCCAGCACTTCACGGAATCCGGTAACTTGGGCACCCCTCCTTAGGTCAACCTGTACCCCCTACGAGTGCGGCGAATAGCCCGCCAATTCTAGAGTGAAGCCCCCTCCGTCTCAATGCCATGAGATGCGGGCCCGTTTCACTCTAGAACCCGGCTATCCGTGCACCCCACCTTCGAGTAATCCTAGTACATAAAGTAAAATATACATACAACGGGTACATCGACCTCAGCCTGGTCGTGCCCCAAAAGAATAATATACAAACAAGCAGTGACGGCAGTCCACATGTCGGAAGCTCGCCCCGCAATATCAAATGTACATAATACACCAAACTGTACTAGCATTGCATCCAGGCTATCCCCCACGACCAATCCGCAACATCACAGCACCACACAGAACATCAACGTGAATGTCACGTTCGCAAATCCGTCTAAAAGGGCTATAACAGTTAGACAGGATTTACCGATCAAATGACATTCACGGTCGCAGATATAATGTAAATACTATGAACTAACATGTTTAAAATTTTCGATCGACTGAATTTTCCGAAGTGGGCCCCAAGCACAACTGTAGCACTCAAAAACATTTGGGCCCAAAAAGAATATACCAGAAACCCTATTTCCATGTCAGAGAGCCACTGTAGAAATTTGGTGCAGTGAAGCCAAAATTCGGCGGCGGTTCCGAAGACAAAACGTGGTTTTGCCGGCTGTTCCGCCTCGCTACAGTAACTTCAGCCTACCAAATTTTCACAGAATTCTCAAAAAACCCTGCACGTATTTTTCCAATATACCAAATAATTTTTAGAGCAAGGAAAAATTTGACAGAAAGTGCGACATGGAAATGTGGTTTTTGGAAAATCCGTTCGATCGAACTTGTAAACACATTAGAGCAAGCTAGATTAG
This sequence comes from Agapanthus africanus, assembly GCA_030015575.1. Classification (NCBI taxonomy): domain Eukaryota; kingdom Viridiplantae; phylum Streptophyta; class Magnoliopsida; order Asparagales; family Amaryllidaceae; genus Agapanthus; species Agapanthus africanus. The sequence goes on along the minus strand of JASDDO010000014.1, from coordinate 470,251,037 downwards.
GTTAATGGCGTGGCTCTGATACCAATATAAATGCACGGCGGCGCCCCAGCCGTCAATCCGACGCCGGAATGCGGAAATGAAACTTTTCTAAAAAATAAAAACCGGCAGCACCGCGCACTAAAATCCCGGATCGGGCCATTAACCTAACTCTAGCAAATACGAGAAAGGGAAGAGAAGCTATACCAAGCGATCCGTGTCCTTCGGTCTTCGGCCTCCACTCCGATCTCCTCGCGGAATCTCCGGTCTCCAGCTCCTCGTCGGAACGGGCAGCACAACGCCGGGTTCTTTTACGGGCTCCTACCTCTGGACCGAGGCAACTCGGGCATGAAGTTGGCGAGCCGACGTGCCCAAGGATACTGTAGGCTAGGTGTAGTAAGCTATTGTCTCAATGGGGTTTGAAGTTGCCATGAGGATTGAGGGGGAGAAGAAGAACTTTGAAATGGAGCTATATGATTTTCTGGCTAGAAAAATGAATGATAATCTTTTTCCCCCACCAAAATCAATCCCTCACCCTCTCAAAATATGGCCGGCCAAAAACTCAAGAATGAGGAGAAGAGAGAGAGAGAAAGGCATATAAAAATGTGATATATCAAGAAAAGAAAAATGTCACACCATTTCCTAATCAACTCCTTTCATAACCTATCACCATAAATGCAAAGGATAAGATTAAAATGGAATCTAATAATGCTAAGAACCATCATGAACTCTCAAATCACAAATAACCCCTCCACAATTGCTAATTTGCAAATTTGAAAATTAGCCCCTCCAACAATTATCAGCCAACAAAAGAAAGAAAGGAAAACTGGCTGAAACGGAATGCAAACTGGCAACTTTAGAAAACTGATCCCGTAATAAATTACAGGAAAACCCCGCGACTGTATATACATACCCACATTTGTATTCCCACTGAATACAAATGCAAAGAGACAAAATCTACATTGTATAATACTAGGATCTGGCTTAAACCAAAGCCCGCTAGTATTATCCTTCCAATCTTGATCCGTGCAATACCGCACGTATAAGATCGAACCCTGTCATATCTCCATACGGCCTCTACAGCGTTTCGCCCGAAGCTTGAGAAAACGGTCTGTGGGGTACTCTAAAGATTCGTCAATACTTTGGTTGTGGATTTAACCACTAGCACGTCATAGGTATTAGCCATACGTGACGGGCTACCAGGTATTGACCAAAAAGGGACGTCGATGAGCGAACTCATCCTGACACCCTACTGAGCCTGTCAGTGACAATATCCGTACAGTCCAGTCCGTTCGTCTATGAGCATCGCATGGCGGGCCTAGGGGGTTGGTAAAAGTCAGACCCCCAAAAGCGGTACAAGTCGTGTCGGTGTGTAGTCCAGAACACCCTGAGATACTACTGGAATGCCTACCAGTAAATATCCTGCCTCGGCCGAGGGCTTTGTGTAATGGCACTCCAAGACACAGCGCGACCTCACCCCCAATACCGGGAGAGACGAACCCCTGCAGATCCGCTCACTAGCTCCATGTGGCTCGGGACTGTACCCAACTAAAACCTGTTTGCACGTGTCCTTTGAGCGTGGTAGAGTAGTAATCAAAGCACAGTGGGAACTCACACGAGACAAATGACGATCTCAGGTCGATAAACTAACCTGTACACATGTCACTAGGGAACTGCTATCTGACGTCAGGTATAAGAACAACTAGCATGTTCCCGGCGAGTCCTGTCCGGTGTACTCATAACCAAATGAGCACCTGTATAAATCTTAGGTGAACCAACTGACACCAGTGGCTTGTGAGACCGGACACCGCCCCTCGTCGGGGTCTCGACTGTATACACTAGTCTACTCTGGAGTATCGATGCCCTGTCTCGAAACTCCCTCGACTAGGGACCTTTTAAGGATGTGCTTATAGACCCCAGCTCCCACGTATATGATCACCCTCATACTGTTGGCAGTCAAGCAAGAATACTAGGGGCTCTATCGACGTGTAATAGCGACTCGTAAGGTCACCTAAAGCAGTACACAATGATAAAGATGTTGGAGATAGTGCCCTCAGAGTCAATTATTGGATCACAGGCACGTGATTGCAATGATTGAGGGAGGACCTATCCCGGTAGGACAGTCTTACTCGAGATGATAGTATGCTATCTGGTTTACCTTTATCATCGTGCACTGCTTTAGGTGACCTGACATGTCGCTATTGCACGTTGATAGAGCCCTAGGATTCATGCTTGACTGCCAGCAGTATGAGGGCGATCATATAAGTGAGAGCTGGAGTCTACAAGCACATCCTTAATTGGTCCCTAGTCGTGGGAGTTTCGAGACAGGGCATCGATTCTCCAGAGTAGACTAGTGTATACAGTCGAGACCCCGACGAGGGGCGGTGGCCGGTCTCACAAGCCACTGGTGTCAGTTGGTTCACCTAAGATGTATACAGGTGCTCATTGGGTTATGAGTACACCGGACAGGACTCGCTGGGAACATGCTAGTTGGTCTTATACCTGACGTCAGATAGCAGTTCCCTGGTGACATGTGTACAGGTTAGTTCATCGACCTGGGGATCGTCATTTGTCTCGTGTGAGTTCCCACTGTACTTTGATTACTACCCTACCACGGCTCAAAGGAGTCGTGCAAACAGGTTTTAGTTGGGTACAGTCCCGAGCCACATGGAGGCAGTGAGCGGATCTTCGGGGGTTTCGTCTCTCCCGGTATTGGGGGTGAGGTCGCGCTGTGTCTAGGAGAGCCATTACACAAAGACCTTGGCCAAGGCAGGAGATTTACTGGTAGGTATTCCAGTAGTATCTCAGGGTGTTCTGGGCTACACTCCGACACGACTTGTACCGCTTTTGGGGGTCTGACTTTTACCAACCCCCTAGGCCCGCCATGCAATGCTCATAGACGAACGGACCGGACTGTACGGATATTGTCACTGACAGGCTCAGTTGGGTGTCGGGGTGAGCTTCCTCATCGACGTCCCTTTTGGTCAATAGCTGGTGGCCCGTCACGTATTGGCTTATACCTCTGACGTGCTAGTGGTTAAATCCACAGCCATAGTATTGACGAGTCTTTAGAGTCCACCACACTTTCAGTTACTCAAGCTTTCGGGCGAAACGCTGTAGAGGCCGTATGGAGATATGGCAGGGTCCGATCAGATACGTGCGGTATTGCACGGATCAGGATCGGACAGTTTTGTACTAGTGGCCGTATGGATATATGGCAGCGTTCGATCAGATACGTGCGGTGTTGCACGGATCAGGATCGGACGGATATTACTAGCCGGCTTTGGTTTAAGCCGGTCCTAGTATAGTACAGTGTAGATTTTGTCTCATTGCATTTGTATCCGGACGGAATACAAATGCGGGTGTGTATGCACAGTGTGGGGTTTTCCTGTAATTTATTACGGGACCAGTTTTCTAGAGTTGCCATTTTGCTTTCCGTTCCGGCCGGTTTTTCTTTGTTCTTTCCCGGCCGGACTTTTCCGATGGAGGGGGTTATTTGCATTTGTGCAAATAACATTTGTGGAGGGGTTTTCTTGGAAAAGGTTTTATTATGAGAGCATCTTTTCTTTTGCACCTTTTCTTGCATTTATTGTGAAGAGAAAGGATTTGAAATGGATTTGAGGTTGATGGAGAGTTTAGTGATGATTATGTTTAGGATATAGTCACCTTTCTACTTTTCCTACACTCACCTTCCTTCTATGTTTATGCTATCATATTCATTCCTCCACCCTCTTGCTCTCACTTGATGAAAAATGGTAGAAAGAAAGAAAGAAGAAAAAGAAAATAGAGAAAGAAAAAGATGAGAGCTTCACCATGAGAGTTTCATTCTTGATCTTCTTTACAAGCTAGAAAAATGCAAGCACCATTTTTCTAGTCTTGATTCCTCCATCATCTTCAATGGCAACCAACCCCAATGTGAGACAAACATTCTACATTACATTCCCTACAGTAAATCTTGAGCATGTCGAGTAGCCGGCTTCATGCGCAAGTTGCCTCGGTATTGAGGTGGGAGCCCGTAAAAGTACCCGGCTTCGTGGTGCCCTTTCCGACGAGGAGGAGACGGACGGAGATCCCGCGAGGAGATCGGAGTGGAGATGAAGACCGGAGGACTTGGATCGTCGGTATATCTCTAACCCTTCTTCTTGTATGCTAGATTTAGTTTAATGGCACGATCCGGGGTTTAGTGCGCGGTGGTGCCGGTTTGCCAAGTCCGCAAAATTTTAAGTTTACCACCGTTTCCGCGTTTGGCCGTCGGATCGACGGCCGGGGCGCCGCCGTGCACTTACAGTGGTATCAGAGCCTCGCCATTAACATAGTCTAGCTTGGTGTAATGTGTTTTTCTATTTCGATCGATCGAATGTTCCAAAACTGCATTTTAGTTCGAATCAGTTTCTGTTGAAAATTTTTGGTCTCGAAAAATTTTTCTGGTTGTAAAATATTGATGTACTGGGAAATCTAAGGGTTCTGTAAAAATTTGACGATGTAACTCCACAGTTGGAGCGCGGATCCGCCGCGAAACCCCACCTCGTGCGGCGCTTCCGCCGCGCACTATTCATGTCACATCACCAAATTTTTTCAGAGGCCTTCTGGGCTTAAAATATGGGTTTTGGAATATTAAAATTGGGCCCAGGGTTTCTGTGAGTGCTACAGTTTTGATTGGGGGCCCACTTGTTAATTTTTGATCGATCGGATATTTTAAACACATTTTTCACAGTATTTACATTATATCTGCGACCGTGAATGTCACTCGATCGGTAAATCCTGTCTAACTGCTATAGCCCGGTTAGACGGATTTGCGAACGTGACTTTCACGTTGATGTTCTATGTTTATGCTGTGATGTTGCGGATCGGTCGTGGGGGATAGCCTGGATGCAATGCTAGTACTGTATTGTTGTATTATGTACATTTGTTATTGCGGGGCGAGCGTCCGACATGTGGACTGCCGTCACTGCCTGATTGTATTATTCTTTTGGGGCACGACCTGGTTGCGGTCGATGTACCCGGTGTATGTATATTTTACTTTCTGTACTAGGATTACCCCGCGGTGGGGTGCACGGATAGCCGGGTTCTAGAGGGCAACAAGCCCGCATCTCATGGCATTGAGACGGAGGGGGCTTCACTCTAGGATTGGCGGGCTATTCGCCGCACTCGTAGGGGGTACAGGTTGACCCAGGAGGGGTGCCCAAGTTACCGGATTCCGTGAAGTGCTGGGTGGTCCATTCACGGCGCTGAAGGGGGCTGCCTCGCTTCAGGTTTTGGCGGGTGACTTGCCGCGCCCGTAGGGGTCTAGGATTTCATTGCACAGGCTATCCACACGACCAGGGGAACGTCGGGTTTCAGTAGTGGCTCTGTGAAACCCGGGGATCCCAGATATCTGTATTGTTTCTGTGATGCTGTACATTTTCTGTGATGTTGCATTTCTTTCACGCCTTGAGCGAAATATAATATATTGGTATATATATTAGTAGATGTTGTATATGTTTTTCATCCGCGCTAGTCCAGTCCCCGCTCTGTCGTTAGTAAGCTAACCTAACGGGTAATGACGGGACCCAGTGGCGAATGCGGATGGCATATACGTACATCAGTATATTTTCGTTCTTTTTGGTGTGATCAAATGATGGGACTGCATTGATTCGGATCAATGCAAGTTTAAAAACAAACCTAATCTGATGTTGTTGGAACACTTTTCAAAAAGCTGTTATTGCAAGGACGTTTACTTTTGTTTTGCATCGTGGTATTCATTGGAATATCCTGCTCCTCAGTCGACGAGGCAAGGGCCGAGATCCCTTCACCGGGAGTGACCCCTTGGACAGAAGTTTGCGTCAGGGCATTAACTTCACTATAGCCGATTACTTTTGCTTTGCATCGTGGTATTCATTTGGAATATCCTGCACCCCATTCTACGGGGAAAGAGCCGAGATCCCTTCACCGGGAGTGACCTCTTTAGCAACGGTTTTCGTCACTGTATTTTTAAAAGCTATCAGTTCCTTCGACGATATCAAGTTCTTTACGTTAAAGGTTTTCGCCAGAAACCATTCGTAGCCCTCCGTCGTTTCATATGGGTAGTCAATAGTATTCAAGCTGTGTTTGTTGGCCAAAGTCAAGGCACAGTGTTTGGTAGCTGTTGGTTATTCATATGCAGCATAGATAGATGCGTTGGTTTGGGACAGTCGTACTACCTTGTTGGCCAAAGTCAAGGGTATGTACGGGTGGATTCAAATCAACCTGGAGAATGACGGGTAGAACTTGACATGTGACTTATGATTTGTTGGCCAAAGTCAAGGTCATAAGAGCATGGGGCAGAAATCACATCGGGAGTTTCAAAAGTACTGAAACTTGCCAGATATGCGCATACCTTCTGGAGTGTGATACCGTGAGCGGATTCCGTCACGTTGTCATGCGATGAGAGTTGGATCCCGATTCCCACTGATGAGTTAGTTTACTCCTCGGGTGACCCCGACTAATTCTTCTTTCAGGTTTGGAGGAGAATTTGAGGTACAGTGGGAGTTTTCCAGATTAGATAAATTGGTAACCATTCTGATCTAGGATAGAGTGCACGCTGAGTGTTTCTTTTCTCTCTCTCTGGCAGCGACCATTGACCCGACCCTAAGACTATGACTCAGTGACCAAGTTGACCGAACCTTCTTGACACTGGCTTTTGGATTGTCAGAGTTGCAGACCTCATTGCCACTCCTGCTTTTACTCTTTTCTCCAGGACACCCCGTTTTACTACGAACGTCCACTTCCATTGGACAAAACCATCGTATGGTTAGATACGAACTCGAAAGAATTTATTCGAGGATGGTTTCCGGTTCTGGAGAAAACGGATAGGACTATTCAGTTGTCTTTTCTTTTCACCCTCTCTCAGGTTGCGAGTACTCCTTGGTCTAGGAGTAGTACACCTATTACGCAAATTGGATAGTCTTCTTCCAAACCATAGGCTGGTGCCGACCGGTAGGGAATGAAGAAAACCAGTTAGCCTAAACGGTGTACAGAAGGTATTAAGTTCAGACAAAGCAAGGGATTAGTAAGAGGGCAAAGTAAATTGCAACAGATATTCACGACCAAACCATGTATTCCTTCGCCAATCCTAAATCACCTTTGTATTTCTCCAGGACACTCTGTATCATTACGAAGATCCCATTTTATTGGATAATCCATCGTATGGTTATATACGAACTCGAAAGGAACTCGTTCCAGTTCGGGGATGGATCCTGGTTCAGGAGAAATAGGAATAAAGTACATTCAGGTGTCTTTTATCTTCACCTTCTCTCGCGATGCGAGTGCTCCTAGGATTAGGACAGTACACCCTTTATGCTTTTTGGATAGTCTTCTTCCAAACCATAGGCTGGTGCCGAACGGTAGGGAAGGAAGAAAACCATTTGGCCTAAAGGGGTGTACATAAGGTAAAGACTAAAGACATATGAAGGGATTTGGAGAGGTGGAAAAGAACTATACGGTTACAGTCGTGAATCTGGAAGAGGCATTACTAGGAATACCGGGATACCCCATCGAAACATTTCAATGTTTCAGTCTCACTGTGTAATGTTAAAAGAAAAACTGATTTCCCGATTAGACACTTACTCCAGGGTATGTATTTACCAGGTATGATTCTCACATCTGTATGGTTTTACAGATGATGAGTGGGAGTAAGTTATTGGGAATTGGGTGATCATCCTCATTATATCGGGATTCGTTGTAATCGGTGATATTTGAGGAGATCATCTGGGCTGTTTGCCGGTCGGCAAATATTTGGTTTTGAATATCCGCTGTTGTGCACCAATTTCAAATTGATATATCTGTACGTCTATTTTCATAGAGTGAGATATACCTTTTGATATTATGTCGATGACATTTACCTATATCAGTGGATGGTTAGGTAAGGAGCATTGAACAGCGGTGTAATTCTTCTTAACCAAAAGTACAGTTTTCAACCTACGACACACAGTGAATGAGTCACTAGACTCAAGGGACTTATACAGAGTATTGTATGTTGTCCAGTGTCCATCAGGACAGAGGGGTTGGTCCTCGTACTGTATTCTGTTTACTTTTGACTTCTCTAGTTCTTAGACATGTGTTTCGTAGAAACACAGGGTCTAAGTTTTGAGGAGTTATAGGTATTTGAATAGAGTAGGGAACCAGGTGTAGCAAGTATCGGGATTCTTCAAAGTGATCGAAGATGTAGATACTTGTGTATGGTATTCAGTTGATAGTAATGATAAAGAGAAATTACTTCTCTTTCAGGTTACTCATAATTGGAAGTATTCCTAAGTTGAGTAACGCTGATCGACCTCCTTCCATTTAGTTGACATGCACTAGAGATAGCTGCATGATTTGAATCTGGTTCAATTAAATCAGTGCCTCTGGTTCTATATTGGATGTAGAACAGTTCATATCTTAACGTTGTTAAGGTACGGGGAGTTGTCCGGCTTATGCTTAAAACCAGACACTGGACAACTCAAGGCACGTTTCTGTAATGGCTGTTTGTGGGTTGACCCAGGCTATGACGCGGGTTGACTTTCTACCATCTGGATGAACAATAGCAATATTGTTCTAGACTCGCCACAGTTTTATTAAAAATGGATTTTTTCAAAAACAGCAGTGGGAGTATGGTAGAACTGGAAGTGATTCCAGAACCGCAAACGATTACTGAAGATTTGATAAGGAACCTGAAGATTCAATCTGATTTGACATTCCATTGGCCACTCCGCAGATAAGGTGGGTAACTTCAGGCACCCGAGAGGTACTTCGGTAGCCTCAAGGACGGTGACAGGGAAGTTCTTGTTTACCCACACTTGCCATTGTTGTTGTTCCAGGCTGCGAGACCCGGCAGGAGGATGATTATAGCGTCGTTCTAAACTTGCTTTGGAAGTGCACGTCTATATGACTCTGCCAGAGGGTTGTCGTAGTCAGTGGGAGCAGCGGAAGCATTGGTGGACATCAGGCTTATGTCTATTTATAGACTAAAGCAGATGTAGCGGAGATAGATCATCTATTTCTGATGTGACAGTCATAGGTTTGACGTCATCAGAATAGGGGATGGATCTGTTGAGAAGGTAGTAAAAGAAAGAGATATTCCTTTACTACGATCGGTTATACTTTGGTCGTCACACAGTGGTTTCTCCACAAAGGACTTGGAGATTATATTAGACATACTGGTTACTGGATCTATGGTTTTAGATCTAGATTTGGGTGGTTTCCCAATCAGGGTACTTGACAGCATTCTAAGAGTATTTAGGATGGACGACTCCTGGCACGGTAGTGTACCTGCAGGTAATGGAGTCACCCTCTCCAAAGGTGTCTTACAGACTAAAGGGGAGAGGGACGTGCATGATTGGCAGATCACTTGCTTAGGCAATTGAGTCAATCATGAGATGTCAAGTACCACACCAGATGTTGTTCTTGCACTAGATGCAATAAGTTGACATTAATCCAATCCTGGAGAAACAGTCGGAAGCAGTTTTAGAACATAAGTGGCTGTTCTAGGGATATGATAACGGCTGCCTCTTTTAGGAGACGGTTATCATTCCAGGCTTCCAAGGTGACCTGGACGACAAGGAGGTTGTAAGAGTTATAGTTTTTCCCTCTGACGAGGGGCAGTATTTTGGACGGATGGTCCAAGGCAATACTGAGGGTGGCATGGCGCAGGATACTGATTAAGTTCAGTTGACGATACAGTCTAAGAAGTTTGGATTTGGAGTTCATTTATGAGCTAAGTCCCATCAGACATCCAGACATTCTAAGACAGGTATTGCTCATTTCGGGAGATGGCTTTCTCCGCGAATTTGAGATATAGAGAGACATAGAAAGAAACATCAAGGCGGATCCACTCACTGAGGCTATTCCTCGAACGCAATAGTTTCGCAAACGGATTTTGTGAAACTGACTAGTAGGGGAGTTGGGTGTTCGGTATCACACGGGCTGTAAGTATGCGACATCGCAATAATTAGCCCTGAGTGCAAGTGGGAGATTGTTGGAGATAGTGCCCTCAGAGTCAATTATTGGATCACAGGCACGTGATTGCAATGATTGAGGGAGGACCTATCCCGGTAGGACAGTCTTACTCGAGATGATAGTATGCTATCTGGTTTACCTTTATCATCGTGCACTGCTTTAGGTGACCTGACATGTCGCTATTGCACGTTGATAGAGCCCTAGGATTCATGCTTGACAGCCAGCAGTATGAGGGCGATCATATAAGTGAGAGCTGGAGTCTACAAGCACATCCTTAATTGGTCCCTAGTCGTGGGAGTTTCGAGACAGGGCATCGATTCTCCAGAGTAGACTAGTGTATACAGTCGAGACCCCGACGAGGGGCGGTGGCCGGTCTCACAAGCCACTGGTGTCAGTTGGTTCACCTAAGATGTATACAGGTGCTCATTGGGTTATGAGTACACCGGACAGGACTCGCTGGGAACATGCTAGTTGGTCTTATACCTGACGTCAGATAGCAGTTCCCTGGTGACATGTGTACAGGTTAGTTCATCGACCTGGGGATCGTCATTTGTCTCGTGTGAGTTCCCACTGTACTTTGATTACTACCCTACCACGGCTCAAAGGAGTCGTGCAAACAGGTTTTAGTTGGGTACAGTCCCGAGCCACATGGAGGCAGTGAGCGGATCTTCGGGGGTTTCGTCTCTCCCGGTATTGGGGGTGAGGTCGCGCTGTGTCTAGGAGAGTCATTACACAAAGACCTTGGCCAAGGCAGGAGATTTACTGGTAGGTATTCCAGCAGTATCTCAGGGTGTTCTGGGCTACACTCCGACACGACTTGTACCGCTTTTGGGGGTCTGACTTTTACCAACCCCCTAGGCCCGCCATGCGATGCTCATAGACGAACGGACCGGACTGTACGGATATTGTCACTGACAGGCTCAGTTGGGTGTCGGGGTGAGCTTCCTCATCGACGTCCCTTTTGGTCAATAGCTGGTGGCCCGTCACGTATTGGCTTATACCTCTGACGTGCTAGTGGTTAAATCCACAGCCATAGTATTGACGAGTCTTTAGAGTCCACCACACTTTCAGTTACTCAAGCTTTCGGGCGAAACGCTGTAGAGGCCGTATGGAGATATGGCAGGGTCCGATCAGATACGTGCGGTATTGCACGGATCAGGATCGGACAGTTTTGTACTAGTGGCCGTATGGATATATGGCAGCGTTCGATCAGATACGTGCGGTGTTGCACGGATCAGGATCGGACGGATATTACTAGCCGGCTTTGGTTTAAGCCGGTCCTAGTATAGTACAGTGTAGATTTTGTCTCATTGCATTTGTATCCGGACGGAATACAAATGCGGGTGTGTATGCACAGTGTGGGGTTTTCCTGTAATTTATTACGGGACCAGTTTTCTAGAGTTGCCATTTTGCTTTCCGTTCCGGCCGGTTTTTCTTTGTTCTTTCCCGGCCGGACTTTTCCGATGGAGGGGGTTATTTGCATTTGTGCAAATAACATTTGTGGAGGGGTTTTCTTGGAAAAGGTTTTATTATGAGAGCATCTTTTCTTTTGCACCTTTTCTTGCATTTATTGTGAAGAGAAAGGATTTGAAATGGATTTGAGGTTGATGGAGAGTTTAGTGATGATTATGTTTAGGATATAGTCACCTTTCTACTTTTCCTACACTCACCTTCCTTCTATGTTTATGCTATCATATTCATTCCTCCACCCTCTTGCTCTTACTTGATGAAAAATGGTAGAAAGAAAGAAAGAAGAAAAAGAAAAGAGAGAAAGAAAAAGATGAGAGCTTCACCATGAGAGTTTCATTCTTGATCTTCTTTACATGCTAGAAAAATGCAAGCACCATTTTTCTAGTCTTGATTCCTCCATCATCTTCAATGGCAACCAACCCCAATGTGAGACATACATTCTACATTACATTCCCTACAGTAAATCTTGAGCATGTCGAGTAGCCGGCTTCATGCGCGAGTTGCCTCGGTATTGATGTGGGAGCCCGTAAAAGTACCCGGCTTCGTGGTGCCCTTTCCGACGAGGAGGAGACGGACGGAGATCCCGCGAGGAGATCGGAGTGGAGATGAAGACCGGAGGACTTGGATCGTCGGTATATCTCTAACCCTTCTTCTTGTATGCTAGATTTAGTTTAATGGCACGATCCGGGGTTTAGTGCGCGGTGGTGCCGGTTTGCCAAGTCCGCAAAATTTTAAGTTTACCACCGTTTCCGCGTTTGGCCGTCGGATCGACGGCCGGGGCGCCGCCGTGCACTTACAAAAGATAATCCAGATAGCATACTATCATTTTGAGTAAGATTGTCCTACCGGTATAGGTCCTCTCTCAATCATTGTAATCATGTGCCTGTGATCCAATAATTGACTCTGAGGGCACTATATCCAACAATAATAGTCGGTGATCCCGCCTTAATAGTATCATATACGATCCAAAATCTATAGTATGACTTTCTCAAGTCAAGAGTGCAGATCTATCATCAATATATAGCTCGTACAGTACATCCGTCGTACGGCCTCCCAAATCTGGGTACGGGTCAAATGTCACATCTATCACACTATTCATCTGGTATCCTCTTTATCAAACATCAAGATCCGGGGTACTGACCTACGTCTAGTACAATACTATACCATCTATGTATGCATGCATGTGTATGAAACACTACGTCAAAGGACCCGCTAAATTATCATGTCGTATCTCAAATACGAACCCTGTCATATCACCGATCTCACGGCCTCAAATCCAATCTCATTGACTCAACTCAAATCCCAAGTACTATCCTCATAATCCGGTATATGTACACATAGTCCCATACCCATGTGTAAATATACGCACAGGTAAAAGAAGGAATGTATGCAAGTATGTGTGTGCGTGTGTGGGTGCGACCACTACTCTAGGGTTTCGCAACTAACACTAAACCAATCCAAGAACATCTAGAATCCATCTTTATCATCAAACTCAAATCATCATATAAATAATATATGTGTGTATACGTATTCGTATACTTCACCACGAACCGCGGGGGTGCTATACGCCATCCACCCAACTTCCCCCGTAGATATAATCTACGCACCTTGCATCTTGCGTGTCGGTGTCGATGTTGCCTTCATCTTCTTCATTGTATGAAACCCACGTGAAGGTACCTACACATTTAACCCAATCGCAAAAGCGTATTAAAATCACATCGGGAAACCAATAACGGCACACGCTACACTCATAGGTAAAAACCTTAGTCTCGCATGCAAACAAGACCAATAACCCTTGTCGTTGACGTTCAAACGCCACCCGACAGAAACGAATTATCAAGTACCAAAATCCATGTCAAAATAAGTCGTAAAACAATGCGCCAACACTAGAAAATGTTCCCAGATTCTACCCTAGGTCAAATCAGCCAATTTTGCACATGCCAAGGGTCAAATTTACTGGAGATAAGGCCCTGAAACAAAAACGAAGCATTTCCAACCTACTCGAGCAGTAAATAGTGGCCAGAAAGATTTTATTTACGGCCTGGAAGAGAAGGTAGGGGCTAGGGTTTTTTTGGTACACTCCAGATTGCCTGCACATCACTCTGTGTTTGAAAAATAATTTTCAGAGGCTACGGGTGTTAGCAGATTAAAAAATACACTCACAGAATCCACAATTCATTCAATATCGGGTTTCTAAATCCGTATTCCGGGATTCTAGTCTCTGGTTTAGGTCTCCAATCAATCTCCACAGGGGTTGTATAGCCTCTAGTAACCCTAATTTTACCTTTGGTTTCAACTAAAACCCTAATCCTCAACTCAAGTTTTTAAACTCCCCAAAACCACACAATATCGGTTACAATTTTAACATGGATGCTAAAGAAAAGGAAATTATATACTAGTGATGGAAAAATTACCTCATGTTGCACTCAAGAATCCTCTACAGCTCCAAAACTCAAACTTTCTTGGTCCAAAGGGTTGCTTGAGAGCTTGTGCACACTTTTAATGAAATGGGTAATAGGTTTTGAGGTGTTTTTAATGGTGTTTTGGAGGTTGTAGTAGAGGAGGAAGAGGGGGGCTGCAGCGGCAGCAACAAGAGAGAGAGGGGAGAGGAAAGAAGTGATGGGAATGCTGAGATGAGAGGATGGACAAGTCAAGTAAACCCTCACCTTTCTCTCTCTCACCCATACCTCTATTCTTTAATCATATTCCACTTCTTTTCTTTTCTTTTCTATTTTCCTTCTCTCCTCAATAGTAAACCCAAAGCAAGGAATGAAAAATGATGATAAAACCATGTAGGAAAATGTAACACAAGTGTGAAAATGATATATGCACAAAACACGCTTAAAGTCCGATTAGCGATTTTTAATCGCGATTAGCACAAAATTAGTGTCAAATAAATCATAAACTTTTATATTTTGCATGAATATCATAAAGCACTCTCTTTTTAGTAATTTCCATAATTTTCCAAATTTTTCGCCATTTATCGGTATTTAATTATACCGAAATATTAAAATATTCATTAAAATCAATATTAAATTATAAAAATTCCCCAAAATAATATTTTATTTTTCTGAAATCTTACAATCTTCCCCCCTCAAAGAAATTTGGTGCCCAAATTTAAATTTAAACCCTCCAAATACTAAAACATTTCAGGAAAAGTCCAAGTCGTCGGGGCTCCGAAATCATCAATACATAAAACGCTTCATAGCGCAGTGCATGCGCATGAAGAATGAGCAGACAACTCAAAATCAAAACTCCGTCAAGTATCTCGCAATCATCGGAGTCATGGTGAAGACACCAATATCAAATCCAAAATGAAATCAACATGATATATATGTCAAAACTATATATGTAAATATTATTAAAACATCGGAACAAAATGCATGCCAATTTTTTTTTCTGGTCGCAGTGCAATGTGCGTATCACTGTGCCGTGGCGGACGTCTATCGTAAGAAAATATCTATATCTATATATATCCTTTGTTTAATATGTACGTCCCGCCGTTTTGAAAACAATTTAGAAGGGTTTCTTTGTTTTGAACGTTTCGTGTCATCTCAGACACGTAGGTAAATACTGAGACTATAGCTCTTTCTTTGGGACTTCCCTTCAATATCTATCAATGCATGCAAAAATATACTAAGGTACTTTCCTCTGACTAGTCCAGCTCAGTAGAAAACAATAATAAACATCATAAAAACGTACTGCTCCATAAGAAATCAATCACATAATGTGCATATGAATGCTACGTGCGTCTGGTGCGCACGGAAATAAAAATCCATATGTGTGCCATACATGTGCACAGAAACAACATCTAAGTGCAACGGGTGTGTACGAAATGCCTGTCAGAGGCACCGTGTATGCCTAACAGCAAAAGTAGGTGCATCTGACATGTACGAAGAATCTCGATTTAGTGCATCTGGTGTGCACTAAAATCGTATCTCAAATCATGCGCCCAACATGCGCAAAAATCCAAATCAGGTGCATCCGTCATGCACGAATACAATCTAAATCATGTGTATCCAACATGCATGAAATCACGAAATCCAATATTAAGCGCCGAATCATGCGCAAAAATCCAATCAGGTGGACAAGGTGCGCAAAGCAAATATCGAGTATCACTATCGAAATCGATGGTATACAACACATCTCCAATCCAATATTAGGTATACCGTGGTATCAAATCTCACAACCATGTGCATCAACGTGCACCAAATCTAATCAAAACACTAAAAGTGCATGAAAACTATGCCGTAAGCATAAGTCAAATCATATGCATGCCCTAGGCATGAAGTCAAAATCAATACTTCAAATATCATCAAATCGAAGTCCTGTGCAACTGTATTACACAAAATACGTATCACTACACTGCAAGCATATGTGAACTATACCGAGTGCAAAAACAAAATCGTGTGCGTACCATAAGCACAAAACCAACCTATCCGTAAGAATTCCATGAAGTCATAAACATGTGCAGCCAAGGCACAAAACGAAATCAAGTGAAATAACTGTGCACAAATCGTAAATACTCAGTAGGTCATGGTGCACGAAAACAAAAATCATGAAACTCAGTCATCAAAATCAATCGTGCGAATAGATCTCCCAAAATACTGAAATCCAAGATGACGGATATGTGATAATCGAATCACCAAATCACAAATCACCAATCATGAATACTGTCGTCGATATGTCCGTCCTTGAAAGTCGAGAAGGTGTCGGTGCATCCAATGCTAGCAGAGCAAGATATCTACTTGCCTCCTGATCATGGTCTGGCGCCTGATGCTTTTAGGCTCTTGTCTCTCACTGCGAATTGCTAGATATATAGCTCCTCGGCTCCACGGCCCAATATGGAATGACGACGGAAACAATCCCGCTCTGGCACATCCTCGATCTCTGGACAACTATTTCGTCGACGATGCCGAACTCTGGCCTGCTGCCAGTGCACAATGTAACCGCTCTTGGGTCCATGTCTTCTCGTACTTTATTCCAGAAAGATCCTGTCGAAGTCTCTCTCAAATCTCGTTTCTGCCGAATTTCCCGGAAGTTACCACCCTTCACTAAATCTGTTTCTTGTTCCAGAACGGCTGCATACTCATCGCGACTCCTTCTGGAAGATATATCCATATATAACACCTCTGCATGTGTATCACATCTCTGATGTCGGCGGAGTGGAATGCCATCTCATCAAGATCTCGAATGAACCTCTTACTCCACTTTTCTGAAATGTCGACTGCTTCGGACTCGTCTCTTCGTAGCTGCATGGACTGTGCTCCAACGGCTATACTCGTATCTGGAGTCCCCCAAGCAATGCATCCCATCACATGATATCCGAAAGATGTCGAACCATCCGCTCGACTCATCAAAACCTCATAATCCCCCAAGTGATCAACATCTTGGGTACAGTTTAATAGTATCGGGTACATGCCACAGCACCTATGGACCAACCGTAGAAGAGCAAACCCAAGCCTCACAAATGGCACCGCTAAACTGCCGCAAACCCTAAGGTTCAAAGGCGTTCCATGGTCATTACGTCGAGTTAGGGTTTCATTCTTCTAGAGGGTCCGTAGAGTTACGTGCATGTTTTCTTTGAACACTTTAAACTTGGAAATCAGTTTCTGACATTCGATCGTTTCTATCGACTCCCAACGTATACGTATGAAGTCTCCTCAAACAGGAATCAATTATTCTGATGACCTCGCATCGGGGTAAGCGAACGAACCACCTGTCCTAGTCATTCATCCTCGGGTGACTAGCGACCATCTATAATAGCTCTGAGTAACTCGTACAGCAATAGCTCCAATCATCTTGCGATATCTTGTCGTTAGCAGCAACAACTGGCTCATTCTTCTGCACGCTAAACAGTGCCTCAATCATCATAAATAAGCGATACATCAATGGTCATCACATTCTAGCTGGCCTCTATCAGTGGCTCAATCCTCTGTTGCTGATCTGCATGTTCGAGAAATCTCGTAAAAGCGACCCATCAAACGCTCATAGCGCGAAAACACAAAAAACGACGCCTCTCTATGCAATTGTATCCCTGGAATCACGCCCTGGTCAGTCCTCGTTCGTGACGAGCTCGTGCTGACCGCAACTCTAGCCGTAGCTCTCTGTGCCCGTGTAATCGTGGAAGCAAAATCATATACCGATATCGATGAGGATGGATCATGAATGAATATAATACTGTGCAAAGAAATATACATCGTAAGGCTTCTTAAGTGGAGTAGCGTATCGTAAATATACCGCGGAACATACGTACGGTACGTCAGTCTACTCAAGATACCTATTCCATCAACCAGGGGTCACCCTACACTCAGGAGGTAAAACCTAACGCTCTGATACAAATATTGTCACGACCTGAAAAGTACGGAACATGACCGACACTTAAATTACGAGAAGGCTCGAGGCGTACGTAATCTAAGTAAGCCGAAAACCCAGAAATCCAAACCAAGTAAAGTAGTAGAGTGAAGGAAAAACCAATTTAAATCAAGTAGTTTTGCAACATACGCCGAAATATGCATTTTTAAAATCACAAGTCTTTTCTAAAAATTTCGGCAGAGTTTCCTTTGTAAATACTGACCCCAAACGGGTACAAAACCTGATAAAGCATATATAATGAGTAAATGAATCCCCAAGCGGGAGCTAGCTCTTCGTCAACGACGGTCACAACCACGCAAGCAATAATAATATACAACGCCGAAGGGCGAGGATCAAGGCTGAAAAGGAAACTCAAAACAGCAAGAAATCCATAGAAATACAACGCGCGACTCTAAAGTCGAAAGAATAAACATCACTGGTCTCTATCTCTGAAATAAATACATGTTTGGTTGATGGAGTTTCTAGATACAACAGAATAAAATAAGTACAATGATGGTCACGATACAAGTGAACCCACCTACTAGCAAATCACCCGGAATGGAAACAGTGTGCCAGCAAAGCCGTAACGAAACCTGTACGACAAAACCTATAAGAAACTGTGGCACAACGGGGGTGAGTTGCCAACTCGTGAGAAGAAAACATCACAGAGCAGAAATCATATGTATGACGCAATCCAAGGTCATACAATCAGTAATATCCTCAAATGATAAGTATGAAGTATGAAAAGGTGGCAGGGGTAAACCTCTATACACAAGTGTAATCCCATGTGCTCGTGTCAGTGCCTCAGGTAGCAATGTATCATATGTATGAGTTATGAATGCATGAAAACAGAATACATGTAAATGAAGAAACTGCTTTCATAACTTAGTGAGATTTCTGTACATTTAAAACGAGGTATCATCAAAAAAATCAACATAACCAGTGTCTAGCATCGACACAAAACATAAATCCCAATATCTCAGGTACCGACTATCCGGACTGGCCAGTATCATCAAGTCTCAATACCTCAATATCTCAAAATCTCAGTGTTTCAAATCTCACTATCTAGAGCGCCGTCAGTCTGGACCGGCCCCTAACATCAATCACACGACCACGACGGTAACCTCCGAATATCCGACGCGTCAAATAAAATCACCGGTAGGCAGTCTGTCCCTGCCGGGCTCATCGTCTGGTACTCGATCTTCTTGCCCCGGGGTACCTTACCGGGTCCACCATGTACCCGCAGACGGTTCATCCAACTCCTCGAATCGGGTCTCGAAATCCATCTCATAACCGAGAAAACATCTTGGTGGACGACTCATACATCATGATAAAACCGCACTTTTCATTTTAAAAAGAGAGAGAGAAAGAAGTTTATATATGCTATTGCGGTTTTCTCCCAAATCCAGGATATCTCATGAAAATCCGAAATCCAATCATCAATAGCACAAAAATAGTGAATATAGGCATAAAACTCCATAATACGGCATAACAGTGAATAATAATAGGCATGAAGTAGCAAGTAATAACTGCAATGTCTAAACTGGCATATAAGGCAAGTACACTAATATCATGTCGAAACTATCAGCTAACAAGCTATTTCAATGAAATAGCATTCTCTAAAGTGTACGTGACATGGAAATTACCGATGATGAAGTGTGTGAGCCGGCAAGTAACTGTACGTGGAACATACGCATCATCGGTAATGGTGCCGGTGTCCTGACAGCATAGTATCAATAATGGTGTATGAAAACACAACATAAGCATGCGGTGCGAAGCGAACAGCAATAATGTGCAGGAGATGAATAATAAACCAAACGATAACTAATCTGCATTTATATAAATCTAAGTTATATAGTGGTGCCATTTGAAATAACACAAATCGTGGTGTTTTGCAAATAAGGGCTACAGTGTTTTTAAGAAAAGATACGTCCTTTGAAATATCCTTAGAATCCCTTGGCCTGTCCATGATTCGTTAGTTTTGAAATAGGTAAGAATCGAATCTAGTCTAACAACTACACTAACTATTGGGCTGCGCTAACAGGCTAAACGAAAGGTAAGGAAACCGCCTAACATCTGAGTTGATACATACATACACACACACACACACATATATATATATATATATATATATAATAGTCGGTGATCCCGCCTCAATAGTATCATATACGATCCAAAATCTATAATATGACATCCTCAAGTCAAGATTGCGGATCTATCATCAATATATAGCTCGTACGGAACATCCGTCGTACGGCCTCCCAGATCTGGGTACGGGTCAAATGTCACATCTATCACACTATTCATTTGTTATCCTCTTTATCAAACATCAAGATCCGAGGTACTGACCTACGTCTAGTACAATACTGATACTATCTATGTATGCACGCATGTGTATGAAACACCACGTCAAAGGACCCGCTAAAACATCATGTCGTATCTCAAATACGAACCTTGTCATATCACCGATCTCACGGCCTCAAATCCAATCTCATCGACTCAACTCAAATACTAAGTACTATCCTCATAATCCAGTATATGTACACATAGTCCCATACCCATGTGTAAATATACGCACAGGTAAAAGAAGGAATGTATGCAAGTATGTGTGTGTGTGGGTGCGACCACTACTCTAGGATTTCGCAACTAACACTAAACCAATCCAAGAACACCTAGAATCCATCTTTATCATCAATAAACTCAAATCATCATATAAATAATATATGTTTGTATACGTATTCGTATACTTCACCACTCACTGCCGGGGTGCTATACGCCATCCACCTGACTTCCCCTGTAGATTTAAACTACTCACCTTGCATCTTGCGTGTCGGTGTCGATGTCGCCTTCATCTTCTTCATCGTATGAAACCCACGTGAAGGTACCTACACATATAACCGAATCGCAAAAGCGTTTTAAAATCACATCGGAAAACCAAAAACGGCACACTCTACGCTCATAGGTAAAAACCTATAGTCTCGCATGCAAACACGACCATTAACCCTTGTCCTTGACATTCAAACGCCACCCGACAGAAACAGATTATCAAATAACAAAATACATGTCAAAACAAGTCGTAAAACAATGTGCCAACACAAGAAAATGATCCTAGATTCTGCCCTAGGTCAAATCAGCCAATTTTGCACATGCCAACGGTCAAATTTACTGGAGGTAAGGCCCTGAAACAAAAACGAAGAATTTCCAACCTGCTCTGGCCGCAAATTGCGGCTAGAAAGAATTTATTTGAGGCCTGGAAGAGAGGGTAGGGGATATGGTTTTGGTGGTACACTCCAGGTTTCCTGCACATCACTCTGTGTTTGCAAAATGATTTTCAGAGGCTCCGGGTGTTAGCAGATTTAAAAATACACTCACAGAATCCACAATACTTCCGATATCGGGTTTTTAAATCCATATCCGGGGTTCTAGTCTCTGGTTTAGGTCACCAATCAATCACCACAGGGGTTGTATAGCCTCTAGTAACACTATTTTCACCTTTGGTTTCAACTAAAACCCTAATGCTCAACTCATGTTTTCGAACTCCCCAAACCACACAATATCGGTTACAATTTTAACATGGATGCTAAAGGAAAGGAAATTCTATACTAGTGATGGAAAAATTACCTCATGTTGCACTCAAGAATCCTCTACAGCTCCAAAATTCAAACTTTCTTGGTCCAAAGGGTTGCTTGAGAGCTTGTGCACACTTTTAATGAAATGGGTAATGGGATTTGAGGTGTTTTTAATGGTGTTTTGGAGGTTGTAATGGAGGAGGAAGAGGGGGGCAGCAGCAGCAGCAACAAGAGAGAGGGGAAAGGAAAGAAGTGACGGGAATGTTGAGATGAGAGGATGGACAAGTCAAGGTAAACCCTCACCTTTCTCTCTCTCACCCATACCTCTATTCTTTAATCATATTCCACTTCTTTTCTTTTCTTTTCTATTTTCCTTCTCTCCTCAATAGTAAACCCAAAGCAAGGAATGAAAAATGACGATAAAACAATGTAGGAAAATATAACACAAGTGTGAAAATGATATGTGCACAAAACATGCTTAAAGTCCGATTAGCGATTTCTAATCGCGATTAGCTCAAAATTAGTGTCAAATAAATCATAAACTTTCATATTTTGTATGAATATCATAAAAGCACCCTCTTTTTAATAATTTTCCAAACTATTCCCTATTTATCGGTATTTAATTATACCGAAATATTAAAATATTCATTAAAATTAATATTAAATTACAAAAATTCCCAAAAATAATATTTTATTTTTCTGAAATGTTACATAAATAAACAGTGAGGAGTGAAAAATAGGGTTGGACGTTTTCTAACTTGGATAATAGAATTTCTAGCTTTGAAACTTATTCTTAAGATTTGAATCAACTGTTTTCTTGCGAAACTAGCATGACTAGATTTTGTGGGTGCAATCCGCTGAAAACCCTCAGGAGACAACACTCCTCCTACTAGGGACACCTAGTGGTTTAACAGCTTGTTGCACGTGCTCAGTGCAATCGCGTTCCCTGCGAAAGTGAGGCTAGATTTTTGTTTTGCTCGGGAAGAGCAAAAGATAAGTTTGGGGGTATTTGTTCTGCACGATTTATTACATTTTAATACCGCCTAATTTTTTTTATTGTTTTGTCAATAAAAATGCTATTTAATCCATGTCTGCTCATTTATACAGATTACAGGTACGCGGACGGATGCACTGATTTTTGGTACGCAACATGCACAAAAAGACGGATTTTTGGTTGGAACTACAAATAAGACGGAATACAGATCAAGAATTAAAATGAATTTGCAACATATACATGTGTGTGTACAAAAAGAATATGTGAAATGGTCCAACACATACATGTGTGAACATTTATGAAGATGCATGAACCTTGGGAGCTGCTTTGGCACAATAATGATGAGTGGTGCAAGTGGGTATGCAAGTGAATGACATATGATTTGAAGTGTGAACACACACTCACCCACTTCATCCATCTCTCTTTGATTTTGCCCCAGATTTCACACATGTGCTAAATAAATTAAATTACAAATATCATGAGATACCCATGAGACCAGAAGACTACTAAAGCTTGGTGGGCCCCAGAATCCAATCCTTGGCCGCAATTTTATTCAGTTTGGCCGCAAATTGCGGCCAAGTGGGCTCCAATTTTGCTCGTTCAAATTTTGTAGGTCCCTGGTGATCTTTTTAGTCTATTGTCACCTGCAACTTTTGATGTTGGATTCTCAAAAAATAGCAGATCAAGGCATGAGGCCAAGAGAGAACTTTTTGCATACTTGTAAACTCTTGTTAAATTTCTTGTAGCTCTTGGGATTGAGTTGAGTTCTTTGCCTTCCTATGGTCTTGCAACTTCTCTTGTTGAGCTTGCGAGATTATATTTTGGTAGTTGAGCTCATTTACTTATATTTTAAACCATTGCATTAAATCTTCATTACATTCAAGTTTGATTCTTGTTTCTCTTTTTCTATTTTTGTCATTACTTTTTAATATTCAGTTGTGATATTTCTATGATAATGTGTGAGTAGTTGTTCTTGGGCTATGGTGAGGTATGTTATGGAATGACTTTACTTCCAACCCCTCCATTTTGATTCTTGCACTTTTTCTCCTCCTTTCTCAATATTGCAAGTTTATTATGTTTTGCTTGATAGGATATATCATTTTGAATGGTTGCAAATCAACATTTAACATATATCCTATTCCTTCTTTACATTTTATCATTGCTATGTTGAGATTTGAAGTAGGCGTGAATACGGAATTACGTTATGTGTCGCAACTAGCCAGATAGGATATATAGCATTCTTGCATATATCCTATACTTGCTACTTCACTTAACCAATTCCTTATTCACTCCATTCTAAATCTCATTCTTGTTAGTTCCCGTTTTTCTTAACCTTGATATCGTATTTTATCCCGATACATGTTTTCGGATAAATACGGCATACTTTCGCTATTCAAATGGAAACTAAAAGGAATGAATCTTGAATCAAAACGAAGAGTTAGGGGTAAATGTCGTATTTCACTCTTACTGAACCTTGGCCTAAGTTTTCGTATTCCAAAACTTAGCTTCTTTTAAGTATTATACTAAAACGTGACAAAACACCTTTTTCCAACCTATTGAACCATAATTCAAAGTGATGTCGTGATATCCACTCCTTGTGGTTCGACCCGTGCTTGCCGGCTTGCTTCAACGCACCGTGCACTTGCGGTATTTTTAAACCCGATATTCACGTCGTGCACTATTTTCCGATAAAAACCGACATATCCGATATTGACCATATTCTTCAAAAGCACGTCACCGTGAGTTTCGAACAGGACTGCATACATCACTATGTACCAGTCCGAAGAGTTCAGTAGCACTTTCTCCGTGTCCAGTAAACGGAGTTTTGGTCATTTTACCTTTGAGACATGACTGGCAAGTTTCATAAGATGTAAATTTAAACTGATTCAAATATCCATCTTTATGTAACTTAGCTAGTCGTGTCGCAATGATATGTCCTAGTCTACAATGCCACAATAAGGATTCGTTCATATCTGAACTTTTCCTCTTGTGTGTGTTCAGTACGTTTAGAACTGTATTTTGATTTAGAACGTATAAACCGTTACATAACGTAACAAACCCAATCAAAATTTGATTTAGGAAAATGTTCATAACATCATTATCTACTACAAAGTTATATCCTTTTTTATCCAATAAAGAAATCGATATTAAATTGCATATCATAGATGGTACGTAATAACAGTTATTCAAGATCAATGCATTCCTATTTGGTAATACAAGGTGATATTCACCAACTGCTTTGGCTGCAACATTTGCACCATTCCCTACTTTTAGAGAATAATCACCTTTTCCCAGTTCTCTACCTTTATTTAGCCCATGTAACATATTATATATGTGGGATCCTGATTCGGTATCTAATACCCAGGACATAGAGTGTACTGAGAAACAGTTCTCGGTAACGAACACACCCGAAGAAGATGCATCAACATGTTCATTCCTTGTTTGGGTGGCATGGAAATCCGGATATTCCCCTATTTCTTGCTCAGACTTATTACAATTATAAGATAGAGCGGAACCAGCGTTCCCCATCACAGTATAACAAGCGGGTTCGGTCAATACATCAATATTATTATCATGATTAAGTTGTGTTGTGGTCGCTACCTGGAGAGAGAGAGAGAAGAAAACAATTTAGTGTATGCTCTTACAAGATTAGATTAATTATTTTCTTATCTAATCAGGATGGCTCCCTCTGTTTTTATCAAATCTTCCTTCAAACCTAAAAGGTAAGACTAGCCGGGATTAATTACACCCTACAAGTTTGCCAATCGTTCAGCTAGGCAGGTATTGGTACTCTGAGGTAGTCTCCCTATGCTTTCGTATGGAACTAATTAAATAACCTCGTTTCCGTAGGGGCTAACCCCATTAACACCTTTCTTAGACACCTACTTGATCGACTAATTGTAAAGTGCAAAACTCTCCCAGGAGTAACTCTAACTCGTAGTGGGTGTCGGGATCTAACTATCTCATAGAAGGTATGCAATCTCATTGCAAATTTCAACACTTGAAATTCCCAATAAAGTTTTTGCCCCTAGCGTCCTATGACCTTGACGCAGGCCAACAAACCATAAGGCGCTAGTCAAGTTCAACCCATACATTTCGTGATTGAATTAAACCCACCCGCACGACCCTTGACGCAGGCCAACAAAGTCGCACGACTACCCTAATCCAATCGCATCACATGCTGCAGTTAAGCACTAATTAGCTACCGCACACTACGCCTTGATGCAGGCCAACAAACGAAGCACGAATACTAAATAGTACTTATCTGAAATGACGGAGGGCTACGACAGTTTTTTAAGAAAACCTTTCACGTAATGAACTTGATATCGTGGTAGAATCGAGTGATTTAGAAATGGAGTGGTTTAAGCTCTGCTTTTAAAATAGAGTTTTTCAAAATAAACCGAGTGGGTTGTAGCATGTGCCAGCTTTTGCTAAAGAGGTCACTCCCGGTGAAGGGATTTAGGCTCTTTCCTCATCGAATGAGATGCGGGATATTCATCAAGGAATACCACTATGCAATGCAATAACTACAGATACCTTTTTGAAAATTTGATTCTACAACATAATTAGGTTTCTTTCCTTTTCATTAATCTCGATAATGATGTCCCATCATTATGTTTCCTAAAAATCACAGATAAAGAAACGAAAATACAACATACGCTTATGCCATCCGCATTCGCCATGGGGTCCCGTCATGCACCGTTAAGTTAGTTAACTACCGGCAGAGCGGGGGCAGGACTAGCGCGGATGCAAAACATAAGCAACGTTTATTATATATTATATATATAATATAAAGCATTCGTCTCATGTAGTTATATGATCTTATCATAGAACATTGCAGCAGAAGTCAACATATAAAATATTAGATATACTAGGAGGTCCGTGTTTAAAATTGAGCCAGTAAAAAACACGGATTCCACGGTTGTGACGAATAGCCAAACCCACATCCCTAGACCCCTACGAGAGCGGAAAGAAACCCTGCCAATTCAAGAGTTAGGAGACCCGGTCTCGACTCCTCGAGATGGCCTCCCACAGGACTCTAGAACCCGGTTACTTGTGCTCCCCACCTTGGGTCTATCCTAATGCGGAAAAATAAATAATATACATCAATGGTGACATCATCCTCAACCCGGAAGTGTCCCAATAAAAGAATATTACATACAAATTTTTACATGAATGAAAATGAAAAACTCTCATCTCACGCAAAATCCCCCGGCTATTCAAACACGACGATCTAATATAACATATCATAGCAACACATAATATCACATGTCATCAACTTAAGTAAATATGCGTATCCCAATTGTCATTGACGTACAGAAACAAAACAGGTGATACACCACATATTACACTTACAGTCGCAGAAAAGAAATGAAAACTACAATAATTGGAATCCGCACCCACCTTAGACGTCATAAACCCGAAATATCACATACTTCGGATTTCATGCCTAACCGTATAAATTCCTTCGACATCATGAACCCGTAATATAACATATTCCGAATTTCATGCCCAGCGTTATAAACCCGGCATTTTAGTCTCAAATTGAAAACACTTTTCAATAACCAGTCTGGCAATTCAACAAGATTCCCAACAACTGATCGAATACTCGTCGGAAACATTAGTAGACGGCCTCACCCCCGATGCCGTCGATGAAGCGCACTTAGGCGGAACATCGTGGCCGCGAGCACCCGAACGGATGCTTTTGGTAATGAGGTTCTCCTATAGTCACATGGTCGGGGCTATGGGGCATGGCTATCTAGTAGTATTACCCGACGAGCGTTCGCATAGTATACGAGATTGCGACGGAGGTTTGATCCGAATCAAAATCCCGTGGCAACCGATTAAAAGAGACTAGATTTCTAGATTTACAAAATGCTAACTAGTTTTCACAAAACCAATTATTGTGGATTCCAAATATTGTATCACAAATCACAGATATCTAGACGATGTTTAACATTTGAATCGATTTATCAAATACCCACAATTCGCAGAGACCTCAACACTTGAGTCTAACTTAAAAATACCAAGAGAGTGCCACAAGTACCCTACGGATCGGCTTAAGAAGGCACAGTCCTTGCCTCACCAACTGCGCCGCGGAACCATTGCGAAACCCATGGTTTGGCCGCGGTTGTGCGGCCGTTTGGTCGAGTTGGGCGCTCGTTCTTCTTGGGGATCCATAGAAAACACTGCACAAATTTCTGCATATTTTTAATTTCAAAAATTACAACTTTTGAATTTTTTTCCAGATACCCAGATTTTAAGGTTTCGAAAAGTCGATCGAACACTTTAAATTCGCCTAAACAACTCCTAATGCTCTAGCTTGGCTCAGATACAACTGTTGGTCAGGCAGCAACCTGATCAAATGGGGCCGCCGTGGCACCAACCGGTCTATCAACAGCTACTTTTTATGCAAGCCCCGTAGCGAGGACTGTAACCCGCCGGAACACCTTCCGCTCTTGGGACACCCTTGGGGTAAGAGCCTATGCTTCGCCACACTGTCACACAGTGAGAACCCCCCTTGGGTCGACATCCAATTCCTAGTATCTCTGATACCACTATTGGAGTTTCTTAGCACGACCACTAGGTTTTAGCAAGCATCAGGTATTCAATTTTAAAAAATCTAGAGTGCTAAGGAACACAAACCTAGAATCGAACTAAAGAATTAGGGTTTTATATGCATATAAACAAACTTTACACAAAGTGAAATAGGAATATAACCTTTGTAGACTGGTCCTTTACTTATAAAGCTCTGTGTAGTAGTCCCTTAGCTCCAAGTAGTGGTCCCTCGAACTCTTCTTAGGCTCCATTAGGCAAAAGGAACGAGCTTGCTTAAGGATCTTCGAAGCCGAAGATGTTCTATGTCGAAGAATCGCTAACTCAAGCTATCTCTTCACTAATTGAGGAATCAGTGAAATAAAAAACCTATACTAAATGGCTAGTTTGGTATAGATTGATGCAGTAGAAATTTTGCTCACTTTAGAATCATTTTTCTCTTTTTTATTTTTCACCTTTCTCAAAAGCTATAGAGCAAAGAAAGAGATGAAGAAGATGAACTAATGTGAACCCTTGGGTGAGAAAATATCTCCAATCATATTTGTAGAGACTTAACCATGGCTAAAGATAATGTTTGGATTAAAAATATCCAGAGTAAAACAAAAATAGTGGACTATGTCAAGGTTTCTACATGCTTCCACAAGTATCTTAAGCCATGAAATTTTCCACCTAATTTTGATTTATTCCTTAATTATTAATCATCCAAATTATTTTTAGTTTGGTATGAGTCTCATACACTCATGTCCAATGTATCATCTTGCATGACACAAAAATAAATACATTAATATATATCTCATATATATTTATATGTATTTGTAAAAAAGAAATTATTAAGTGAGATAATATTAGTTAATATATATTAATATATCAAATATATAATTATATATTAAATTATTAAATCAACACTTGATTTAATAATCCGGCTATATCACATACAACCGACTAATATCATTTATATGTATATCAAATATAAATATAACAAATTATTGAATCAACACTTGATTCAATAATCAGGTTATATCACATATAACCTATATCGCGAGATTAGAATACGGTATCACATACACGTATTAATCTCGGTCCCGCACATATCACATATGTTCCCTACTTCGTTTCGCTTGAGCTAGGAAACCTCCGTGTAGGACTCTAAAGACTCGTCAATACGCCAGCAGTAGCTAATGATCATATCAGTCACCCACAAGACGTCAGCGGTATTAGCTGGACGTAATGGCTACTCAGGTATTGAGCAATCAGAAGATCAATAAGCAAGCTTGTCCAAACTCCCATGAATGCAGTAAGTAACACTATTGTAGAGTCCGGTTTCTTCGTCTGATATGTCGCATATCGAGTCTGGGGTTGGTAAAACATCAGACCCCAATAACTCAATAAGTCATGCCGATGTGAGGCTCATAACGGATCGAGAAACTATTGATAACACTTACTAGTAAATCTCAGCATCAGCCCTGGCCATGGACTTCCTGTTATAGCCAATCGAGCATAGCGCAACATCAACTCCCTATACCGGGAGCAACGAAACCCCTCCTATCGCTCATTACCTCCATATCACTCAGGACTGTACCAAAAATCCACCTGTTTGAACTCCCACTTGAGCGTGGTAGGGAGGAAATCAAAGCACGGTGGGAATCACACAAGTCTCTATGACGATCTCGGGTCTACAAATTAACCTGTACTAGTGTCACCAGAGAACTGCTATCTGACGTCAGGTATAATACCATCTAGGAGTTCTCGGCGAGTCCTGTTCAGTGTACCCAGTCTCCACTGAGCACCTGTGTACAATCTTTGATGTCAAACATGTTGGCTATAGTGCCCTCAAGTCAATTATTGAATCGCAGGCACGCGATTGTGATGATTAAGGGAGGACCTATACCGGTAGAACAGTCTTACTCGAGATGATTGTATGCTATCTGGTTTGTCTTTATCATCATGTAAATGCTTCAGGTGGTATTACATATAACTATTACATGTTGATAGAGCCCATATGATTCATTCTTGACTACTAGCATTATGATGGAGATCATATACGCGGGAGCTGGATGGTCTATGAGCACATCCTTAAATGTCCCTAGCCGTGGGAGTATCGAGACCGGGCATTAGTACTCCGGAGCAGACTAGTGTATACTGATCGAGACCCCGACGAGGGGCGGTGACCAGTGTTAGATATGTATGCCCTTGAGGCCTGTTTTGTATAGGATGCTAGGCATGTATATGTACAGAAACAATCTTTGCTCGAAATGATAGTAAGCTATATGGTTTATCTTCATCTTAACGTATGATGTGTTGTATTTCATATCTTTATATACATGTTGATGAAGCCCTTAGGATTATGCTTGACTACCGGGATTATGATGTAGATCATACTAGTGGGGCCTGGGCAGTTTATAAGCATATCCTATAATAGTTGCTAGTCGAGGGTATATCGAGACATGGCATCGATATTACCAGAGTAAACTAGTGTGTACGTTTCTTGACCCTGGGGGCGATGGTTGATCCCACAACCATTGGTATTTGACATCAAAGATTGTACACAGGTGCTTATTGGAGAATGGGTACACCGAACAGGACTCGCCGAGAACTCCTATATGGTATATATACTTATTGTCAGATAGCAGTTCTCTGGTGACACTTGTACAGGTTAGTCTGTAGACCCGAGATCGACATAGTGTCTTTTGTGATTCCCACTGTGCTTTGATTTCCTCCCAACCACGGCTCTACTAAGTAGTGCAAACAGGTGGATTTTGGGTACAGTCCCGAATCGAATAGAGGCAGTAAGCGATAGGAGGTGTTTCATCTCTCCCTGTATAGGGAGTTGATGTCGCGCTATGCTTGATCGGCCATAACAGCAAATCCCTGGCCAGGGTTCTCGAGATTTACTGATAAGAGTTATCAGTAGTTTCTCGAACAGTTATGGGCCATAAATCAGCATGACTTATAAAGTTACTAGGGTCTGACATTTACCACCCCTAGACCTCATATGCGACGTATCAGACGAAGAGACCGGACTGTACGATAAGTGTTGCTTACAGGCTCGTTGGGGTTGTGATGAGTTCGCTCGTCGGCCACATTTTCGTCATGTACCTGGGTAGCCGTTACGCACAGTTAGTGCTGCTGACGTACTTGTGGTTAAACCCACTGCCAGTGTACTGCCAAATCTTTAGAGTCCCACACAGAGGGTTCCCTGGTTCGGGCAAAAGATGTAGAGGCCGTAAGTTGTTACGACATTGTTTCGATCTTTTTCGTGTAATTGTTACAGCAATAATGATCGGAAGGATAATACTGGTAGGCTTTGGTTTAAGCCGGATACCGGTATTATATTATTGGATTCTTTGTATTTTTATTTTTCGGAATTCAGATACAGGTATACTTATACAGTATACGGTGGAGGGGTATTCTTGTAATTGTTATAAGAATACCTTCTAGAAGGAGACACTTCATAATTACATATTTATTTTGTGAAAATAAATAAATGAGGTGGAATTTGGAGAAAGTATAAGAATGGATGAAGGAATGGATTGTTTCATTTTTTATTCATTTGGAGTTACTCTTGAAGCATGGTGCAATTTTTTGTTGCATGCTTTAATTATTTTCATTTGAGCCATATCATTTTTCCGTGCTTGATTTTTTTCATTTATCACTTTGGCATTCTCTCTCCTCATTATCTCCTTCTTCCTCCTTTTTGCTTTAACCTTCACATGAGTTATGAATCAAAAGCTTAGAGCAAAAAGATAATCCACTACTTGATCTCTATATCATCTAAGTGATCTCTTCTAGCAAACTTGATCTCTTAGTTAAACTCTTGTGAAGTGTTTGTAGCTTGATCGATAGCTCTCTGGTGGATCGTCTTGGATCTTGAGGTGGCCGGAGACAGAGATCTTTGCGACCACAAGGAGCCTAGGAGTCACATCCAAACAAAGACCTGAAGGACCGGTTCCTAGGTATAACACTATCATAGTAGATTAGATCTCTAGATAGTTTTTGCTAGTTATGGTTTAAGCACAAGATCATGGTTTATGTGGGTGTTGCATGCAAGAAATTTTTGTTTATCGCTTCCGCCTCCTCACAAGTGTTGTGAGAGTGTGCAACGAACACTAACATGGTATCAAAGCCTATCTTAAACCTTAAATATCCTGTAGCAACGTTAGAATTCCGCCATTTTTTGTCGTGCAAAAACTGCCGAAAAACAGTTTTGAAATTCAAAGTTTTGAGTTGTTTGCATACCCCGCGGGCTCACGGTTTGAACCGAGAAGCCGCGGGGTGGAGTGCGTGCACCCCGGGGATACCTCGGGGGGACCAAAGGCGGGACCCACACCCCAAGACCACCTCGAGGTGGCCTTGGGGGTGGGTGACTCGAGAGCACCCCAACTGGGTGCTCTCAGGTCTGCCAACCCCTTGGGGCCACCTAGAGGTGGCTCCTTAAAGTGGGTACCCCCTCGAGGCCCCCTATTCGACCATTAATGTTATTTTCTTCGCCTACGTGAAGTTCAGACGGGTTTCGAGTTCGTTTCGACTTCCGGATTGGCTCAAAACAATCGGTTTTTGAACACTAGCTCACTAGATTTTTTCAAGTGTTGGAAAATGATTTAGTTTGCTTATCTCGTGCGGAATTCAAATGCCGCGGTTACTTTACAAGCTTAGTGATGTGTATGTGTGTTTGGAAAGGTCGACTAATTTCTATATGACGATTAATCGGGGTTGCACGCATCTTTATTGATATAATGTGATGGTATGTGTATAAGAATATGTTGGATCGTCGTGATGAATAGCCGGGGATGTGAGAAGAGCATTTTTCTTTCATTCATGTAATTTTAAAAAGCAATGTAATATTATTTTGCTGGGCACATCCAGGTTGAGGTTGTAGCCACTGTTGTTTATTTCCTATTTACTGTTTTTTCTCCTAGGATAGACCCAAGGTGGGGTGCACAAACTACCGGGTTCTCGAAGTGCCGAGTGGCCTACTCACTTTGTTGAGGGAGGTTGCTTCACTTCGGGAATTTGGCGGGTAGTTTGCCGCACTCGTAGGGGTCTAGGGTGGGGTTTGGCTATTCATCATGACTGTGGAACCCGTCTTTCATTAAGGGCTTAAATGAAATACAGAATTCCTAGTATATCCAATGTATTCATCTGTGATCTAGAATGTTTATAAATGCGTGCGACGAATGGCTATTTATATATAAGATATATAATAAACGTTGCTTATGTTTTGCACCCGCGCTAGTCCAGCCCTCGCTCTGCCATTAGTTAAGTAACCTAACGGTGCATGGCGGTGCCCCGTGGCGAATGCGGATGGCATAAGCGTACGTTCTATTTTCATTTCTTTTCTGTCATATTTAGAAAACGTAAATGATGGGACAACATTAATGTGATTAATATTAAGAAAAAGAAACCTAAAGATGTTGTAGAATCAAACTTTTTAAATTGGGTAACTCTGGTTTTTGCTTTGCATTGTGGTATTCCTTGATGAATATCCAGCACCTCATTCGATGAGGAAAGGGCCGAGATCCCTTCACCGGGAGTGACCCCATTAGAGAAACTAGAAAATGTTACAAAGCACTCGATTGTTTTTATAGTTGATCTAACTTTTGCTTTGCATCGTGGTATTCATGAATATCCAGAACCTCATTCGATGAGGAATCATTCGATGAGGAAAGAGCCGAGATCCCTTCACCGGGAGTGACCTCTTTAGCAAAATTAGAAAGATACTACAAAACCATTAAACTTTTAAACTGGAGCTTAAACCACTCTTTTCACTAGATTCTACAATGATATCAGTTTCAAAACGTTAAGGGTTTTCATAAAAACCATCCGTTGCCCTCCGCCATTTTAGGAAGCAGAGTATTAGTATTCGTGCCACGTTTGTTGACTATAGTTAAGGCGTGGTGTACGGTAGCTAAGTGATGTCTTCCTATAAAGCATTTGATGCGATCGATTAGGACATTCATATGACTTTGTTGACCATAGTTAAGGGTCATGCGGGTGGTTTGAATCAATCACGAAATGGCGGGTAGAACTTGACTAGTACTTATAATTTGTTGACCATAGTTAAGGTCATAAGACACTAGGGGTAATAATCATA
The DNA here is from genome assembly GCA_030015575.1 of Agapanthus africanus. Taxonomy (NCBI): domain Eukaryota; kingdom Viridiplantae; phylum Streptophyta; class Magnoliopsida; order Asparagales; family Amaryllidaceae; genus Agapanthus; species Agapanthus africanus. Next base: position 470,217,073 of record JASDDO010000014.1, on the reverse strand, counting down.
TCGGGAATTTCAAGGGTTAAAATTTGCAATGAGATTGCATACCTTTTATTTAATAGTTGGATTCCGATCCCACTGTGAGTAAAAGTTACTCCCGGGAGAGTTTTGCACTTTACAATTAGCTAATCCAGTATGTGTCTAGAAAGGTGTCAAAGGGGTTATGCTTCTAAGAAAATGAGGTTTATTTTAATTAGGTCCGTGAGAAAGCACGGGGAACCTTCCTCGGAGTACCGACACTGGCCTGGCCGACCGGTTAGCGAACTTGTAGATTGCAATTAATCGTGGCTAATTTTCTTTTTAAGGTTTGAAGGAAAATTTGATAAAAAGCAGTGGGAGACATCGATTAGATAAGATTAATAACCAATCTAATCATTCAAGGGCAATCGCTGAGCGTCTTCTTTTCTCTCTGCTAATGGCAGATACCTAAGACGGGACTTTATCTTTTATCAGACAAGAATAAACTCACGGGACCGAATTACAAAGATTGGCTGAGGAACGTAAATATTGCCCTGACCTATGATAAGGTTGGATACGTCCTGACTACTCCATCCCTTCCTTGCCCAGGCCCTGATTCTTCAGTTGCGGTAAAGAAATCCGCAAGACATGGGATATAGACTGTGCAACATTCAAGTGCCTCGCGCTTGCTTCTATGAACAATGAACATCAGAAGCAGCACGAAAAGATGGATATACAATCCATCTTTCTCCATACAAAGGAGTTGTATGGAGAGAAATCTCGTACTCTCCGATACGAGGCATCTTGAAAGTTGTTTCAGATGCGGATGGCTGCTGGCACGTCTGTAGGTGACATTGTATTGAAGATGATTAGACTTATCGAAGAACATGAGGACCTGGGTTGGACCATGGAGAACGAACAGTATATTGATATTGTTGTACAGTCCCTTCCCCCAGCATTTGCTCAATTCATTGTAAACATCAACATGCAGAATATGGAGAAGTCCTTACCTGAACTCCTCAATATATTGAGGAGTGCAGAGAGCACGCTAAAGGTAGCGAAAACCCCCACTCTAATTTTTGGGCCATCATCCTCTTCCGTCCCGAAAGCCAAGGCCAAGGGAATGAAGAAGAAAAACCCCATCAAGCCGAGAGGAGGAGTGAAAAAAGCAACGGGAAAGGACAGGATATAGGCTGCTGCGATATGACGAGGGGAATGCTTCCACTGCCACCAGACTGGGCACTGGAAGAGAAACCGCGTTGGATACCTGGCCGGCCTCAAAAAGAAGAAGCATGGTGATGCTTCCACTTCAGGTGCGCTTGTAACACAAAACTGTTTTATAATTAACTCTGCTTCCTGGGTATTAGATACCGGGTCAGGATCATACATCTGCAATTGTGTGCAGGGGCTGAGAAATAGCAGGTTTTTGAAGAAAGGTGATCACACTCTCCGAGTTAGGAATGGTTCCTCTGTACATGCTACAGCAGTGGGAGAGTATCACCTTGGTTTGCCGTCGGGTTGTATATTGGTTTTGAACCCATGTTATTTTGTACCTTCGATGTTATGTAATATTATATCTGTATCATTGTTGGAAAATGCTGGATATAATTTTGTATTACAATCTAATGTTATGAACTTTAACCTTAATCAAGTGTTCATTGGGTCTGGTACATTAAATAACGGGATATACGTCCTAAACCAGCACACGGTTTTCAATATACAACACACAATCAAAAGAAAGGTTTCAGACATAAATGAAGCTATCATTTGGCATTGTAGACTTGGTCATATTAAGGAAACAATACTAACCAAGCTACATAAAGATGGATATTTAAACTCGTTTGAATATAAATATTATGCGACTTGCCAGTCTTGTACCAAAGGTAAAATGACCAAAACTCCGTTTACTGGACACGGAGAGAGAGCTACTGAGCTCTTAGGCCTCATACATAGTGATGTATGTGGACCAATGTCTACACATGCGATAGGTGGTTTTTCTTACTTCATAACTTTTACTTATGATTTCTCGAGATTCAGACATGTGTTCTTATTGAAATATAAGTCCGAAGCCTTCGAAAAGTTCAAGGAATATAAATCTGAAGCAGAAAAATAAACAGGCTTGAGTATCAAGAAACTTCAATCAGATCGAGGAGGTGAGTATCTAAGCTCAGAGTTTCTAGATTTTCTAAAAGAGAATGGGATTCATTCTTAGCTCACTCCTCCGTACACACCACAGCACAACGGTGTGTCGGAATGGAGAAATCACCCTATTAGATATGGTACGATCTATGATGAGTGATGCTGAGTTACCAATATCATTCTACGGGCACGCATTAGAGACTGTGATATATCTATTGAATAGGGTTCCGACAAAAACCGTGTCTACCACTCCATATGAGATATGGTATGGGAAGAGACCATCTCTTAAAAGAGTTAGGATATGGGGTTATCCGGCTTTTGTGAAAAAGCAGAATCTGGACAAACTCGAGAACGATCGGTTTTGTATAAATTTGTGGGATATCCAAAACACTAGTATGGATATCTTTTCTACCACAAGGAGGAACAAAGGGTGTTTTTCTCAGTAGGACACATTTTTAGAAAATGAATTTTTTACAAATGATACTGATGGCAATGCGGTAGAACTGGAAGAAATTCTAGATACACAAACAGTTACCGATGACTTGGTTGAAACTGAGGTTTCAATAGAACCCGACGAACCTCAGCCACTCCGTAGATCTAGTAAGACTTCTCGCCCACCCGATAGATACTACGATTTTATAATTCATGGTGATAGAGAAGATTGCATCATGGATGATGATGATCCTACTAGTTTCCAGCAAGCTGTCACGAGTGGTGACTCAGTGAAGTGGCTGGCTGCCATGAGATCCGAAATGGAATCCATGCACACCAACAAAGTATGGACTATGGAGGTTGCACCTTCTGGAGTAAAACCCATAGGGTGCAAATGGATCATTAAGAGAAAGATCGGTGTGGATGGCCAGGTGGAGACCCATAAAGTTAGGCTGGTCGCAAATGGATTTCATCAAAGACCGGGCTTGGACTATGATGAAACCTTTTCACCAGTCGCGATGCTCAAATCCATTCGGATCCTACTTGCTATAGCTGCTCACTATGAATATGAGATCTGGCAGATGGATGTTAAAACGACATTTCTAAATGCTGATTTAGAAGAATACGTTTTTATGGATCAGCCAGAAGGCTTCATTGATAGTGGGAGCAGCGGAAAAGCATGCTGGTTGCTTAAATCCGACTATGGATTAAAGCAGGTATCACGGAGTTAGAACATTTACTTTGATGATACAATCAAAGAGTTTGGTTTTATCAAAAATATAGATGAACCATGTATTTATAAAAGAATTGTAGAGAGTACTGTTACATTCCTCTTATTGTACGTGGATGGCATTCTCTTGTTAGGAAATGATGTTCCTATGCTACAATCGGTCAAACTATTCTTATCGCAGAAGTTCTCCATGAAAGACCTGGGTGATGCCTCGTACATTCTGGGGATTAAGATCTATAGAGATAGATATAAGAAATTATTGGGATTGTCCCAATCGAGATACATTGACACCATACTAAAGAGGTTTAGTATGGAAGATTCCAAGCGAGGTAATTTACCCGCTTGTCACGGGATCACCTTCTCCAAAGAGAAGTCTCCAAAGACTGATGAGGAGAGGGCTCGCATGAGCATTATACCCTGCGCTTCGGCGGTAGGATCTATAATGTATGCGGTGTTGTGTACTAGCCCAGATGTAGCTTATGCACTGAGTGCAGTAAGCAGGTATCAATCCAATCCAGGGGAGAAACAATGGACTGCTTTGCAGAACATTCTGAAGTACTTGAGAAGAACTAAAGAAATGTTCTTGGTGTTTGGTAACGTAGATCTCCAAATGGAGGGCTTTACTGACTCCAGCTTCCACAGCGACAAGGATGATAGTAAGTCCATCTCCGGGTTTGTATTTATGCTAAACGGAGGGGCAGTATGTTGGAAGAGTTCCAAGAAAGATACCGTCACTGACTCCACGATGGAACCTGAGTATATTGCTGCTAATGATGCCACAAAAGAGGCAGTCTGGATGAGGAAGTTCATTTCTGAACTTTAGGTGGTTCCATCCATTGCTAATCCAATACCTCTGTATTGCGATAACAATGGAGCCATGGCTTTGGCAAAGGAACCGAGGTCCAATCAGAAATCCAGACATATCTTGAGGCGGTATCACCTCATCGAGGAGATAGTGGATCGCCAGGACATCGAGGTACGGAGAGTAGACACGAAAGAAAACACAGCAGATCCATTCACCAGGGCCATCCCTCAAGTCCAGTTTGAGAAACTGTTCGAGCTGTTGGGCATGCGGTACGCCGGCAACTGGTTTTAGTATAGACAGTAGGTACTTATTGCACCAACTACAGCCCTTAGTGCAAGTAGGAGATTGTTTGATATGTATGCCCTAGAGGCCTGTATTGTATAGGATGCTAGGCATGAATATGTACATAAACAATCTTTTCTCGAAATGATAGAATGCTATCTGGTTATCTTCATCTTAGCGTGTGATGTGTTGTATTTCATATCTTTATATACATGTTGATGAAGCCCTTAGTATTATGCTTGACTACCGGGATTATGATGTAGATCATACTAGTGGGGCCTAGGCAGTCTATAAGCATATCCTTTAATAGTTCCTAGTCGAGGGTATATCGAGACAGGGCATCGATATTACCAGAGTAGACTAGTGTGTTTTTTTCTTGACCCTGGGGGTAATGGTTGATCGCACAATCATTGGTGTTTGACATCAAAGATTGTACACAGGTGCTCATTGGAGAATGGGTACACCGAACAGGACTCGCCGAGAACTCCTAGATGGTATATATACCTATTATCAGATAGCAGTTCTCTAGTGACACTTGTACAGGTTAGTCTGTAGATCCGAGATCGTCATAGTGTCTTGTGTGATTCCCACCGTGCTTTGATTTCTTCCCTACTACGGCTCTACTGAGTCGTGCAAACTGGTGGATTTTGGGTACAGTCCCGAATCGTATGGAGGCAGTGAGCGACAGAAGGGGTTTCTTCTCTCCCGGATAGGGATTTGATGTCACACTATGCTTGATCGGCCATAACAGCAAATCCCTGGCCAGGGTTCTCGAGATTTACTGATAAGAGTTATCAGTAGTTTCTCGAACCATTATGGGTCGTAAATCAGCATGACTTATAAAGTTACTGGGGTCTGACATTTACCACCCCTAGACTTCATATGCGACGTATTAGATGAAGAGACCGGACTGTACGGTAAGTGTTGCTTACAGGCTCGTTGAGGTTATGATGAGTTCGCTCGTCGGCCACATTTTCGTCATGTACCTGGGTAGCCGATACGCACAGCTAGTGCCGCTGACGTTCTTATGGTTAAACCCACTGCCAGCGTACTGCCGAGTCTTTAGAGTCCCACACAGAGGGTTCCCTGGTTCGGGAAAAAGATGTAGAGGCCGTAAATTTTTACGACAGGGTTTCGATCATGTTCGTGTAATTGTTACAAGAATAATGATCGGAAGGATAATACTGGTTGGCTTTGGTTTAAGCCGGATACCGGTATTATATTATTGGATTATTTGTTTTCGTATATTTCGGAATTCGGATACGGGTATACTTATGCGATATACGGTGGAGGGGTATTCTTATAATTGTTACAAGAATACCTTCTAGAAGGAGACACCTCATAATTACATATTTATTTTGTGAAAATAAATAAATGCGGTGGAATTTGGAGAAAGTTTAAGCATGGATGAAGAAATGGCTTATTTCATTTTTTATTCATTTGGAGTTACTATTGAAGCATGGTGCAATTTTTTATTGCATGCTTCAATTATTTTCATTTAAGCCATATCATTTTTCCATGCTTGATTTTTTCTTTCATCACTTTGACATTCTCTCTCCTCATTCTCTCCTTCTCCCTCCTCTTTGCTTTAACCTTCACATGAGTTGTGAACCAAAAGCTTAGAGCAAAAGCATAATCTAATACTTGATCTCTACATCATCTAAGTGATCTCTTCTAGCAAACTTGACCTCTTAGTTAAACTCTTGTGAAGAGTTTGTAGCTTGTTCGATAGCTCTCGGGTGGATCGTCTTAGATCTTGAGGTGGTCGAAGACCGAGCTCTTTGCGACCACAGGGAGCCTAGGAGTCACAACCAAACAAAGACCCGAAGGACCGGTTCCTAGGTATAACACTATCATAGTAGATTAGATCTCTAGATAGTTTTTGCTAGTTAATGTTTAAGCACAAGATCTTAGTTTATGTGGATGTTGCATGCAAGAAATTTTTGTTTATCTCTTCCGCCTCCTCACAAGTGTTGTGAGAGTGTGCAACGAACACTAACAGCCATGTCTCACAAGCCATTGGTGTTAGTTTGTTCACCTAAGATAGTATACAGGTGCTCATTGGGTTATGAGTATTCTGGACGGACTCGCCGGGATTCTGCTAGTTGGTATTATACCTACTATCAGATAGCAGTTTCCTGGTGACATGTGTACAGGTTAGTCTGTCGACCTGAGATCTTCATTTGTCTCGTGTGAGTTCCCACTATGCTTTGATTACAATGCTACCACGGCTTAAAGGAGTCGTGCAAACAGGTTTTAGTTGGGTACAGTCCCGAGCCACATGGAGGCAGTGAGCGGATCGTCGGGGATTCGTCTCTCCCGGTATTGGGGGTTGATGTCGCGTTCTGCACGGGTGGCCTGTTAGTTCTATGTATGCCCAAGAGGCCATTACTATACATAGGATGTATAATGTAGTGGATGCTTGGACATATATAGGGATGACTTTCTTGCTCGATATGATAGTATGCTATCTGGTTACACTTTACCTTAACGTGTACACTGATTGTCTCTCTGTTACATATTGTTAAAGCCCTTAGGATGTGTACTTGACTACCTAGACTATGATGCGGATCATACTAGTGGGGACATGGTAGTCCATAAGTACATCCTTCAAAGTCCCTAGTCGTAGGTGTATCGAGACTGGGCATCGATATACCAGAGTAGACTAGCGTATAGCTTCTCGACCCATACAGATGGGCGATGGATGATCCCATATCCATTGGTGTTTGACATCAGAGATGATATACGGGTGCTCAGTGTAGACTGGGTACACTGGACGGACTCGCCGAGAACTCCCAAATGGTATTATACCTTACGTCAGATGGCAGTTCTCTGGTGACACCGGTGCAGGTTAGTCAGTAGACCCGAGATCGTCATAGAGTCTTGTGTGATTCCCACTGTGCTTTGATTTCCACCTTACCACGTCCAAGAGGGCGTGTAAAACGGTGGTTTTTGGGTACAGTCCCGAATCACATGGAGGCAATGAGCGATAGGAGGGGTTTCGTCTCTCCCAGAATAGGGAGTTGATGTTGCGCTGTGCTCGATTGGCTATAGCAGGAAGTCCTTGGCCAAGGCTGCTTTAGGGATTTACTGGTGAGTGTTACAAGTAGTTTCTCGACCCGTTATGAGCCTCATATCGACATGACTTATCGAGTTACTGGGGTCTGACGTTTACCACCCCTAGACAAGATATGCGACATATCAGACGAACAGACCGGACTGTACGGTAGTGTTACTCGTTGGATTCACAGGAGTGTGAGCGCGCTTGCTCATTGATCTTCTAATCGCTCAATACCTGGGTGGCCGTTACGTATAGCAGACCGCTTGCGGCTTGTTGGTGTTTGATATGATCATCACCTACTGCCGGCGTATTGACGAGTCTTTAGAGTCATACACAGGGGTTTCCTGGCTCAAGCGAAACGAAATAGGAGCGCATATGAGATATGTGCGGGACCGAGAATAATACCAGTATGTGATACTGTATTCTATTCTCGCGATTTGTATCATCGGTCGGTTATATGTGATATAGCCGGGTTACCGAATCAAGTGTTGATTCGATACATTGATACACTTGATATTAGTCGGTTATATGCGATATGACGGGATCGTTAAATCTAGTGTTGATTTAATGATTTAATGTATAATTATATATTTGATATATTACTTTACATTAACTAGTATTGGTTCACTTAAGATTGATTTTCTCACTTGAATGTGCACATTGTTTATATGTGATATATGCAAGTGTACATGTTTGTATCATGCTTGATGATACAAACAAGTTGTGTGTATGAGACTTGAACCAAATCAAGGTTAGATTAGGGTTTACTATTTTCCTAAGCATATATGAAAAGAGTGTGACTTTGGTCAAAGTTATCAAGCTTCATGAAGCTTGATAAACATTGACAAAGTCAACTCTCTTTGTCATTTGTTTAAGATATTAGCTAACCCAACCCTTAACCTTATGCTATGGTTAATTCTCTACATGAGTTAAGCATGAGAGCTTAACTCAACCATGGTGCCATGATTAAAAGAATAAGTATTCATATTATTCTTTTAATTCATATGATTCTTTCTTCTTCATCATCTTCATCAAGCTCACAAAAGCTTGAGAGCTCCAATGGTGCCATGAGAAAAAGAGTGAGAAATCCAATTCTAAAGTGAACCCACTTCCTATTTCTTCATCCTCTACTACTTGCTATGTAGTATAAGGTGTTATCTTCATAAAGTTTTTGACCAAGTGAAGGAATAGCTTGAGTTTGAGTCTCCCCGACGTAGATCATCTTCGGCCTAGAAGTCAACGACCTAGCCCGCTCATTTCTCCGACGAAACCATCGCTAGAGTCCGGGATCCCGATGATCGCAGCGGAGGGACGTCAACGCGGAGCTAAAGAAGTGGAGGACCAAATCTACAAAGGTTGTAATCCCTTTCACTTGTAGTTAAGTTGTTAACTTGCATGTTCTTTCGCTTTACCTCTAGTAATCGATCTAGTTTAGGGTTTCTCGGCACCGGAAAATTTTAATTTGACATGGTTGATGCCTTGTGGAACCTCTTGAGTGTGCCTAGGAACCCTACAGTGGTATCTGAGCCTAGCTAGAGCTTTAGGCGAAGTGTAGACGATGTTAGAAGTCCGATCGAACCCGAAACCCTAATCCAATACCCCTCTCTATATATTTTCTGGAACTGTTGAATTTTCTGAATTAAAAATATGCAGAAAAATCAGCAGGCTTTTGTAAGAATTACTGTGTAATACGTGGGCCCAACTTTATCAATCCGCCGCGGAACCGCGGCCTTACCCTAGGTTGCGCGGCGGTTCCGCGGCAACACTGTAGCTACTTTGTCCATTCTTTGCACAGTAATGTCCTATAAAGGTTCATGTGTTTTCTGGGTAATTTTAACTTATATTCAACAGTTGAATTTTCTGGGTTGTTTTGGGGATTCAATGATTCAATCGGTTTATTTAACTTTGTCTATGAGTTTTTCCGGATAATTTACAATATGTTAAAAAGTTCGACCGGATATAAATACCCAATTTTTCCCCTGCCGGGAAATTTCCAAGTGTTTGATCTTTCCGTTGTTTAAAGACGTTCTAAGTAGTGCAAGTAACGCGATGGACCCTCTAGAAGACAACAAACCTTAACTCGATTATGTGACCATCTTGAACCGCCCTTTGAACCTTAGGGTTTGGGGCAGTACGGCGTGCCACATGTGAGGCGTTGGCTTGACCCTTCTACGGCTGGACCGTTGGTCCTGTGGCATGAAGTGAATGTTTTTAAACTTATTTCATGTGTTGAGCTGTTTCGGAAAAACTTGGGTGTTTGATTGTTCGAGCGGAAAGTTTAACATTTTCTATTTATCTGGAATGTGATACAATATTTGGAATCCACAAGTAGTATTGAGATAATTGATTTGGATGTTATAAACATAGCACTTTAGTCTCACTTGATCGGTTGCCACGGGATTTTGATGTGATCAAAAGTCCGTCGCAATCACGTAGCGTACGCGGATACTCGCCGGATAAACTTAATAGACAGCTACACCCCTTAGCCTCGACCAAGTGACTGTAGGAGAACCCCGTCGCCGAAAGCATCCTTTCGGGTGCTCTCGGTAGCGGTGTTCCGGCTTGGTGCACTTCGTCGACGGTATCGGGGGTGCGTCCGTCTACTAAAGTTTGCGACGAGCATTCGATCAGTTTATCGGGAATCTTGTTGAATTGCCCGACAAGATATTGAAAAGTGTTTTCGATATAGAGACTAAAATGCGGGGTTTATAATTATTAGGCATGCGATGTTTAAGGAATTCATTTGGTTAGGCATGTGATGTCAAAAAGGGTTGCGGATTCCAACTGTTGTAGTTTTACATTTTTTTTTTCTGTGATCGTAAGTGTAATATGTGATATCGCCGGTTTTGTTGCTATATGTCAAGGACAATTGGGATGCGCACATTTACTTACGTTGATGACATGTGATGTTATGTGTTGCTGGATATGTTATTTTGGATCGTCGCGTTTTGAATAGCCGGGGGTTTTATGTGAGATGAGAGTTTTTATTTTCATTCATGTAAAATTTACTTGTATGTAATATTCTTTTATTGGGGCACTTCCAGGTTGCGGAAGATGTCACCTTTGTATATTATTTACTTTTCCGCACTAGGATAGACCTAAGGAGGAGAGCACAAGTAACCGGGTTCTGGAGTCCAGTGGGAGACCAACTCGAGGAGTCGAGTCCGGGTCTCCTAACGCTAGAATTGGTAGGGTTGCTTGCTGCTCTCGTAGGGATCTAGGGGTGTGAGTTTGGCTATTCATCGCGACCGTGGAATCCGTGTTTTATTCTGGCTCGTATTGAAAACACGGACATCCTAGCATATCCAATGTTTCATATGATTCTTCTACTGCGATATCTATGATGTGATCATTTGATGTTCTGTGATAAATACTGTATATAGTATATATGATATATTATATAGGCGTTACTTATGTTTTACACCCGCGCTAGCCCTGCCCCGCTCTTCCGTTAGTTACCTAACCTAACGGTGTATGAGGGGACATCGAGGCGAATGCGGATGGCATAAGTGTACGTCGTATTTATGTGTGATGTTTAGGTAATTTAAATGATGGGACTTCATTAATATGATTAATGAAAGAAAAAGAAACCTAAAGATGTTGTGGAATCGAATTTTCAAAAACAGGTAGCTACAGTTCTTGCTTTGCATCGCGGTGTTCCTTGTAGAACATCCTGCACCTTATTCGATAAGAAAAGGACCGAGATCCCTTCACCGGGAGTGACTCCTTTAGCAATAACTGGCAGATGCTACAACCCTCGGTTTTTCTTTGATTGCTCCTATAGTTCTTGCTTTGCACAGCGGTATATATGATATATCCTGCACCTTATTCGATGAGGAAAGGGCCGACGATCCCTTCACCGGGAGTGACCCCTTTAGCAAAACTAGAAAAGCCTCAAAAACACTCCATTTTAAAATCATTTGATTCTACAACGATATCAAGTTCATTACGCAATAGGTTTTCAGAAAAACCTGTCGTAGCCCTCCGTCATTTCAGATAAGTACTACTTAGTATTCGTGATGCGTTAGTTTGGCATGCGTCAAGGCGTAGTGTACGGTAGCTAACTAGTGCTTATCTACTAGCATACGATGCATTGGATTAGGGTATTCGTACGGCGTTGTTTGGCATACGTCAAGGGTCGTGCTGGTGGGTTTAATTCAATCAAGAAATGTACGGGTTGAACTTGACTAGCGGACTATGGGTTGTTTGGCATGCGTCAAGGTCATATCAAGCTAGGGGCAAAAGCATTATCAGGAATTTCAAGTGTTGAAATTTGTAATGAGATTACATACCTTCTATGAGATTGTTGGATCCCGATACGCACTGCGAGTAATTGTTACTCCTGGGAGAGTTTTACACATTACAATTAGCCGATCAAGTAGGTGTCTAGAAAGGTGACAACGGGGTTACGCCTCTGGGAAAACGAGGTTTACTTTAATTAGGTCCGTGCGAAAGCACGGGGAACCTCCCTCAAAGTACCGACACTAGCCTGGCTGAAAGATTGGCGAACTTGTAGCGTGTAATTAATCCCGGCTAGTCTTTCCTTTTAGGGTTTGAAGGAAGATTTGATAAAAACAGTGGGAGCTATCCTGATTAGATAAAATAATAACCAATCTGATCTTGCAAGAGCGCACGCAGAGTGTTTTCTTCTCTCTCTCTCTCCAGGTAGCGACCATATCACGCCTTAATCAAGATAATAAAACGGATACATTGACTGAACCCGCTTGTTATACTGAGCTGGGGAACGTTGGTCCCGCTCCAACTTATAATTGTTATAAGACAGAGCAGGAAATTGGGGATTACCAGAATTCCTGTGCCGCCCAAACGAAGAAAGTGCATGTTGATGCATCATCTTCGGGTGTGTTCATTACAAAGAACTATTTCTCAGTATCCTTTACGTCCTGGGTATGTGATACCAGATCATGATCCCGCATATGTAATTTATTACATGGGCTACAGAAAGGTAGAGAACTGAGAACGGGTGATAAGTTTCATGAGGCAGAAAACGGTGCAAGTGTTGCAGCCAAGTCTGTTGGTCACTATCACCCTGTATTACTAGAATACATTGATTCTGAACAAATGTTATTAGATACCGAACCTGATATACAAAATCATATCAGTCTCTTTATTTAGATAAAGAAGGATACAATTTTGTATTGTTGGATAATGTTTTGAACATTTCCTATATCAATAGTTGATCGGTTCAGGCACGTTATCTAAAAGCATCGACGTTCTAAATCAAACTACAGTTCCTAGTATACAGAACACACACAAGAGGAAGAGTTCAGAAATGAACAAATCCTTCTTGAGGTATTGTAGACTAGGTCATATCAATGCGACCCGACTAGCTGAAGTTACATTTAGATGCATATTTAAATCTGTTTGAATTTACATCTTATGAAACTTACCAGTCATGTCACAAAGATTAGATGACCATAGCTCTGTTTATTGGAAACAGAGAAAGAGTTAGTAAACTCTTTGGATGATACATGATGATGTATGAAGGTCCCCTTTCTACACATGCCAAGACCGGTTCTTTGTACTTCATTACATTCTCTGATAATCTCTCAAGATTCAGACATATTTTCCTGTTGAAACACAAGTCCGAACCTTTTGAGATATTCACAGAATATAAGTTAGAAGTAGAGAACCAAAATACGGGTAAAAGTATTATGTCCTTTAATGTGATCAAGGAGGAGAATACTTGAGCACGGAATTCCTGGATTATTCTAAAGGAGAATGAGATTCTCTCTCAGCATTACTCCTCCGTATACACCATAGCACGATGGTATATCGGGGCGGAGCAAAAACACCCTATGTGATATGGTGTGCTCTATGATGAGTACTACTGAGTTTCCTATTTCCTTTTTGGGAGTTATGCACTTATGAAATTGCATACCTATTGAATAGGGTTCCGATCAAATCAGATGCCTACCATTTCATATGTGATATGGAAAGGGAAGAGCCCATATCTTAAGTTTTTTAAGATTTGGGGTTGTCCGGCCTATGTCTGAAAGGCAAAATCCGGACAACCTCGAGGCAAAGTCAGGACTGTATAAGTTTGTTGGATATCCCAAGCATACGCAAAGCAATATCTTCTACCTAACCGAGGAACAAAAATGTTTTGTTTCTCAGCATGCCACCTTTATGAAAGGGATTTTCTTGTGAAGAAATAAATGGACATGAGGTAGAACTGGAAAAAGTTCTAGCTATACAAACTGCAGCTACTGATTTGATAGAACCAAAGGATTCAATAACAACCAACGAACCTCAGCCTCTCCGCCGATCTAGAAGGGTTCCTCACCCACCTGAGAGATACTTTGGTTTCTCTATGACAGTGGGAGTGAGGACTGCATCATGAGATGATGACCCAACTAGTTTCGGGCTGGCCATCAGGAGTAGGACTCTGTAAGAATGGCTGGATACTTATCGATCTGAGATGGAATCCTTATACACCAACAAAGTATGGACTTTGGTTGCTTTATCTGAAGGGTTAAATCCCCATCAGGAGCAAGTATATCTTGAGAAGATTACTTGGTGTACATGGAAAAGTTGAGACTTTCAAAGCTAGACTTGTTAAAGGTTTGCATCATTGACCAACTATGGATTATAATGAAACCTTTTCTAAGTAGCTATGCTTAAGTCCATCCAGATCCTACTTGCTAAGACTACATAACATGACTACGATATCTGGCGGTTGGGTGTCTTGACTGCTTTTCTAAATAATGATTTAGAAGACAAAGTCTATAAGTACACAGTCAGAGGGCTTCGGAGACTGTTGGAGCAGCGGAAACGTGTGCAAGATGTTTTATGTGATAAAGCAGGCATCGCGGAGTTGGAACATCTGTTTTGATGAGTTAGTCAAAGAGTTTGACATCATCAAAATGGTAGATGAACCTTGTATATACAAAAAGGTAGTAGGGAGTATAGTGGTGATCCTCGTAGAGTACGTGGATGACATACTCTTGATAGGGAAGGAGTTTCCTATGCTACGCTCGGTCAATCTCCTCTTATCACAAAGATTCTCCATATAGGATCAAAGTGATACCTACTAAATCCTGGATTTTGGATCTATGAGATAGATCTAATTGGATATTAGGATACTCACTAGTTGTAGTGAGATGGTATCAATTGATCCTGGGGAGAATCACTGGAAAGGTTCCAGAGTGATAAGGACGACTGAATGTCAGTCGCAGGCATTGTCTTTACCCTCGGTAAAGGGACGGTATGTTGGAAGAGTTCCAAGCTAGATACCGTGACATACTAGACGATAAAGGCTGGATACATCGCTACCAAAGATGCCACCAAAGAGGCAGTCTGGGTGTATATTAGTTCATGAGATGAACTTCGTTCCTCCCATTGTGTGACAATGGAGTTGTGGCTTATGAAAAAGAACACCCGTCCCATCAGTGATCCAGACATATTCTAAGGCAGTGTCACCTGATCGTGGAGATGGTTGATCTCCAGGGGATCAAGGTTAGGAGAGTAGACTCAGAGGACAACACGGCGGATCCACTCACGAAAGGCCTTTTCCCAGAGAGAGACTTTTATAGGATGGTTGAGTATGAGATACTACAACCACTGCTATCAGATGGCCCTAGTGCAAATGGGAGATTGTTAGTTATATGTATGCCCTAGAGGCCATTACTATACATAGGATGTATAATGTAGTGGATGCTTGGACATATATAAGGATGACTTTCTTGCTCGATATGATAGTATGCTATCTGGTTACACTTTACCTTAACGTGTACACTGATTGTCTCTCTGTTACATGTTGGTAAAGCCCTTAGGATGTGTACTTGACTACCTGGACTATGATGCGGATCATACTGGTGGGGACATGGTAGTCCATAAGTACATCCTTCAAAGTCCCTAGTCGTTGGTGTATCGAGACGGGGCATCGATATACCAGAGTAGACTAGCGTATAACTTCTCGACCCATACAGATGGGCGATGGATGATCCCATATCCATTGGTGTTTGACATCAGAGATGATATACGGGTGCTCAGTGTAGACTGGGTAAACTGGACGGACTCGCCAAGAACTCACAGATGGTATTATACCTTAGGTCAGATGGCAGTTCTGGTGACACTGGTGCAGGTTAGTCTGTAGACCCGAGATCGTCATAGAGTCTTGTGTGATTCCCACTGTGCTTTGATTTCCACCTTACCACGTCCAATATGGCGTGCAAAACGTTGGTTTTTGGGTACAGTCCCGAATCACATGGAGGCAATGAGCGATAGGAGGGGTTTCGTCTCTCCCGGTATAGGGAGTTGATGTTGCGCTGTGCTCGATTGGCTATAACAGGAAGTCCTTGGCCAAGGCTGCTTTAGGGATTTACTGGTAAGTGTTACCAGTAGTTTCTCGACCCGTTATGAGCCTCATATCGACACGACATATCGAGTTATTGGGGTCTGACTTTTACCACCCCTAGAAAAGATATGCGACATATGAGACGAACAGACCGGACTGTACGGTAGTGTTACTCGTTGGATTCACAGGAGTGTGAGCGGGCTTGCTCGTTGATCTTCTGATCGCTCAATAGCCGGGTGGCCGTTACGTTTAGCAGACCGCTTGCGGCTTGTGGGTGTTTGATATGATCATCACCTGCTGCCGGCGTATTGACGAGTCTTTAGAGTCGTACATAAGGGTTTCCTGGCACAAGCGAAACGAAATAGGAGCGCATATGAGATATGTTCAGCACCAAGAATAATACCAGTATGTGATACTGTATTCTACTCTCGCGATTTGTATCATCGGTCGGTTATATGTGATATAGCAGGTTACCGAATCAAGTGTTGATTCGATACATCGATACATTTGATATTAGTCGGTTATATGCGATATGACCGGATCGTTAAATCAAGTGTTGATTTAATGATTTAATGTATAATTATATATTTGGTATATTACTTTACATTAACTAGTATTGGTTCACTTAGGATTGGTTTTCTCACTTGAATGTGCACATTGTTTATATGTGATAGATGCAAGTGTACATGTTTGTATCATACTTGATGATACAAACAAGTTGTGTGTATGAGACTTGAACCAAATCAAGGTTAGATTAGCGTTTACTATTTTCCTAAGCATATAACAAAAGAGTGTGACTTTGGTCAAAGTTATCAACCTTCATGAAGCTTGATAAACATTGACAAAGTCAACTCTCTTTGTCATTTGTTTAAGATATTAGCTAACCCAACCCTTAACCTTATGCTATGGTTAATTCTCTACATGAGTTAAGCATGAGGGCTTAACTCAACCATGGTGCCATGATTAAAAGGATAAGTATTCATAATATTCTTTTAATTCATATGATTCTTTCTTCTTCTTCATCTTCATCAAGCTCACAAAAGCTTGAGAGCTCCAATGGTGCCATGAGAAAAAGAGTGAGAAATCCAATTCTAAAGTGAACCCACTTCCTATTTCTTCATCGTCTACTACTTGCCATGTAGTATAGGGTGTTTTATTCACAATGTTTTTGACCAAGTGAAGGAATAGCTTGAGTTTGAGGCTTCCCGACGTAGATCAGCTTCGGCGTCGAAGTCAACGACCTAGCCCGCTGATTTCTCCGACGAAACCATCGCTAGAGTCCGGGATCCCGATGATCGCAGCGGAGGGACGTCAATGCGGAGCTAAAGAAGTGGAGGACCGGATCTACAAAGGTTGTAATCCCTTTCACTTGTAGTTAAGTTGTTAACTTGCATGTTCTTTCGCCTTACCTCTAGTAATCGATCTAGTTTAGGTTTTCTCGGCACCGGAAACTTTTAATTTGGCATGGTTGATGCCTTGTGGAACCTTTTGAGTGTGCCTAGGAACCCTACATGGCCATCACCAGATATCCTCGGCCGGGGTATTCGAGAATTACTGATCCAGGATCTATAGTTTCTCAGGTGGTGATGGGTTACATACCGATACGAATTATCGCGTTGTTAGGGGTCTGACTTTATCCACCCCTCTAGACTCGGTATGTGATACTCTTAGAAGAACAGACCGGACTGTACGGATATTGTCACTGTCATGCTCAGTAGGGGTTTAGATAAGTTTGCTCATCGGCCTTCCTTTCGCTCAATACCTGGGTAGCCGTTACGTATAGCTAGAGCCGCTAAAGTGCTTATGGTTAAACCCACTGCCAGCGCATTGACGAGTCTTTAGAGTCCCACACAGAGGGTTTTCACGGTTCAGGCGATATGGTGTAGATGACGTATGTTGGAACATACAGGTGTCCGATTAAATATGTGTACAAGCTGCACAGACTTTAATCGGACGGTTCATAATACTAGCGGCTTAGGATTAAGCCGGATTATTAAATCATGTTGTGAATTAATAATTTATATATGTATTTATATATATGTATTCTAGTATTATTGTTCACTATTCATTTCCTCTCTTGGCTATTCGTATTTTTGTACGAATACGCGTATATGATACGTGTACCGGGTTGTATTCCGTATTTATACGGAATAGTTTCTAGAAGATGGCCACCTTATTAATTGATTTTCTTTTTAGAAAATCAATTTGGGAAATAGGGTGGAGGGTGAGTTGGCATGAGCATGGGCTTGAGCATGCAGAGAGGTATGGCATGGAATTTTTTATTGGTAAAATGAAAAGAGATATTTTGGTGCATGATTGAGAGAGAGAGAGAGGCAGACACAATTCTTGACATGCCATGCTTTTTCTTTTCTTCACTTGGACATTCATTCTAACTTGTGAGAGTTAGCCATTTCTTGATTTTCTCATGCCACATGTTTTCCTCACCTCTTCTTCATCTTCTTGAGTTGCTCATGGAGCATTTGTGATGAGAGAAATTATAGTGACACATCCCTACACCTCCACTCTCCATTGCAAGCGACCTTAGAGCGTCGGTTTCCTCGCTTTGAGGCTGAAGCTTGCACTGTTTCCCTCAGGTGGATCATCGTAGATGGAGGAAGACCGGCAACCAAACTCGATCTTGATGACCACTAGGAGCTTGGGAAGAAGGTTGAAGACCGAAGGACAAGGATCAACTCGGTATAACCATTCCTAACTCTTTATATTGCTTGCTAGTATAGGGTTTAGGGTAGATCCGGGCATCGGGTAATGGTAGAGCCAGTTTTTAAAAATTTTGTTACGCATTTGGCCACGATTTGATGCCCGGGGAGCGGCCGTAACCCAGCATGGTATCAGAGCCAATCCTTAAACCCTTAGTTAGCTTGTTTAGACGATGTTAAAGTATCGAAACCGAAACCGCCGGATTTGACCCGGCGAGATTCGCAAAAAAACGGGTGAGGCCGGTTTTTTCTATGGAGTTTGGACTTGAAATTTTTGGTGTTTTCTAGTCTCTGGAATATTGGTGCAGTGGTATTGCTTGTTTTTCCCATTTTGGATATTATGTTAGCTTTTGTTCAGGGGAAATTCGGGGTGTTTCGATGTCGATAATTTCACACTGTTTAAATGTTTATAGTACATACATTACTATCTGTGACCGTGAATGTCATTCAAGCGGTATAACTCGTCTAATTTCTATATGTTCTTTTAGACGAGTTTGCGAACGCGACATTCACGTCGATGCTCTGTGTTGTGCTGTGTTGTGGTTGGATCGTCATGGCGGCTAGCTATGGTGCAATGGTAGTAAGTTCTAGTTTCATTTATACATTTGATATTGTGGGGCGAGCGTCCGACATGTGGACTGCTGTCACTGCCAGTTTGTATATTTTTGTTTGGGGCACGACTGGGTTGAGGTCGATGTCACCCTTGTACATATTATTTTCTTTTTTGTACTAGGATTACGCCGCGGTAGGGTGAACGAATAGCCGGGTTCTAGAGGGCAACGGGTCCGCATCTCATGGCGTTGAGACTGAGGGGACCTTAGTCTAGAATTGGCGGACTATTCGCCGCACTCGTAGGGGGTATAGGTTGACCCACGGAAGGGTGCCCAAGTTACCGGATTCCGTGAAATGCTGGGTGGCCCATTCACGTTGTTGATTGGGGTTGCCTCGCTTCTGGGATTGGTGCGTAACTTGCCGCAATCGTAGGGGTCCAGGTTTTCATTGCACAGGCTATCCACATGACAGGGAATGTCGGGTCTCATTTGCGGCTCAAGTGAAACCCGGGGCTCCAAGATTATCCACAATTCTGTGTTGCTTCTGTGATGTTGCTTATATCATGCTAGGGACGATTGTTATATATATATATATATATATATATATATATATATACTAGTAGATGTTGTATATGTTTTGCACCCGCGCTAGTCCTTTCCCCGCTCTGTCGTTAGTTAAGTAACCAAACGGGTGATGACGGGACCCAGTGGCGAATGTGGATGGCATATACGTATATCATATTTTTCGTTCTTTTCTGGTGTGATTAATTGATGGGACTGCGTTGATTCTAATCAATGCAAGGCTAAAATAAACCTACATGATGTTGTTGGAACCAAGTTTTTAAGACTGACATTACAGACGTTCTCTTTCACTTTGCACAGTGGTATTTGATTGGGAATATCCTGCACCTCATTCGACGAGGCAAGGGCCGAGATCCTTTCATCGGGGGTGACACCTTGGGCAGAAGTTTCCATCAATGTAATATCTTTATTATATTCGATTCTTTTGCTTTGCATCGTGGTATTCAGTTTGGGTTATCCTGCACCTCATTCGATGAGGAAAGTGCCAAGATCCCTTCATCGGGAGTGACCTCTTTAGCAAATGTTTTCGCCACTATATATTTGTAATACCACTTGGATTCCTTCAACGATATCAAGTTCATTACGTTAAAGTTTTTTCACAAAAAACCAGCCGTAGCCCTCCGTCATTTCTTACCAGTATTGCTTAGTATTCGTGCTGTGTTTGTTGACTGTGTCAAGGCGTAGTGTGCGGTAGCAAAGCAGTGCTTGTTTGTGGCATATTTTTGCGATTGGTTAGGACAGTCGTGCGGCCTTTTTGACAAAGTCAAGGGCTCGTACGGGTGGGTTAAATGAAATCCTGGATAATGACGGGTTGAACTTGAGTAGCATTCTTTGATTTGTTGACTGTGTCAAGGTCACTTAGGTCCTACGGGTAAAAATCACATCGGGAGTTTCAAACATACAGGAATCTTGCTAGGCATACGCATACCTTCTGGATGTGATAAATTGAGTGGGTTCCATAAAATTATCGTGCGATGATAGTTGGATCCCGATTCCCACTGATGAGTAGGATTACTCTTCGGGTAATTTTACATGATCCCGACTAATTCTCCTTTTGGGTTTGGAGGAGAATTCGAGGAAACAATAGGAGCCATCCTGATTAGATAAAGCGATTAACCATTCTGATCTAGGTTAGAGTGCACTCTAAGTGTTTCTTTTCTCTCTCTCTGGTAGCGACCATGGCCTGACCCAAAACTAAAACTCATGAACTCAGTTAATCGAACCTTCTTAAAACACTTCGGCTTTTAGAATGTCACGGTGTCGCATATATCATTGCCAATTCTATATCACCTTTGAATTCCTCCAGAACACCCCGTATCACTACGAACAACCACTTCTATTGGATAAATCCATCTTATAGTTACATACGAACTCGAAGGAACTTGTTCCAGATTCGAGGATGGATTCTGGTTCTGGAGAGATTGAATAGGATTATTCGGTTGTCTTTTCCCTTTACCATCTCTCCAGTTGTGAGGGCTCCTAGGATTAGGAAAGGGTATACCTATTGAGCTTATTTGATAGTCTTCCTCCAGACTATAGGCAGGTGCCGAACAGTAGGGAAGGAAGAAAACCAATTAGCCTAAGTGTGGTGTACAGAAGGTAATATGTAAAGACAAATAAAGGGATTAGAATAACGGCAAAGAAAATTGTGACTGCTATCATTCACGACAAAACCGTGTATACCACTGTCACTCCCACATCCACTTTGGATTTCTCCGGAACACTTCGTATCACTAGAAACGTCCATAATGCTTGGACCTGCCATCGTATAGTTACGTACGAACTAGAAGGAATTCGTTTCAGATTCGAGGATAGTTTCCGGTTCAGGAGAAATAGAATATGATTATTCATATATCTTTCCCATTACCTTCTCACAGGTTGCGAGGGCACCTGGCATAAGGAGTGTACACCTATTACGCTTATTGGATAGTCTTCTTCCAAACCTTAGGCTGGTGCCGAAGGGTAGGGAAGGAAGAAAACCAATTAGCCTAAAGAAGGTGTATAGAAGGTAATAAGTAAAGACATAATAAAAGGATTACAGCGAGCGCAGGTAAGTATATGGTTACTGTCATGAATTAGGATAGTGGAAGAGGCGTTTCTAGGAATACCAGATTACCCCGTCAAAATATTTTCATGTTTCAGTTCCACTGTGCGATGTTAATTGAAAACCGTTTTCCCAAATTGGAATCTAACTCCACGGTATGTATTTACCAGATCAGTTTCTCACATTTATATTTTATTACAGATGGTGCGTGGGAGTAAGATATTGGGAATTGGGTGATTAGATCCTCATAATATCGGAATTAATTGTAATTGGTGATATTTGAAGAAATCGACTGGGTTTTGCCTGACGACAAATATTTGGTTTTGAATATCCATTGTTATGTACCAATTTCAAATTGATATATCTGTACATTAGTTTTATAAATTGACATATAACTTTTTGAAATTATGTATGTGACATTTACCTATATCAGTTGATGGTTAGGTAAGGTTATAACATTTCAGAAATATAAAATAATATTTTTGGAAATTTAATATTAAAATAATATATTTCGCGAAAACTATTCGATTTGCGAATAGGGGGTTTTCGTAAAATGGTATAAGTATATACCAATATTTGGAATTTAATCGGAGATTAAAATAATTTATATATTTTAATGATATTTATCGGATTTTTGGCCAAATCCGTATTTTTACATTTTTTTCATGACTTGTGCACCATGTCATATGCATATTGTTTTGTGTTTTTGACTTGTGAGTTTTGAGAGTTAGTGAAATAAAGAGAAAGGAAAGGAAAAGAAAAGAAAAACAAAGAAAACAAAAGAGAGAAAAAGGTTTGAGTGTGAAAAGAATATGAGAAAGAAACAAAAGAGATATTTGTGAGAGAGTGGGTGTAGGGGATATTTGAGAGTGAAAGAGTGAGCTTAAGGGTTAGACTTGGCAGCCCCTTTCATTCTTTCCCCATTGTTTTATTCATCTCCTCCATGCTCCTATTAGTTATATATATGTCCTAGAGGCCATTGTTGTACATAGGATGTATATTATAGTGGATGCTTGGATATATATAGAGAGGACTTTCTTGCTCGACATGATAGTATGCTATTTGGTTTCACTTTGTCTTAACATGTTGACTTGTATTAGCTTACTGTCTTACTCTCACATGTTGATAAAGCCCTTAGGATATGTACTTGACTACAAGGACTATGATGTAGATCATACTAATGGGGCCAGGGTAGTCAAAGAGTACATCATATAACTGTTCCTAGTCGAGGGTGTATCGAGACAGGGCATCGATGCACCAGAGTAGACTAGCGTATACGCATCTTGACCCATATGATGAGCGATGGATGATCTCATATCCATCGGTGTCTGACATCAAAGATGGTGTACGGGTGCTCAGTGGAAACTGGGTATACTGAACGGACTCGCCGAGAACTCCTAGATGGTAATATACCTATCGTCAGATAGCAGTTCTTCGGTGACACTGGTACAACTTAGTCTGTAGACCCGAGATAGTCATAGATTCTTGTGTGATTCCCACCGTGCTTTGATTTCCACCTTACCACGTCCAAGAGGGCATGCAAAACAGTGGCTTTTGGGTACAGTCCCGAATCACATGGAGGCAATGAGCGATAGGAGGGGTTTCGTCTCTCCCGGTATAGGGAGTTGATGTTGTGCTGTGTTCGATTGGCTATAACTTGAAGTCCCTGGACAGGGCTGATATGGAGTGTTACTGGTAAGAGTTATCAGTAGTTTCTCGACCCGTTATGAGCCTCACATCGACACGACTTATCGGTTACTGGGGTCTGACGTTTACCAGCCCTAGACTGGATATGCGACATATCAGACGAAGAGACCGGACTGTACGGTAGTTTTACGGATTGGATTCACAGAAGAATGTACAGGCTTTCTTGTTGATCTTCTGATCGCTCAATACCTGGGTGGCTGTTACGTTTAGATGACCGCTTGTAGCTTGTGGGTGTTTGATATGATCATCACCTACTGCTGGCGTATTGACGATTCTGTAGAGTCCTACACAGAGGTTTCCTGGCTAAGGCAAAACGAAGTAGGAGTACATATGTGAAATGTGCGGGACCGAGAATAATACGATATGAGATACCGTATTTTATTCTCGCGATATGTGATATCGGCCGAGTATATGTGATATATCCGGGTCATCAGATCAAGTGTTGATTCGGTTAAATGGTACAAGTTATATTAGTCGGTTATATGTGATATAGCCGGGTTATCGGATCAAGTGTTGATTCGGTAATTAATTGTATATTATATATGAAATATATTACATTACATTAACTAATATAAGCTTGCTTTATTGATTCATTTTCTCACGGGATAATACATTGATATATATGCGATATATGTTAATTGTATTATTTTCTTTTGTTACAAAATATATTGTATATGTGATATATAATATAGTAACATGTTAGGGATACAAATACAACATGCTTTGTTGAGTTTAAACATGGTTAGGGTTTGTATTAGGGTTAGCATTTGGGTTAACTTTTCATGAAGCTTCATGAAGCTTTCCTTTTGTCTTTAGCTTTGATATTTTGTATAGATATTTGTTAACCCAATCCAAACCATTAACTCTAGTTTATTCTCTACAAGGTTTAACTCCTTCATTCTTAACCTATGGTTGGATTGGTAACCACAACAATAATTCATTATTCATCACAAAAGGATTTGAGCTTTCTTCTTCTTCTTCAAGCTCTTGAAAAAGCTTCACTAGGTTTTGTGTTTGTGATGAATAAGTGTGAGAAATTGAAAACAAATGAGAGCAAAATTCCTACTTCATCATTCTCATCTATTCTAGCCACTTAGATTAGGGTGTTCACTTCTCTAATAAGTTGTTTAGTGAAGTGTAAGCTTGGGTTAGAGTTTCTTCAAGATAGATCATCTTAGATCAAGAAGACTTCAAGCAAGATGCATTATTCACTTCTTGGAGCCTCACGAGAGTTGGAGTTATTGATGATCGCAGTGAACAGACCTCAACATGGAGCTTATGAAGCGAAGGAACGGACAACAAAGGTTATAATCATTATCTCTTAGAAGTAATGTTGTTTACTTGATCATTGTTTACCCTAATTCTCTAGCAAAGATCCTTGCTTTAGGTTGTTCGGCACTTGAAAATTTTGTTTTTGGCATGGTTGATGCCTTGTAGAACCTTGTTCTAGTGCTTAGTAACCTTACAGCGGTATCAGAGCCTAGCTAGAGCATTAGGCGACGTGTATACGAAGTTAAAAGTCCGATCGAACCCCGAAACGTCAATTTTGGACCCCTCTCTGGAAATTTTTGAAAAAGTTGTTTTTTCCTCATTAAAAATACTCAGAAAATTAACCAGGTGATTCTATGGATAACTATGAAATACGAACTCCTAACTCCCTAAAGTCGCCGCGGAACTGCGGCAATACCATGCTTTGCCTGCCGGTTCCGCGGCCGTACTTGGGCATTAGGAATAGATGTTTCTGGGTTATATCCGTAGGTATTACTACATACTTCTGGGAGCTTTTAATATTAATCAAGTGTTGAGTTTTCCGGAGATCTTTTGTATTCGTTGATTCGATCGGAAAGTTTATCGTTTTTTTTCCCGGATAATTTAGAACGTGTTAAAAGGTTCGAAAGAATAGTAATAACTTACTTTTTCCCCTGTCGGAAAACATTTAAGTGTTGGATTTTTTCACGAGTTTAAACTTTCGGAAAATCATGCAAGCGTATCTGTGGACCCTCTAGAAGAACGTAACCTTAGCTCGATTATGTGACCATCAAAACTGCCATTCGAACCTTAGGGTTTGTGGTAGTTTAGCGTTGCCACATGTGAGGCGTTGGTTTGACCCTTCTACGGCTGGTTCATTGGGGATGTGACATGTTCTGAAACTTTTTGAACTCTGCTCAAGTATTGAGCTATTTAGGAAATCTTGGGTGTTTGCTTATTCGATCGAAAAGTTTAACATTGTCTATTTATCTGGAATGTGATACAATATGTGGAATTCAAATTGTTAGGCATGAAATCTGTAACATGTGATGTTTCGGGTTTACGATGTCTAAGGTGTTTTTGGATTCCAAATGTTGTAGTTTTACACTTTCTTTTCTGCGACCGTAAGCGTAGTATGTGGGGTATTGCCGGCTTCGTTGCTATACATCAACGACAATCGGGATACGTATACTTGCTTACGTTGATGATATGAGATATTATGTGTTGCTGTGATATGTTATATTGGATCGTCGTGTTCTGAATAGCCGGGGGTTTTATGTGAGATGAGGGTTTTTCTTTTCATTCATGTAAAATTCATTTGTATGAAATATTCTTTTATTGGGGCACTTCTAGGTTGAGGATGATGTCACCATTGTATATTATTTACTTTTCCGCATTAGGATAGACCTAAGGAGGGGAGCACAAGTGACCGGGTTCTAGGGTTCAGTGGGAGGGCATCTCGAGGAGTCGAGACCGGGTCTCCTAAACTCTAGAATTGGCAGGATCACTTGCCTCTCTCGTAGGGGTCTAGGGGTGTAGGCTTGGCTATTCATCGCGACCGTGGAATCCGTGTTTTATATAGGCTCGATATAAAACACGGACATCCTAGTATATCCAATATTTCATATGTTATCTTCTGCTGCAATTTTCTGTGATGAGATCATATTACTGCCTGAGACGAATGCTTATACTATATATATATATGATGATATATAAATATTACTGCTTTCGTTTCTTCTGTGATGCTTAGGAAGCATAAATGATGGGATTTATTAATGAGATTAATAAAAGAAAAGAAACCTAAAAGATGTTGTAGAATCAAATTTTTAAAAAGGGTAGCTACAGTTTTTTCTTTGCACCGTGGTATATGCGATATACCCTGCACCTTATTCGATGAGGAAAGAGCCGAGATCCCTTCACCGGGAGTGACCTCTTTAGCGAAACTGGCAGATCCTACAAACTCACGGTTTAGTTTTTGATTGCTTCAATAGTTCTTGCTTTGCACAGCGGTATTTGTGAAATATCCTGCACCTTATTCGATAAGGAAAAAGCCGACGATGCCTTCACCGGGAGTGACCTCTTTAGCGAAACTAGAAAAGCATCTAAAACACTCCTTTTCAAAACCACTTGTTTCTACAACGATATCAAGTTCATTACCTTCATGGTTTTCTGAAAAACCTGCGTATCCCTCCGTCATTTCAGATAAGTATTATTTAGTATTCGTGCTATGGTAGTTTGGCCTCCGTCAAGGCATAGTGTATGGTAGCTGATTAGTACTTATCTGTAGCATAAGATGCGATTGGATTATGGAATTCGTACGACGTAGTTTGGCCTCCATCAAGGGTCGTGCGGGTGGGTCTAATTCAATTAGGAAATGAACGGGTTGAACTTGACTAGCGTCCTATGGGTAGTTTGGCCTCGGTCAAGGTCATAGGATATTAGGGGTAAAAGAATTATCGGGAATTTCAATTGTTGAAATTTTTAATGAGATTGCATACCTTCTATGAGGTAGTTGGATCCCGATACCCACTGCGAGTAAGAGTTACTCCTTGGAGAGTTTTACACAAGACAATTAACCGATCAAGTAGGTGACTAGAAAGCTTGTTAACGGGGTTATGCCTCTTGGAAAACGAGGGTTATTCTAATTAGGTCCGTGCGAAAGCACGGGGAACCTCTCTCAAAGTACCAACACTGGCTTGGCCGAAAGATTGGCGAACTTGTAAAGTGTAATTAATCCCGGCTAGTCTTACCTTTTAGGGTTTTAAGGAAGATTTGATAAAATGCAGTGGGAGCCATCCTGATTAGATAAGATAATAACTAATCTAATCTTGCAAGAGCATACGCTAAAGTGTTTTCTTCTCTCTCTCTCAAGGTAGCGACCCTGTCGGGCCTTAATCAAGATAATAATATGGATGTATTGACTGAACCCGCTTTTTATACTGAGCAGGGGAACATTGGTCCCGTTCTTTCCTATAATTGTTTTAAGAAAGAGCAGGAATTAGGAGTATATCTGGATTCTCACGCCGCCCAGATGAAGAATAAGCATGCTGATGAATCTTCTTCGGGTGTGTTAGTTATCGAGAACTGTTTCTCAGTTCACTCTACGTCCTGGGTATTAGATACCGGATCGGGATCCCATATATGTAATATGTTACATGGGCCACGGAAGGGTAGGGAACTGGGTGAGGGTGATCATTCCATAAGAGTAGGGAATGGTGCAAATGTTGCAGCCAAGCAGTTGGCTAATATCACCTTGTGTTACCAAATGGTAATACATTGGTTCTGAACGAATGATATTACATTTCGAATCTGATATGCAATCTTATATCAGTTTCTTTATTGAGTAAAGAGGGTTATAATTTTGTAGTACAGGATAATGTTATGAAAATCTTCCTGAATCAAAAGTTGATTGGATCAGGCTCGTTAAATAATGGCATATACGTTCTCAATCAAACTACAGTCCTGAATGTATAAAACACACACAAGAGGAAGAGTTCAGAAATGAAAGAATCCTTGTGGCATTGTAGACTAGGTCATATCAATGCGACACGGCTAGATAAGTTACATAAGGATGGATATTTGAATCCTTTCGAATTTTCATCTTATGACACTTGCCAAACATGTCTTGAAAGCAAGATGACCAAAACTCCGTTTAGTGGACGCGGGGAAAGAGTTACGGAACTCTTGGGGCTGATACATAGTGATGTATGTGGACCCATGTCTACACATGCCAGGAACGGTTCTTCATACTTCATTACATTCACCGACGATCTCTCAAGATACGGACATGTGTTGCTGCTGAAACACAAGTCTGAAGCTTTTGAGAAATTCATAGAATATAAGAACGAAGTAGAGAACCAAACTGGCAAAAGTATTAAGATCCTTAGATCAGATCGAGGAGGGGAATACTTGAGCAATGATTTTCTGGATTATCTAAAGGAGAATGAGATTCTCTCTAAGCTTACCCCTCCCTATACACCACAGCACAACGGTGTATCGGAGCGGAGGAATCGCACCCTATTAGATATGGTGCGCTCTATGATGAGCACAGCTGAGTTATCTGTTTTCTTTTGGGGTTATGCGCTTGAGACAGCCATATACCTATTGAATAGAGTTCCCACCAAATCTGTGCCTACCACTCCATATGAGATATGGAATGGGAAAAGGCCATGTCTAAATTTTATTAAGATATGGGGTTGTCCGGCCTATATGAAAAAACAAAATCCGGACAAGCTCGAGGCAAGGTCTGTCCTGTGCAAATTTATTGGATATCCCAAACATTCGCGAGGGTATATCTTCTATCGCTCCGAGGAACAAAAGATATTTGTTTCTCGACATGCCACCATTTTAGAAAAAGGATTTCTTATGAAAGAAATTAGTGGCGAAGAGGTAGAACTGGAAGAAGTTCCAGCAACACAAACTACTACAGAAGATTTTGTGGAACCAGAGGATTCAGTAGTTCCCTACGAACCCCAGCCTCTCCGCCGATCTAGTAGGGTTCCTGATCCACCTGAGAAATACTACGGTTTTCTTATTGACGGTGGAAGCGAGGATTGCATCAAGGAAGATGATGACCCGACTAGCTTCGAGCAGGCCATCGCAAGTGCTGACTCTGTGAAGTGGTTGGATGCAATGCGATCTGAGATGGAATCCATGTACACTAACAAAGTATGGACTTTGGAAGTTGCTTCTGAAGGGGTAAAACACATTGGGAGCAAGTGGATCTTTAAGAAGAAACCTGGTGTAGATGGAAAAGTTGAGACATTCAAAGCTAGACTTGTTGCAAAGGGTTTACGTCAACGAACAGGTGTGGATTATGACGAAACCTTTTCTCCAGTGGCTATGCTTAAGTCCATCTGGATCTTACTTCCCATTGCTGCATACCAAGACTACGAAATCTGGCAAATGGATGTTAAGACCGCCTTTCTAAATGGTGATTTAGAGGAATGCGTGTACATGACTCAGCCAGAGGGCTTCGTAGATAGTGGGAGCAGCGGAAAGGTGTGCAAGCTGCTTAAATCCATCTACGGGTTAAAGCAAGCATCGCAGAGTTGGAACATCTGCTTTGATGTTGTAGTCAAAGAGTTTGACTTCATCAAGAACGTAGATGAATCTTGTATATATAGAAAGTGGCAGAGAGTAAGTAAGTCTTCCTCGTATTGTACGTGGATGACATACTCTTGATAGGAAATGATATTCGTATGCTGCAATCAGTCAAGCTCTTCTTATCATAAAGATTCTCAATGAAAGATCTAGGTGATTCCTCCTGCATTTTGGGAATTATGATCTATAGAGATAGATCTAAACGGATATTGGGATTGTTCCAATCCAAGTACATTGACACCATACTAATGATGTTTAGTATGGAAGAATCCAAGCGTGGGAACCTACCCACGATCTCTGGACTCACTCTCTCCAAAGAGATGTCTCCCAAGACTGATTTGGAAAGAGCTCGCATGCAAGGGATACCCTATGCTTCGGCAGTAGGCTCTATCATGTACGCGATGCTATGTATCAGACCCGATGTAGCATACTCACTAAGTATAGTAAGTAGGTATCAAGCAGATCCTGGAGAGAGTCACTGGATAGCTGTGAAGAACATTCTCAAGTACTTGAGAAGGATTAAAAAGATGTTCTTGGTGTATGGTAACGGAGAACTCCAGGTGGAGTCCTTTACCGATTCGAGCTTTCAAAGTGATAAGGACGACTCTAAGTCGCACTCGGGATTTGTCTTTACCCTAAATGGAGGGGCGGTTTGTTGGAAGAGTTCCAAGCAAGAAACCGTGGCAGACTCGACGATGGAGGCTGAATACATCGCTGCCAACGATGCTGCCAAAGAGGCTGTCTGGATGAAGAAGTTCATCACTGAACTTGGTGTGGTTCCATCCATTGTGCATCCAATACCTTTGTATTGTGATAACAATGGAGCTGTGGCTTTGGCCAAGGAACCCAGGTCCGATCAGAAGTCCAGACATATTCTGAGGCGGTATCACCTGATCCGGGAGATAGTTGATCGCCGCGAGATTGAGGTCAGGTGAGTTGACACGAAGGACAACACTGCGGATCCACTCACGAAGGCCATACCCCAGATACAATTTGAGAGACTCTTCGGGATGTTTGGTATGAGATACTACAACAGCAGGCCTTAGTGCAAGTGAGAGACTCTCTGTATATATCTAAGCATCCATCATAATATACATCAAATGTACAACAATGGCCTCTAGGGCATATACATAACTAACAAAGACACCCGGTTGCTTGTTAGATCACAATATTTTATGCCCATGCCTATATTTATATCATAGTTCTTGGTCGCATAGCCATAGTACCCTTTAAATAGTTTATAACTGTTCAACGCCCGTTTGCAACCATCTCGTCTAGTATACATATTATTGCATCCATTTAACCCCATTATATATAATTGCATCAATCGGTCTTTTAATACATGATAATGTGATTTTAATATTCTATGTTTATTTAGGGTATGATACTTCATGTTGGAACCATGACCCTAACTCTAATCGATAACAGTACACCCATATAGTTTAATATGTGCCCATTTGCATATCATATTACAATGTTCCTGTTTATTGTTCTATTAGTACCCATGCTTGTTTTGTATACCCATGCTTATGCTAGTTGATTATGAGCACCCACATGATATCTTGTACACCCCTGACATGACTTGTTACACCCATTAATTGACACGACATGGTACCGAGCAACTCTTGAAATGACATGATACCTTTATACATTACCCGGCTTGACCTGATGTACCATGGTCTTACCTGTTACCTGATCTTGTGTCTAATGCCAACAAACCTGACATGTTGTCCTTACGGACCGTTCCTGCTATCTATCTAGACAAACCTGTACCTGCCTATCCTGAGTTGGCATTAGCTCAGATTATTTAATACATGACCTAAACATATATAACTTGGGGGTATGGGGAAATCAATGATGAAACCTGACTTGTAACTCGACAGTTTTCTACCATTACCGACTAGTTTTAGAGGCTAGGCCAGCCTTGGGATGATACTGCTGACATCATCCATCGTTATCCATTACCTTTTAGAGGCTAGGCCAGCCTTGGGATGATGCCATGGACATCATTCATTTTTACCCTTTTCCTTTAGGGCCTAGCGGCATGTCTCGGTTTCAGCCCGAGAATCTTCACCGTGATCCCCGGCACGCACGTGATACTATTAGTTACATCGCTGATTCATCAAATTGATTCAAAGACTTGAGAGTAGTTAACCCAATAGACTAGTTTAGATTTCTCAATACACATTACCCCACTGTCCTTACTTATATCATAGTTATGCTTGTTTTTATCATTCATACTCATACTTCATGTATTGCCACCCCTGTTTATATTATCGCTTGATGTTATGACGCGCTGACGTCTGGGTTTTGCATGGCCTAGATCCTCTACCTTTGTTGTAGACTGATCAGGAGTATTGCCGCTGTTAGACCGAACGGTGAAGATCCTGTTGGCATGCAGTTTTACTTTCCAGGTGTTTCATTTATTGTATCTTTTGCTTCCGTATTTTATCATTTCTTGACTCATTTATTCTGGCTCATGGACATGTACTAGATGGTTTAGTTTACATTCCTGTTCTTGATATCTCTACAGCCGTAATGTGACTGTGGAAGGATTTTTCCTATCCACAGGTAGCATGGTTGGCTATGTCACGTGCCCAACTTAGCGTACTCTGGGAAGCGGGGCGTGACATGGTTCTTTTGGTATCAGAGCCATAGCATATAGGTTAATCGGGTTTGATTCTTTTGTAGTTGGGTATTGGACCCAATACACGAATCAGAATACTCGTGATTAGGAATATATCCTGCCACCTTGTTATCGTGATTCTTGAATCATATCTTTCTTTTATCCTTCGTCTTGAAGTTAGGCAAACAACTTTGCATCTCGACTTGAAACATTTTGGATTTTCTATTGTTTCTCCTTGTTCCTTGATTCTGATATTAGGATTTGGGCGACTTGAGTTGAGTTATGTAATTATACCCATGAACTGCAGCATGGTTACGATGCGGTACTCTATTTAAGTAACTTGGAGTCCTGGTCTTGATTCACTTCCTTATTCCATGATCGTTATACTTCCTTGCTTCTCTCGGTTTCATTGGTTACCAGTTATTGTTTCATCGCCAGCTTGAATCATGTTTACCGTGCTTAATCCTCTTCAGTATCTTGACTTCAGATGAAGTCATCTCGGTATCTTACTTGTTCTTGTTTTTCCCCGCATTAGGATTATTCAATCCTGGTGCATCCCTTGGTTGTTGTCGTCTTGGGAATGGATTTTTCAAGGCACTTTCCACGCTAATATTGATGGTAAGGAAAGGAAAGTGATTCTCCAGATTCCCGGACACCCGGAGTTTGTTTTGCTGGAGAAAGCTGTTCTGTCGGGCCAGTCGAATTTAGGGCTAGGCCGACAAATAATGTTCTTCCGTCGATGGATGTTGATAAGGAGGAAGCACCAGCTATAGTTCGAGAGTTCATGGACGTGTTCGAGAACATCTTGGGTTTACCGCCAAAACGAGATTTGGAGTTCGCGATTGATCTTGTTCCTAGTGCAGCGCCAATTTCAAAGGCGTACTATCCAATGGCACCAGTGGTGTTGGAAGAAGTCAAGAAGCAAGTTACTGAATTACTTGAGAAGGGTTGGATTCCCAGCAGTAACTCGCCTTGGGGAGCTCCTGTTCTTCTAGAAAAGAAGATGATGTCACAAGGAGGATGTAAATCGATTGTCGAGAATTTAACCGGGTGACTATTATGAACAAGTACCCGATCCCTCGCATTGGCGAATTGTTCGAGCTGCTTAGTGGCGTGAGGGTATTTTCGAAGCTGGATTTGCGATCCGGATATCATCAGGTCCGAGTTAAATCAGAAGATATTTGCAAGACTGCGATCCGAACTCGGTATGGACAATATGAGTATTTAGTGATGCCCTTCGGAGTAACGAATGCACCGGCGATATTTATGGACTTGATGAACCAAATCTCTTCACCATTCTTGGACCAGTTTATAGTGGTATTCGTTGATGATATTATGGTATACTAAAAGGAGTATTGAAGAGCGTGCAGAACACTTGAAGATCGCACTGCAGACATTAAGGCAAGAAAGATTGTATGCTAAGTTGAGCAAGTGCGAGTTTTGGCTTGAAGAAGTGATGTTTTGGGGGCATGTTGTATCCGGAGTTGGAATCGCCATTGATCCTGAGAAGATTGAAGTAGTTCAAGATTGGCCGATTCCGAAGAACGTAGCAGAGATCAGAAGCTTTCTTGGACTTCCTAGGTAGTACAGAAGGTTCGTAGAGAATTTTGCTCGTTTGGTAGAGCCTCTGACCAAGCTTACGCGCAAGGAAGTACCATTTGTGTGGACAAATAAGTGTGCGTCAGCTTTTGAGGCGTTGAAGCAAAGGTTGATAACCGCTCTTGTTTTAACCGTGCCAGACAATTCCGGAGGATTGGTGATTCACAGCAACGCATCGGGGAAAGGATTGGGATGTGTTTTGATGCAGCATGGGAAGGTTATAGCTTACGCATCGAGACAGTTAAAGACCCATGAGAAGTATTGCCCAACTTCTGACTTGGAGCTAGAAGCTGTGATGTTCGCTTTGAAGATTTGGAGACACTACTTATTGGGCGAGAGGATCGAGGTTCTCACCGATCACAAAAGCCTAAAGTATGTATTCACGCAGAAAGAGCTTAACATGAGGCAGCGTAGATGGTTGGAGCTGATGGCTGACTACGATCTTGACCTTAAGTACCATCCCGGGAAAGTTAATGTAGTGCCGGATGCGCTTAGTCGGTTGCCAGCAATTCAGATGTTGACTACAAAGAAGGAACGTATTGAAGACTGTCGGAGATTCGATTTGGAAGTTGTGCTACCGCATTCTTCGGGACAGTTGATGCAGCTGCAAGTACAGTCGTCGTTGATCGAGGATATTAAAGCAGTTCAATTGCAGGACCCAATATTGCGGAAGTTTCGAGAACAGGTTGAAGCTGAACTTCGAAAGGACTTATTGATTCTTGAAGGTGATTCATTGCGATATGGTAGCCGTTTTTGTGTGCCAAAGGGAGATATCCGTGAAGAAGTTATGAAGGAGGCACACAGTTCCGCGTATTCCGTACATCCAGGAGGCACGATGATGTACCGAGATATACGACAGCATTTCTGGTGGGAAAGCAGGAAACGGGAGATTGCCCGCTTTGTAGCAAAGTGCTTGGTGTGTCAGCAAGTTAAGGCTGAACATCAAAGGGTTGCTGGTTTATTGCAACCACTTCCGATTCCTCAGCGGAAGTGGGAACATATAACCATGGATTTCGTGACTGCTCTACCGCGGAGTCCAAAAGGCAACAATGCAGTTTGGGTGATTGTTGACGGATTGACCAAGGCAGCTCATTTCATCTCTTTTCGAGATGATCAATCAACAGATGTTTTGGCAGAACGGTGCATTGAGGAGATAGTAAGATTGCACGGAGTACCGGTGAGCATCGTGACCGGCTGGGACAACCGTTTCTTATCACTTTTGGAGGATGTCACGACCCGAAAGAGCACGTGACTGGCCCTTGAACCATAAGAAGTCTATAGGACCCCATCTGATCCAAGTAAACCAAAAGCCCAGAAATCTAAAACCATTTGAGAGTAAATAAAGAAACGGGTTTAAAGAAGTGAAGGTTTTTAAATAACTAAGCCGAATATGCATTTTAAAAACAGTGAAGTCTTTTCTAAAATTTTCGGCAGAGTTTCTTTTGTAAAAACTGGCCCCGCATAGGGTACAACAAGAATAACAATATATGCAAAGAAAAAGGCATCCCCAAGCGGGAGCTAGCTCTTCGTCAATTGACGGTCACAACCACACATGCAATATAATATACAACGCCGAAAGGCGAGGATCAAATCCAAAAGAAACTCAGTAAGCATGAAAACCACAATACTACTAAGCGCGACTCTAAGGCCGAATAATACATCACTAGTGTCTAAGTATGAAACAATATACAAGTTTGGTTGATGGAATTTCTAGATAAAAGAATAATACAAGTACGACGGTGGCTCTTGATGCAAAAGAACCCACCTACCCAAGCAAGTCACCCTTAAAGAAGCAGTGTGCCAGAAATGCCGCTACGGAACCAGTATGGCAAAACCTGCAAGAACTGTGGCACAATGGGGGTGAGTTGCCAACTCGTGAATAGAAATATCTATAAGCAGAAACCGAATGCAAGACATAAACCTAGGTCAACAATCAGTAATATAAACAACAAGAGTATGTCTGAAGCATGATAAAGTGGCAACGTAACATCTAAGCATGTATGTAGTGCCAAGTACTCAGGTAATAACATGTCATCAGTATAAGGTATGTCTGCATTAAGTAAACATGATGAAGTATCAAAAAGATATCAATACACATATATTAGCGTCCCATACCACTAATATTGGTGTAAGGGTATATATAACAGCGCCCTCATACCCTGTTATATATACAAATGAAGTATGATCAATGTAAATCCAGTCTGTATGTGATCAAGTCTGTAAAAATGTGGAACCCATCCACCCGTCACCCAATGACAATAAGCATCATGCATGTAAATGTCATAAAGCATATGCATGGAAAATATGAGGATATAACCAAAAGCATTGAACCTGAGTGCCTAGCATCGACACTCGAAAACATCATGAAAACCTGTGCCTAGCATCGGCACGTAAATCCTCACATACCGGGCATCCGTCAGTCCGGGTCAGCCCACTCTCTCAATATATCGGGCATCCATCAGTCCGGGTCAGCCCTCTCTCAATATATCGGGCATCCTTCAGTCCGGGTCAGCCCTCTCTCAAAATATCTGGCATTCGTCAGTCCGGGTCAGCCCTCTCTCAATATATCGGGCATCCGTCAGTCCGCGTCAGCCCTCTCTCAGTATATCGGGCATCCGTCAGTCCGGGTCAGCCCTCTCTCAAAACCAGGAATATCATAGAAACAACCTATCTCAATGCGCAAATCAGAAAGCAAGATGCATGTGACAATATAAGTGAAATGCAAGTAACAATATATCCTGCAGCATGGAATAATAGTATGCGCATATAAATATCTTGCGGTTCCCAAATCCCTAATCAGTCAAAATCCTCTATGATTGTGTACAGGTATAAGTGTACAATATGCCATGCAAGAATCATGTCCTGATGCAACAGTACTACAGTGTAGTGGCATGGGAATTATCGATGATGAAGTGTGTGAGCCGGCAATAGTGTACGTAGAACATACGCATCATCGATAATGGTGCTGGTGTCCTAACAACATGATAATAATATAGCAATAAACATATGCAAGCAATGCGAATAGCATGAATATGCGGGAATCAAATAATCAACACCACAGTGAAGAATCTACTATGCAAACTACAGATCTAAGTATCAGGTCAATCAGGAGGGGTATGGAAACCACCTAAATCTGAGTCGATATATATAGATATACTAGTCGGTGATCCCGCCTCAATAATATCGCGTACGATACATTATATCGTAAGACACCCTCGAGTCATGAGCGCGAATCTATCATCAATATAGGCTAGTATGGTAAATCATCGTACGGCATCCCAATAGCTGGTTACGGGTCAATATCACACTATCTCATCACATCTCAGGTATCACTAACATCATATCACATAATCTGGGGTACTGATCTAAGTCTAGTACAACTGATACCATCAATATAACGCGTGTGCAAGCACACGTCCCAAGGCCCGCTAAAGATCACGTATCGTATCCCAAATACGAATCACATCAAATCACCGATCTCGCGGCACAATGCCCAACATCATCGACTCATCTCCAATGTCATCCAATATCATCAAACACAGTGCAAGTATAATGAATATGCAAGGGTGTGCGTGTAGGTGTAAATCTATTCTAGAGTCCGCGACTATGAACTACACTAGTTACTTCTAACCCTACACTGTCCATAGTACACCTAACTATCATATATATATAATATCATAACTACGGACTGCGGGGGTGCTATACGCCATCCACCCGACTTCCCCCTGTAGATATAATCTACTCACCTTGCGTCTCCATCTTTCGATGTCACCACGCGTTTGCTTGTCGTCCCGTAGTCTTCATGGGGTACCTACACATCAAAGTGTCGTATATGCGCATTAAAACCAAATCAAAGCTAACACGGCACACGAAACCAAAAACGATACGATAAGAGGCCTATATGTTAGAACCTATGGCACGCCTTCAAAACCATCAATAAATCCTCTATATCGTCGTATAAAAGCCAAATAGTCGAGGTAAAAGAAAAGACACAAATTCAGACTTAAAAATACGGAATACGGAAACACGAATCCAAAACAGCAACTTAGGAAATATGTTCCAGATTTCACCCTAGGTCAAAGTAGACAAATCTATACATGCCAGGGGTCTAAACTACTGATAAGGGAACACCAAAACCAAAACGAGCCAAATCCACCATAGTCTGGCCGCAAATTGCGGCCAGAATGGGTAAATCTGCGGCCGGCTTGATGTGTTAGGGGTTGGAGTCTTGGTGGTAGCTTCCTGGGTGCCTGCACATGTCACTGTCCAATCAATTTTAATGTAGGGTGTCTCGGGTGATAGCAGATTCAATATACCCTTCACAGATTCCACAATTTCTCCGATATTGGTTTCTAAAATCCGTATTCTGGGTTTAAGCTTCAGGTTCGGGTCTTAATTCATACACTAGGGTGTTGGTGTAGCCTCTATTGAACTCAATTTCACATTACAACTCATAATTCTTCACAACCCTAACTAGGTTTTACCTCAAGTCACCAAATCACACAATATCGGTTCAATCATAACACGGGGGTAAAGGAAATGCTAAAATTAAGTTAATGATCCAGAAAATACCTCATTTGGCAACTCAAGAATTTTCTTGAGTTGCCCCTAGTGGCCAAAATCCTTGCTTTCTTGGTCCAACTTATAGATCTTGAGCTTGTGCACACATTTAATGAAATGGAGATTGGGTTTTGGAGTTTTTTTGGATGTGTTTAGAGGGGTTGATGAGGGGAGGGAAGTGAGGGAGGAGCAGCAGCAGGAGAAAGGAGTAGAGGGAGGAAAATGAGGGAAGGGAAAAATGGCTAAGTGTTTAGTCAAAGGTGCCCATGCCTCTCTTTCTCACCAAACCTCATTCTTTAATCTTTTCCCATTTCTTTTCCTTTTCTTTTCTTTCTCTTTTCTTATCTTCAAAATTCCTTTCTCACATAAATAGTAACCCCAAAGCAAACCATGGTGAAAATGCACAAGTGTGAAAAAGAATGATATGTGCATGTTTTGCACAAAAAAGCTAAAAAACCGATTAGCGATTTTTAATCGCGCTTAACACTAATTTAGCATATAACTAATCAATTAAACTTAGAAATGGCATAATTCTCTAATTTACCCTATTTTATAATCTTCCATAATTTTTCCACATTTATTTGTATTTAATAATTCTAAAATATTAAAATATTCAATAAAATAATATTAAATTATAAAAATTCCCAAAATTAATATTTTATCTTTTTGAAATGTTATAATCTACCCCCCTTAATGAAATTCGTTCCCCGAATTTAAATTTAAACCCCCAATACTAAAACATTTCAGTAAAAATCCAATTTGTCGGGGCTCCGAAAACATCCATACATAGCGAATATCATAAAAATATACTGCTCTACTAGAAATCAATCCCCAAAATGCATATATAAGAATATCCTGTGCGTCTGGTGCGCAAGGAATCAAAATCCATATATGTGTCAAACAGGTGTACAAAACAACATCTAGGTGCAACTGGTGTGCACGAAACATCTGTCGTAGGCAACGTGTGTGCCTAACAGAAAAAAATCAGGTGCATGTGACATGCACGAAGAATCCCGATTTAGTGCCTCTGGCGTGCACCAAAATCGTATATCAAAACACTAAAAGGTGCATGAAAACTATGCTGGAAGTGTAAATCAAATCACCGGCATAAAATAGGCATGAAATCACAATCAATAGCTCAAATGTAATAACTTATGCGCAAAATATAAATATCCAGTGGGTGCATGAAACAATATCATGAAACTCAGTTACCAAAACTAAATCATGCAATAGAACGCCCAAAATACCAAAATCCAAGATGACGGATACGTGATAATCGAATCACAAAATCACAAATCATAAATACCGTCGTCGGTAGTTCCTCTTTCAAGGTCGAGAAGGAGTCGGTGCATCCAATTCTAGTAGCGCAAGATATCTACTTGCCACTTGCTCACGGTCTGGCGTCCTCTGACTCTGGGTCCTTATCTTCTGTGGATTACCTATCTCGCAGTCAATCGGCTCATCGGCCCTGTCAGGTGTGCTAACGGGGACGATTCTGTTCTGGCACTTCTCTGGTCATCTTTCGGTCGATCCTCACGACCACTCATAAAGCAGCATATCACTGGCGTCGGCCTCTGGCACTCTGAATGCACGTCACACATCTGATCCTGGGTGCAAATATCATTGCAGCAGTGTCCTGGAAGGAATCCTGCTCAAGATCTCTTCCGATCTTGCCTATGTCGAACTGTACGGAGGCTGGCTCTCTTACATAATCTCTTCTCTCTCGATAGACATCTGTGTCCTCAGCACAATATTTCTCGGAATCTGGTTGCATCCCAACGCCTCTGTAAGCATATATGACCTCTAGCCTCGACGGGGAGTAATGACAGCTCGTCAGCGTCTCGCACGAACCTCTTGTCCGCTTGTCTGTATTTCCGTCCACTTCGACGTCACGTCTCAATCTGCGCACTGCAATGCTCTCGGCTACGGTCGATCCGAAGTCTCTCGCACGGACTCGAAATCGCGCATTATGTAGCTTCAATGTCGACTGATTTGGACTCGTCTCATCGTGGCTGCATGGACTGTGCTCCAACGGCTATACTCGTATCTGGAGTCTCCCAAGCAATGCATCCCATCACATGCTATCCGAATGATGTCGAACCATCCGATCGACTCGTCAGAACCTCATAATCCCCCAAGAGATCAACATCATGGGTACAGTTTAATAGTATCGAGTACATGCCACAGCGTCGGTGGTCCAGCCGTAGAAGGGCAAACCCAAGCCTCACTAATGGCGCGGCGGAACTGCCGCAAACCCTAAGGTTCAAAGGCTTTCACACGGTCATTAAGTCGAGTTAGGGTTTCATTCTTCTAGAGGGTCCATAGAATCACCTGCATGTCTTTCCGTACACTTTAAACTTGGAAAATGGGCTCCTGACATTCGATCATCTCTATCGACACTCAACGAACCTGCATGAAGTCGTCTCTAGCTGGAAACAATCTATCTGATGACCTCGCATCAGTAACGAACGAACCACATGTCCTAGTCATTCATCCTCAGGTGACTAGCAACCGTCCATCATATCTCTAAGTATATGCTCAAGCTGCAGTAGCTCCAACCATCTGGGCGATATCTCGTCAATTGCAACAACAACTGGCTCATTCGCTTGCATGCCGAACAGCGCCTCTATCTTCCAGGAAAGGCGATACATTGGCGGTCATCTCTGAATTGGTCTGCTTTAGATCTGAGTAAGACTCTCCACACTGGAAATCTTCAACTCAACTGGGCCCGCTCCGGTGCATAAATCGGACGAATCACCTTCGTCTCTCAAATCGGGTAGATAAGCTATCATCTGTCTCTTATCTGCCTGGAAGCTCCGACAATCTTAGCTCGTAAGCTCCGGAAGCGACATCCTGTCAATCTCAGCAACAGCTGGTCCATCTGTCTGCACGGTAGGCGACATCATAATCTCTGAGGTATGCTGTACATCAACAGTCCTCTCTCAACTGGCAGCTCTAAAATGGACCGATCATCCGGTGCAAAACTAAGCACTCGCCTCCACTAGAGGTAACAATCACCAATACTAACTCGAGACGTTCCCATGTCACCAGAAAACACAATGGTCGGCCCTCGTACCAGACGAGCTCGCCCAGACCGTAACCCTAGCAGCAGCCCAAACTGCGCTCAAACATGGCGACAGGAACCTAAATCGAGTATCGAAGAGAGCAGATCAATGGCAAGAAAAAGAACAACAGATCCAGAGTGGATACATGATCATAAGAAGGAACAGCATCAATAAAGGTATGATCATGAACTAACAGAATCGGGGATCTCAAATGGATGTATAATCATGGAAATGAAGAGACTCGCTGATCTAGAAAATATGTACATCCTAAGGATCCTTAAGCGGAGTGGTGTGTCGTAAGTGTGCCGCGGAACATACCCACGGTACGTCACTCTACTTTAGTTACCTATTGCATCAACCAAGGGTCATCCTATACGACGAAAGTTCGGGTCTAATACCCCCTCGACTAAGTCTAAGTTCCGTAAGGTCAAGCCTAAGTTCCGTATATATATATAAATGCCCTAGGCTCCACATAGTCAAACTTAGACTCGAACCAAGGTCAACCTAGCGCTCTGATACCAACTTTGTCATGACCCGAAAGAGCACGTGACTGGCCCTTGAACCATATGAAGTCTATAGGACCCCATCTGATCCAAGTAAACCAAAAGCCCAGAAATCTAAAACCATTTTGAGAGTAAATAAAGAAACTGGTTTAAAGAAGTGAAGGTTTTTAAATAACTAAGCCGAATATGCATTTTAAAAACAGAGAAGTCTTTTATAAAATTTTCGGCAGAGTTTCTTTTGTAAAAACTGGCCCCGAATGGGGTACAACAAGAATAACAATATATGCAAAGAAAAAGGCATCCCCAAGCGGGAGCTAGCTCTTCGTCAATTGAAGGTCACAACCACACATGCAATATAATATACAACGCCGAAAGGCGAGGATCAAATCCAAAAGAAACTCAGTAAGCATGAAAACTGCAAAACTACTAAGCGCGACTCTAAGGCCGAATAATACATCACTAGTGTCTAAGTCTGAAACAATATACAAGTTTGGTTGATGGAATTTCTAGATACAAGAATAATACAAGTACAACGGTGGCTCTTGATGCAAAAGAACCCACCTACCCAAGCAAGTCACCCTTAAAGAAGCAGTGTGCCAGAAATGCCGCTACGGAACCTGTACGGCAAAACCTGCAAGAACTGTGACACAACGGGGGTGAGTTGCCAACTCGTGAATAGAAATATCTACAAGCAGAAACCGAATGCAAGACATAAACCTAGGTCAACAATCAGAAATATAAACCACAAGAGTACGTCTGAAGCATGATAAAGTGGCAACGTAAGATCTAAGCATGTATGTAGTGCCAAG
This sequence comes from Agapanthus africanus, assembly GCA_030015575.1. Lineage (NCBI taxonomy): Eukaryota > Viridiplantae > Streptophyta > Magnoliopsida > Asparagales > Amaryllidaceae > Agapanthus > Agapanthus africanus. Next base: position 470,174,241 of record JASDDO010000014.1, on the reverse strand, counting down.
TACTCAGGTAATAACATGTCATCAGAATAAGGTATGTCTGCATTAAGTAAATATGATGAAGTATCAAAAGGATATCAATACACATATATTAGTGTCCCATACCACTAATATTGGTGTAAGGGTATATATGACAGCGCCCACATACCCTGTTATATATACAAATGAATTATGATCAATGTAAATCCAGTCTGTATGTGATCAAGTCTGTAAAATCGTGGAACCCGTCCACCCGTCACCCAATGACAATAAGCATCATGCATGTAAATGTCATAAAGCATATGCATGGAAAATATGAGGATATAACCAAAAGCATGGAACCTGAGTGCCTAGCATCGACACAAGAAAACATCATGAAAACCTGTGCCTAGCATCGGCACGTAAATCCTCACATACAGGGCATCCGTCAGTCCGAGTCAGCCCACTCTCTCAATATATCGGGTATCCATCAGACCGGGTCAGCCCTCTCTCAATATATCGGGCATCCGTCAGTCCGGGTCAGCCCTCTCTCAATATATCGGGCATCCGTCAGTCCGGGTCAGCCCTCTCTCAATATATTGGGCATCCGTCAGTCCGAGTCAGCCCTCTCTCAATATATCGGGCATCCGTCTGTCCGGGTCAGCCCTCTCTCAAAACCAGGAATATCATAGAAACAACCTATCTCAATACGCAAATCAGAAAGCAAGATGCATGTGACAATATAAGTGAAATGCAAGTAACAATATATCCTGCAACATGGAATAATAGTATGCGCATATAAACATCTTGCGGTTCCCAAATCCCTAATCTGTCAGAATCCTCTATGATTGTGTACAGGTATAAGTGTACAATATGCCATGCAAGAATCATGTCCTGATGCAACAGTATTACAGTGTAGTGGCATGGGAATTATCGATGATGAAGTGTGTGAACCGGCAATAGTGTACGTGGAACATACGCATCATCGATAATGGTGCTGGTGTCCTAACAGCATGATAATAATATAGCAATAAACATATGCAAGCAATGTGAATAGCATGAATATGCAGGAATCAAATAATCAACACCACAGTGAAGAATCTACTATGCAAACTACAGATCTAAGTATCAGGTCAATCAGGAGGGGTATGGAAACCCACTAAATCTGAGTCGATATATATAGATATACTAGTCGGTGATCCCGCCTCAATAATATCGCGTACGATACAGTATATCGTAAGACATCCTCGAGTCATGAGCGCGGATCTATCATCAATATAGGCTAGTACGGTAAATCATCGTTTGGCATCCCAATAGCTGGGTACGGGTCAATATCACACTATCTCATCACATCTTAGGTATCACAAACATCATATCACATAATCTGGGGTACTGATCTAAGTCTAGTACAACTGATACCATCAATATACTGCGTGTCCAAGCACACGTCCCAAGGCCCGCTAAAGATCACGTATCGTATCCCAAATACGAATCACATCAAATCACCGATCTCGCGGCACAATGCCCAACATCATCGACTCATCTCCAATGTCATCCAATATCATCAAACACAGTGCAGGTATAATGAATATGCAAGGGTGTGCGTGTAGGTGTAAATCAATTCTAGAGTCCGCGACTATGAACTACACTAGTTACTTCTAACCCTACACTGTCCATAGTACACCTAACTATCATATATATATAATATCATAACTACGGACTGCGGGGGTGCTATACGCTATCCACCCGACTTCCCCCTGTAGATATAATCTACTCACCTTGCGTCTCCATCTTTCGATGTCACCACGCGTTTGCTTGTCGTCCCGTAGTCTTCATGGGGTACCAACACATCAAAGTGTCGTATATGTGCATTAAAACCAAATCAAAGCAAACACGGTACACGAAACCCAAAACGATACGATAAGAGGCCTATAGGTTAGAACCTATGGCATGCCTTCAAAACCATCAATAAATCCTCTATATCATCGTATAAACACAAAATAGTAGAGGTAAAACACAAGACACAAATTCAGACTTAAAAATACGGAATACGGAAACACGAATCCAAAACTGCAACTTAGGAAATATGTTCCAGATTTCACCCTAGGTCAAAGTAGACAAATCTATACATGCCAGGGGTCTAAACTACTGATAAGGGAACACCAAAACCAAAACGAGCCAAATCCACCATAGTCTGGCCGCAAATTGCGGCCAGAATGGGTAAATCTGCGGCCGGCTTGATGAGTTAGGGGTTGGGGTCTTGGTGGTAGCTTCCTGGGTGCCTACACATGTCACTGTCCAATCAATTTTAATGTTGGGTGTCTCGGGTGATAGCAGATTCAATATACCCTTCACAGATTCCACAATTTCTCCGATATCGGTTTCTAAAATCCGTATTCTGGGTTTAAGCTTCAGGTTAGGGTCTCAATTTATACACTAGGGTGTTGGTGTAGCCTCTATTGAACTCAATTTCACATTACAACTCATAATTCTTCACAACCCTAACTAGGTTTTACCTCAAGTCACCAAATCACACAATATCGGTTCAATCATAACACGGGGGTAAAGGAAATGCTAAAACTAAGTTAATGATCCAGAAAATACCTCATTTGGCAACTCAAGAATTTTCTTGAGTTGCCCCTAGTGGCCAAAATCCTTGCTTTCTTGGTCCAACGTATAGATCTTGAGCTTGTGCACACATTTAATGAAATGGAGATTGGGTTTTGGAGTTGTTTTGGATGTGTTTGGAGGGGTTGAAGAGGGGAAGGAAGTGAGGGAGGAGCAGCAGCAGGAGAAAGGAGGAGTGGGAGGAAAATGAGGGCAGGGAAAAATGGCTAAGTGTTTAGTCAAAGGTGCCCATGACTCTCTTTCTCACCAAATCTCATTCTTTAATCTTTTCCCATTTCTTTTCCTTTTCTTTTCTTTCTCTTTTCTTATCTTCAAAATTCCTTTCTCACATAAATAGTAACCCCAAAGCAAACCATGGTGAAAATGCACAAGTGTGAAAAAGAATGATATGTGCATGTTTTGCACAAAAATGCTAAAAACCCGATTAGCGATTTTTAATCGCGATTAGCACTAATTTAGCATATAACTAATCAATTAAACTTAGAAATGGCATAATTCTCTAATTTACCCTATTTTAGAATTTTCCATAATTTTCCATAATTTTCCCCCATTTATTTGTATTTAATAATTCCAAAATATTAAAATATTCAATAAAATAATATTAAATTATAAAAATTCCCAAAATTAATATTTTATCTTTTTGAAATGTTACAGAGGAACTTACAAGAATGTTGGGGACTAGTTTGAAGTTTAGTACAGCTTATCATCCTCAGACAGATTGCCAGTCGGAGAGAACGATACAAACTCTTGAAAGCATATTGAGAGCTTGCATGTTGGACTTCAAGGGTTCATGGGAGGATCATCTACATTTGGTGGAGTTTTTCTTACAGCAACAGTTTCCAGGCAACTATTCAGATGGCTCCATTCGAAGCGTTATATGGTCGCAAGTGTCGTTCACCTGTTTTTTGGGACGATGTTGGTGAACGAAGATTGTTGGGACCAGATTTGGTTGTGCAGACAGTCCGGAAAGTTAGCAGTATCCGGAAGCATATAAAGGCAGCGCAAAATCGGCAGGAGAGTTAGGTCGATAAATCGAGAAGACCTCTAGAGTTCGCTGTTAGTGATATAGTTTTCTTGAAGATGTCACCGACTAGACGGGTGATCCGTTTCGGAAGTCGAGGAAAGCTTAGTCCTCGATTCGTTGGACCTTTTAAGTTCTTGGAACGTATTGGAGAAGTGGCTTATTGTTTGGCGTTACCGCAATCCCGGGCGAATGGTCGTGACGTGTTTCTCGTACCTCAACTCCGTAAGTATGCTCGAGATGAAATACATGCGTTGGATCATTCGAAGCTGACTGTACGAGAAGATTTGACTTTTGAGGAGCGACCGATATCGATTATGGATCGAAGAGAAAAGGTTCTTAAGAACAAAGTTATCCCTCTTCTACTTGTTTCTTGGAATAATCTCTCGCATGGAGAACCAACTTGGAAACGAGAAGATGAAATCCGGCAGTAGTTTCCATATCTATTCTTGAAATTTCTTGTTTGTTTATCCTATCTTGTTCTTGGAATTTCGAGGACGAAATTCTTTTGTATTTGGGTATAATGTAACACCCGAGTTCATTTATACCAATTCCGGTTTCCGTATTTACCTATCCATGTCCTTTTCTTGATTTAGCGTGTTTGGGTGCGAATGGTATTTTACATATTACTTTGCATTCGACCCGACCTGCTTGCTTGAACATGTTTGATTCTAATTCATAGATTACGTTGACTTGTTGCATGGACACGTGCATCTCATGTGTAATACATACTGGTAGTTTATCTAGTATCGCATCTTTTATCATATAACATTTTGAGTCACATAAAATATTTTTAAAATACATAGCATGGCCCGCTTGATACCCCTAACCCTGTGGTAGCGTCCTTGCATCGTGTTCTCGTCCCTTTCAGTGAAACAGACGTGTTTGGATGGTTACGCGCACGTACGTGCGTCCGTTCTTGGGGGTATGCATTTCTGTTATATAATCTTTCATTTTAAATTTTGAAACTGGCTAATAATTTTCATATCTCAAATCCAAAATTTTGGACCCGACCCGGGCGCATTCTGAATTATTTTGTATCCCGCCAAATTTTTAATTATTTTGTTAAATTTCTTAATCCGTTTAAAATATCGTTACAGCCAGCAAAATATTCTTAAAACTATTTAAAATCTTTTATATATTTTTCCTAACCTATTTCTCATCCTACAACCAATCAAAACTTTCTTTTAGCTTCACTGGGCCCCACACGTTTCCTCTCTCCCATTAAATCTTTCTTTCTCCCTCTCTCTCTTTATTTTTCCACGAGCCAATCGCATCCCTCACTTTCTTTACGCCGGGCCCCACACTAATCTCTCTCATTTCCTTTTCTCTTTCTCTCTCCTCCGCCGCAGTTCTTTCGCTCTCTCTTCTCTTTCTCTCTCCTCTCGCCCACTCTCTCTCTCTCCTCTCGCGAACACTGTTCGCTTCTCGAGTCGGGTCACCGCCCGACGGATCCCGTCACCTCCCTTCTCTCTTTCTTCTTCTTCCTCGTTTAAAACCCCGAGCACGAGAAAACCCAAAGCATCGAACCCTAAACCCCTCTTCCTCTACACTCTCTACCTTATTATCTCCTCCTCGTCTTCAACTTCCCTTCCTCTTCTCCTTTCCACGTCACGAGAACCCTGCCACCAACCCTAACCACAGAACCCAACGCCTCAACTGCACCTCCATCGACAACGACCTCCTCTCCTCGTTGTCTCCTCACACCACTCCTTCTCTCCTCATCTCCATCATCTCCTTCTTCTCCATCTTCTCCCTCCTTCCACTGCACCCTGCATACCTACAGAACCACACAAAATCCCTCATCACCACCTTGCACCACCTCGTCTCCGATCATCCCTCGCCATTGCCAACTCACTCCATCTCTCCTCCTCTCCCTCTCCTCTGTGCTTCTCCCTCATCATTATCCCTGCACACCAGGAAACCCCAGACAGCAAACCGAGCCTTAACCCTAACACACCCGAACCCTAGCCTCACCGGCAACCCTCGTCGTCACCACCTCTTGCTGACTCCCCTCTGCAACCACAAATCACAGCTACGGTAAGCTCTCTCTAATGTTTCCCTTCTTCCATTCTTCTTTCCATTCTTTCTTCTCTTTCTTTATGTGTTGTTTCTCATGTTCACAGTTATTGGTTGCCGGAATCCGATCGTGCCGGCGACGATCACGACGATCCAGCTAGCATCTCTTACCCCTGTGTTTCCCTAGCACGTTGTTTGGACTCATTCCGTGTACCGAGCACGCGTCGCGACTTCTCCCGCCGACGCGTGATGTTTCGTATACCGCTTCGTGATCCGATCAAGGCAAGTGAAACTTGCTACATGCTATTTATAGTATTTCATTTTTATTTGCATATATATTAAGCATGAAGTTTGAACTAGGTGCCCTATATCACATTTTACCATCCGATGTCTGTTTATATCATTTATGAGTTAATTATGAAAACACACCCGATTGCTTGTTAGATCACAATATTTTATGCCCATGCCTATATTTATATCATAGTTCTTGGTCGCATAGCCATAGTGCCCTTTAAATAGTTTATAACTGTTCAACAACCGTTTGCACCCATCTTGTCTAGTATACATATTATTGCATCCATTTATCCCCTTTATATATAATTGCATCAGTCGGTCTTTTAATACATGATAATGTGATTTTAATATTCTATGTTCATTTAGGGTATGATACTTCATGTTTGAACCATTACCCTAACTCTAATCGATAACCGTACACCCATATAGTTTAATCTGTGCCCATTTGCATATCATATTACAATGTTCCTGTTTATTGTTCTATTAGTACCCATGCTTGTTTTGTATACCCATGCTTATGCTAGTTGATTATGAGCACCCACATGATATCTTGTACACCCCGGACATGACTTGTTACACCCATTACTTGACATGACATGGTACCGGGCAACTCTTGACATAACATGATACCTATATACATTTCCTTGCTTGACCTGATGTACCATGGTCTTACCTGTTACCTGATCTTATGTCTAATGCCAACAAACCTGACATGTTGTCCTTACAGACCGTTCCTGTTGTCTATCTAGACAAACCTGTACCTGCCTGATCCTGAGTTGGCATTAGCTCAAATTATTTAATACCTGACCTGAACATATATAACTTGGCGGTATGGGGAAATCAATGATGAAACCTGACTTGTAACTCGACAGTTTGCTTCCTTTACCGACCAATTTTAGAGGCTAGGCCAGCCTTGGGATGATGCTACTGACATCATCCATCATTATCCATTACCTTTTAGAGGCTAGGCCAGCCTTGGGATGATGCCATGGACATCATTCATCTTTACCCTTTTTCTTTAGTGCCTAGCGGCATGTCTCGGTTTCAGCCCGAGAATCTTCACCGTGATCCCGGGCACGCACGAGATACAATTGAGTTACATCGATGATTCATCAAATTGATTCAAAGACTTGAGAGTAGTTAACCCAATAGACTGGATTAGTTTTCTCACTATACATTACCCCACTGTCCTTACTTATATCACTGTTATGCTTGTTTTTATCATTTATACTCATACTTGCATGTATTGCCACCCCCTGTTTATATTATCTCTTGATGTTATGACGCACTGACGTTTGGGTTTTGCATGGCCCAGATCCTCTACCTTTGTTGCAGACTGATCAGGAGTATTGCCGCTGTTAGACCGAGCGGTGAAGATCCTGTTGGCATGCAGTTTTACTATCCAGGTGTTTCATTTATTGTATGTTTTGCTTCCGCATATTATCATTTCTTGACTCATTTATTCTGGCTCATGGACATGTACTAGATGGTTTAGTTTACATTCCTGTTCTTGATATCTCTACAGCCGTAATGTGACTGTCGAAGGATTTTTCCTATCCACAGGTAGCATGGTTGGCTATATCACGTGCCCAACTTAGCGTACTCTGGGAAGCGGGGAGTGATAGGGTGTTTGATATGATCATCACCTACTGCCGGCGTATTGACGATTCTTTAGAGTCCAACACAGAGGTTTCCTGGCTCAGGCAAAACGGAGTAGGAGCACATATATGATATGTGCGGGAACGAGAATAATACGATATGAGATACCGTATTTTAATCCCGCGATATGTGACATCGTCCGGGTATATGTGATATAGCCGGGTCATCGGATCAAGTGTTGATTCGGTGAAATGGTACAAGTTATATTAGTCGGTTATATATGATATAGCCGGGTTATCGGATCATGTGTTGATTCGATAATTAAATGTATATTATATATGACATATATTACATTACATTAACTAATATAAGCTCGCTTTATTGATTCATTTTCTAACGGGATAATACATTGATATATATGCGATATATGTTAAATGTATTATTTTCTTTTGTTACAAAATATATTGTATATGTGATATATCATATAGTAACATGTTAGGGGTTACAAATACAACATGCTTTGTTGAGTTTAAACATGGTTAGGGTTTGGATTAGGGTTAGCATTTGGGTTAGCTTTTCATGAAGCTTCATGAAGCATTCCTTTTGTCTTTAGCTTTGATGTTTTGTATAGATATTTGTTAACCTAATCCAAACCATTAACTCTAGTTTATTCCCTACAACGGTTAACTCCTTCATTCTTAACCCATCGTTGGATTGGTAACGACAACAATAATTCATTATTCATCACAAAAGGATTTGAGCTTTCTTCTTCTTCTTCAAGCTCTTGAAAAAGCTTCACTAGGTTTTGTGTTTGTGATGAATAAGTGTAAGAAATTGAAAACAAATGAGAGCAAAATTCTTACTTCATCATCCTCATCTATTCTAGCCACTTAGATTAGAGTGTTCACTTCTCTAATAAGTTGTTTAGTGAAGTGTAAGCTTGGGTTAGAGTTTCTTCAAGGTAGACATCTTAGATCAAGAAGACTTCAAGCAAGATGCATCATTCACTTCTTGGAGCCTCACAAGAGTCAGAGTTCTTGATGATCGCAGTGAAGGGACCTCAACACGGAGCTTATGAAGCGAAGGAACAGACTACAAAGGTTGTAATCCCTATCTCTTAGAAGTAAAGTTGTTTACTTGATTATTGTTTACCCTAATTCTCTAGCAAAGATCCTTGCTTTAGATTGTTCGTCACTTGAAAATTTTGATTTTGGCATGGTTGATGCCTTGTAGAACCTTGTTCTAGTGCCGAGTAACCTTACAGCTCCTTCATTCTCACACTACCCCTATGCATCATCTCCATTCCTTTGCCAAAAACCTCATGTCCCCTTCATTAAATACATGCACAACCCTATCGTAAACCCTTAGAACCCTTTAAGTTTCGATTTTGAAGACTTTGGGAAACTCAAGAATTTTCTTTAGTTGCAAATGGGGTAATCGATTCACTTTAGATTAGTGTTTATGTTCAATATCGTAGTTTAGTTTAGAATTCGAGTTATTTAAGATATGTGATCTTAGAAAATTCTAAATTGCTATTAAGTGGTTAATTGAGGTTTATTGAGTGTTTTCACGACCTTAGAGATTTATTTAGAGGCCTGAAAATGAGTTTAGAACCCGATACACGAAGTTAGAATTTTCCTGTATCGGTTTTGTGAAACCTTATGGCCTCCAGGCTATCTGAAGCTATCTGGAGTTTTTTTTTTAATGAAAATCAAACATGTCCATTAACCTAGATAGACCATTAGAAGACCACCACAGAAGTACGAACCCAAAACTCCTCCTTGAGGCCGGCGGGCTCGGATTTATTGATGTCGTCGCCGGATTTTTGTTGGCTTCTGGTGTTGAGGTTTTTCCTGTAGCTCACTTACCCTATAACCTATCCCCGGTACTTTCTTGTTTAGTTCCTATTTACCTGAGCCAAAATATGGGAAGGCGGAGCTTATCAGGCATTCATTGGTTGCTCAAACTCGCGTCGCGTTTTTTCCGATATGTGAATTCTTGGTTTTTATATTTGGAATGCGTGGTTTTGTATTTGGGTTTGGATTCCGTCGTTGGACGTTTGTACGTCAACGGACGAGGGTTATTTGGTTGATTTTGAATGCGTAGGCTATAGGTTCTAATCTATAAGCAATCCGTGTGCCGTATCGATTTTCGGATATTTGTTTTAATAGAATTGCGATTGTGTATTTATTGTAGGTACTTCACGTAGACTTCCGAAATGACGAAGCACATCGACTTCGGCTAAGCGAGGAGTTTAGCAGGTGAGTAGATTTATATCTAAGGGGGAAGTCGGGTGGATGGCGTATAGCACCCCCGCAAACATTGATATGGAAGATAGTGATATAAATTATAATCAAATAAAAGATATGCTACGAGCTTAAGATAACCTGATTATAGGATTGAGTAAGATTTAGTAAAGAGACGATATGATAAAGGTTGACACTAATGAATATATTGATAGATGAGAATATGAAATGAGAAAGTGAATCATGATAGGTACGAATTGAAAGAAAACAAGCATGAGTTGATGAGATAGGATATGAGATCGAGATTGATAAACACAACACGAGATTAAGATAGAGGTGTTGTGCAATTAATAAGATATGACGTTTATACAAATGTGTATAGATATATATTTATGAGTAATATGTCGTACGAGTCTTTAGATCCGTACCCTCAATATTGTATAGATCGATAGATTCCCTATTCTGTTTGATGACGCCGTACGATGGATTACCGTATGCGATGAGATATATCAGATGATTGATCCGCGCTAGTGATTTGAGGATGATGATCAATGATTATTGTCGTATCGGATGTTATGACGCGGGATCGCCGATATAAATATTTCCACCTGAACCATACCTATTTTTAAAACGACGATGTGTACCGTTTAAAAAGGTGACCGTATGATTCTTGTGTAGATAGATACACCCATTTATTGTTCTTGTTGTGTAGGATATTTGCCCTCGTGATGTACATACCACGTGCCGGTATTTTATGATATCATTTGCTAGTACACATGCAAAATTACCGTTGATGCGCATGTTACACATACACAGATTTGCCAGCTCACACACATTCTTCATCGGTAATTGCTATGTAACTTACACAGTTGAATTGCCATGCCACCTATACAGTAGAATTTTCGTGCAATTTACACAGGAGAACTTCCATATCATGATATTAATCTTAAAAGTAAAAGTACGTTCATTTTTCAGTACTATGACTTGACATGCTTGCATGATATACCCGATATGCTCATATTACTACTTTATGTTGCATGCATCGTACCTTATGGTTATATGCATTGAGATGTTGTTTTCATGAGATCTCTGGATTTGAGAACCGCGGTTTAATTTCAAAGGAAATTGTGTATTGTTTTAAAAATGTGGTTTCTTCTGATATGATATTTCGAGGTTTCCACCATGAGTTTTCTCGGTACTGAGCAGTGAGTATACCCGATTCGAGGAGCGGGAGGCACAATCGCGACCCGAAGGTACGGAAAGTGACAAGCACTTAAATTACGAAACGTCTAAAGGCGTAACGTAATCAAAGTAACCCAAAGCCCATATGTAACGCCTTAGATTTCGGTTAGTGTTAGTTTAGACGTTAATGCGGGTTTTTGGTAAAAAGTTTACCAATTCGGGTTCCTCACATTTTATAACATTTAATTAATAATTTATTTTTATTTGTTATGGCATGCACGCACGTGTGCACGTTTATGTGAGGGTTTGTTTGTGCTAATCTAGATTAGTGACCTTGACAACTTAACATAATCTAATCCTTTGCTTTATCCCAATCCTTGTTTTAATCTAATCCTTAACCTAACCTCTTGATATTTTTTGTGAGAAGAGAGAGATATTTGTTTTGGAGAGAAGAGGTGGAATGGTGTGTGTGAAAGCATTAATGGTGAATTAATGAATGGGTGCACTCACCTCTTACTCTCACCTCTCTCTTTCCCTCTATCTTTTCCTTTTCCCTTTCTCTCACACTCATTTCCTTCTCATTTTCTCATCCCTCTCTCATCTCAACTGAACACTATCATTTCCTACACAAAACTTCATCAAATATTCACAAAAACTCACAAAAATCACATCCTTGGACTTGTTTTGCCTCTTCGATGCCTTGGAGCTTGGAAAGCTAGGGTCTTTGAGTTCTTTTGGTTAGGTAATGATCTCTTTTTGTTAAGTAGGTGTTTATAGTGTAGCATAGCTTGTTACTTTCTGTTTTGAATGCATTATGTATCGTTTCGGGTAAATATCGTTTTTTTAGTGTTGTTTTTGGGTCTAGGACGATCTGCTATCAAACCAAGTAATTGTTGCAAAAGTTCCCATCACAGTGACCTAGTGTAGTGACCTAGAACCTACCCTCAAAGTACGAACCCATTTTCTTCTTGGACGTCCGCAAATTTATTGCTTCTGGTCGCAATTTGCGGCCAGACTAGGGAGTTAGGATGTGGATTTTGGTGTAGTGGTCTCTGGGGTTGTATGTGGTCTCATGGTACTTGCAACTTTTACAGATTGTTAGTATATCAAAATCTGGTACCACTTGCTTGTTTTCTTGTGTATCATTTCACGCGTTATGTTATCCGATACAGTTCGTGTTTTGTATTCTGTTGCTCTTGAGTTGGTTTCGTAGTGTCTCTATACACGTTAGCTACAATACGAACACTTGAGAGTATGTTTTGTGTTGTCGCATTGTTCCGCGTAGTGTGTACGTGTTTTGGATCCATTTCTAATATATACTTGCTTTGTTGTATTATGTTTTAGGTTCGCAGGCGGGGACTTCGGGCGCCGCAAAGAAGGGGAAACAGGTGGTTGGATTTACTTATCCAGGAGCGTTGGTGAGTAGATTTAACATCTACAGGGGAATCGCCCGCATGGCGTTATGCGTCTGGGCTAGAGATGTTATGTTATTTTCGCATATTCTTTTGCATATATAGAGTTGCGAATACACATTATTGCTTAGTTATTGTTGTGCTTGGACTAGTACACTAAGGACACTGCACTATTATTGACGGCTTATGTGTAAGTGCACGGCGGCGCCCCGGCCGTCGACCCGACGCCGGAAATGCGGAAACAAAAAACTTTGCAAACTAGCAAACTGGCACCACCGCGCACTTTTATCCCAGATCGGGCTATTAACCCAGCTACTAGCAAACTAAAATATTGGTAGAGAGTTATACCAAGCGATCTGTGTCCTTCGGTCTTCGTCTCCACTCCGATCTCCCGCGGAATGTCCGTCCGTCACCTCCTCGTCGGAAAGGGCACCACGTAGCCGGATTATTTTACGGGCTCCCACCTCTGGACCAAGGCAACTCGGGCGCGAAGTTGGCTAGCCGACGCGTCCAAGGAATGTTGTAGGCAAGTGTAGAAACCATTTCTCTTTGGGGTATATGAAGTTGCCATGGATGTGGTGGTGGAGAAAACAACAAAGGAAATTTGCTAAGGAATTTTGGTGGCAAGGAAAAATGGGATGGAGAAATTTCCCTCATACCAAAATGAAAACCCCCTTCCCTAACAAGTGGCCGGCCACTCCTCATCAAGAAGAAAATTGGAGAGAGAAAAAGGCATCTCAAAATGTGAAGAAAAAGAATGATAATGAGAAAAAGAAATGACACACCTATTTCTAATCTCATCACATCCAAATCCAATCTCAAAAAGCAAATGAAAAGACCAATAAAGAATCTCATGATGACAAGAACCATCATGAAGCCATCAAAAGCAAGAAACCCCTCCACAATAAGTTATTTGCAAACTTGTAAATAACCCTCTCCATCGGAAAGTCCGGCCGCGAAAGAACAAAGGAAAACCGGCCGGAACGGAATGCAAACTGGCAACTTCAGAAAACTGATCCCGTAATAAATTACAGGAAAACCCCGCTACTGCAAATACATGCCCGCATTTGTATTCCCACTGAACACAAATGCAAAGAGACAAAACTACACTGTCTAATACTAGGATCCGGCTTAAGCCAAAGCCGGATAGTAAAATCCGTCCGATCACGATCTGTGCAATACCGCACGTATCTGATCGAACCCTGCCATATCTCCATACGGCCTCTACAGCGTTTCGCCCAAAACCTGAGTAACTGTGTGTGGTGGACTCTAAAGACTCGTCAATACTATGGTTGTGGATTTAACCACTAGCACGTCAGAGGTATTAGCCATACGTGACGGGCTACCAGCTATTGACCAAAAGGGACGTCGATGAGCGAACTCATCCTGAAACCCTACTGAGCCTTTCAGTGACAATATCCGTACATTCCGGTCCGTTCTTCTATGAGCATCGCATGACGGGCCTAGGGGGTTGGTAAAAGTCAGACCCCCAATAGCGGTACAAGTCTTGTCGGAGTGTAGCCCAGAACACCCTGAGATACTACTGGAATACCTACCAGCAAATCTCCTGCCTTGGCCAAGGACTTTTCATGTTCTGGCTCTCCTAGACACAGCGCGACCTCACCTCCAATACCGGCAGAGACGAACCCCTGCAGATCCGCTCACTGCCTCCATGTGGCTCGGGACTGCACCTAACTAAAACCTGTTTGCACGTCTCCTTTGAGCGTGGTAAGGTAGTAATCAAAGCACAGTGGGAACTAACACGAGACAAATGACGATCTCAGGTTGATGAACTAACCTGTACACATGTCACCAGGGAACTGCTATCTGACATTAGGTATAATACCAACTAGCAGGTTCCCGACGAGTCCTGTCCGGTGTACTCATAACCCAATGAGCACCTGTATACATCTTAGGTGAACCAACTGACACCAGTGGCTTGTGAGACCGGCCACCGTCCCTCGTCGGGGTCTCGACTGTATATACTAGTCTACTCTGGAGTATTGATGCCCTGTCTCGAAACTCCCACGACTAGGGACCTTTTAAGGATGTGCTTATAGACCCCAGCTCCCACGTACATGATCGCCCTCATACTGCTGGCAGTCAAGCAAGAATCCTAGGGGCTCTATCAACGTGTAATAGCGACTCGTAAGGTCACCTAAAGCAGTACACGATGATAAAGATAAACCAGATAGCATACTATCATCTCGAGTAAGACTGTCCTACCGGCATAGGTCCTCCCTCAATCATTGCAATCACGTGCCTGTGATCCAATAATTGACTCTGAGGGCACTATATCCAACAATCACCCACTTGCACTCAAGGCTAATTATTGCGATGTCGCATACTCACAGCCCGTGTGATACCGAACACCCAACTCCTCTACTAGTCAGTCTCACAAAGCTCGTTTGCAAAACTATTGCGTTCGAGGAATAGCCTCAGTGAGTGGATCCGCTGTGGTGTTTCTTTCTATGTCTCTCTTTATCTCAAGTTCGCAGAGAAAGCCATCTCCCGAAATGAGCAATACCTGTCTTAGAATATGTCTGGATATCTAATGGGACCTAGCTCATAAGTGAACTGCAAATCCAAACTTCTTAGACTGTATCGTCAACTGAACTTAATCAGTGTCCTGCGCCATCCTCCCTCAGTATCCACCTGGACCACCTGTCTAAAATACTGGCCCTCGTCAGAGGGAAAACTATAACTCTGACAACCTCTCTGTCATCCATGTCACCTTGGAAGCCTGGAATGATAACTGTTTCCCGAATGAGGCTGTCGTTATCATATCCCTATAACATTCACTTATGTTCTAAAACTGCTTCCGAATGTTTCTCCAGGATTGGATCAATATCTACTTATTGCACCTACTGCAAGAACAACATCTGGTGTGGTACTTGACATCTCATGATTGACTCAATTGCCCAGGCAAGTGATCTGCCAATCATGCACATCCGTCTCCCCTTTAGTCTGTAAGACACCTTTAGAGAGGGTGACTCCATCACCTGCAGGTACACTACCGTGCCAGGAGTCGTCCATTCTAAATACTCATAGAATGCTGTCTAAGTACCCTGATTGGGAAACCACCCAAATCTAGATCTAAAACCATAGATCTAGTAACCAGAATGTCTGAGATAATATCCAAGTCCAGTGTGGAGAAACCACTGTGTGACAACCAAAGTATAACCGATCATAGTATAGGAATATTACTTCCTACTCTGTGTATGTCATCCAAATAGCAGGACATCACACCCTAATACCTTCTTAACAGATTCATCCCCTGTTCTGATGAAGTCAAACCTATGACTTCACATCAGAAATAGATGATCTATCTCCGCTATAACTGCTTTAGTCTATAAATAGACATAAGCCACCTGTCCACCAATGCTTCCGCTGCTCCCACTGACCACGACAACCCTCTGGCAGAGTCATATACACGTACACTTCTAAATCATATTTAGAACGACGCTATACTCATCCTCCCGCCGGGTCTCACTGTCTGAAACAACAGCAATGGCAAGTCTGGGTAAACAAGAACCTCCCTTTCACCGTCCTTAAGGCTACCGTAGTACCTCTCGGGTGCCTGAGGTTACCCACCGTATCTGCGGAGTGGCCAATGGAATGTCAAACCAGATTGAATCTTAAGGTTCTTATCAAATCTTCAGTAATCGTTTGCGGTTCTGGAATCACAGCCAGTTCTACCATACTCCCACTACTGTTTTCTGAAAAAATCCATTTTTAATTAAAACTGTGGCGAGTCAAGAACAATATCACTATTGATCTTCCAGATGGTAGAAAGTCAACCCTCGTCATAGCCCGGGTCAACCCACAAACAGCCATTGTAGAAACGTGCCTTGAGTTGTCCAGAGTCTGGTTTTAAGCATAAGCTGGACAACTCCCCGTACCTTAACAATGTCAAGATATTAACTGTTCTATATCCAATATAGAAACAGAGGCACTGATTTAATTGAACCAGATTCAAATCATGCAGCTGTCTACTTTGCATGTTAACTAAATGGAAGGAGGCTCATCAGCATTACTCAACTTAGGAATAGTTCCAATTATGAGTAACCTGAAAGAGAAGCAAGTTCTCTTAATCATTACTATCAACTGAATACCATATACAAGTATCTACATCTTCGATCACTTTGAAGAATCCCGATATTTGCAATACCTTGTTCTCTACTTTATTCTTATACCTATAACTTCTTAAAACTTGGACCCTGTGTTTCTACGAAACACCTGTCTTAGAACTAGAGAAGTTATAAGTAAACCGAATATAGTACGAGGACCAACCCCTCTGTCCTAATGGACACTGGACAATATACAATACTCTGTATAAGTCCCTTGAGTCTAGTGACTCATTCACAGTGTGTCGTAGGTTGAAAACTGTACTTATGGTCAAGAAGAATTACACCGCTGTTCAATGCTCCTTACCTAACCATCCACTGATATAGGTAAATGTCATAGACATAATTTCAAAAAGGTATATCTCACTCAATAAAAATAGACGTACAGATATATCAATTTGAAATTGGTGTATAACAACGGATATTCAAAACCAAATATTTACCGTCCGGCAAACATCCCAGTTGACTTCCTCAAATATCACCAATTACAACGAATCCCGATATAATGAGGATGATCACCTAATTCCCAATAATTTACTCTCACTCATCATCTGTAAAACCATACAGATGTGAGAATCAAACCTGGTAAATACATACCCTGGAGCAAGTGTCTAATTGGGAAATCAGTTTTTCTTTTAACAGTACACGGTGAAACTGAAACATTGAAATGTTTCGATGGGGTATCCTGGTATTCCTAGTATTGCCTCTTCCATTATCCAGATTCACAACTGTAACCGTATAATTCTTTGTCACCTCTCCAAATCCCTTTATATGTCTTTAGTCATTATCTTCCATACACCCCTTTAGGCCAAATGGTTTTCTTCCTTCCCTACCGTTCGGCACCAGCCTATGGTTTGGAAGAAGACTATCCAATAAGCATAATGGGTGTACTGTCCTAATCCTAGGAGCACTCGCAATGCGAGAGAAGGTGAAGATAAAAGACAACCGAATAAACCTTATTCCTATTTCTCCTGAACCAGAATCCATCCCCGAACTGGAACAAGTTCCTTTCGAGTTCGTATATAACCATACGATGGAGTATCCAATAAACTGTGGATCTTCGTCGTGATATGGAGTGTCCTGGAGAAATACAATGGTGATTTAGGATTGGCGAAGAAAAATTTGGTTTGGTCGTGAATATCAGTCGCAATTTACTTTGCCCTCATACTAATCCCTTTCTTTGTCTTAACTTAATACCTTCTATACACCGTTTAGGTTAATTGGTTTTCTTCATTCCCCACCGTTCGGCACCAGCCTAAGGTTTGGAAGAAGACTATCCAATTTGCGTAATAGGTGTACTATCTCCTAAACCAAGGAGTACTCGCAACCTGAGAGAAGGTAAAAGGAAAAGACAACTGAATAGTCCTATTCGTTTTCTCCAGAACCAGAAACCATCCTCGAATTCCTTCGAGTTCGTATATAACCATACGATGGTTTTGTCCAATGGAAGTGGACGTTCGTAGTAATACGGGGTGTCCTGGAAAAAAGGGTAAAAGTAGGAGTGGCAATGAGGTTTGCAACTCTGACAATCCAAAAGCCAGTGTTAAGAAGGTTCGGTCAACTTGGTCACTGAGTCATAGTCTAGGGTTGGGTCAATGGTCGCTGCCAAAGAGAGAGAGAAAAGAAACACAAAGCGTGCACTCTAACCTAGATCAGAATGGTTATCACTTTATCTAATCTAGAGACCTCCCACTGTAACTCAAATTCTTTCCGAAACCTGAAAGAAGAATTAGCCGGGATCACCCGAGGAGTAAACCAACTCATCAATGGGAATCGGGATCCAACTATCATCGCATGATAACGTGACGGAATCTGCTCACGTTATCACACTCCAGAAGAGTTTCAGTTTCTTTAGAAACTCCCGATGTGGATTTTTGCCCCATGCTCTGATGACCTTGACTTTGGCCAACAAATCATAAGTCACATGTCAAGTTCTACCCGTCGTTCTCCAGGTTAATTTGAACCCACCCGTACAAGCCCTTGACTTTGGCCAACAAGGCTATACGACTGTCCCAAACCAACACATCTATCTATGCTGCATATGAATACCCAACAGCTACCAAACACTGTGCCTTGACTTTGGCCAACAAACACAGCTTGAATACTATTGACTACCCATATGAAACGACGGAGGGCTACGAATGGTTTCTGGCAAAAACCTTTAACGTAATGAACTTGATATCGTTGAAGGAACCGGATAGCTTTTAAAAATATAGTAACGAAAACCTTTGCTAAAGAGGTCACTCCCGGTGAAGGGATCTCGGCTCTTTCCCCGTAGAATGAGGTGCAGGATATTCCAACTGAATACCACGATGCAAAGCAAAAGTAAACGACTATAGTGAAGTTATTGCCCTGACGCAAACTTCTGTCCAAGGGGTCACTCCCGGTGAAGGGATCTCGGCCCTTGCCTCGTCGACTTAGGAGCAGGATATTCCAACTGAATACCACGATGCAAAACAAAAGAGAACATCCTTGCAATAACAGATTTTTGAAAAAATGTTCCAACAACATCAGAATAGGTTTGTTTAGCTTGCATTGATCCGAATCAACGCAGTCCCATCAATTGATCACACCACAAAAGAACGAAAATAATGATGTACGTATATGCCATCCGCATTCGCCACCGGGTCCCGTCATCAGAATAGTAGATGTTGTATATGTTTTGCATCCGCGCTAGTCCAGTCCCCGCTCTGTCGTTAGTTAAGTAACCTAACGGGCGGCGCCCCGGCCGTCAACCCGACGCCGGAAATGCGGAAACGAAATACTTTGCAAACTAGCAAACTGGCACCACCGCGCACTTTTATCCCGGATCGGGCCATTAACCCAGCTACTAGCAAACTAAAATACGGGTAGAGAGTTATACCAACCGATCCGTGTCCTTCAGTCTTCGTTTCCACTCCGATCTCCCGCGGAATCTCCGTCCGTCACCTCCTCGTCGGAAAGGGCACCACGTAGCCGGATTCTTTTACGGGCTCCCACCTTCGGACCGAGGCAACTCGGGCGCGAAGTTGGCTAGCCGACGTGTCCAAGGAATGCTGTAGGCAAGTGTAGAAACCATGTCTCTTTGGGGTATATGAAGTTGCCATAGATGTGGAGGTGGAGAAAACAACAAAGGAACTTTGCTAAGGAATTTTGGTGGCAAGGGAAAATGAGATGGAGAAATTTCCCTCATACCAAAATGAAAACCCCCTTCCCTAGCAAGTGGCCGGCCCCTCCTCATTAAGAAGAAAATTGGAGAGAGAAAAAGGGATCTCAAAATGTGAAGAAAAAGAATGATAATGAGAAAAAGAAATGTCACACCCATTTCTAATCTCATCACATCCAAATCCAATCTCAAAAAGCAAAGGAAAAGACCAATAAAGAATCTCATGATGACAAGAACCATCATGAAGCCATCAAAAGCAAGAAACCCCTCCACAATAAGTTATTTGCAAAATTGCAAATAACCCTCTCCATCGGAAAGTCCGGCCGCGAAAGAACAAAGGAAAACCGGCCGGAACGGAATGCAAACTGGCAACTTCAGAAAACTGATCCCATAATAAATTACAGGAAAACCCCGCTACTGCAAATACATGCCCGCATTTGTATTCCCACTGAACACAAATGCAAAGAGACAAAACTACACTGTCTAATACTAGGATCGGCTTAAGCCAAAGCAGGCTAGTAAAATCCGTACGATCACGATCCGTGCATGTAACCCTTCGAAAATCGTTTAGGCAGTTTTTCGGTAATCGGCTAATTTTTCGGCTTTTTCCGTAAAAAGTCAAAATTGATATTTTTCATTGTAGACCTAATTATACAAAATTTAAATAAGATATTACTATAATTTTGTCACTAAAATGTCATTTATAATTTTCTAGTTAAATAAATTTTTTTTCGTAATTAATTATTTTTTTTATTATTTTAAGCCTTTTTAAATATATTAAATTAGGGATAAATACAAATTTAATTAGGTAAATTTCATAATTAGGAGTCTTTATAAGCTAAAATATGGTGTTAATAAAATTGTATCATGACTTGCAAATATTTGGTTGTAGGGTTGGAAATTTAATGGAAAAATGATGAAAAATAAGGTTTTTTTTTGTAAATTGTTGATGTGAAAGCATTAAATGAGAACATAAAGGGTTTTTTTGACCTAGAAACTTCCACAAAACTCCCACAACCTCCCTCCTCTACCTCAGGTCGAGCTCAACCTGCTGCAAACCCCATTTCCCTCTCTCTTTCTTGCTTCAAAAATCATGAAAAAATCAACAAAATCCACCGAAATCAACACATTTCTTCACAAATTCAAACCATAATCCTATTCCACCTCTTTCCAATCCTAATTTGCTTTAAAACAAGGTGAAAGGAGGCATCTTTCAAGTTCAAGTGCAAGTTAGGGTTCAACTTGTAAGGTATAGTTCTTATCTAATGTTCAAATTGTGGTTTAAAATTGCTAGATTTAGTAGTTTTAGTGTGTAATTTGGTTATGAATTCTTGTTTAGGAAATTCTAGTAAAGGTTTGGTGTTGTAATTAGGGTTTGTAGCATGGTTGATGGATTTAAGTTAGGGTTTTGGCTATCTAGTGTATTAGGTCGGATATTTGTGCGATGTTGCGATCGCGATATCGTTAATTCGCGATGTTTGCTTTGATATCGGCATGCTAATTGCTTACTAGTTTTTATAAAAATTTAGAATGCGATCAAATTGCGTTATGTTAGAGATATTATTAGCTTCGTATAGGATTATTAGAATACGCGAACGCGGGGTTTCGTCTAGTCGGGTTGTAGTTTTGTCGATTTCCCCGAAATGACGATTCTAGTTCAAGGATTGCGATTTTCGTGCGTTTTCCCGCGCACCGAGTGCATGCTATGATTAATTCGAGAGCGTTAATAATTGTATGTTGTAACTTGCATTGCGTTAGGTTTTGTAATCTTATGCTTGATATTGTGCAAATATAGGATCGATCGGGGAAACATCGGACACGGCGCGAAAAGGCAAGGCGGTGGCCGGATCGGATTAGCGGAGATTTCAGGTGAGTAGATATATTCATCTATGGGGGAATCGTCTGGATGGCGCGAGGCCCCCCCTAGTTAGGATTACCCTACTTTATGCAAGATTTATATTGTTAGATAGCTTACCCCTTAATGTACATTGCATACCCTCACAGTTAACCGTATGCTAGATTGCATGGACATTCATCTTCATATATGCGATATCACTTCGTAGGACACGAACACCATTACCATTGGCATCTGTTGCACGCGCACTATTCATGTGACACACACGCCTTTGGTAATTGACATGCCACGTGCACGATAGAACCTGTTTATCTTAATATCATCACCTGCATTCATACTTGATATATGAAACTGCATCGTATCACATATCTCGCATCGTCATCATATTCACATAGAACTCTAGCCAAAATTTACATCATACACATTGATATCATAGACATTCGTCATATATATAACATGTGGACATTATTATTTTCTTGAAGATTTCAGTTTTTGCTGCGATTTCTGGATTTTGGGGAAAACCGCAAGAATTTAACAAAAGCTTATATTTATCATTTTTAAAACAAAGTTGCGGTTTTCTCGTGATGTATGTGTCGTCCACCATGAGTTTTCATGTTTTCTGTTGGATTTCAAGACCCGATTCGAGGAGTGGATGAACCGTCTCGGGTACATGGTGGGCCCGGTATGGTACCCCGGGGCAAGAAGATCGAGTTGTAGACGATGAGCCTGGCAGGGGAAGACTACCTACCGGTGATGTCTGGCGCGGCGGATATCCGGAGGATACCGACCGTTGTCGTGAGATTTATGATATGGGCCGATCCGGACTGACGGAGCCCGATATTGAGACAGATATGATTCCTATTTGGTGTCGATGCTTGACACGGGTTTTCAGATGATTTTTCTTGATGGTATTTAGCTATTATACAGATATTCATGTTCTAATATTAAGAATTCAATACCCTTAGCATTTAAAACACTTAAAGACTTAATAATGACATTGCATACCTGTGCATGCATACTAGAGATATTATATCACATATGGACATGCATGTTGTGGTGCATTGCGTGCATTCTTACGATTGCCTTATTAGATGTTATATTTACTCACGAGCTGGCAACTCACCCCCGTTGTGCCACAGTGTCTTGCAGGTCGGACCCGTCAGTCTTGTAGCGGCGGGCTATCTTATCATCAGTTCCTTTTGCTCAGACTCGCGACATCACCCGTAGGTGGGTTGCGAGCATACTTTATTTCTTTTGCTTTATCATTGTATCTAGTATTCTCCATCTACCACTTATATTGTATATGCGACCTAGTGATGAGACTGAGAGACTTGTATATTTGTGGTTCTTTTGGGTCGAGCTCACTTGAGCCGACGTGTGTTTTCTGGTATTTTACGTTTCTTTATGCTCTTTTCTTGACATTACTATTATATTGCATGTGGTTGTGATCCGCCTTGGGCGAAGTGCTAGCTCCCGCTTGGGGATGCCATTTCTATGATTACAGGTTTATTATCTTGTTGTACCCATTTTGGGGGATAGAAAATACAGGGGAGACTCTGCCGAAATTTTCAGAAATTTATGATGTTTTTAAAAAGGGATTCTTTGCAACTTAATTGATTTAAAAACCGTTTTCATTTAAGGTTTTCCTTCACCCTCTTTTGTTTTTGGGTTAGATTTTCTGGGCTTTGGCTGACTTAGGTTACGGTACGCCTTTAGACGTCTCGTAATCTAAGTGCCAGTCACGTTCCGTACTTTCGGGTCGTGACAAAGTTGGTATCAGAGCGTAGGTTTTACCTTTCTGAGTGTAGGACGACCTTGGTAGATGGAGTAGGTGACTTAAGCAGAGTGGCGTACCGTGGGTATGATCCGCGGCATACTTACGATACGGTACTCCGCCTAAGTGACCTTAGGACATAATTGCTTGTATTTCCTTTCTTGATTCCTTGATTCAATTGCAATGTCCTTATCAGTCCTGTTTCTTATTCTAGCTTCGATGCCGCCAAAGACTACGAGAGCTCAGCGGGCTGCCGCTAGGGATGAGATTCGGGCGGGCCCGTCTGAGGCGAGGATCGAGCGGGATGATATGCCTGTCCCTCAGGGTCATACTGATACGCCTTATCCTGACCGTATTGCCAGATTAGAGGCCGGCATGCAAGAGTTGCGGCAGATGATGGGATCTTTAGTTGAGTCCAGCCGGGCACAGAGATCTGAGGACGTTCCTTCCACCGCACAGACCACGATCGTACCTGCTGCACAGATGGTCACTCCTGCTGCTACTACGGAGACTATCCCTGTTTCACTACAGGAGTTCATGAGATTGAGGCCTCCAGCTTTTACCGGTACAGATGCGACAGAGGACCCACAGGCATTTCTTGATAGGATGGCTCGGATTTGCCGTTCGTTGAGGTGTTCTGATGATAGATTGGTGGAGTTTGTGAGTTTTCGTCTGGAGGGTCTTGCCCAGACATGGTACGACTCAGTAGAGAGAGGCCGAGCTGCAGGTCTGCCTTCTATGACCTGGGATGAGTTTACAGCTGCATTTCTTGCCCGTTTTCTTCCGGAGAGTGTCCGAGATGCTCGAGCCCGTAGTTTTGAGTCTTTGCGCAAGACTCCGGGGATGACAGTGTCGGAGTATGATATACAGTTTACCCAGTTGTCTCGATATGCTCCGTACCTAGTCGACACAGAAGAGAAGAGAATAAAGAGGTTTGTACGAGCGCTTGATACACAACTATTCCTTGCCATCGGCACCCAGCACTTTGATACATACGCAGCCGCGATGGATGCAGCCTTACTTTTGGAGGAGCGTATTTCTGAGACTCCGGTCGTTTCTGGGCCGAAGAGGATCCGTACTGATACGCCAGCTCAGCGGCAGATGGGCAGACATCGTGATAGATTATTTCCGGGAGATGGCGGAGGCAGAGGATTGAGACGAGGTCAGTTATTTGGTTCATATCCACAGACCCAGCAGTCGTCTCCAGGATGTTTTCGGTGCGGGAGTCAGTATCACCGTGTCAGAGACTGTACCATGGGACGTCCGGGCGCGGCGACAGTCCCGCATGTGACTTTACCACCTTCACAGAGAGCTTTACTTCCTACTCCTGATGATGCTTCACGCCAGCCAGATGCTTCTAGATGCCGTGGGCGTGGCGGTCCAGTTCCGAGAGGACGAGGCGACAGAGGTAGAGGCAGAGGCCGAGGTAGAGGCAGAGCACAGCCAGCTATTAGTGGTGGACAGGCTCGAGTGTTCGCGTTGACTCCTCAGGATGCACAGGCATCCAATGCCGTCGTGACAGGTACTCTGCCAGTATGTTCTTTTGATGCACGGGTATTATTTGATCCAGGCTCCACACATTCCTATGTTTCCACGTATTTTGCACCGAGGTTGGGCCGAGAGTCTTCTCCGTTAGATCAGCCGCTTGTCGTTATTACCCCGGTAGGCGAGTCTTTTGTTGCCCGTTTTGTGTACCGATCGTGTCCCGTTCGTATCGGGGAGAGAGATTCTTCAGTAGATTTGATTCTCCTCGATATGCTGGACTTTGACGTTCTTCTTGGTATGGACTGGCGAGCCACCTGTTATGCATCCGTGGACTGCCGTGAGAAAGCAGTCAAATTCAGTTTTCCTGGTGAGTCGGTTCTTATTATTCAGGGAGATCGTAGCGCTACCCTTCCCAGCTTGATTTCATCTCTTCGCGCTGGTCAGCTCTTAAGGAAAGGGTGTCAGGGATTCTTAGCTTATGTTTGTGATACTAGCTCCACAGAGGTTCCGTTGGACCAGGTCCCTATTGTGAGAGAGTTCCCTGATGTATTCCCTGACGAGCTGCCTGGTCTGCCACCAGAGCGCGAGATTGAGTTCTGTATTGACTTGATCCCCGACACAGGGCCTATTTCTATACCTCCTTATCGGATGGCCCCGGCGGAGCTGAGAGAGCTACAGGATCAGTTACAGGACTTGCTGGACAAAGGGCTTATCCGACCGAGTGTGTCACCTTGGGGTGCTCCCGTCCTGTTTGTTAAGAAGAAGGACGGAAGTATGCGTTTATGCATTGATTATCGTCAGCTGAACCGGGTTATTGTGCGGAACAGGTATCCCCTACCCCGCATTGATGACTTATTTGATCAGCTCCAGGGTGCAGGGATTTTCTCGAAGGTTGATTTACGGTCAGGTTATCACCAGTTGCGGGTTCGGAAGGAGGATATTCCGAAGACCGCTTTCCGTACTCGTTATGGTCATTATGAGTTCTTGGTGATGTCGTTCGGGCTCACCAATGCCCCGGCAACATTTATGGATTTGATGAACCGCGTATTCAGGCCGTATCTCGATCAGTTCATTATTGTGTTCATTGACGACATCTTGGTTTATTCTCGAAGCCGGGAGGAGCATGAGCAGCACTTACGTATCACATTGCAGACTTTGAGGGAGCATCAGCTGTTCGCCAAATTTTCCAAGTGCGCATTCTGGTTAGACAGTGTCGACTTCTTGGGTCATGTGTTGACGAGAGACGGTATTTGTGTGGACCCGAGGAAGATCGACGCAGTTCAGCGTTGGCCTAGACCAGTATCAGTTACAGAGGTTCGCAGTTTTCTAGGTCTGGCCGGCTATTATCGACGTTTCGTCCAGGATTTCTCCCGCATTGCTGCACCGTTGACCGGGTTGACCCGGAAGGGGGTTCCTTTTGATTGGACCCAGGCATGTGAGGATAGCTTCCAGCAGTTGAAAACTCGTCTGACTACTGCACCAGTGTTAGCATTGCCTTTAGGATCAGGCGGGTTCGTGGTATATTGTGATGCTTCTAGAGTGGGGCTGGGATGTGTATTGATGCAGCACGACAGAGTTATCGCGTATGCTTCTCGGCAGCTGAGGAAACACGAAGAGAACTACCCCACCCATGATTTAGAGATGGCTGCAGTGGTATTTGCACTCAAGATCTGGAGACATTACCTATACGGTGAGTCGTGCCAGATATTCACTGACCACAAGAGTTTGAAGTATATCTTCCAGCAGCGAGACCTGAACCTGAGACAGCGCCGTTGGATGGAGTTGGTGAAGGATTATGACTGCGAGATTTTATACCATCCGGGCAAGGCGAATGTGGTGGCAGATACTTTGAGTAGGAGGCCGGGAGGTATCTTATCTTGTTTGAGCGCAGTACAGATGCAGTCGACGGCAGATTGGCAGGTTTTATGTGATAGCAGAGTGCAGTTTGAGTTTACTCCTACAGGGGGACAGCTGGCCCATTTCAGAGCACGCCCACAGTTACTTGAGCGCATCCGCGAGGCACAGTCCGGCGATGCCTGTATCTTAGAGATTATTGAGAAGATTCGGCAGGGCAGAGTTTCCGAGTTCGTGATTGATGATCTGGGGATACTTCGATTTGGGACTCGACTGTGCGTGCCAGATTCAGAGGGACTGAGGCGTAATATTCTCGAGGAGGCACATAGATCAGTATACAGTGTGCATCCAGGTTCCACCAAGATGTACCGTGATTTGAGAGAGGTTTACTGGTGGTACGGGATGAAGAAGGATATTACAGACTTTGTGTCGAGATGCCTGACTTGTCAGCAAGTCAAGGCCGAGCACCAGAGGCCAGCCGGCGAGTTACAGCCTTTGCCCATCCCTGAGTGGAAGTGGGAGCAGGTCTCCATGGACTTCGTTGTGGGTCTACCCAGGACCAGTCGAGGGTATGACTCTATTTGGGTGATTGTGGATCGACTGACGAAAGCGGGTCACTTTCTACCAGTGAAGACCACTTTTGGATTTTCTCAGTACGCCCAGGTTTATATTGATGAGATAGTACGACTGCATGGCGTTCCGACTTGCATCGTGTCCGACCGTGGCACCCAGTTTACCAGCCGATTGTGGCAGAAACTCCTGGAAGCTTTGGGCACCCGATTGAGTTTTAGCACAGCCTTTCATCCGCAGACTGACGGTCAGTCAGAGCGTACGATTCAGACTATTGAGGACATGCTCAGAGCTTGTGTTTTAGATTTCGGTGGTAGCTGGGATCGTCATTTTCCTTTGATCGAGTTTTCCTACAATAATAGCTTCCAGGAGACGATTCAGATGGCACCTTTCGAGGCTTTATATGGGAGGAGATGTCGATCGCCTGTATGTTGGACAGAGCTTAGGGAGAGTAGTATTTTGGGGCCTCAGATCGTACAGGAGACGACCGAGAAGATACAGCTGATTCGGGACAGGATGAGAGCGGCACAGAGCAGGCAGAAATCATATACTGACAAGCGTCGTCGCCGACTCGAGTTCACTGTTGGCGATCATGTTTTCCTGAAGGTCTCTCCAATGAAGGGTGTGATGAGATTTGGACGGAAAGGGAAACTGAGTCCTAGATATGTTGGTCCTTTCGAGATCCTAGAGCGTGTTGGTCCAGTCGCTTATCGGTTAGCTCTTCCGCCCAGCTTCCCCGATGTTCACCTCGTATTCCATGTCTCGATGCTCCGCAAGTACCTTCATGATCCTTCCCAGGCGATTCAGCACCAGACGATCCAGCTAGAGCGTGATCTTTCTTTCACCGAGCAGCCGGTTTTCATCTTGGATCGGCAGGTGAAAAAATTGAGGTCGAAGGTCATACCGTCTGTCAAGGTTCTTTGGCGTGGCCCGAACAGCGAGGAGGTCACCTGGGAGACCGAGGTCGAGATGAGGAAGAGATATCCCCATCTTTTTGAAGGTACACGTAGTTAAATTTTAAATTCGGGGACCGAATTTCTTTAAGGGGGGAAGATTGTAACCCTTCGAAAATCGTTTAGGCAGTTTTTCGGTAATCGGCTAATTTTTCGGCTTTTTCCGTAAAAAGTCAAAATTGATATTTTTCATTGTAGACCTAATTATACAAAATTTAAATAAGATATTACTATAATTTTGTCATTTATAATTTTCTAGTTAAATAAATTTTTTTTCGTAATTAATTATTTTTTTTTATTATTTTAAGCCTTTTTAAATATATTAAATTAGGGATAAATACAAATTTAATTAGGTAAATTTCATAATTAGGAGTCTTTATAAGCTAAAATATGGTGTTAATAAAATTGTATCATGACTTGCAAATATTTGGTTGTAGGGTTGGAAATTTAATGGAAAAATGATGAAAAATAAGGTTTTTTTTGTAAATTGTTGATGTGAAAGCATTAAATGAGAACATAAAGGGTTTTTTTGACCTAGAAACTTCCACAAAACTCCCACAACCTCCCTCCTCTACCTCAGGTCGAGCTCAACCTGCTGCAAACCCCATTTCCCTCTCTCTTTCTTGCTTCAAAAATCATGAAAAAATCAACAAAATCCACCGAAATCAACACATTTCTTCACAAATTCAAACCATAATCCTATTCCACCTCTTTCCAATCCTAATTTGCTTTAAAACAAGGTGAAAGGAGGCATCTTTCAAGTTCAAGTGCAAGTTAGGGTTCAACTTGTAAGGTATAGTTCTTATCTAATGTTCAAATTGTGGTTTAAAATTGCTAGATTTAGTAGTTTTAGTGTGTAATTTGGTTATGAATTCTTGTTTAGGAAATTCTAGTAAAGGTTTGGTGTTGTAATTAGGGTTTGTAGCATGGTTGATGGGTTTAAGTTAGGGTTTTGTCTATCTAGTGTATTAGGTCGGATATTTGTGCGATGTTGCGATCGCGATATCGTTAATTCGCAATGTTTGCTTTGATATCGGCATGCTAATTGCTTACTAGTTTTTATAAAAATTTAGAATGCGATCAAATTGCGTTATGTTAGAGATATTATTAGCTTCGTATAGGATTATTAGAATACGCGAACGCGGGGTTTCGTCTAGTCGGGTTGTAGTTTTGTCGATTTCCCCGAAATGACGATTCTAGTTCAAGGATTGCGATTTTCGTGCGTTTTCCCGCGCACCGAGTGCATGCTATGATTAATTCGAGAGCGTTGATAATTGTATGTTGTAACTTGCATTGCGTTAGGTTTTGTAATCTTATGCTTGATATTGTGCAAATATAGGATCGATCGGGGAAACATCGGACACGGCACGAAAAGGCAAGGCGGTGGCCGGATCGGATTAGCGGAGATTTCAGGTGAGTAGATATATTCATCTATGGGGGAATCGTCTGGATGGCGCGAGGCCCCCCCTAGTTAGGATTACCCTACTTTATGCAAGATTTATATTGTTACATAGCTTACCCCTTAATGTACATTGCATACCCTCACAGTTAACCGTATGCTAGATTGCATGGACATTCATCTTTATATATGCGATATCACTTCGTAGGACACGAACACCATTACCATTGGCATCTGTTGCACGCGCACTATTCATGTGACACACACGCCTTTGGTAATTGACATGCCACGTGCACGATAGAACCTGTTTATCTTAATATCATCACCTGCATTCATACTTGATATATGAAACTGCATCGTATGCACATATCTCGCATCGTCATCATATTCACATAGAACTCTAGCCAAAATTTACATCATACACATTGATATCATAGACATTCGTCATATATATAACATGTGGACATTATGATTTTCTTGAAGATTTCAGTTTTTGCTGCGATTTCTGGATTTTGGGGAAAACCGCAAGAATTTAACAAAAGCTTATATTTATCATTTTTAAAACAAAGTTGCGGTTTTCTCGTGATGTATGTGTCGTCCACCATGAGTTTTCATGTTTTCTGTTGGATTTCGAGACCCGATTCGAGGAGTGGATGAACCGTCTCGGGTACATGGTGGGCCCGGTATGGTACCCCGGGGCAAGAAGATCGAGTTGTAGACGATGAGCCTGGCAGGGGAAGACTACCTACCGGTGATGTCTGGCGCGGCGGATATCCGGAGGATACCGACCGTTGTCGTGAGATTTATGATATGGGCCGATCCGGACTGACGGAGCCCGATATTGAGACAGATATGATTCCTATTTGGTGTCGATGCTTGACACGGGTTTTCAGATGATTTTTCTTGATGGTATTTAGCTATTATACAGATATTCATGTTCTAATATTAAGAATTCAATACCCTTAGCATTTAAAACACTTAAAGACTTAATAATGACATTGCATACCTGTGCATGCATACAAGAGATATTATATCACATATGGACATGCATGTTGTGGTGCATTGCGAGCATTCTTACGATTGCCTTATTAGATGTTATATTTACTCACGAGCTGGCAACTCACCCCCGTTGTGCCACAGTGTCTTGCAGGTCGGACCCGTCAGTCTTGTAGCGGCGGGCTATCTTATCATCAGTTCCTTTTGCTCAGACTCGCGACATCGCCCGTAGGTGGGTTGCGAGCATACTTTATTTCTTTTGCTTTATCATTGTATCTAGTATTCTCCATCTACCACTTATATTGTATATGCGACCTAGTGATGAGACTGAGAGACTTGTATATTTGTGGTTCTTTTGGGTCGAGCTCACTTGAGCCGACGTGTGTTTTCTGGTATTTTACGTTTCTTTATGCTCTTTTCTTGACATTACTATTATATTGCATGTGGTTGTGATCCGCCTTGGGCGAAGAGCTAGCTCCCGCTTGGGGATGCCATTTCTATGATTACAGGTTTATTATCTTGTTGTACCCATTTTGGGGGATAGAAAATACAGGGGAGACTCTGCCGAAATTTTCAGAAATTTATGATGTTTTTAAAAAGGGATTCTTTGCAACTTAATTGATTTAAAAACCGTTTTCATTTAAGGTTTTCCTTCACTCTCTTTTGTTTTTGGGTTAGATTTTCTGGGCTTTGGCTGACTTAGGTTACGGTACGCCTTTAGACGTCTCGTAATCTAAGTGCCAGTCACGTTCCGTACTTTCGGGTCGTGACAGTGCAATACCGCACGTATCTGATCGAACCCTGCCATATCTCCATACGGCCTCTACAGCGTTTCTCCCGAAACCTGAGTAACTGTGTATGGTGGACTCTAAAGACTCGTCAATACTATGGTTGTGAATTTAACCACTAGCACGTCAGAGGTATTAACCATACGTAACGGGCTACCAGCTATTGACCAAAAGGGATGTTGATGAGTGAACTCATCCTGACACCCTACTGAGCCTGTCAGTGACAATATCCGTACAGTCCGGTCCGTTCGTCTATGAGCATCGCATGGTGGGCCTAGGGGGTTGGTAAAAGTCAGACCCCCAATAGCGGGACAAGTCGTGTCGGAGTGTAGCCCAGAACATCCTGAGATACTACTGGAATACCTACCAGCAATTCTCCTGCCTTGGCCAAGTACTTTTCATGTTCTGGCTCTCCTAGACACAGCGCGACCTCACCCCCAATACCGGGAGAGACGAACCAATGCAGATCCGCTCACTGCCTCCATGTGGCTCGGGACTGTACCCAACTAAAAGCTGTTTGCACATCTCCTTTGAGCGTGGTAGGGTAGTAATCAAAGCACAGTGGGAACTCACACGAGACAAATGACGATCTCAGGTCGATGAACTAACCTGTACACATGTCACCAGGGAACTGCTATCTGACATCAGGTATAATCCAACTAGCAGGTTCCCGGCGAGTCCTGTCCGGTGTACTCATAACCCAATGAGCACCAGTATACATCTTAGGTGAACCAACTGACACCAGTGGCTTGTGAGACCGGCCACCGCCCTTCGTCGGGGTCTCGACTGTATACACTAGTCTACTCTGGAGTATCGATGCCCTGTCTCGAAACTCCCACGACTTGGGACCTTTTAAGGATGTGCTTATAGACCCCAGCTCCCACGTATATGATCGCCCTCATACTGCTGGCAGTCAAGCAAGAATCCTAAGGGCTCTATCAACGTGTAATAGCGACTCGTAAGGTCACCTAAAGCAGTACACGATGATAAAGATAAACCAGATAGTATACTATCATCTCGAGTAAGACTGTCCTACCGGCATAGGTCCTCCCTAAATCATTGCAATCACGTGCCTGTGATCCAATAATTGGCTCTGAGGGCATTATATCCAACATTATGTTGCACGAGCACTGATTTTATGCCACACACACTGTCAATAATTGCCATGACACGCACAACATCCACACTTATATGATATTGTTTAGTTAGGGACATTGAGACATTGATTCATATTTCATGTTGCATATGACATATAGCATACCTGTATACCTACATGCTTACACATATGCCTTGACATGCTTACATGCTAGTTACCTTTATACCTATATGGTATTGCACCATTAGTGATAGGTATATTTCACACATAATGACATAGCTATATGCATACCTTGTTTACATACTTCACTTATACGTGGAGGGTATATTACATCATTACTGATGGGTAGATACATATACCTTACTATACCTTTACGTTTACATATATATCTGTCTATAGCTACATGTTTACTTTTTTTTTGATATTATATAGACTTGGAGAAATTATGAACCACATGATTTATATTTTAACTTGTTGAAGTTAAATAGCGGCTTTCCCTTTATATCCTTAAATTACAGTTTTATGTTGCCTATATTTTATTCATGGATTTTTCATGATGTTTTCTGGATTTGAGGACCGTGATAGTTTCATGAAAATATGCATTATTTGAAAAACCCGATTTCTCTTGTTATGATATTTCAGTAGGCACCATGAGTTTTATCCGTTCTGATATATATAACCCATGCGAGGAGCGTCGTGGTCCGTGTGAGAGTACATGGTGGGGCCCAGAGGTACCCGGGGCAAGAAAGGGATAGTCGATGTAACATGCCGATGAGGCTTGACAGGGGAACCATACCTGCCGGTGACAGTACCTATGACTCGGCGGTTATCGTGGGGATACCGACGGGAGTCATGTACGTATGGATACGTCGAAGGATGAGGGTCGAAGCTGGGCACTCGTGTTTTCGGATTGCGTATGATACGTACCTATCAGGGTGCCAGTCGTGGTGACATCACCTGCTAGATCAGCCTTTATGTGTCGATGCTAGACAGTTGTTTTCATGATATTTTTACTCCTAAGTATATAAAACATAGGAATGTGACGCTGTTATAAATGCATATATATATATATGTCACGACCAGCAGGGTACGAAACGTGACTGGCACTTAAGTTACGAAACGTCTCAAGGCGTCCGTAATATAAGTAAGCCAAAGCCTAGAAATCAAAACCAAATAAGCAGAAGAGTGAAGGAAAACCAATCAATTGAAAGCGAGTTTATCAAATAAGTCATATCAAGCCTTTTTAAAAACAATATTAATTTTTCCGAAAATTTTGGCAGAGTCTCCTTTGTAAATACTGGCCCCCCAAAATGGGTACAACAAGAATACATATGAATACAACAAATAAGGCATCCCCAAGCGAGAGCTAGCCCTTCGCCACAAGGCGGTCACAAATCCCACGCAATGTAAATCAGCAATGTGCATAATAAACATAAAAATCACAAGTAAAATATCATGTCGACTCAAGTAAGCTCGACCCCAAAATACAGCATGAAAAGTCCACAAATCTCACAGTCTCGTCTCTAGGTCAATATATAACAATACTGGTAGATACAGTAGATGGAGTACTCTAGATACAAAAAATATACAAGGTGGTAAAATAATAATACAACCCACCTACGAGCAAAAGCCTCGAGTCCAGGCAAAGAGGCAAAAGAAGCAAGTGCGCCCGCCGCTACTATGCTGACGGAGCGGACCTGCAAAAGGCTGTGGCAGAACGGGGGTGAGTTGCCAACTCGTAAGTAATAAATAACATCTATTGAGGCTATCGCAAGCATGCACACAAGCATCCTAGCATCTATAATACATGTATGGCAGGATATACTAGCTTGTATGTATGCAACATGAATATACTAGCAGGTATGTATGCAACATGAATATACAAGCAGGTATGTATGCAATATGAATCAACTCATGATTTTCATGTGTGAGTATAAGATATCATATTTTTCCTTTAGGAATCTCTTTTGAAATATCAGCACAATACCAATAGAATCAACCAGAATCCATGTCCAGCAACGACACCTCAAAACTGTCTCAAATCTCATATGGATATCTCTGGCCTCAACCGTCCGGCTGACCCATCTCAAATATCAATATCTCATCATCTCGCGGCCATGATCGGAATCCTCAGGATATCCGCCGTGCCAAAACAGTCACCGGTAGGTAATCCATCCCCTGCCAGGCTCAACGCCATCATCTGCGATCCTCTTGCCCCATGGTACCTTACTGGGTCCACCATGTACCCGAGACGGTTCATCCAACTCCACGAAACAGGTCTCGAAAACCACAACAAACTCATGGTGGACGACACTTAAATCACTAAAAAACCGCAACTTTTCATATTTTAAAGGACAGTAAGTTAGTAAATCTTGCGGCTTTCCCCCGAAATCCAGAAATATCATAAAATCTCAAGAAACCATCATGGGTGCATATGTCAATGATAATGAATGCATATGGTATCAATGTTCAGGTTGCAATGTATGATAATAACTAGGCATGAACAAATGATATAATGATATACATGCACATGAGTAGCAATTCTACAATTTTATTTTAAAGATTTATTGCAATTGTACAGGTTTAAGTATCAAATATGGTGACAATATTCTAGATTATAAGTTATCTAGTGTCGTGGCATGGCAATTACCAGGGAGTGTGTGTACGCATGAATAGTGCTCGTGCTGCATATAAAAACCGTGGCAATGGTGCATGTGTCCTATAGAATGGGTTCGCATATGTATGGCAATATAAAGCATGGATGTAGCAAGATGTTACGCAAACATTTACTCCTAATTACTAATATCACAAGAAATCTTTAAACTGCTTAAACTATCGGGCGACTTGCGTCATCCAAACGATAGTCCCCCGTAGATGTTACATCTACTCACCGGAATCCCCAGCTAGTTGTG
Source organism: Agapanthus africanus (assembly GCA_030015575.1). Taxonomy (NCBI): domain Eukaryota; kingdom Viridiplantae; phylum Streptophyta; class Magnoliopsida; order Asparagales; family Amaryllidaceae; genus Agapanthus; species Agapanthus africanus. Next base: position 470,138,931 of record JASDDO010000014.1, on the reverse strand, counting down.
TCCAATCACCGCTTTCCCTTTTCGTGTCTCGTCGGAAGTCTCCGCGACCGAACCTGGAATTTGCACCAATACAAAACATAAGGTTACATATCTTGAACGACGCAATCCCAAACGAAAATATCAATGTTCACGAGTTAGGCACAACATGCACAAGGTGCGCGGAACATACACGAAAATCACAAAAACTAACTATAATCGTCGTTTTGGGGCGCCCGGCAAAACTAAAACCCGATCACACAAAATTCCGCACTCACACATCGTAAATGTCGTAGGATATGCTAAAAATATAATCAAGTTATCACAATAATTCATCACATAATTTCTATAAAAACCTAGTAAGCACTAAAAATTCCAAATTCGTGCAAACATCGCGGATTTGCGATAAAGTGCACACAACAACGCGCAAACACCCAAGTTAACCATTAGAAATCCACTACAATTAATTTAACCCAATTACCATGCTACAAAACCGATTATCCAAACACAACCATTTTTTGATTTTCATGAAACAAGCATAACAACCAAATTAACACTAAAAAAACTAGATTAACACAATTGAAACCCACTTAAGCAAAGTGACCACTTAGATTAGGATAACAAAACAACTAGATAGCAAATATAATTTAATTAACCTACTAATGGTTTCCAAGACACTAGTTTAAACTCAAGCCATGAACTTTAACAAACCTAGAATGAAAATAGTACTAAAATTAACACTAAAACAACTTAATTAAAGGAACATAACCAAAAGAGTTTAATTAGGTAGAAATTATACCTCAATCTAGAGATCTAGCATGAACAATTTGCCTCCAATGATGGCTTCATAGCACCATGACCCATGCAAGATAGGCCAAGGAGAATGGGATGAAGGATGGGGATTAATTTGTGAGGTTTAATTTGGAATTTTGGAGCAATTTTGATGAAATTTTGAAGGAAATGAAAAGAGGAAAGTGAAGGGGGAGGGCTGCTGAATTTTCGGCCAGAGGAGGGAGGGAAAATGGTGTGGGTGGTGTGGGAAAAGTCAAGGTCAAAGCTAGACCAATCAACCAAAAACCCATACTCAATTTAATATATTAAAAACCATTTTTTTAAAACAAATTAAAATGAGTGAAGAACACAATTTGGCGGGGGGAAATTTTGGGCTGCTGAAATAGGGGTGGGGCCGGACGAATAAGAGGGGTGAGGTTGTGAGAGAGGGTACAAAAAATTCTATGCAAAAAGACCCCCCACAATATCATATTTGCAAGTTTTAGCTCAAAATAATTATATTTTTGTTTCCTATAATAAAATCCAATTAAACTTGAATTAAAATACTAAAAAATTATATTACAAACTAGATTTTAATTAACATGATTTTAAAGTTTAAAATTAGCCCATTTAAATTTGTATTTATCGCTAATTTAATGTATTTTTTTACCGGTTTAAAATAATATTAAAAATTGAAAAATTAGGAAAAATTTTTAAACGACCAGAATTTTATAAGTAACTCATTAGATACTAAAAACTAGAAATTACCTAACCAAAATAGGTCTAATTAGGCCTAAACTACAAAATAACAAGAAAGACGATTTACGGAAAAATACCAAATTTTCACCGATTTTCGGGAAAACACCAAAACGACTTTTCAAGGCGCTACAATCTTCCCCCATAAAGAAATTCGGTCCCCGAATTTAAAAATATAGCTACACGTACCTTCAAAGAGATGGGGATATTTCTTCCTCATCTCGTCCTCGGTCTCCCAGGTGACCTCCTCGCTGCTCGGGCCACGCCAAAGGACCTTGACGGTCGGTATAACTTTCGATCTCAATTTCTTCACCTGCCGATCTAGGATGACCACCCGCTGCTCTGCAAAAGAAAGGTCGCGCTATAGCTGGACTGCCGGGTGCTGAATCGCATGCGAAGGGTCGTGAAGGTACTTGCGGACATCGAAACATGGAAGACAAGGTGAACATTGGGAAAGATGGGTGGAAGAGCCAAACGATACGCAACTGTGCCGACACGCTCGAGGATCTCGAAGGGACCCACAAATATGGGACTAAGCTTTCCTTTTTGCCCAAATTGCATCACGCGTTTTATCAGAGAGACCCTCAGAAAAACATGATCGCCAACTACGAACTCTAGTCTGCGATGGCGCCTGTCTGCATATGATTTCTTCCTGCTCTGAGCTGCTCTCATCCGGTCTCGAATCAACTGTATCTTGCTGTCGTCTCCTCAACAAGCTGCAGCCCCAATATGCTGCTCTCGCTGAGCTCGGTCCAACAGACGGGCGATCTGCATCTCCTCCCATACAATGCCTCGAAAGGAGCAATCTGAATAGTATCCTGGAAGCTGTTGTTGTAGGAGAACTCCATTAAGGGTAAATGATGATCCAAGCTACCTCCGAAGTCTAAGACGCACGCTCGGAGCATGTCCTCAAGAGTCTAAATAGTCTGCTCTAACTGGCCGTTGGTCTGCGGATGAAATGCTGTGCTAAAATTCAAACGGGTGCCCAATGCCTCCTGAAGTCGCTGCAATAGTCGGCTGGTAAACTGGGTGCCTCGGTCGGACACGATACACGTCGGGACTCCATGCAACCGTACGATATCGTCGATGTAAATCTGGGCATACTGAGCAAATCCGGAGGTCGTCTTCACTGGCAGAAAGTGAGACGCTTTCGTCAATCGATCCACGATCACCAAATGGAGTCGTACCCTCGACTGGTCCTGGGTAGACCCATAATGAAGTCCATAGAAATCTGCTCCCATTTCCACTCCGGAATGGGCAAAGGCTGCAACTCTCCTGCTGGCCTCTGGTGCTCGGCCTTGACTTGTTGACAAGCCAGTCATCTCGACACGAAGTCTGTGACGTCCCTCTTCATCACGTCCCACCAAAAGACATCTCTTAAATCGCGGTACATCTTGGTGGAATCCGGATGAACGTTGTATGTCGATCTATGCGCCTCCTCAAGAATCTCACGTCGTAGTCCTTCAGAATCTGGTAGGCACAGTCGAGTCCCAAATCGCAGTACTCCCTGATCATCGATCAAGAACTCAGAATCTCTGCCCTTCCTAATCTGCTCCATGATCTCTGAAAGACGGTCATCGCTGGGCTGTGCCTCTCGAATACGGTCAAGTAACTGCGGACGTGAACAAACATGCGCAAGCTGTCCCCCTGTCGGAATGAACTCGGACTCAACTCGGCTGTCGCATAAAATCTGCCAATCTGCCGACGACTGCCTCTGTACTGCGCTCAAATAAGATAAACTACCCCTGGGCCTCCTGCTCGAAGCATCCGCCACTACATTAGCTTTGCCCGGGTGATACAAGATCTTGCAATCGTAGTCCTTTACTAGTTCCATCCAACGGAGCCGTCTGAGATTCAGGTCTCGCTGCTGAAATATATACTGTAAGCTCTTGTGATCAATGAATATCTGATACGACTCGCCGTATAGGTGATGTCGCCAGATCTTAAGTGCAAAGACCACTACATCCATCTCCAAATCGTGAGTGGGGTAGTTCTGTTCATGTTTCTTCAACTGCCGTGAAGCATACGCTATCACCCTGTCATGCTGCATCAATACGCACCCTAGCCCCACTCGTGAAGCGTCATAATAGACCACAAATCCGCCTGATCCTGAAGACAAAGATAATACCGGCGCCGTAGTCATACAAGTCCGTAGCTGCTGAAAACTGTGCTCGCACTCCTTCGTCCAAACGAAAGGAACTCCCTTCCGGGTCAATCCGGTCAAAGATGCAGTAATACGGGAGAAATCCTGAACGAATCGCCTATAGTAGCCAGCCAGGCCTAAGAAACTGTGGATCTCCGTAACTGATGTCTGTCTGGGCCACTGCTGAACAGCCTCGATCTTCTTCGGGTCCACATATATGCCATCTCTCGTAATCACGTGGCCCAAGAAACCAACGCTGTCCAGCCAGAATGCACACTTGGAGAACTTTGCGAACAGCTGGTGCTCCCTCAAAGTCTGCAACGTAATCCGCAAGTGCTGCTCGTGCTCCTCTCGGCTCTGGGAATACACCAAAATATCATAAATGAACACTATGATGAACAAGTCGAGATACGGCTGGAATATACGGTTCATCAATTCCATGAATGCTGCTGGGGCGTTGGTGAGTCCGAATGACATCACCAAAAACTCATAGTGGCCGTAGCGCGTACGGAAAGATGTCCTCGATATATCTTCCTGTCGAACTCGCAGCTGATGGTATCCTGATCGCAAGTCGATCCTCAAAAAATATCCCGCACCCTGAAGCCGGTCAAACAAATCATCAATGCGTGGCAAAGGATATCTGTTCCGCACGGTAACTTTGTTCAGCTGGCGGTAATCGATACACAAACGCAAACTGCCGTCTTTCTTCTTGACGAACAGGACAGGAGCAGCCCATGGGGAAACTCTAGGTCGAATAAGCCCCTTATCTAACAAATCCGACAGCTGATCCTTTAGCTCTCGAAGCTCCGCCGGGGCCATCCGATAAGGCGTTATAGAAATAGGCCCCGAGCCGGGAATCAAGTCAATGCAGAACTCAACATCGCGCTCAGGCGGTAACCCAAGCAGCTTGTCAGGGAAAACATCAGGGAACTCACAAACAATCAGGACCCGGTCAAAAGGAACCTCTGCAGCTTGAGTATCACAAATATATGCTAAGAATCCCTGACATCCCTTCCGCAAGAGCTGATCAGCACGAAGAGACGAAATCAAGCTGGGAAGGGTGACGCTGCGGTCCCCCCGAATAACAAGGACTGGCTCTCCCGGAAAGCTAAATCTGACTGCCTTCTCACGGCAGTCCACCGAGGCATAACAAGTGGCCAGCTAGTCCATGCCCAGAAGCACATCAAAGTCCAACATATCGAGGAGAATCAAATCAACCGACGAATCCCTCTCCCCGATACGAACGGAACACAATCAAAACACAAAACGAGCGACAAACGACTTGCCTGCTGGAGTAATAACAACATGCGACTGATCTAACGACGACGATTCACGGCCCAACATCGGTGCAAAGTGTATAGATACATACGAATGTGTGGAACCTGGGTCGAATAATACCCATGCATCGAAAGAACAAACTGGCAAGGTACTTGTCACAACGGCGTTGGATGCCTGTGCATCCTGTGGTGTCAAGGCGAAAACTCGGGCCTGTCCCCCACCAATAACTGGCTGTCCTCGGCCTCGGCCTCCTCATCCTCTCTGGATCGGACCGCCACATCCATGGCCTCTGGGTGCACCTAACTGGCGTGGAGCATCGCCTGTGGTAGGAAGTAGAGCTCTCTGAGGAGGAGGTGGTGATGGTGGTAAGGTCACATATGGAACTGTCACCGCTCCCTGTCGTCTCACCGGATAGTATCTGATATGATGGTGCAGACTCCCGCACCCAAAACATCCTGGCGACGCCTGCTGTCCCTGTGGATATGAACTATATAGCTGACCTCGCCCAACCCCTCTGCCGGCACCATCTCTCGGAAAGGATCTGGCATGATGCCTCTGATCTGGCATACCGGTACGAATTCTCTTCGGCCCGGGAACGGCCGAAGTCGCTGAAATGCGTGCCTCCATCCGCAACGCCGTATCCATAGCAGCTGAATAAGTGTCTAAGTGCTGGATGCCGATAGCAAGAAATAGCTGGGTTTCAAGTACCTGTACGAACCTCTTCACTCTCTTTTCTTCGGTATCCACCAAATACGGAGCATATCTAGACAACTGCGTGAACTGGACATCGTACACAGACACCGTCATCCCTGGGTCTTGATCAAAGCTTCAAAACTGCGAGCCCTAGCGTCACGAACGCTCTCTGGGAGGAAACGAGCTAGAAATACCGCTGTGAACGCGGCCCAAATCATAGGAGGTAGACCTGGAGCTCGACCTCTCAAGACTGACTTCCACCATGTCTGCGTGAGGCCCTCTAGACGGAAACTCGTGAGCTCCACCCATCGATCGTCCGAACATCTGAGCAAACGGCAGATCCTGGCTAAACTGTCAAGGAATGTCTGCGGATCCTCTGCTACATCGGTGCCCGTGAAGACTGGAGGTCTCTGCCTCATGAAATCCTGTACCGATACTGGAATAGCCATGATGGTAGTAGTATCAACTGTCTGGGCAGCAGGCACCATGGTAGTCAGTGATGTGATAGGTACGTCCTTCGATCTCGGTGCACGACTGGACGCTACTAGGGATCCCACCATCTGTCAGAACTCCTGCATACCTCCCATCATCTGTCGTAGCTCCTCCACACCAGACTCTAGCCTGTCCTTGCGTCCTGGGGAATGCGGATCAGTCTGTCCGTGAGGTGTAGGTATACCCCCTTGCTAGGTCCTAGTCTCGGACTAGCCTGCTCGGATCTCATCTCGGGCGGCAGCCCTCTGCGCTCTCATAGCCTTCGGCGGCATAGTGGTTGTTACAAGAACAGGATAATAAGAACCGTTCAATAGAATCATAGGATACACGGAATTGAAGAAGGAATTTTCAAGCTAGTATATCCTAAAGTCACTTAGGCGGAGTACCGTATCGCAAGTATGCCGCGGACATACACACGCTACGTTACCCTGCTTAAGTCACTTGCTCCATCTACCAAGGGTCATCCTACACTCAAAAAGGTAAAACCTATCACTTTGATACCAACTTTGTCACGACCCGCAGGGTAAGGAACGTGATTGGCACTTAAGTTACGAAACGTCTCAAGGCGTCCGTAAAATAAGTAAGCCAAAGCCCAGAAATCAATACCAAATAAGCAGAAGAGTGAAGGAAAACCAATCAATTGAAAGCGAGTTTATCAAATAAGTCATATCAAGCCTTTTTAAAAACATTATCAATTTTTCCGAAAATTTCGGCAGAGTCTCCTTTGTAAATACTGGCCCCCAAAATGGGTACAACAAGAATATATATGAATACAACAAATAAGGCATCCCCAAGCGGGAGCTAGCTCTTCGCCACAAGGCGGTCACAAATCGCACGCAATGTAAATCAGCAAAGTGCATAATAAACATAAAAAGCACAAGTAAAATATCATGTCGACTCAAGTGAGCTCGACCCCAAAATACAGCATGAAAAGTCCACAAATCTCACAGTCTCGTCTCTAGGTCAAGATACAACAATACTGGTAGATACAGTAGATGGAGTACTCTAGATACAAAGAATATACAAGGTGGTACAAAATAATAATACAACCCACCTACGAGCAAAAGCCTCGAGTCCAGGCAAAGAGGCAAAAGAAGCAAGTGCGCCCGCCGCTACTATTCTGACGAAGCGGACCTACAAAAGGCTGTGGCATAACGGGGGTGAGTTGCCAACTCGTGAGTAATAAATAACATATATAGAGGCTATCGCAAGCAAGCACACAAGCATCCTAGCATCTATAATACATGTATGGTAGGATATACTAGCAGGTATGTATGCAACATGAATATACTAGCAGGTATGTATGCAATATGAATCAACTCATGATCTGCAAGTGTGAGTATAAGAAATCATACTTTTCCTTTAGGAATCTCTTTTGAAATATCAGCACAATACCAATAGAATCAACCAGAATCCGTTTCCAGCAACGACACCTCAAAACTGTCTCAAATCTCATATATCCATATCGTAGTATCTCTGGCCTCAGCCGTCCGGCTGACCCATCTCAAATATCAATATCTCATCATCTCGCGGCCACGGTCGGTATTCTCTGGATATCCGCCGTGCCAAAACAGTCACCGGTAGGTAATCCATCCCCTGCCAGGCTCAACGCCATCATCTGCGATCCTTTTGCCCCGGGGTACCTTACCGGGCCCACCATGTACCCGAGACGGTTCATCCAACACCTCGAAACGGGTCTCGAAAACCACAGCAAACTCATGGTGGACGACACTTACATCACTAGAAAACCGCAACTTTTCATATTTTAAAGGATAATAAGTTTGTAAATCTGCGGCTTTCCCCCGAAATCTAGAAATATCATAAAATCTCAAGAAACCATCATGGGTGCATATGTCAATGATATTGAATACATATGGTATCAATGTTCAGGTTGCAATGTATGATAATAACTAACCATGAACAAATGATATAATGATATACATGCACATGAGTAGCAATTCTACAATTTTATTTTAAAGATTTATTGCAATAATAAAGGTTTAAGTATCAAATATGGTGACAATATTCTAGATTATAAGTTATCTAGTGTCGTGGCATGGCAATTACCAGGGCGTATGTGTACGCATGAATAGTGCTTATGCTGCATATAAAAACCCTGGCAATGGTGCATGTGTCCTATAGAATGGGTTCGCATATTTATGACAATATAAAGCATGGATGCAGCCAGATGTTATTCAAACATTTACTCCTAATTACTAATATCACTAGAAATCTTTAAACTATTTAAACTATTGGGCGACTTGCGCCATCCAAACGATAGTCCCCCGTAGATGTTACATCTACTCACCGGAATCCACAGCTAGCTATGTCCAATCACCGCTTTCACTTTTCGTGCCACGTCCGAAGTCTCCACGACCGAACCTGGAATTTGCACCAATACAAAACATAAGGTTACATATCATGAAACGACGCAATCCCAAACGAAAATATCAATGTTCACGAGTTAGGCACAACATGCACAAGGTGAGCGGAACATACACGAAAATTACAAAAACTAACTATAATCGTCGTTTTGGGGCGCCCGGCAAAACTAAAACCCGATCACACAAAATTCTGCAGTCATACATCCTAAATGTCGTAGGAAATGCTAAAAATATAATCAAGTTATCACAATAATTTATCACATAATTTCTATAAAAACCTAGTAAGCACTAAAAATTCCAAATTCGTGCAAACATCGTGGATTTGCGATAAAGTGTACACAACATCGTGCAAACAACCAAGTTAACCATTAGAAATCCACTACAATTAATTTAACCCAATTACCATTCTACAAAACCAATTATCCAAACACAACCTTTTTCTTGATTTTCATGAAACAAGCATAACAACCAAATTAACACTAAAAAAACTATATTAACACAATTGAAACCCACTTAAGCAAAGTGACCACTTAGATTAGGCTAACAAAACAACTAGATAGCAAATATAATTTAATTAACCTACTAATTGTTTCTAAAACACTAGTTTAAACTCAAGCCATGAACTTTAACAAACCTAGAATGAAAATAGTACTAAAATTAACACTAAAACAACTTAATTAAAGGAACTTAACCAAAAGAATTTAATTAGGTAGAAATTATACCTCAATCTAGAGATCTAGCAAGAACAATTTGCCTCCAATGATGGCTTCATAGCACCATGACCCATGCAAGAAAGGCTAAGGAGAATGGGATGAAGGATGGGGATTAATTTGTGAGGTTTAATTTAGAATTTTGGAGCAATTTTGATGAAATTTTGAAGGAAATGAAAAGAGGAATGTAAAGGGGGAGGGCTGCTGAATTTCCGGCCAGAGGAGGGAGGGAAAATGGTGAGGGTGGTGTGGGAAAAGTCAAGAAACCCATACTCAATTTAATATATTAAAACCCTTTTTTTAAAACAATTTAAAATGACTGAAGAACACAATTTGGAGGGGGGAAATTTTGGGCTGCTGAAATAGTGTTGGGGCCGGAGAAATCAGAGGGGTGAGGTTGTGAGAGAGTGTACAAAAAAATTCTATGCAAAAAGACCCCCCACAATATCATATTTGCAAGTTTTAGCTCAAAATAATTATATTTTCGTTTCCCATAATAAAAACCAATTAAACTTGAAATAAAATACAAAAAAATTATATTACAAACTAGATTTTAATTAACATGATTTTAAAGATTAAAATTATCCCATTAAAATTTGTATTTATCGCTAATTTAATGTATTTTTTTCCGGCTTAAAATAATATTAAAAATTGAAAAATTAGGGAAAAATTTTAAACGACCAGAATTTTAAAAGTAACTCATTAGCTACTAAAAACTAGCAATTACCTATTCAAAATACTTATAATTAGGCCTAAACTGTAAAATAACAAAAAAGACGATTTACGGAAAAATACCAAATTTTCACCGATTTTCGGGGAAACACCAAAACGACTTTTCAAGGCGCTATAATATATTAGTGGAATGTGACGCTAATATATATGTATACATATCAATTCATATACATCATCATACCTATTTATGCAAATATACTTTTCAGGATATAGGAGATTTATTTGATATTGGATTCAGGATATTTAAGATTCACTTGATATTATATTCAGGATATATGAGATTCACTTAGTATTATATACAGGAAATATGAGATTTACTTGATTTTGTACATTCAGGATATATGAGATTTACTTGATATTGTAATTCAGGATTTGTGAGACTTACATGATATGAGAGCCAATTTGGGGGCTGATTTGAGAAAATTCGGATTTGGATTGTCTTGATGGTCTTTGGTCCTACCACGATGTTAGGATTCCGTGGAAAATGACATGTTTGATCCCATACTTCACATTATTATTTATGCACTGCTTCATGTATTAGTAGTACCTGATAGAGTACCTTTCATGACTGTTGCATTTACATAGGTTTACATGCATTTCTTAATGTATTAGTAGTACCTTTCATGATTGTTGCATATATACATTTTCATATTATTACTTCGTGTATTAGTAGTACCTGCTAGTGTACCTTTCATGACTGTTGCATTCATATCAACTTTTATTGTTATTAGTTAACATATGTTAGATTCGCGTTGTACGTGCATACTTGCGATTACCTGCATTTGTTATTTACTATTCATGAGTTGGAAACTCACCCCCGTTGTGCCACAGTGTTTTGAAGGTTGTTTCCCCAGAGTAGTCGAGGCAGGCTATTCATCTATCATATCATCTTTTGTTGCGGATACCGCGTCGGCTCACAGTGTGCCGTTTTTCTTTAGGTGGGTTTTGTGGTTATTCGTTATATTCATTGTATATTCGTTGTATCCTGTACTTTCCATCTACCATTATCTTGTATGACTTAGAGACTTGATGTGAGGACGATTTTGTATATTTTGGTGACTTGGATATCTTTTATGCAGTTATATTTATATCGTCTTTTATTTTTTCGCTACGGCGTCGTATATCTGTTGTGGTGGTTGTTTTCCTCCTTTGGCCGTGTATTTGCTCCCGTTTGGGGATGCTTTACTTATATTTATGCTGTACCCATTTTTGGGGTTAGTTTTTACAAAGGAGGTGCCGCCCAAATTTTGAAGAAAATAATGTTGGACTTTTAAAGAATTTGGGTTGAGATTTCAAAGGTTTTGAAAATGCTATTAATTCTTACTACTTTTGATGGTTTAGATTGCTGGGTTTTCGGCTTACTTAAATTGCGTTACGCCTGTAAACGTTGCGTAGTTTAAGGGCCGTGACGTGCCAAGTTCGGGTCGTGACAAAGTTAGTATCAGAGCGCTAGTTTTTACCTTTCGGAGTGTAGGATGACCTTGGTATGATGGAGTAGGTAGCTTAAGCAAAGTAACGTAGTGTGTGTATGTCCTCGTGATTAGATTACTGTGTTCTTATTGAAACCTTTTCCATTTATAGCCTTTACCGCCGATGACTATGGGGACTCAGAGTGATGCAGCGAGGGCCGAGGTCAGAGTTGACTCGGGTGGGACGGGGACTGACCAGGATGACACGCTCGTTGCACATGAGCCGATGGATCCGCCTTCGACAGATCATCTCGCTAGGCTTGTGGCAGATATGCAGCACATGCGCCAGATGATGAGTTCATTGGTTGAGGCCATTCGAGCGTAGCGATAGGACGTTGCCACCCCTGTTACCCAGTTGTTCCTTGCGATCAGTACACATCATTCTGTCACCTACACAGCACCAGTGGATGCAGCCCCAGTTGATGAGGCACGTCTTCCAGAGACTTTGGGAGTTCCGGAACAGTGGAGGACTCATGCCGGTGTACCAGCCCAGAGACAGAGGCTTAGTCGTCGAGAAAGATTTCGTGCTCGTCACGAGAGTAACGGAGGCTTGGGACGAGGTCAGTCTTTTAGCTCGTATTTCCAGGAGGGTCGACAGCCATGGAGAGGATGCTATCAGTGTGGGGACCATCATCACCACATCAGGAGTTGTTCCCTAACACCGCGTCAGGTTCGTTTTCAGAGAGGTCGTGGACGCGGAGGGTTCGCTCAGTGGGGACAGGTTGGCAGAGGAGTAGTTCAGCCAGTTGCAGGTAGGGGGGAGACACGAGAGTTTTCTTCTACTCATCGGGACGCGCAGGCTTCTAATGCAGAGTTTTCAGGTATTCTTAATTCGTATGTTCTTTTGATGCACTTGTTTGTTTTACACGCTTTGTGCCGTGGTTGGGCCGAGAGTCGTGTTAGCTAGATCAGCCGTTTGTTGTGTTAACTTCTGTCAGCGATTCTTTTGTTGCGCGACACGTGTTTCGGTCGTGTGCTAATCGGATAGGAGATAGAGATTCGTCCGTCGTTTTGATCCTTCTAGAGATGTTGGATTTGACGTTCTCCCGGGCACGGACTTGTTAGCTACGTGCTAGGCGTCTGTGGACTGCCGCGAGGAAACAGTAAGGTTTTGTTTTCCCGGCAAGTCAGTTCTTGTTGTGCAGGGGGACAGTGGTACCGCCTCTCACAGCTTGAATTCAACCTTTTTCGCTAGTCAGCTTTTGAGGAGAGGATGTCGAGGATTCTTGGCTTTCATTCGTTATACCGGAGCCACATTGGGATTGTTGGATATGGTACCTATCGTGCGAGGGTTTTCCGACGTCGGCGAAGCTTAGGGAGCTTAAGGATCAGCTGTAGAGTTGTTTGTTGGGGGGCTTGCGTGTCTGAGTGTTTCGCTTTGGGGAGCTCCTTTTCTGTTCGTCAAGAGAAGGACGATAGTTGAGGTTGTGTAATTGATGGATCATCAATTGAACCGAGTTACGGTGCGGATAGGTATCCTTTACCTCGCATTGACGATTTCTTCGATCAGCTCCAGAGTGCGAGACTTTTTTCTAAGTTTGTTTAGGATCGGGTCATCATTGGTTGCGGGTTCGGAGTGATGACATTCCGATGACTGCTTTTGCCCGTGTTACGGGCAGTATGTGTTTTGGTGGTGTCGTTGGACTCACCAATGCCCTAGCAGCATTCGTGGAGGTGATGAAGAAGATTTCTTCAGGCCGTTCCTCGATCGGTTATTGTTGTGTTATTGATGACTTTCTGGTCTATTCTAATGTGTCATGAGGAACAGGAGCAGCACTTGAGGATTTGTTTTGCAGACATTGGGAGAGCACCAGCTGTTTGCTGAATTCTCGGAGTGTTCCTTCAGGCTTGATTGTGTTGACTCCTAGGTCTTGTAGTTACGGGTGACGGTTTTCGTATGGTCCCGAGGAAGATCGAGGCCATACAGCTTTGGCCCATACTTATATCCGGGATGGAGGTCCGCAGATTTTTGGGCTTAGCTGGTTTTTACCGCCGTTTCGTACAGGATTGTTTGTGTATCGCTGCACCGTTGACTGAAATGACCGGAAAGGAGGTTCTTTTTCTTTGGACTGATGCATGTGTGAGGAGTTTTTCAGCAGTTGAAGACTCGGTTGACAACTGCACCAGTTCTTTCTTTGTTTTCTGGTTTGGGCGACTTTATTGTTTAACTGTGATGTTTCGCGAGTGGGGATCAATTTTTGCGTTGATGTGGTATTATAGAGTTATCGCTTTTTCTTCCCGGCGGTTGGAGGAAGTATGAGCAGGATATCCCACTCATGATCTGGAGATGGCCGCGGTGGTCGTGCGTTGGAGATTTGGAGACACTGCTTGTTCGGAGAGTCGTGCCAGATTTTCAGGGACTACCATAGCTTAATGTACATCTTCCTGCAGCGGGTTTTGATTGTTGAGACAGCGCCGTTAGGATGGAGCTTGTGGAGGATTGTGTTTGTGAGATCCTTTATTACCCGTAGCAAGGCAATTGTGGTAGCTGATGCTGGAGTCGTAGGCCCGGGGTTAGCTTGTTCCAGTTGTGCGCGGTTCTGAGACAGTTTTCTGCAGATTTGCAGTTCTTGTGCGATCGTTGAGTACTGCTTAAGTTCGCCTTTACTGAGGGGACAGCTTGCTCATGTCCGCTCCCGTCCATTTCTTTTCCTTAATCGTTTTCGTAAGGCACAGCTCGCCGATGCTCGTTCGTCTGAGATTCTTGAGCATACTCGGCTGGGTAAAGATTCGGAGTCCTTGATTTGTGACTAGGGTGTGCTATGTTTTGTTAGTGTATGCCCTAGAGGCCATTACTGTATCATACTAGTTTGTATATTACTTAATGGAAGCTTGGGATATTCACCTTGTATATACAATCTTGCTCAAAATAGTAGTATGCTACTTGGTTTGTTTCTACTTCAATGTGTACATGTATTTATTTTAGTATATCGCCTATACACATTAGTGGAGCTCTTAGAATCTTTGCTTGATTACCAGCGTTGTGATGGTAGTCACACTAGTGGGGCTGGGTAATCTATAAGCACATCCTTATGCAGGTCCCTGGTCGCAGGACTATCGAGACAGGGCATCGATACTCCGGAGTAGACTAGCGTGTGCGCTTCTCATCCCAGTGTGGGAGATGGTCTGTCCCACAGCCATCAGTACGTCGTACTTGAGAGAGTATGCGGGTGCTCGTTGGGTTACGAGTACACTGGACAGGACTCGTCGGGAACTGACTAGTTGGTATTATACCTATTGTCAGTTATCAGTTCCCAGGTGACATGAGTACAGCTTAGTCCGCTGACTTGACACTGTCACTTCGCCTCGAGTGTGTTCCCACTGTACTTTGATTACTACCCTACCACGGCTCAAAGGAGTCGTGCAAATAGGTGGTAGTTGGGTGCAGTCCCGAAGCACTTGGAGGCAGTGACGGTTAGACAGGATTCGTCACAGTCACAGGTACGTGATTGCAATGATTGCGGAGGACCTATACCGGTATGACAGTCTTACTCGAAGTGATAGTATGCTATCTGGTTTGCCTTTATCAGTCGTGTACATGTTCAGGTGACTGATTACATGTTACACTTTGATAGAGCCCTTAGGATCTTGCTTTACTACCAACAGTATGATGGCGATCATATACGTGAGAGTTGGGTAGTTTATACGCATATCCTTAATTGTAGTCCCTAGTCGTGGGAGTTTCGAGACAGGGCATCGATACTCCGGAGTAGACTAGTGTGTACAGTCGAGACCCCGACGAGGGGCGGTGGCCGGTCTCACAAGCCACTGGTGTCAGTTGGATCACCTAAGATGTATACAGGTGCTCATTGGGTTATGAGTACACCGGACAGGACTCGCCGGGAACCTGCTAGTTGGTATTATACATATCGTCAGATAGCAGTTCCCTGGTGACATGTGTACAGGTTGGTTCATCGACCTGAGGTCGTCATTTGTCTCGTGTGAGTTCCCACTGTGCTTTGATTTCTACCCTACCACGGCTCAAAGGAGTCGTGCAAACAGGTAGCTTTTGGGTACAGTCCCGAGCCATATGGAGGCACGTGAGCGGATCGGAAGGGGATTCGTCTCTCCCGGTATTGAGGGCGAGATCGTGCTGTGTCTAGGAGAGCCATTACACAAAGTCCATGGCCATGGCAGGAGATTTACTGGTAGGTACTCCAGTAGTTTCTCAGGGTGTTATTGGGCTACACTCCGACACGACTTATACTGCTATTGGGGGTCTGACGTTACTAGCCCCCTAGGCAGATATGCGATACTCATTGACGAACGGACCGGACTGTATATACATTGTCACTGTTAGGCTCAGCAGGGTTTCTGGATGAGTTCGCTCATCGGCCTCCCTTGAGTTCGCTCATCAGCCTCCCTTGAGGTCAGTCCATGGGCAGCCGTTACGCATAGCTAGTGCCGCTGACGGTTTGTGGTTAAACCCACTGCCAGGGTACTGACGAGTCATTAGAGTCCCCCACAGACAGTTTCCCAAGTTCGGGCGAAACGTTGTAGAGGCCGTATGGTTTTATGGCAGGGTTCGGAAAATGCACGTGCGTTTACGCACGTGTCGATTTTCGGACAAGTGATACTGGTCGGCTTTGGTTTAAGCCGGATCCGAGTATTATATTGAGTAGGTATAATATCTTTGTCTCAATTGCATTTGTATTCGGTCGTAATACAAATGCGGGTATATTTATACAGTTTCGCGGTTGTCCTGAAATTCGTTTCAGGATCACTTTTGGAAGTTGCCAGTTTCCAGTTTTCTATCAGCCGTCTTTTAAAATTCGGTTAAAGACGGATTTATCTTTTCTTCAGATGAGGTGAGTCAGTGTTCTAGAAGGTTCTAGATGAGGTGACTAGGATTAATTGGTGTTGAGTTTTCATTGGATGCATTAAAGGCTTGATGATGTGTTTAGTGATTCATGCTTTTTCATTAAAGCTTTTTGTTTTCCTTAGGATATTTTGAAGTGAGAAGCTTTCTCTTGTGGTCACCCCCCTCTCCTACGGTCACCTCCCTCTTGCTATATATGGCCGGCCCTCTCTCTCCTCTCTCTCACTCTCACTTGATGTTTCATTTTGGTTAGAAAAGATTATGATAGTATTCGGGGTGTATGGAATTTTACAGTTCATTTCATTCCATCACCCAATTCCCTCGGCAACTTCATTAACCGATTGTCCACGGATTTGGACGAAGTGAGACAAAGTCATCTACTCATTCTCTACATCATTCTTGGTCGTCTCTTTTAGCAAACTTGGCGATCGAGTTGCCTCAAGTCAGAGGCGGGAGCCCGTTTAAAGAATCGATCATGTGGTGCCACCTCGACGAAGGAATCGGAGATCGACGAGATCGGAGCAGCCGCAACGGAGCGTGGGATGATGGTTGAAGAACGAAGGACTCGGATCGTTCGGTATAACCTTTCTACACTCTTTACAGTTTGTTAGTTTATCAATAATGGCAGATCCGGGTTAAATTATACGATAGCGCCAGTTTAAAAGTTTTTGTTCCGCATTTGGCGTCTGTAGACGGCCGGGGCGCTAGTGTAGACTTACAGTGGTATCAGAGCCTCACCATTTTGCTATACTAACTTGTGCTAACGCGTTTAAAACATCGATCGAAACGAAAATCAAAAATCGCATTTTTCTAGCTTGACAGTTTCTGTTAATTTTAAAACTGGTCAAAATGACATTTGGACCATACCAGAAAATCAAGCAGGGTTTTTTAGGAATACTACAGAAATTCGACAAAGTGAGTCGACTGTTCCGCCGCGGATCCGCGGCCCAAGCATATGTTTTACACCCGCGCTAGTCCAGTCCCCGCCCTGTCGTTAGTTAAGTAACCTAACGAGTGATGACGGGACCCAGTGACGAATGCGGATGGCATATACGTACATTTTATTTTCGTTCTTTTCTGGTGTGATTGAATGATGGGACTGCATTGATTCTGATCAATGCAAAGTAAAACAAACCTGTATACAGTTGTTGGAACAATTTAAAAGGTGTTATTGCAAAGACGTTTCCTTTTGTTATGCATAGCGGTATTCAGTGGAATATCCTGCACCTCATTCGACGGGGCAAGGGCCGATATCCCTTCACCGGGACTGACCCCTTGGGCAGAAGTTTGCGTCAGCGTAATAACTTCACTATAGTCGATTACAAGTTTCTTTGCATAGCGGTATTCAGTGGAATATCCTGCACCTCATTCCACGAGGAAAGAGCCGAGATCCCTTTACCGGGAATGACCTCTTTAGCAAAAGGTTTTCGCCACTATATTTTAAAAAAAAAAAGCTATCAGGTTCCTTCAGCGATATCAAGTTCACTACGTTAAAGGTTTTTCGCCAAAAACCAGCCGTAGCCCTCCGTCGTTTCTTATGGATGGTCAGTAGTATTCAAGCTATGTTTGTTGGCATACGTCAAGGCATAGTGTTTGGTAGCTGCTGGGTATTCGTTTGTTGCATAGATAGATGAGTTGGTTTGGGACAGTCGTATTACCTTGTTGGCATACGTCAAGGGTATGTACGGGTGGGTTCAAATTAACAAGATAATGACGGGCAGAACTTGACATGTGACTTATGATTTGTTGACATACGCCAAGGTCATAAGAGCATGGGGCATAAATCATATCGGGAGTTTCTAAAGAAACTGAAACTTGCCAAGTATGCGCATACCATCTGGAGTATGAGTAACGTGGATGCATTCCATCACGTTATCATGCGATGAGAGTTGGATCCCGATTCCCACTGATGAGTTGGTTTACTCTTCGGGTGATCCTGATTGATTCTTCTTTAGGTTTGGAGGAGAATTTGACAGGACAGTGGGATGTTTCCGGATTAGATAAAGTGATGACCTTTCTGATCTAGGTTAGAGTGCACGCAGAGTGTTTCTTTTCTCTCTCTCTTTGGCAGCGACCTTTGACCGACCCTAGACTATGACTCAGTGACCAGGTTGACCGAACCTTCTTAAAATACTGGCTTTTTGGATTGTCTGAGTTGCATAAGTCATTGCCACTCCTTCTTTTACCCATTGCATTTCTCAGAACACCCGTATTACTACGGATATCCACTTCCATTGGATAGATCCATCGTATGGTTATATACGAACTCGAAGGGACTTCTTCGAGGATGGATCCAGGTTCAGGAGAAATAGAATTGGTTTATTCAGTTGTCTTTTATTATCACCTTCTCTCAGGTTGCGAGAGATCCTTGGTTTAGGAGAGTACACCTATTATGCTTATTGGATAGTCTTATTCCAAACCATAGGCTGGTGCCGAAAGGTAGGGAATGAAGAAAACCAATTAGCCTAAGTAGGGTGTGCAGAAGGTAATATGTAAATACAAAATAAAGGGATTAGAAAGAGGGCAAAGTAAATTGCGACTGATATCATTCACGACCAAAACCGCGTACTTCATCGCCATTCCTATTTCACCTTTAAAGGAATAAGGTATTATTCAGTTGTCTTTTATCATCACCTTCTCTCGAGATGCGAGTACTCCTTGGTTTAGGAGGGTACACCTATTATGCTTACTGGATAGTCTTCTTCCAAACCATAGGCTGGTGCCGAACGGTAGGGAATGAAGAAAACCATTTAGCCTAACGATGGTGTACAGAAGGTAACGACTAAAGACAAATAAAGGGATTTGGAGAGATGGCAATAAAATATACGGTTGAAGTCATGAATTGGATTATGGAAGAGGCATTGCTATGATTACCAGGATACCCCTACGAAACATTTTCATGTTTCAGTGCATTGTTAAAAGAAAAACTGTTTTTCCCGATTAGACACTTACTCCAAGGGTATGTATTTACCAGGTTTCATTCTCATATCTGTATGGTTTTACAGATGATGAGTGGGAGTAAGATATTGGGAATTAGGTGATCATCCTCATTATATCGGAATTCGTTGTAATTGGTGATATTTGAGGAAATCGCCAGGGTACAGTTTTCCACCGACAACGCACAAGTTTTGAGTTGTTTAACTCAGCGGACTTATACAGAGTATTGTATGTTGTCCAGTGTCAATCAGGATAAAGGGGTAGGTCCTCGTCCTATGTTCTGTTTACTTATAACTTCTCCAGTATTTAGACGAGTGTTTCGTAGAAATACAAGGTCTAAGTTTTGAGAAGTTGTGGGTATAAGAATAAAGTAGAGAACCAGGTATCACAAGTATCGGGATTCTTCAAAGAGATCGAAGATGTAGATTTTTGTGATTGGTATTCAGATGATAGTGATGGTTTTGAGAAACGTGTTTCTCTTTCAGGTTGCTCATAATTGGAAGGATTCCTAAGTTGAGTAATGCTGATTAGCCTCTTTCCATTAAGTTGATATGCACTGGAGACAGTTGCATGATTTGAATCTGGTTCCAATTAAATAAGTGCCAAAGTTTCTATATTGGATATAGAATAGTTCGTACCTTAAAAGATGTTAAGGTACGGGGAGTTGTCCAGCTTATGCTTAAAACCAGACACTGGATAACTCAGGGCACATTTCTGTAATGGGTGTTTGTGGGTTGACCCTGGCTATGACGAGGGTTGATATTCTACCATTTGGAAGATCAATAGTGATATTGTTCTTGACTCGCCACAGTTTTAGTAAAAATGGATCTTTTTCAGAAAACAGTAGTGGGAGTATGGTAGAACTGGAAGTGATTCCAGAACCGTGAACGATTACGGAAAGTTTAATAGGACCTATATATTCAATCAGGTTTGACATTCCATTAGCTACTCCGCAGGTATGGTAGGTAACCTCAGACGCCCGAGAGGTACTTCGGTAGCCTCAGAGACGGTGACAGGGAGGTTCTTATCTACCAAGACTTGACACTACTGTTGTTCCAGGATATGAGACCCGGTAGGAGGGTTGTCGTAGTCAGTGGGAGCAGCGGAAGCATAGTGGGCAAGATGCTTATATCTATTTATAGACTTGAGCAGTTATAGCGGAGATAGATCATCTAATTTTGATGTGACAGTCATGGGTTTGACTTCAATCAGAATAGGGGATGGATCAGTTAAGAAGGTAGTAGGGTGTGATGTCATGGTATCTGGATGACATACACAGAGTAGGAAGTAAAATTCCTATACTACGATCGGTTGAACTTTGGTCGTCACACAGTTGTTTCTCCAGACAGGATATGGATATAATATTTGACATTCTGGTTTCTAGATCTATGGTTTTAGATCTGGATTTGGGTAGTTTCCCAATGTGGGTACTTTGACAGATATTCTAATGGTTTTTGGAATAGTTGACTCCTAGCATGGTGGTGTACCTGCAGGTGATGGAGTCACCCTCTCTAAAGGTGTCTTACAGACTAAAGGGGAGAGGGATGTGCATGATTGGCAGATCACTTGCTTAGGTAATTGAGTCAATCATGAGATGTCAAGTACCACACCAAATGTTGGTTTTGCACTAGATGCAATAAGTTTGTATTAATCCAATCCTGGAGAAATATAAGGAAGCAGTTTTAGAACATAAGTACATGTTCTACGGATTTGATGACGGCAGCCTCCTTCGGGAGACGGTTATCATTCCAGGCTTCAAAGGTGACATGGATGACAAAGTGATTGTCAGAGTTATAGTTTTGCCCCCTGACGAAGAGGGACAGTATTATGGACAGGTGGTCCAAGAGGATACTGTGGGTGGCATGGTGCCCGATACTGATTAGGTTCAGTGATCGATCCAGTCTAAGAAGTTTGGATTTGGAGTTCATTTATGAACTAGGTCCCATCAGATATCCAGACATATTCTAAGACAGGTATTACTCAATTCGGGAGATGGCTTTCTCCGCGAACTTGAGATTAAGAGAGATATAGAAAGAAATTTCTAGGCGGATCCACTCACTAAGGCTATTTCTCGAACACAATAGTTTTACAAACGGGCTTTGTGATACTGCTTAGTAGAGAAGTTGGGTGTTGGTTTCACACGGGCTGTGAGTACGCAACATCGCAATAATTAGCCTTGAGTGCAAGTGAGAGATTGTTGGAGATAGTGCCCTCATAGTCAATTATTGGATCACAGGTACGTGATTGCAATGATTGCGGAAGACCTATACCGGTATGACAGTCTTACTCGAAATGATAGTATGCTATCTGGTTTGCCTTTATCAGTCGTGTACATGTTCAGGTGACTGATTACATGTTACACTTTGATAGAGCTCTTAGGATCTTGCTTTACTACCAACAGTATGATGGCGATCATATACGTGAGAGTTGGGTAGTTTATACGCATATCCTTAATTGTAGTCCCTAGTCGTGGGAGTTTCGAGACAGGGCATCGATACTCCGGAGTAGACTAGTTGTACAGTCGAGACCCCGACGAGGGGCGGTGGCCGGTCTCACAAGCCACTGGTGTCAGTTGGATCACCTAAGATGTATACAGGTGCTCATTGGGTTATGAGTACACCGGACAGGACTCGCCGGGAACCTGCTAGTTGGTATTATACATATCGTCAGATAGCAGTTCCCTGGTGACATGTGTACAGGTTAGTTCATCGACCTGAGGTCGTCATTTGTCTCGTGTGAGTTCCCACTGTGCTTTGATTTCTACCCTACCACGGCTCAAAGGAGTCGTGCAAACAGGTAGCTTTTGGGTACAGTCCCGAGCCATATGGAGGCACGTGAGCGGATCAGCAGGGGATTCGTCTCTCCTGGTATTGGGGGCGAGATCGTGCTGTGTCTAGGAGAGCCATTACACAAAGTCCATGGCCATGGCAGGAGATTTACTGGTAGGTACTCCAGTAGTATCTCAGGGTGTTATTGGGCTACACTCCGACACGACTTATACTGCTATTGGGGGTCTGACGTTACTAGCTCCCTAGGCAGATATGCGATAGTCATTGACGAACGGACCGGACTGTATATACATTGTCACTGTTAGGCTCAGTAGGGTTTCTGGATGAGTTCGCTCATCGGCCTCCCTTGAGTTCGCTCATCATCCTCCCTTGAGGTCAGTCCATGGGCAGCCGTTACGCATAGCTAGTGCTGCTGACGGTTTGTGGTTAAACCTACTGCCAGGGTACTGACGAGTCATTAGAGTCCCCCACAGACAGTTTCCCAAGTTCGGGCGAAACGTTGTAGAGGCCGTATAGTTTTATGGCAGGGTTCGGAAAATGCACGTGCGTTTACGCACGTGTCGATTTAAGGACAGGTGATACTGGTCGGCTTTGGTTTAACCCGGATCCGAGTATTATATTGAGTAGGTATAATATCTTTGTCTCAGTTGCATTTGTATTCGGTCGTAATACAAATGCGGGTATATTTATACAGTTTCGGGGTTGTCCTGAAATTCGTTTCAGGATCACTTTTGGAAGTTGCCAGTTTCCAGTTTTCTATCAGCCGTCTTTTAACATTCGGTTAAAGACGGATTTATCTTTTCTTCAGATGAGGTGAGTCAGTGTTCTAGAAGGTTCTAGATGAGGTGACTAGGATTAATTGGTGTTGAGTTTTCATTGGATGCATTAAAGGCTTGATGATGTGTTTAGTGATTCATGCTTTTTCATTAAAGCTTTTTGTTTTCCTTAGGATATTTTGAAGTGAGAAGCTTTCTCTTGTGGTCACCCCCCTCTCCTATGGTCACCTCCCTCTTACTATATATGGCCGGCCCTCTCTCTCCTCTCTCTCACTCTCACTTGATGTTTCATTTTGGTTAGAAAAGATTATGATAGTATTCGGGGTGTATGGAATTTTACAGTTCATTTCATTCCATCACCCAATTCCCTCGGAAACTTCATTAACCGATCGTCCACGGATTTGGACGAAGTGAGACAAAGTCATCTACTCATTCTCTACATCATTCTTGGTCGTCTCTTTTAGCAAACTTGGCGATCGAGTTGCCTCAAGTCAGAGGCGGAGCCCGTTTAAAGAATCGATCATGTGGTGCCACCTCGACGAAGGAATCGGAGATCGACGAGATCGGAGCAGCCGCAACGGAGCGTGGGATGATGGTTGAAGAACGAAGGACTCGGATCGTTCGGTATAACCTTTCTACACTCTTTACAGTTTGTTAGTTTAGCAATAATGGCAGATCCGGGTTAAAGTATACGATAGCGCCTGTTTAAAAGTTTTTGTTCCGCATTTGGTGTCTGTAGACGGCCGGGGCGCTAGCGTAGACTTACACTTGGGTGGGGTATTGGCTATTCACCGCGACCGTGTAATCTGTTTTTCGTTACAAGCTCGTGCGAATTACAGATTCCTAGTATATCCAATGTATTCATCTATGATCTGAAATGTTTATCAATGCAGTATATCTATATATGATATTATTTAGGCGTTGCTTATGTTTTACAGCCGAGCTAGCCCAGCCCCCGCTCTGTCGTTAGTTAAGTAACCTAACGGGTAATAGCGGGGCCCAGTGGCGAATGCGAATGGCATAAGCGTACGTCATATTTTGGTTGTTTTCTGCAATGGTAGGATTAATTAATGGGACGCATTAAAAGAACTAATGCAAGAATATCACGCATTAAAAGAACTAATGCAAGATAATAAACCAAGTTAAAGTCGTTGGAACACTTTCGAAAAACCACTCGGTTCTTTTCAAAACCAACTTTTAAATGCGGAGCTTGAGCCACTCCTTTTAAAAGCTATCTCGTTCCATCGACTATATCAAGTTCACTACGTTCACGGTTTTGCCAAAACCATTCGTAGCCTTCCATCGTTTCGTATGAATATTCAATAGTATTCAAGCTGTGTTTGTTGACCTTCGTCAAGGCATAGTGATTGGTAGCTGTTGGGTATTCATATGTAGCATAGATAGATGCGTTGGTTTGGGACATTCGCATTACCTTGTTGACCTTCGTCAAGGATATATACGGGTGGATTCAAATTAACCTGGATAATGACGGGAAGAACTTGACATGTGACTTATGATTTGTTGACCTTCGTCAAGGTCATAAGAGCATGGGGCAAAAATCCACATCGGGAGTTTCATAAGTACTGAAACTTGCTAGATTTGCATACCATTTGGAGTGTGATGATTATGGTAGGATTCCTTCAGTTTCGTCACGCGATGATATTTGGATCCCGATCCTACTGTGAGTATATGCTACTCCTCGGGAAATTTCTCACTAAACGATCAATGCTATAAACCTAGTAGGTGCCTAGAAAGGTGTTAGCGGGGCTACGCCCCCAGGGAAAAGAGGTTATTTAATTAAGGAACTTCGTGAAAGCGTTGGAAAACCTCCCTCGAAGTACCGACACCGTCCTGGCTGAACGGTTAAGCAAGTATTGTGCGGTGGGATTGATCCCGACTAATTCTTCCTTTATGGTTTGAGGAGGGATTCGAGAAACAGTGGGAGCCATCCTGTTTAGACAAACTAAAAACCACTCTAAACTTGCAAGAGCATCATGCTGAGTGTTTCTTCTTCTCTCTCCTAATTGCAGCGACCAATCGACATGACTGGACTTAAGTTACTTCTAGATAAAAATATACTGACAGGGCCAAACTACAAAGATTGGCTCAGGAATGTCAAGATGGCAATCACTTACGACAAGCTGGGGTATCTTCTTACCACCAAAGCTCCCCCTGTCCCTGGTCCCACTTCCAGCGTCGCGGATAAGGAAATCCGCAAGACTTGGGAGATTGATAGCGCGAAGGCCAAGTGCCTCGTACTTGCCTCGATGGACAACGAACATCAGAGGAGGCACGAGAATATGGACCTTGAATCCATATTTCTCCATACAAAAGAACTATATGGAGAGCAATCTCGTATCGCAAGATACGAAGCGTCGAAAAAGTTATTTTCGGCAAAGATGGCCGTCGGATCATCAGTAGCCGAGCACGTGCTAAAGATGATCGGCTACATTGAAGAGCTCGCGGACCTAGGGACCACATTGGAGAGTGAGCTCTATACGGACATAGTTCTCCAGTCCCTTCCTTCCACTTACGCCCAGTTTATACTGAACTTCAACTTGCAAGAAAAAGAAGTTGAACTTTCAGAGCTCCTCAACATGCTGAGGAGCACAGAGGGCACCCTACAGAAAAGTAGGGAAACATCCACTTTGTTTGTAGGAGGATCATCTTCTTCTAGGTCCAAGGCGAAAGCCAAGGGAAAGAAGAAGAAAGCCCCCGCCAAACCAAGGGGCGGTGTTAGTAAAGTGGATACGAAGGGAAAAGCTTAAGCAACAAAGAAAGCGGGGAAGCTTGTGGATAAGGAAGAATGCTTCTATTGTCATAAGAAAGGTCACTGGAAGAATGATTGCAGGGCTTGGAAAGCCAGAACACAGGAATTGAAGCAGGTTGCAGCTTCAGCTTCAGGTGTGTATGTTATTGAAAACTGTCTTTCAATAAACTCTACTTCCTGGGTATTGGATACCGAATCAGGATCTCATATCTGTAATTCTTTGCAGGCGTTGAGAAACCGTAGGGTTTTGAAGGAAGGTGACATGGCCCTCAGAGTTGCGAACGGAGCTAGCATGGATGCTAAAGCCGTGGGGGACTATCACCTGGGAATGTCAGATGGACATGTTTTGGTTTTGCGTAATTGCTTTTTTGTACCCAACGAAACTTGTAATATCATTTCTGTATCTTTAGTTTCTAAAGAAGGTTATGAATTTGCGTTTGTAAGCAATGTTGTAAACATTCACCTTAATCAAGTTCTGATTGGGTCAGGTACATTGGGTATTGGTATATACGTATTAAACCAACCACAGATTTTCAATGTCCAGAATACACACAAAAGAAAGTCTCCGGAAATAAATCAGACTTTCTTGTGGCATTGTAGACTGGGTCACATCAATGAGAGAAGGTTGACTAAGTTACATTCAGAAGGATATTTGAATGCGTTTGAATATCAATCGTATGCCACTTGTCAATCCTGTCTCAAAAGAAAGATGGCAAAGACTCCGTTTACTGGACATGGAGTAAGAGCGAGCGAGCTCTTGGGACTCGTACACAGTGACGTGTGCGGTCCAATGTCTACACATGCGCGAAGCGGTTATTCTTACTTCATTACTTTTACGGATGACTTCTCAAGGTACGGTTATGTCTTCTTAATGAAACATAAGTCCGAAGCCTTTGGAAAATTCCAGGAGTATAAGAATGAAGTAGAAAAACAAACCGGCAAAAGTATTAAGATTCTAAGATCGGATCGAGGTGGAAAATACTTAAGTGCCGAGTTCCTGGACTATTTAAAAGAGAACGGAATTCTCTCTCAGCTTACTCCTCCATACACCCCACAACATAATGGTGTATCGGAGAGACGGAACCGGACCCTATTGGATATGGTACGGTCCATGATGAGTAACGCTGAGTTACCGTGATCATTCTGGGTATATGCACTAGAAGCAGCTGCGTATCTCTTGAACAAGGCTCCCACCAAGACTGTGCCTACCACCCCATATCAGATGTGGACTGAGAAGAAACCCTGTCTTAAGTATCTTAAGGTATGGGGATGTCCAGCTTTTGTAAAAAAGCAGCATGCGGACAAGCTTGAGGCATGTTCAGTACAGTGTAAGTTTGTGGGATACCCAAGGAACTCAAGGGGGTATCTTTTCTATTCCGCTGAGGAACAAAAGGTTTTTGTTTCTCAGCATGCCCGCTTCTTGGAAACTGAGTTTTTGGAAACCCAGATAAGTGGGAGCACAATAGAACTGGAAGAAGTTCCAGAACCACAGACTATTACTGAAAGCTTAGTGGAACCAGAGGGTTCAAAAGAACAGGACATTCCTACGCCGCTCCACAGGAGTAGTAGGCAGACTCATCCGCCCGAGAGATACTAGGGTTTTCTCATAGACGGGGATAGAGAGGACTGCCAGATCGAGGCCTTTGCTGACTCCAGCTTCCAGAGTGACAAGGATGATTCCAAGTCCATGTCGGGTTTTGTCTTTACCCTCAATGGAGGGGCGGTGTGTTGGAAGAGTTCCAAACAGAAAACCGTTGCAGACTCGACGATGGAAGCGGAATACATCGCTGCATCTGATGCCGCAAAAGAAGCTGTTTGGATGAGGAAGTTCTTGAATGAACTTCAGGTGGTTCCGTCCATTGTTGATCCAATACCTCTGTATTGCGACAACAACGGGGCGATAGCTTTAGCGAAGGAACCCAGGTCCCATCAGAGATCCAGACACATCTTGAGGCGGTATCACCTGATCAGGGAGATCGTGGATCGCCAGGAGATCGAGGTTCGGAGAGTCGCTTCAGAAGATAACACTGCAGATCCATTCACCAAGGGCTTGCCCCAGACTCAGTTCGAGCGGCTGATCGAGATGATAGGTCTTCGATACGCCAGTACATGGCCTTAGTGTAAGTGGGAGATTGTTAGTGTATATGCCCTAGAGGCCATTACTGTATCATACTAGTTTGTATATTACTTAATGGAAGCTTGGGATATTCACCTTGTATATACAATCTTGCTCAAAATAGTAGTATGCTACTTGGTTTGTTTCTACTTCAATGTGTACATGTGTTTATTTTAGTATATCTCCTATACACATTAGTGGAGCTCTTAGGATCTTTGCTTGATTACCAGCGTTGTGATGGCAGTCAAACTAGTGGGGCTGGGTAATCTATAAGCACATCCTTATGCAGGTCCCTGGTCGCAGGACTATCGAGATAGGGCATCGATACTCCGGAGTAGACTAGCGTGTGCGCTTCTCATCCCAGTGTGGGAGATGGTCTGTCCCACAGCCATCAGTACGTCGTACTTGAGAGAGTATGCGGGTGCTCATTGGGTTACGAGTACACTGGAAAGGACTCGTCGGGAACTGACTAGTTGGTATTATACCTATTGTCAGTTATCAGTTCCCAGGTGATATGAGTACAGCTTAGTCCACTGACTTGACACTGTCACTTCGCCTCGAGTGTGTTCCCACTGTACTTTGATTAGTACCCTACCACGGCTCAAAGGAGTCGTGCAAACAGGTGGTAATTGGGTGCAGTCCCGAAGCACTTGGAGGCAGTGACGGTTAGACAGGATTCGTCTCTCCCGGTATGGGGGTTGACATCACGCTGTGTCTAGGAGAGCCATTACAGGAGTAGTCCCAGGCCAGGGCAATCGAGATATACTGGTAGGCTTCCAGTGTTATCTCAGGGTGTTTTGGGCTTCACTCCGACACGACTTGTACCGGTACTGGGGGACTGACGTTTACCGCCCCATAGGCCCGCCATGCGATGTATCAGACGAACAGACCGGACTGTACCGAGATTGTCACATTCAGGCTCAGTAGGAGTTCAGATGGGTTTCGCCTCGTCAGTCTTCTTGTCGGCATTACCTGGGGACCGTTACGCACAGCTAGTGCCGCTTGCGGTCTGTGGTTAAACCCACTGCCAGCGTAGTGTCGAGTCTTTAGAGTCCCACACAGAAAGCTTTTCGCCTTTAGGCAAAAGAGTAGAGGTCGCATGGTTTTGCGACAGGTCGCATGGTTTTGCGACAGGGTTCGGTCACATCCGTGCACTTGTGCACGTACTGTGTCCGGACAGTTTGCACTAGCGGGCTTTGGTTTAAGCCAGATCCTAGTGTACGTATTGGGATTGGATTTATCCAGTTTGCATTCGTGTTCCTCAGAACGCGGATGCGGGTGTGTATGTACAGTTGACGGGGAGACAAAGGCAGCGGATTCTCATTAGGGTTGTTGACAGTTGACCGTTGACTATTGACTTTTTGCTCAACCCTAATGAGAATATGATATATGATTAACAATTATACTAATTAAGTATTATGGTGACATGGTTGTTGACTTGTTGACTTTGTTGACTTGTTGACTTTTGTTGACTTGTTGACTTTGTTGACCGGTTGACTAGGCTTGACTAGTTGACCATCATGATAACCATAGCCATCATTTCATGGCAAAGACTTTTGCTTGCTTACTCATTTGTGCAAAATGAGTGCATGAAATGATATGGTTATGGTTGCTTCAACCATCACATAACACTTGATTGGTATGATGAGTTATCATTGTTTTGGATTATGAGAGAGTGAAAGACAAAAGAAAGGCCCATTCTCACTTGACCATTCTCTCTCTTGTTCTTGAGATCTCTTGCTCTTGCTTTCACCCTCTTCCTCTTGCTCCCTCTCTTGATTCTATGGTTCACTTGTCTCATGAGTTGAGAACCAAGAACCATAGATAAAATCCCATACAAACTCTTCTCTACTCACTCTAGTTCACAAGGTTTAGCAAACCGAGTGAACTAGTTTCTTCAAAGTTCGAAGAAGGAGCCAAAGGTTGGAGCTTTCAGGTGGATCTATCTTCGGCGTAAGGAGACGACGGGAAGAAGCCGATCCGGACCACCATCGGAGTTTGAAGACGAAGGAGTTCAAGACAAGAAAGGTATAACCCCCTAACCGAGTAGTTAGCAACTCGTAGTTAGGTTGTTAGTTAGAAGTTTAACAAAGATCCGGGTTATAAGTCCATGTTACCACCTCTATAAAAATCGTTTTTTATCAAATTCCGCATGCCCGAAAGTACCGGGAGATGTAGCATGGACTTACATGTTTAAGGACGTGTTTGTGTGTACCTGATACTGTTGGGTTGAGACGCGAGATCCTAGAGCCGGCACATCGGTCAGCTTACTGTGTTCATTCAAGTTCCACCAACATTTGACGTGACATGTAAGATAGTTACGGGTGGGCAGGGATAAAGAGTGAAGTTTCATATTTCGTTTTGAGGTGTCTGTCTTGTTGTGAGCTAAGGTTGAGCATCTGAGACCGGCTGGAGAGTTGCAACCTTTAACTGTTCCATCGTGGGAATGGGAGCAGATATCCAAGAATATTCGTTATGGTGTCTACCCAGGTTTTGTCAGGGTGTGACTCCATTTTGGTGTTTGTTGTCCGGTTATGCTCAGTTTGCTCAGTTGTTCTTTGTTTAGCTTGTGCGTTTGTACGGAGTTCCATCATGCGTTGTATCCAATAGAGGCACCCTGTTCGCTTGCCATCTTGGGCAGGAGCTTCAGGAAGCCTTGGGTACTGGTTGAGCTTTAGCTCCATTTTTCCATCCGCAGGATGATGGTTTTGTAAGAGCGGGCTATACCGACTCTGGAGGATATGCTTGTGCATATGTACTAGTTGTTGTTGGCAGTTGGGACCGTCACTTGCCATTGTTAGGGTTATCCTTCGATAGCTGTTATCAAGAGACATTCCAATTGGCAACCTTTAGGTTTTGTTTGGTAGGTCGTGTCGATCGCCAGTCTGTTTTTCTGACTCTGTGTGAGTACGATTTTTGGACCCCAGCTAGCCTAGAGACTTCGGAGATGATCCAGTTGGTTCAGGTCAGGATGAGAGTAGCCTAGTGCAGACAGAGGTCTTATGCCGACCGTGGTGGTCGCAGACTTGAGTTCGCAGTGGGTGATCATGTATTCCTGCGAATTTTTTCGATGAATGACGTGTTGAGTTTCGGGAAACTTATCCCAGGATTGTAGGTCCTTTTGAGATACATAAAGCGAGTTAGTTCCGTTGCCTATAATGTGGCACTTCCGCCCAGATTATTGAGTATTCACCCCGTATTCCTTGTGTTGATACTTCGCAAATACCTTCGTGAACTTTCTCACATGATTCTGCACCAGAACATTTAATTTGGACGCGATCTTTTCGTTCACCGGCAGCCAATTGTGTTAGTGGTTCGGCAGGTGGAGAAACTTCGGTCAAGGGTCTTGCCATCTGTGGAGGGTTTTCTTGGACGTAGCCGTATAGTGTGGTGATCACTTGGAAGGCTGCGAGCGAGATTTGGGAGTCTGTACTCATCTCCTTGAAGGTACGCTTAGTATGAATTTTAAATTCGGGGAGATTGTAACGCCTTAGATTTCGGTTAGTGTTAGTTTAGACGTTAATGCGGGTTTTTGGTAAAAACTTTACCAATTCGGGTTCCTCACATTTTATAACATTTAATTAATAATTTATTTTTATTTTTTATGGCACGCACGCACGTATGCACGTTTATGTGAGGGTTTGTTTGTGTTAATCTAGATTAGTGACCTTAACAACTTAACCTAATCTAATCCTTTACTTTATCCTAATCCTTTTTTAATCTAATCCTTAACCAAATCTCTTGATATTTGTGTGAGAAGAGAGAGATATTTGTTTTAGAGAGAAGAGGTGGCATGGTGTGTGTGAAAGCATTAATGGTGAATTAATGAATGGGTACACTCACCTCTTACTCTCACCTCTCTCTTTCCCTTTATCTTTTCCTTCTCCCTTTCTCTCACACTCATTTCCTTCTCATTTTTTCATCTCTCTCTCATCTCCACTGAACACTATCATTTCCTACACAAACTTCACCAAATATTCACAAAAACTCACAAAAATCAAATCTTTGGACTTGTTTTGCCTCTTGGATGCCTTGGAGCTTGGAAAGCTAGGGTCTTTGAGTTTTTTTGGTTAGGTAATGATCTCTTTTTGTTAAGTAGGTGTTTATAGTGTAGCGTAGCTTGTTAGTTTCTGTTTTGAACGCGTTATGTATCGTTTCGGCTAAATATCGTATTTTTAGTATTGTTTTTGGGTCTCGGACGATCTGCTATCAAACCAGGTAATTGTTGCAAAAGTTCCCATCACAGTGACCTAGTGTAGTGACCTAGAACCTATCCTCAAAGTACAAACCCATTTTCTTCTTGGACTGCCGCAAATTTATTGCTTCTGGCAGCAATTTGCGGCCAGACTAGGGAGTTTGGGTGTGGATTTTGGTGTAGGAGTCTCTTGGGTTGTATATGGTCTCAAGGTACTTGCAACTTTTACAGATTGTTAGTATAGAAAAATCTGGGACAACTTGCTTGTTTTCTTGTGTTTCGTTTCACGCGTTACGTTATCCGATACGGTACATGTTCTGTGTTCTGTTGCTCTTGAGTTGGTTTCATAGTGTCGCTATGCACGTTAGCTAGAATACGAACACTTGAGAGTATGTTTTGTGTTGTCGCGTTGGTCCGCGTAGTGTGTACGTGTTTTGGGTCTATTGCTAATATATACTTTCTTTGTTGTGTTATGTTTTAGGTTCGCAGAAGGGACTTCGGGCGCTGCGAAGAAGGGGAAACAGGTGGTTGGCTTTACTTAGCCAAGAGCATTGGTGAGTAGATTTAGCATCTACAGGGGAATCGCCCACATGGCGTTATGCGTCTGGGCTAGAGATGTTATGTTATTGTCTCATATTCTATTGCATATATAGAGTTGCGCATACACATTATCGCTTAGTTATTGTTGTGCTTTGACTAGTATCCTTAGGACACTGCACTATTATTGACGGCTTATGTTGCACGAGCACTGATTGTATGCCACACACACCGTCAATAATTGCCATGACACGCACAACACCCATACTTATATGATATTGTTTGGTTAAAGACATTGAGACATTGATTCATATTTCTTGTTGCATATGACATATAGCATACCTGTATACCTACATGCTTACACATATGCCTTGGCATGCTTAGATGCTAGTTACCTGTATATCTATATGGTATTGTACCATTAGTGATAGGTATATTTCACACATAATGGCATAGCTACATGCATACCTTTTTTACATACTTCACTTATACCTAGAGGGTATATTACATCATTACTGATGGGTAGATACATATACCTTGCTATACCTTTACGTTTACATATATATCTGGCTATAGCTACATGTTTACTTTTTTTGATGTTATATAGACTTAGAGAAATTTGGAACCACATGATTTATACTTTGACTTGTTGCAGTTAAATAGCGGCTTTCCCTTTATATGCTTACATTACAGTTTTATGGTGCGTATATTTTATTCATGGATTTTCGCATTGAGATATGGATTTTTCATGATATTTTATGGATTTAAGGATCGTGGTAGTTTCATGAAATTATGCATCATTTGAAAAACGCGGTTTCTCTTGTTATGATATTTTAACAGCCACCATGAGTTTTATCGGTTCTGATATATATATCCCTTGCGAGGAGCGTCATGGGCCGTGTGAGGGTACATGGTGGGGCCCGGAGGTACCCCGACGCAAGAAAGGGATAGTCGATATAACATGCCGATGAGGCCTGACAGGGGAACCAAACCTGCCGGTGACAGTACCTATGACTCGGCGGTTATCGTGGGGATATCGACGGGAGTCATGTACGTATGGATACGTCGAAGGACGAGGGTCGAAGCTGGGCACTCGGGTTTTCGGATAGCGTATGATACATACCGATCAGGGTGCCAGTCGTGGTGACAGCACCTGATAGATCAGCTTTTATGTGTCGATGCTAGACACTTGTTTTCATGATATTTTTACTCCTAAGTATATATAACAGAGGAATGGGACGCTGTTATAAATGCATATATATATATATATATATATATTAGTGGAATAGGACGCTAATATATATGTATACATATCAATTCATATACATCATCATACCTATTTATGCAAATATACTTTTCAGGATATAGGAGATTCACTTGATATTGGATTAAGGATATTTAAGATTCACTTGATATTATATTCAGGATATATGAGATTCACTTGGTATTGGATAATGGATATATGAGATTTACTTGATTTTGTTCATTCAGGATATATGAGATTTACTTGATATTGTACATTCAGGATTTGTGAGACTTACATGATATGAGAGCCAATTTAGGGGCTGATTTGAGGAAATTCGGATTTGGATTGTCTTGATGGACTTTGGTCCTACCACGATGTCTGGATTCCGTGGAAAATGACATGTTTGATCCCATACTTCGCATTATTATTTGTGCACTGCTTCATGTATTAGTAGTACCTGATAGAGAACCTTTCATGACTGTTGCATTTACATAGTCTTACATGCATTTCTTCATGTATTAGTAGTACCTTTCATGATTGTTGCATATATACATTTTCATATTATTGCTTCGTGTATTAGTAGTACCTGCTAGTGTACCTTTCATGACTGTTGCATTCATATGACCTTTTATTGTTATGAGTTAGTATATGTTTGATTCCCGCTGTACGTGCATACTTGCGATTACCTGCATATGTTATTTACTATTCACGAGTTGGCAACTCACCCCCGTTGTGCCACAGTGTTTTGCAGGTTGTTTCCCCAGAGTAGTCGAGGCAGGCTATTCATCTATCTTATTATCTTTTGTTGCGGATACCGCTTCGGCTCACAGTGTGCAGTTTTTCTTTAGGTGGGTTTTGTGGTTATCCGTTATGTTCATTATATATTCGTTGTATCCTGTACTCTCCATCTACCATTATCTTGTATGACTTAGAGACTTGATGTGAGAACGATTTTGTATATTTTGGTGACTTGGATATCTTTTATGCAGTTTTATTTGTATCGTCTTTTATTTCTTCGCTTCGACGTCGTATATCTATTATGGTGGTTGTTTTCTGCCTTTGGGAGTGTATTTGCTCCCGTTTGGGGATGCTTTACTTATATTTATGTTGTACCCATTTTTGGTGTTAGTTTTTACAAAGTAGGTGCTGCCAAAATTTTAAAGGAAATAAAGTTGGACTTTTAAAGAATTTGGGTTGAGATTTCAATGGTTTTGAAAATGCTATTAATTCTTTATACTTTTGATTGTTTAGTTTGCTGGGTTTTAGTCTTACTTAAATTACGTTACGCCTGTAGACGTTGCATAGTTTAAGGGCCGTCACGTGCCAAGTTCGGGTCGTAAAACGAGAAAACTAAACCGTTTAATAATTTGAGTGAAGGAAAATTTGTTTAAAAGCAAGTGGTTTTAACAAATAAGTGGCATTAAACATTTAAAAGCAATATCATATTTTCCCGAAAATTTTGGCAGAGTCTCCTTTATTAATACTGGCCCCGAAACGGGTACAATACATGAAATACATATAAATAATGAATAAGGCATCCCTAAGCGGGAGCTAGCTCTTCGCCAATGACGGAATCACAACCACATGCAATATGTAAATAACAAGTGCACAATAAGCATCTGAAAGCAAGAATAAGACAATACCACATCGGCTCAAGTGATCATCGACACCAAACCACAAATACAAATTTCACGAATCTCACCGTCTAGTCAAATATACAAGGATAAAAGTGGTAGATATGGTAGATGGAGTACACTGGATACAATAATAATACAAGGTGGAAACAAATATCCTCGCAACCCAACTACGAGCAATGCCGCAAGTCCAATCAAAAGGAACAAAATGAGGAAGTGCGCCCGCCGCTACTGTGCTGACGGGTCGGACCTGCAAAATACTGTGGCACAACGGGGGTGAGTTTCCAACTCGTGAGTAGTAAGTAACATCTAATAAGGCTATTGTAAGCTTGCACGCAATTTCGTCACAGCCTACATGTACTAATATGATGCGATACACTAGTATGTATGCAACATGAATGCTTAATCAACACAAGATCTGAATATGTTTACTACGAGAAAATCTATATTCTTATCTTAGTGAAACTTCTCTAATTCAACTGTAATATCATCAATAAAATCAACAGAAATCCGTGTCAAACATCGACACCAAATATGAACATCTCAATGTCTCGACATCTCAAGTCTCAATATCTCAATATCTTGGGCTCCAGCAATCCGGACTGGTCCACATCATCAAATCTCGAGCTCCGGCAATCCGGACTGGCCCATATCATCAAATCTCAAGACTACGTCAGTATCCTCCGGATATCCGCCGCGTCGTAAACAGCCGGTCAGTAGTGCTCCCCTGTCGGGCTCAACGCCATCATCTGCGCCCCGGGGTACCGCACCGGGTCCACCATGCACCCACAGACGGTTCCTTCTCCTCCTCAAACCGGGTTTATGATACCACTCAGGAACCGAGAAATCTCATTGTGGACGACACATACATCATATCACGAGAAAACCACAACTTGCATTATTTAAATGATAACAGGTTTATAAAATTCTTGCGGTTTTCCTAAAAATCCAGAAATCTCATACTACTGAAATCCTCTAGAAAAATCACCATATGTACACATGTCGGCGATGATGAATGCCTATGGTATCAACAATATGAAATACGATGTGTGAGTAGAAAACTATGCATGAACGATGATGGAATGAGGTATATGCATATGACTAGCAATCCTACATATCCATCTTGATGAATTGAATATACAGGTACAGGTTTACAAATCATGTATGGTGCAATTGTTTTAGATTCTGATTTAAACAAGTTATATAGTGTTCGTGGCACAAAAATTACCAAGGCGTGTGTGTCCACATTAATAGTGCCCGTGCAGCATAAACCAATGGTAATGGTGTAAGTGTCCTATAAGATGATATCACACATATATATAAAAGATGATGCGATGCAACGAGATGAAAAACTAGAAACTATGCTTATAATGCAAGTACTAATAGAAATTCTAACTATCGGGCGCCTTACGCCATCCAGATGATTTCCACCATAGATGTGTACATCTAATCTCCGGGACGCTTCGGCTAATCTAATCCGATTTCAGCTCTGCCATATCCAAGCCACATCCGACGCCTCTGCACCCGATCCTAGAAACGTACACAAGTAAATAAGAGAATAAATATATAAATAAATGATAGTCGCGGATACAAACGATACAAGTCAACTATACGCACTAACTAAACGCGCACGCACTTGGTGCACAAAGCGCGCTCGCGACAACGCCACAAACCACAACTAGGGTCGCTATACGTGGCAACCACCAAGCCTAAAACCCAAACGAGCATTCAAAAAACAATAAATATTATAAGAAATAGGTTATAACTCATCAAAACCTCAAACTTAATTAGAATCGATTTATTCCAAAAACCTAATAAGTATCAATTTGCATTTTAGTTCAAAACATGATGTTTTAACAAAACTAGTGGCAACAATATTCATTTAATAACTTAATTAGATCACACAAACCTTTACTAAAATTTTATCTCACCTATTTACATTAATTATAAAAATCTAGTTTGCAAGATAGTTTATTTAAGACAAATTACATGTAGATATTAGCAATTTAGCAACTAGATTAGGTTTTGCATGCCTACTAGATGTTAACTACACATTTAAACCATGATCAAATGATATAAAAACCTAAATTGATCCGAACCCTATTCTTGAAATTCCAAACTTGCAATTAAAACCTAATTAAATTTGATTTAAAATAATAAAACAACAAATTAGCTATAAGGTTAAGATTATACCTCCACAAACATGATATCAACATGCAAACTTGCCTCCAAAATGGTCTCTTGCTCTAAGGATTCAAGCTAGTTTGGCTAAAGAGTATAGGGTAAAGATTTAATTAGGAATTATTGAGGTTTTATATTGATTTTTGATGAATTTATGAAGAGTTTTGAGTAGGAATTGAAGTGGGAAAATGGGAATGGCTGCCAAGGGGGGGGGGCTCGGCCATGAGAGAATGAGAGGGAGAGAGAAAAAGAGAGGTTTGTGTGGAAAAAAATATCACGTAAAGAAAAAAAGCCCATACCTCAATTATTACATCCCATGCCTTCTTTCTTTATTCTCTTTTCTTTTTTCCTTTTTTTATCCAATGAATAGTTGTTGTAGAGAGAGGAGCGGCCTGTTCCAAAAAAAGGGCTCGGCCAAAATGAGGTAAGGAAAAATGAGAGAGAGTAGTGTTTGGAAACATCCCAAATTATCATATATTCATCACTTTTCTTAATTAATTCATTCTATTTTATTTTCTAGCAAATCCTAGATTTTTTTCTAGAACCACTTAGACAACTAAAGTGCAACAAAATATTTTACAAACTAGCTATTAGTAGTCATGGTTCACTAATGTATACATAACCCATTCTAATTTCTAATTTACACTAATTAAATGTAAAATTAAAAGCTTATAATAATTTAAAATAATTAATTAAGGAAAATATTTAAGTAAACTAGAAATTTACAATTGACCAATTAAATACCAAATACTAGCAATTACATAGCTAGAATAGATATATTTAAGTCTATGTTGAGAAATAATTATATCTTGATTTTTACGGAAAACACCAGTTATTTTACCGATTATTGAAAATTTCACCTAAACGATATTTCAGAACGTTACAGGCACCGTCTGCGGGCAAATGGTGGACCCGGTGAGGTACCCCAGGTCGAGAAGCTCGAGATGTACACGATGGGCCTGGCTGGGGAGCACTACCTACCGGTGATAGTTTTGGGCTCGGTGGTTATCTGGAGGATAGCGACCGGAGTAGTGAGATGATATGGGGCGCGGCGGAGATCTGGAGGATACAGACCGTAGTCGTGATACGGTTGATCCGGACTGACGGAGCCCGAGTTATGAGAATTTACATGTCGATGCTGGACATGGGTTTCATGATGTTTCGAGTATCGGTGTTGGACACTCAGGTTGCATGATTTTGATGTGTCGTTGATGGACACATACAGTTGATATCCTCATATATATATATACACACACAGGCTGATGTTTTCATGATGTTCGAGTGTCGGTGTGGGACACTCTGGTTCCATGATATTGTTTGTGTCGTTGATGGACACATGGATGATATCCACATGCATACAGGCATATGATGTCGGATGTTTATTTATATAGGTCATTGCATTGATCGGTTGTTGACATATATGCGTATTTGGTCACCCTAGATATCATAGTATTACCTTCAGAATATAGTGACCTAGGAAATCATTGTTTTATTCGATTTCTACTTGCTGATGTTTTCTACTCATGAGTTGGCAACTCACCCCCGTTGTGCCACAGTTCTTACAGGTTTGACTGCTTGGGATTAGTTGCGGTATTGCTAGCACACAGCTTCATCCAGGTTGTTTTGCTTTGGTAGGTGGCACACATGTTGGATCGTGCCCACTCTCGTACTTTTATATTCTATTGTATCTATTATATTTCAGAAAAAAATAAAATATTATTTTGGGAAATTAAATAATTAAAATAATAAATATTAAAAATATTTTAATGAATGGAGATTAGTTTTAATGTTATGGTTTGATTATATAAAAATAGATTGGGAAAATATTGGAAAATTACATTGAATGTTGAATTTTAAAGAATTGGGAGTTTTAGACATTTTATGAATTATTATATAATTTATTATATACAACTTTAATTCTAAACTTGATTAATGTTCACTAATTATGCATTAAGTATGATTTTGCATGTGACATGCACCATGTCTTGTTTCAAAACACATTTTGTATCATTCTATGAACCATGTCATTCTTGTTTTCTTCTCATATGTTTTTGTTTTAGTTTTAAATGAAAAGAAAAGGAGAAAGCAAAAAGGAAAACAAAAAGAAAAGGATAAACAATGAGGCATGGGCAAAAGAGAGAAGGTAGGGTGAGGGGTCTTGTATTGACCATGGCATTTTTCTCCCACTTCATTCTCTTCATCATTTTTTTCCTTTCTCATCTCCATGGCTGCCCTCTCACTCCCCCTCCTCTACCTCCTCACCAAAACCTCAATCCCACATCAAAACCATTCATCCCCTTCACAAAAAACATGCACAAGCTCACTACAAGCATGAGAGATCAAGAAAAATTCGATTTTGAGCACTTTGGGCATCTCAAGAAAATTATTGAGTTTCCAAATAAGGTAATTCTTCCACCATTAGTGTAGTATTTGATTCACTTTAGCATCCATATTAGTTTAGAAGTGTTTATGTGAGGTTTGAAAATTCCAAGATGAGGTTTAGGGCATGAATTGGT
Source organism: Agapanthus africanus (assembly GCA_030015575.1). Lineage (NCBI taxonomy): Eukaryota > Viridiplantae > Streptophyta > Magnoliopsida > Asparagales > Amaryllidaceae > Agapanthus > Agapanthus africanus. The sequence goes on along the minus strand of JASDDO010000014.1, from coordinate 470,099,011 downwards.
TTGTGAAGGTGTAATTGAGGGTTAATCTTGGCTACAACCCCTGTAGTGATAGTATATTGGACTAAAACAAGAAATTTAAACCGAAGACGAGAACTTAGAAATCCCCGATATCGGATTTTTGTATGAATTTTGGTGTAGTTTTGAGATCTGCTCTCATCCGGAGGCCCTGATAACTATTTAGCAAAGACTTAGAGATATGCAGGCAACCTAGAAGCTAACCACAAGACCCGAGACCCCAACCATCTTCCATGGCAATAAATTAACTCTTTCTGGCCGCAAATTGCGGCCAGGGTAGGGGCGCATGGATTCGTGTTTGGTCTATGGCTCCATTTTCAGTAAAATAGACCCTCCACATATGCAAAATTGGCTAATTTCACCTGAAACAAAATCTGGAAGTGTTTTCTTATGTTGCTGCTGTAGGGTTACTAAGCACTCTAACAAGGGTTAAGAAAACATCATCCATGCTCGATTAAAATTTTTGTTGTGCCTAACAACCCTAAACAAGATCTTTGCTAGAAAATTAGGGTTTCACATGCAACTAATAGCATCTATGACTAAGTGAATACGAAATACAACCTTTGTAGATCGGTCCTTCACTTCATTAGCTCCTTGTTGAAGTCCCTTTACTGCGATCGTAGTTCTCCCGGACTCTTTCATGGCTTCACGAGGCAAAGGAACGTCCTTGCTTGAAGTCTTCGAGGCCGAAGATGATCTACGTCGAGGGGATGCCAACTCAAGCTTCTACTTCACTAACTAGAGAATTAGTGAAGCAAACACCCTAAACTAAAGTGCTAGTCTAGTAGAAGATGGAGAATAAGGAAGTGGGTTCAATTTAGAATTTAGTTTCTCACAATGTTTCTCACTTTGGATCAAACCCTAGAGAGCTTTTTAGCTCAAGGAAGAAGATGAAGAAAATAAAATGAGAAGAGATAATGATCAGGTGAGAAAGCTAACCATGGTGATTGAGTATCATATACTAACTCATGTAGAGACATAACCATGGCTAATCCTTATGGTTTGGTTAACAAATATCCATAGTAAAAACAAACTTAGTGGACTTAGTCAATGCATCCACAAGCTTCCACAAGCTTCATGCATTGTGCTAATCCTCCATTAATTTTGTAATTACTTTAAATATTAAAACCCAACATAATAAATAACATGGTGTAAGTCTCATACTCCCAAGTGAAGTGTATCATCAACCATGATACAAAAAGAAAACACATTTTAATATATATCACATATATATTAAAGTTGTGCTCATGTGAGAAAAATCCATAAGTGAACAAGTGTTAGTTAATGTAAACTAGTATATCTAATATACAATTATACACTAAATTATTAAATCAACACTTGACTTAATAATCCGGTCATATCTCATATAACCGACTAACATCCATTGTATCGACTTATCGAATCAACAATTGATTCGATAACACGGCTATATCATATATAACCGACCGATACAAAAAGTCGCGAGAATAGAATACTGTATCACATACACGCATTATTCTCGGTCCCGCGCATATCACATATGCGCTCCTATTTCGTTTTTCCTGAGCCAGTAAAACCTCTATGTAGGACTCTAAAGACTCGTCAATACGCCGGCAGTAGGTGATGATCACATCAAGCACCCACAAGCCGTCAGCGGTACTAGCTGGACGTAACGGCTACCCGGATATTGAGCGATCAGAAGATCAGCAAGCAAGCCCGCTCCAACTCCTGTAAAAGCCTGCCGGTAACACTTCCCGTATAGTCCGGTCTCCTCGTCTGATATGTCGCATATCAAGTCTAAGGGTGGTAATCGTCAGACCCCAATAACCGATAAGTCGTGTCGATATGAGGCTCATAACGGGTCGAGAAACTACTGTTAACACTTACCAGTAAATCTCTATACTAGCCCTGGCCAGGGACTTCCCTGTTATGGCCAATCGAGCATAGCGCAACATCAACCCCCAATACCGGGAGAGACGAAACCCCTCTTATCGCTCATCGCCTCTATGTGACTCGGGACTGTACCCAAAAACCACCGTTTTGCACGCCCTCATGGACGTGGTAAGGTGGAAATCAGAGCACAGTTGGAATCACACAAGACTCTATGACGATCTCGGGTCTACAGACTAACCTGCACAAGTGTCACCAGAGAACTGCCATCTGACGTGAGGTATAATACCATCTGGGAGTTCTCGGCGAGTCCGTCCAGTGTACCCCGTCTCCACCGAGCACCTGTATACCATCTCTGATGTCAAACACCAATGGATATGGGATGATCCATCGCCCATCTCATGGGTCGAGAAGCGTATACGCTAGTCTACTCTGGTATATCAATGCCCTGTCTCGATACACCAACGACTAGGAATGTTAAAGGATGTACTTATGGACTACCATGGCCCCACTAGTATGATCTGCATCATAGTCTAGGTAGTCAAGTACACATCCTAAGGGCTTTACCAACATGTAACTATAAGACAGTATCAAGAGACAAGTATACATGTTAAGATAAAGATAAACCAGATAGCATACTATCATATCGAGCAAGAAAGTCCTCTCTATATATGTCCAAGCATCCAATATAATATACATCATCTGTAGAATACTGGCCTCAAGGGCATATATACAACTAACAATCTCCCACTTGCACTAGGGCCAGCTGCTGTAGTATCGCATACCTAGCATCCCGAAGAGCCTCTCAACCTGTATCTGGGGTATGGCCTTCGTGAGTGGATCCTCTGTGTTGTTCTTTGTGTCAACCCTCCTGACCTCGATCTCCCGACGATAAACTATCTTTCGGATCAGGTGATACCGCCTCAGAATATACCAGGATCGCTGATGCGACCTGGGTTCCTTGGCCAAAGCCACCGCTCCATTGTTATCACAATACAATTGTATTGAATGCTTAATGGATGGAACCACTCCAAGTTCAGTAATGAACTTCTTGATCCAGACAGCCACTTTGGCAGCATCGTTGGCAGCGATGTATTCAGCCTCCATCGTCGAGTTTGCCACGGTTTCCTGCTTGGAACTCTTCCAGCTAACCGCCCCTCCGTAAAGGGTAAAGACAAATCCCGAGTGCGACTTTGAGTCGTCCTTATCACTCTGGAAGCTCGAATCGGTAAAGGACTCCACTTGGAGTTTACCGTTACCATACACCAAGAGCATCTCTTTAGTCCTTCGTAAGTACTTGAGAATGCTCTTCACAGCTGTCCAGTGACTCTCTCCAGGATCATCTTGATACCTACTCACTACACTTAGTGAGTATGCTACATCGGGTCTGGTACATAGCATCGCGTACATGATAGAGTCTACAGCCGAAGCATAGGGTATCCCTTGCAAGCGAGCTCTCTCCAAATCAGTCTTGGGAGACATCTCTTTGGAGAGAGTGAGGCCTGAGACCATGGGTAAAAACCCACGTTTGGACTCTTCCATACTAAACCTCTTTAGTATGGTGTCAATGTACCTGGATTGGGAAAATTCCAATATCCTTTTAGATCTATCTCTATATATCATAATTCCCAGTTTGCAGGAGGCATCACCTAGATCTTTCATTGAGAATCTTTGTGATAAGAAGAGCTTGACCGATTGCAGCATAGGAATGTCATTTCCTATCAAGAGTATATCGTCGATGTACAATACGAGGAAGGCAACCTTACTCTCTGCCACCTTCTTGTAGATACAAGGTTCATCTACGTTTTTGACGAAATCAAACTCTTTGATAACGACGTCAAAGCAGATGTTCCAACTCCGCGATACTTGCTTTAATCCATAAATGGATTTAAGCAGCTTGCACACCTTCCTGCTGCTCCCACTATCTACGAAGCTCTCTGGCTGAGTCATGTACACGCACTCTTCTAAATCACCGTTTAGAAAGGCGGTCTTAACATCCATTTGCCAGATTTCGCAGTCATGATATGCAGCAATGGCAAGCATGATTTGGATGGATTTAAGCATAGGCACTGGAGAAAAGGTTTCGTCATAGTCCATACCTGCTCTTTGACGAAAACCCTTTGCAACAAGTTTAGCTTTAAAAGTCTCCACTTTCCCATCTACACCAAGTTTTTTCTTGAAGATCCACTTGCTCCCAATGGGTTTTACCCCTTCAGGAGCATCTTCTAAAGTCCATACTTTGTTGGTGTACATGGATTCCATCTCGGACCGGATTGCATCCAGCCATTTCACTGAGTCCCCACTCGTGATGGCCTGCTCGAAGCTAGTTGGGTCATCATCAACCATGATGCAATCCTCGCTCCCACCATCCATGAGAAAACCGTAGTATCTCTCAGGTGGGTGAGGAACCCTACTAGATCGGCGGAGAGGCCGAGGTTCGTTGGGAACTACCGAATCCTCTGGTTCCACTAAATCTTCAGTTTGAGTTTGTGTAGCCGGAATTTCTTCCAGTTCTTCCTTGTCGCCACTAATTTCTTTTGCAAAAAATTCCTTTTCTAAAAAGGTGGCATGTCGAGAAACAAACACCTTTTGTTCCTCGCTATGGTAGAAGAGATATCCATGTGAATGTTTGGGATATCCCACAAACTTGCATAAAACTGACCGTGCCTCGAGTTTGTCCGGATTTTGCCTTTTGACATAGGCCGGACAACCCCATATCTTAACTCGCTTAAGACATGGTCTCTTCCCACTCCATATCTCATATGGTGTGGTAGGTACAGATTTAGATGGAACTTGATTCAATAGGTATGCTGCTGTCTCCAGCGCATACCCCCAGAAGAAAATAGGTAACTCAGCTGTGCTCATCATAGAGCGCACCATATCTAATAGGGTGCGGTTCCTTCGATCCGATACACCGTTGTGCTGTGGTGTATATGGAGGAGTTAGCTGAGAGAGAATCCCATTCTCTTTTAGGAAGTCCAGAAATTCATTGCTCAAGTATTCACCTCCTCGATCAGATCGAAGGATTTTAATACTTTTCCCGGTTTGGTTCTCGACTTCTTGTTTATATTCTCTAAATTTCTCAAATGCTTCTGATTTGTGTTTCATCAGGACCACATACCCGAATCTAGAGAGATCGTCAGTGAATGTAATGAAGTACGCAGAACCATTCCTGGCATGTGTAGACATGGGGCCGCATACATCACTATGTACCAGTCCCAAGAGTTCTGTAACTCTTTCTCCGTGTCCCGTAAACGGAGTTTTGGTCATCTTGCCTTTGAGACATGACTGGCAAGTGTCATAAGATGAAAATTCAAACGGATTCAAATATCCATCCTTATGCAACTTAGCTAGTCGTGTCGCATTGATGTGACCCAGTCTACAATGCCACAAGAAGGATTCGTTCATTTCTGAACTCTTCCTCTTTTGTGTGTTTGTTATGCTCAGAACTGTTGATTGATTTAGAACATAAATGCCATTGCACAACGTGCCTGATCCAACCAACTTTTGGTTAAGGAAAATGTTCAGAACATTATCATGTAATACAAAATTATATCCCTCTTTACTCAACAAAGAAACCGATATAATGTTGCATATCAGGTTCGGCATGTAATAGCATTCGTTCAGAATCAATGTATTGCAAGTTGGCAATACAAGGTGATATTCCCCGACGGTTTTAGCTGCAACAATTGCACCATTTCAAACCCTTATGTCTTTATCACCTTCTTTAAGTTCTCTACCTTTCCTAAGCCCATGTAACTGATTACATATATGGGATCCTGACCCGGTATCTAATACCCAGGACGTAGAGCAAATAGAGAAACGGTTCTCTATAACGAACACACCCGAAGAAAATGCATCAACATGTACTTTCTTAATTCGGGTGGCATGGGAATCCTCGTATTCCCCTATATTCTTATAACTTTTATAAGAAAGAACGGAACCAACGTTCCCCAGCACAGTATAACATGCGGGTTCGGTCAATACATCCATATTATTATCTTTATTAAGGAATGATATGGTCGCTACCTGGAGAGAGAGAGAAGAAAACACTTTAGCGTATGCTCTTGCAAGATTAGATTGGTTATTATTTTATCTAATCAGGATGGCTCCCACTGTTTTTATCAAATCTTCCTTCAAACCCTAAAAGGAAAGACTATCCGGGATTAATTACACCCTACAATTTCGCCAATCTTTCAGCCAGGCCAGTGTCGGTACTTTGAGGGAGGTTCCCCGTGCTTTCGCACGGACCTAATTAAAGTAAACCTCGTTTTCCCAGAGGCGTAACCCCGTTGACACCTTTCTAGACACCTACTTGATCGGCTAATTGTCCTGTGTAAAACTCTCCCATTAGTAACAATTACTCGCAGTGGGTATCGGGATCCAACTATCTCATAGAAGGTATGCAATCTCATTGCAAATTTCAACACATGGAATTCCCGATAATATTTTGCCCCTAACCCCTATGACCTTGACAAAGGCCAACAAATCATAGGATGCTAGTCAAGTTCAACCCGTCATTTCTTGATTGAATTAAACCCACCCGCACGACCCTTGACAAAGGCCAACAAGGTCGTACGACTACCCTAAAACAATCTGCATCATATGCATAAGCAGATAAGCACCATTCAGCTACCGCACACTACGCCTTGACAAAGGCCAACAAACGCAGCATGAATACTAAACAATTCCTATCTGAAATGACGGAGGGCTACGATAGGTTTTTCTGAAAACCTATTGCGTAATAAACTTGATATCGTTGTAGAATCGAGTGAATTTTTGAAATGGAGTGATTTTGTGGCTTTTATTAGTTTTGCTAAAGAGGTTACTCCCGGTGAAGGGATCTCGGCTATTTCCTTATGGAATAAGGTGCAAGATATATCATATATATAGCTATGCGAAGCAAAAACTCCAAAAGCAATCAAAAACAAACCGAGTGTTGTAGCATCTTCCAGTTTTGCTAAAGAGGTAACTCCCGGTGAAGGGATCTCGGCTCTTTCCTCATCGAATAAGGTGCAGGATATATCATATATATCTCTATGCAAAGAAAAAACTGTAGCTACCCTTTTTGAAAAATTTGATTCTACAACATCTTTTAGGTTTCTTTTCTTTCATTAATCATATTAATGAAGTCCCATCATTTAAATCACCTAAACATCACAGATAAATACGACGTACACTTATGCCATCCGCATTCGCCTCGATGTCCCCTCGTGCACCGTTAGGTTAGGTAACTAACGGCAGAGCGGGGCAGGGCTAGCGCGGGTGTAAAACATAAGTAATGTCTATATAATATATCATATATACTATATACAGTATTCATCACAACATATCAAATGATCACATCACAGATATCGCAGCAGAAGAAACATATGAAACATTGGATATACTAGGACGTCCGTGTTTTTTTTAGCCTCTATAAAACACGGATTCTACGGTCGCGATGAATAGCAAAACCCACACCCATAGACCCCTACGAGAGCGGCAAGAAACCCTACTAATTTTAGAGTTAGGAGATACGGAATCGACTCCTCGAGTTGGTCTCCCACTTGACTCTAGAACCCGGTTACTTGTGCTCTCCTCCTTGGGTCTATCCAAGTGCGGAAAAGTAAATAATATACAAATGGTGACATCAACCTTATCCCGGAAGTGCCCCAATAAAAGAATATTACATACATTTAATTTTACATGAATGAAAAAAAAACCTTCATCTCACATAAAAAAAACCCGGCAATTCAAAACGCGACGATTCAATATAACATATCCAGTAACACATAACATCGCGTGTCATCAACGTAAGTAAATATGTGCATCCCAATTGTCGTTGACATATAGCAACGAAACCGGCGATATCACATATTACACTTACGGTCGCAGAAAAGAAATTGTAAAACTACAACATTTGGAATCCACATTCTCTTTAGACATCGTAAATCCGAAATATAACATACTTCGCATTTCATGCCTAACTATATGAATTCCACATATTGTATCAAATTCCAGATAAATAGACAGTATTAAACTTTCCGATCGAATAATCAAATATCCAAAATTTCCTAAATAGCTCAACACTTGAGCGGAGTTAAAAAATTCCAGAATATGTCACAGTAGCAACGGTCCAGCAGTAGAAGGGTCAAGCCAACACCTTACATGAGGCACGCCGTACTGCCCCAAACCCTAAGGTTCAAAAGGCAGTTCAAGATGGTCAAATAATCGAGTTAAGGTTTGTTGTCTTCTAGAGGGTCCATCGTGTTACATGCACGTTTTTCCGAAATATTTAAACTCAAGAAAAAATTCAACACTTGAATGTTTTTCGTGCCGGGAAATAATGAGTTAATGATATCCGTTCGAACATTTTAATAGTTTCTAAATATCCAGAAAACATAACGAAATTAAATATTCCGATCGAATCAACGATTACAAAATAAACCCCTAAACACTCAACACTTGAGTCAGATTAAAAATACCCAGAAAATAGTAACAACAGATACAAGTATTACTGTGCAAACACGTGTCAGTAATACCAAAGTACGGCCGCGGAATCGCCGCGGGAAGAAGGTTCCTGCCGCGGTTCCGCGGCGACAAAATGGTATCATGAGTTCGTATTTCATGGTAATTCTTAGAATTCCCTGCAGATTTTTTTAGGTATTTTTAATTCAGAAAAAATCACATTTTTAGAAATTGTCCAGAGAGGGGGGTTAAATTTGCGTTACGGGTTTCGATCGGGGTTTTAATTCCGTATACATGTCGCCTAATGATCTAGCTAGACTCTGATACCACTGTAGGGTTACTAGGCACTCTAACAAGGGTTAAGAAAGCATCATCCATGCCCGATTAAAATTTTAGCCGTGCCTAACAACCCTAAACAAGATCTTTGCTAGAAAATTAGGGTTTCACATGCAACTAATAGCATCTATGACTAATTGAATACGAAATACAACCTTTGTAGATCGGTCCTTCACTTCATTAGCTCCTTGTTGAAGTCCATTTGCTGCGATAGTGGTTCTCCCGGACTCTTGCATGGCTTCACGAAGCAAAGGAGCGTCCTTGCTTGAAGACTTCGAGGCCGAAGATGATCTACGTCGAGGGGATGCCAACTCAAGCTTCTACTTCACTAACTAGAGAATTAGTGAAGCAAACACCCTAAACTAAAGTGCTGGTCTTGTATAGGTTTAGAAAAATAAGTGGGTTCACTTTAAAATTTAGTTTCTCACAATGTTTTTCACTTTGGATCAAACCCTAGAGAGCTTTTTTGCTTAAGGAAGAAGATGAAGAAAATAAAATGAGAAGAGATAATGATCAAGTGAGAAAGCTAACCATGGTGAATGATTATCATATACTAACTCATGTAGAGACAACCATGGCTAATCCTTATGGTTGGGTTAACAAATATCCATAGTAAAAACAAACTTAGTGGACTTAGTCAATGCATCCACAAGCTTCCACAAGTTTCTTGCATTTTGCTAATCCTCCACTAATTTTGTAATTACTTTAAATATTAAAACCCAACATAATAAATAGCATGGTGTAAGTCTCGTACACCCAAGTCAAGTGTATCATCAACCATGATACAAAAAGAAAACACATTTTAATATATATCATATATATATTAAAGTTGTGCTCATGTGAGAAAAATCCATAAGTGAAAAAGTGTTAGTTAATGTAAACTAGTATATCTAATATACAAGTATACACTAAATTATTAAATCAACACTTAACTTAATAATCCGGTCATATCTCATATAACCGACTAACATCCATTGTATCGACTTATCGAATCAACACTTGATTCGATAACCCGGCTATATCATATATAACCGACCGATACAAAAAGTCACGAGAATAGAATACGGTATCACATACACGCATTATTCTCGGTCCCGCACATATCACGTATGCGCTCCTATTTCGTTTTGCCTGAGCCAGTAAAACCTCTATGTAGGACTCTAAAGACTCGTCAATACGCCGGCAGTAGGTGATGATCACATCAAGCACCCACAAGCCTTCAGCGGTACTAGCTGGACGTAACGGCTACCCGGGTATTGAGCGATCAGAAGATCAGCAAGCAAGCCCGCTCCAACTCCTGTAAAAGCCTGCAGGTAACACTTCCCGTACAGGCCGGTCTCCTCGTCTGATATGTCGCATATCAAGTCTAGGGGTGGTAATCGTCAGACCCCAATAACCGATAAGTCGTGCCGATATGAGGCTCATAAAGGGTCGAGAAACTACTGGTAACACTTACCAGAAAATCTCTAAATCAGCCCTGGCCAGGGACTTCCCTGTTATGGCCAATCGAGCACAGCGCAACATCAACCCCCAATACCGGGAGAGACGAAACCCCTCCTATCGCTCATCGCCACCATGTGACTCGGGACTGTACCCAAAAAGCACCATTTTGCACGCCTTCATGGACGTGGTAAGGTGGAAATCAAAGCACAATGGGAATCACACAAGACTCTATGATGATCTCGGGTCTACAGACTAACCTGCACAAGTGTCACCAGAGAACCACCTTCTGACGTGAGGTATAATACCATCTGGGAGTTCTCGGCGAGTCCGTCCAGTGTACCCAGTCTCCCCTGAGCACCCGTATACCATCTCTGATGTCAAACACCAATGGATATTGGATCATCCATCGCCCATATCATGGGTCGAGAAGCATATACGCTAGTCTACTCTAGTATATCAATGCCCTGTCTCGATACACCTACCACTAGGAACATTAACGGATGTACTTATGGACTACCATGGCCCCACTAGTATGATCTGCATCATAGTCCAGGTAGTCAAGTACACATCCTAAAGGCTTTACCAACATGTAACTATAAGACAGTATCAAGAGACAAATATACATGTTAAGATAAAGAGCAACTAGATAGCATACTATCATATCGAGCATGAAAGCCCTCTCTATATATGTCCAAGCATCCAATATAATATATATCATCTGTACAATACTGGCCTCTAGGGCATATATACAACTAACAACTGCTTTGGTTTTGCGACTATTTATGACTTGGATTTTAGTATTTGGGTTTTGACTCGATGCTGTGACGTTTGCACGTCAATCTCAAGGCTTGTTTGATTATTCTTACATGCGTAGACCATAGGTTTTAACCTATGTGTATTTCGTGTACCGTTTTGGTTTTTATCCGCGATTTCGGTTTACGATACTATGTGTTATATATGTAGGCACCCTCGCGTGGACTTCGGACGATGAAGAAGAGGATGGCGACATCGACTTCGGCAATCAAGGGTCAAGGTGAGTAGATATATATCTACGGGGGAAGTCGGGTGGATGGCGTATAGCACCCCCGCAATTTCGTTGATTTTGATGCGTTATTATATGTATATATACGTGTTATTATAAGATGTGCATACTTATAAAGTAATGATTTAGGTGACTTTTGGTTAGTGTAAGCGTATTCGGAAGATAGTAACATAGTTTACTTTCTTAGTCGCGAAACCCTAGAGTAAAGATTAGCACACACGCGCACACACACACACATACATTTGATTTTCTTGTGCGTATATGGGGATATATATATATACACGTATATATATGTGAGTATGTATGTATATATATATATATATATATGTATGTATGTATACATATACACGGATGATGAGGATAGTATATGATATTTGGAGATGAGTCGATGTGATTGGGCATGATGCCGTGAGATCGGTGATGTGATTTGGGTCATATTATGTTATACTACATGATAGTATAGTGGATCGATAGGCGATGTGTTTTATTCACACGCGGATTATGTTTGAGGGTATCGGAATGTACTAGACTTAGATCAGTACCCCTAATTCAGGATATGTTGATAATGATACCAGATAAATAGTGAGCTATATGTGATATTTGACCCGTACCCCGATTTGGGATTCCGTACGATGGATTTTTACCGTACGATGTATAATGATGATGATTGACCCGCTCTCTTGACTCGAGAATGTCGTATTATATATTTTTACCATACGTGACGCTATTGAGGCGGGATCACCGACTACTAGATATATCGACTCGGACTTAGGTGAATTTCCTTAACCCTTCGGTTAGTCTCTTAGCTTATCATGTAGTTTACTTAGTAGATGTTAGATTTGGGCTCGAGTCATACTTATTTCCAAAACTAACAAATCATGAGTATTTTAATGACAGGCCAAGGGATACTACGAATATTTCAAAGGACGTACCTTTTCTTAAAAACACCGTATCCCTTATTTTCTAAACACCATGATTCGTGCTATTTCAAATGCCAAAACGGTATGACTCGTATATTATATGGTATATTCTTATATGTTGCGTTTACGATTCATTTTCCGTATATTCTTGCTGTTCATATCGCATTGCATGCTTATACTTGTGATTCCCTTGTTTATTATGAACCCATGCTGTCAGGACACCAGCACCATTACCGATGATGCGTATGTCTACGAACACTTGCTTGCCGGCTCACACACATCATCATCGGTAACTGCCATGACATTCACACTTTAGAATTTTTACTTCATTGATATGACCTACTAGCTGGTAGTTTCAACATATTAATCGTATGCGTGCTTTCATGTGCTAAATTAGACATTTGCATTCTTTACTTAGATATCCATACATGTGTATTTATCCAATTGTCATGCAATATTATGGGGCTCTATGCCGGTAATGCACTGTTTATTTACTCTCGATATTTGGGATTTCAGATTTCCATGAGATTTCTGGATTTAGAGAAACCGCAAAAATTTTATAAACTTATTATCACTTTAATGATAGAAAATTGAGGTTTTCTCGTGATATGATGTTAGATATTTCCACCATGAGTTTTCTCGGCCCTTAAGCGGTATTATACACCTGATTCGAGGAGGGGGAAGAACCGTCTGCCGGTGCATGGTGGACCTGGTGCGGTACCCCGGGGCAAGATGACCGCAGATGATGACGTTGAGCCTTGCAGGGGAGCACTACCGACCGATTATTTGTGACGCGGCGAATATCCGGAGGATACCGACATTGTCATGAGATTTTATATTTGGGCCAGTCTGGGTTGCCGGAGCCCCGGTCCAGTCCGTATTGCCGGAGCCCGAGATATTGAGACATAGAGATATTGATATTTTATGATATGGGCCAGTGCGGATTGCCGGAGCCCGAGATATTGAGATAATGGGATATACACGTTTTGTGTCGAAACTTGACACGGATTCTCTGTTGATTTCATTGATGATACTTCGATTTTTATACAGAAATCTCATTGAGATATGAAAACAGTTTTCTCATTCAATTGCATTCTGATTTCATGCATTCATACATCATATATGTATATTGTCGCTACCTGAGGCACTGACACGAGCACTTGGTATTACACTTCTGTTAGATGTTACCCTGGCCATTATCGGATGTTTCAGGTTATATATATTATATGTATATTATGGTATGACCTAGGATAGAGTCATACATGCGATTTCTGCTCGGTGATATTTTCTACTCATGAGTTGGCAACTCACCCCAGTTGTGCAACAGTTTCTTATAGGTTTTGCCGTACGGGTTTCCTTGGCGGCTTTCCTGGCACACTGCTTTCTTCCGGGAGATTGCTTTGGAAGGTGGGTTCACTTGTATCTTGACCACCGTATTTTTTGTATTTACATTCAGTTGTATCTAGTAAACTCCATCAACCATACTTGTATTATTTGATACACTTAGAAGACCAGTATATATATTCTTTCGACCTTAGAGTCGAGCGTTGTATTATTATGGTTTTTCTCTCGTTTTCTTGAGGATATTGCTTTTCTTAATGAGTTTTGATCCTCGCCTTCGGCGTTGTATATTATATTGTATTACGTAGTTTTGTCCGCCAATTGGCGAAGATCTAGCTCCCTCTTGGGGATGCCTTTATTCATTATGTATATTATTCATGTTTGTACCCGTTTGGGGCCAGTATTTACAAAGGAGACTATGCCGAAATTTTCGGGAAAATATGATGTTGCTTTTAAATGTTTAATGCTATTTATTTTATTTAAACCACTTGCTTTAAACAAGTTTTCCTTCACTTTCTTCTTTAAATGGTTTAGATTTCTGGGCTTTTGGCTTACTTGAATTAGGTGGGGTCCAATAGACTTCACATGATTCAAGTGCCAGTCACGTGCTATTTTGGGTCGAGACAAAGTTGGTATCAGAGCGCTAGATTTAACCTTGGTTCGAGTCTATGTTTGACTATGCGGAGTCTAGGCATATATATATTCGGAACCTAGGCTTGACCTTACGGAACTTAGACTTGGTCGAGGGGGTTTTAGACCCGAACTTTCGTCGCATAGGTTAACCTTGGTTGATGGAGTAGGTGATTTAAGTAGAATGACGTACCGTGTGTATGTTCCGCGGCATACTTACGATACGCTATCCTCTTAAGAAGCCTTAGAATGTACATTTCTTTGCACAGTATTATATTCATTTCTATGATCTATCCTCATCGATATCGGTTTGTTGTTTTGTTACCACGGTTGCATAGGCAGAGAGAGATGCGGTCAGCATGAGCTCGTCTGGGACGAGGACTGACCGGGATGTATTCCGGTGACACGCGATTGCATAGATGTGTCGTTTTATTGTGTTTTTGCGCCATGAGCGTGTGATGGATTTCTTTTACTAAAATTTCTCACACGTACAGATCAACACCAGTGGATTGGGCCACTGCCAGAGGCCGGCTAGAATGTGATGACCGTTAATGTATCGTCTATTCTTGAGGATTGAGGCACTATTCAGCGTGCGGACGAATGAGCCAGCTGTTACTGCGAATGACAAGATACCTCCCCAGATGTTTGGAGCTACAACAGCACGAGTTTATACTTAGAGATATGATAGAAGATTTCTAGTCACCCTTGGATGAATGACTAGGACATGTGGTTCGTTTGCATACCACGATGCGAGGTCATCAGATTGATTGATTCTAGCTAGAGAAGACTTCACACAGGTACGTTGAGAGTCGATAGAAAATGATCGAATGTCAGAAGCCCATTTTTCCAAGTTTAAGTTATTCGGAAAAACTTGCAAGTATTTCTGTGAACCCTCTAGAAGAATGAAACCCTAACTCGACATAATGACCATGGAAACACTTTTGAACCTTAGGGTTTGCGGCAGTTCTGCTGTGCCATTAATGAGGCTTGGGTTTTCCCTTCTACGGCTGGTCCATAGGTACTGTGGTGTGTAAACTCAAGAGTTGAGCTCTCGGTGAATTATGGGACTTTGACGAATCGATCGAAAAGTTTGACATCGTCCGGATATCATCTGGTGGGATACATTACATGGGAGACTCTAGATATGAGTATAGTTGTTGTAGCGCAGTCCATACAGCTACGAAGATACGAGTACGAATCAGTCGACATTAGAGAAAAGTGGAGTAAGAGGTCCGTACGAGACTTTGATGAGATGACGTTCCACTCCGTTGACATCAGAGATGTTATACACATGCAGAGGCGTTAAATATGGATATACCTTTTTGAAGAAGTCGTAATAAGTTTGCAGATGTTCCGGAACAAGAAATAGATTTAGTAAAGGATAATAACTTCCGGGCAGTTCAGCAGGAACGAGATTTGGGAGAGACCCCAACAAGATCTTTCTGGAAATACTAAACGAGAAGACTTGGACCCAGGATCGGTCGTATTACGCATACCTAGTAGGCCATAGTTCGGCAGCGTCGATGAGACATGTTATGAGTGACCATGATAGTTGGCCAGAGATCTTTAGAGGATGTGCTAGAGCGGAACTGTTTCTGTCATCGTTCCATATCAGGCCGTTGAGCCGAGGATCTATGTATCTAGCAATTCGCAGTGAGAGACAAGAGCCTAAGGGCACCAGGCGCCAGGCCATGAACAGGAGGCAAGTAGATATCTTGCTTTGCTAGCTTTGGATGCACCGACTCCTTCTCGACTTTGAAGGAATGACACATCGACGACAGTGTTTACGATTTGCGATTTGGTGATTCGAATATCACGTGTCCGTTATTTGGATCTCGGTATTATGGACGATTTATTGCATGATTGAGATTTTGTTCACCTCGGTTGCACTCGACTTCGATTTGATGTAGATCGAGATGTTGATTTTTGATTTCATGCCCATGGTATATATGGGATTTGACTTGTGCCTTCGGTGTAGTTTCCATATACTTTTAGTACTTTGATTCGATTTTGTGCACGTTGATGCACGTAGTTGTGAGATTATATACCACGGTATACCTGATTTAGTTTGAGATGTGTTGTATACCGTCGATTTCGATTGTGATACTTGATATTTGTTTTCGTGCACCTTATGCACTTGATTTGGATTCTTGCGCATACTTGACACGCTTGATGCGATTTTGGTGCACACTAGATGCACTAAATCGGGATTCTTCGTGCATATCAGATGCACCTGATTTTGTTGTCACGCACACTCGTTGCCCTTGACAGATGTTTTCGTGCACACCCGTTGCACTTAGGTTTTTGTTTCTGTGCACATGTATGGCATGTTCATTGATTTCGATTTCTGTGCGCACCAGACGCACGTGGCATTGTTACACACATTTTGGGATTGATTTCTTTTGGAGTTGGATGTTTTATGATACTTACTATTTGGAATAGTAGCAGAGCAGGACTAGTCGGAGGAAAGTACCTAAATGTGTTTTTGCATGCATCGATAGTTATCGAAAGGATTTCCAAAAAGGAGCTACAGTCTCAATATTTTTCCTATTGTGTTCGAGATGACACGAAAAAATTTACAAGGAAACCCTTCTAAAATATTTTCAAAACGGCGGGACGTGTATGTTAAACAAAGGATATATATATAGTTATTTTCTTACAATAAACGTCCACTACTTGTGCCGTGATACGCGCATCGCGCAGCGATATGAAAAAGGTTTGTCCTGCATTCCTTTCTGATGTTTTGACAAGTTTATAACGATGCGTACTATGTATATATTTTAGTCTTGAGTATACCATGTTGGTTTTCGTATTGGATTTTGACATTGGTATCTTTCCTATAACACCGATGATTGCGGGATGCCTAACGAAGCTCTGATTTTGAGTTATATACTTGTGTTCATGCGCATGCATTGTGCTACGATATGTTTTATGTATTATGATTTCGGAGCCCCGACGATTTGATCGTTTTACTGAAATGTTTTATTATTTGATGGGTTTAAATTTAAATTCGGGGACAGAATTTATTTAAGGTGGGAAGACTGTAACATTTCAAAAAAAAATAGAATATTATTTTGGGAAATTAAATAATTAAAATAATAAATATTAAGAATATTTTAAAGAATGGTGATTAGTTTTAAAGTTATGGTTTGATTATATACCAATAGATTGGAAAAATATTGGAAAATTACATTGAATGTTGAATTTCAAAGAATTTGTGAGTTTTAGACATTTTATGAATTATTATATAATTTATTACATACAAGTTTAATTCTAAACTTGATTAATGTTCACTAATTATGCATTAAGTATGATTTTGCATGTGGAATGCATCATTTAATGTTTCAAAACACATTTTGTATCATTCTATGAACCATGACATTCTTGTTTTCTTCCTATATATTTTTGTTTTGGTTTTAAATGAAAAGAAAAAGGAGAAAAAAAGGAAAACAAAAAGAAAAGGATAAATAATGAGGTATGGGCAAGAGAGAGAAGAGAGGGTGAGGGGTCTTGTATTGACCATGGAATTTTCCCCTACTTCATTCACTTCATCATTTTTTTTCCTTCTTCTCATCTACATGGCTTCCCTCTCACTCCCCCTCCTCTACCTCCTCCCCAAAACCTCAATCCCACATCAAAACCATTCATCCCCTTCACAACAAAACATGCATAAGCTCACTACAAGCATGAGAGATCAAGAAAAATTCGATTTTGAGCACTTGGGGCAACTCAAGAAAATTCTAGAGTTGCCAAATGAGCTAATTCTTCTACCATTAGTGTAGTATTTGATTCACTTTAGCAGCCATATTAGTTTACAAGTGTTTAAGTGAGGTTTGAAAATTCCAAGATGAGGTTTATGGCATGAATTGGTTTGTGAAGGTGTAATTGAGGGTTAATCTTGGTTACAACCCCTGTAGTGATAGTATATTGGACTAAAGCAAGATATTTAAACCCAAGACTAGAAATTAGAAATCCCCGATATCGGATTTATGTAGGAATTTTGGTATAGTTTTGAGATCTGCTCTCACCCGGAGGCCCTGAAAATTATTTAGCAAAGACCGGGAGATGTGCATGCAACCTAGAAGCTAACCCCAAGTCCCGAGAGCCCAACCAACTTCCTTGGCCTTAAATTAACTCATTATGGCCACAAATTGCGTCCAGGGTAGGGGTGAATGGATTCGTGTTTGGTCCATGGCTCCATTTTCAGTAAAATAGACCCTCCACATATGCAAAATTGGCTAATTTCACCTGAAACAAATTCTGGAAGTGTTTTCTTATGTTGCTGCTTTGGTTTTGCGACTATTTATGACTTGGATTTTAGTATTTGGGTCTTGACTTGGTGGTGTGACGTTTGCACGTCAATCTCGAGGGTTGTTTGGTTATTCTTACATGCGTAGACCTTAGGTTTTAACCTATGTGCGTTTCGTGTACCGTTTTGATTTTTATCCGTGATTTCGGCTTAAGATACTATGTGTTATATATGTAGGCACCCTCGCGTGGACTTCGGACGATGAAGAAATGGATGGCGACATCAACTTCGGCAAGCAAGGGTCAAGGTGAGAAGATATATATCTACGGGGGAAGTCGGGTGGATGGCGTATAGCACCCCCGCAATTTCGTAGATTTTGATGCGTTATTATATTTATATACACGTGTTATTATAAGATGTGCATACTTAGAAAGTAATGATTTAGGTGACTTTAGGTTAGTGTAAGCGTATTCGGAAGATAGTAACTTAGTTTAGTTTCTTAGTCGCGAAACCCTAGAGTAAAGATTAGCACACACGCGCGCACACACACACGCATACATTTGTTTTTCTTATGCGTATATGGGGATATATTGTTAGTAATATGTATGCCCTAGAGGCCATTACTATACATAGGATGTATATTGTAGTGGATGCTGGGACATATATAGGGAGGACTTTCTTGCTCGACATGATAGTATGCTATCTGGTTACTCTTTACCTTAACGTGTATACTGATTATTTCTCTGTTACATGTTGGTAAAGCCCTTAGGATGTGTACTTGACTACCTGGACTATCATGCGGATCATACTAGTGGGGACATGGTAGTCCAAAAGTACATCCATCAAAGTCCCAAGCCGTGGGTGTATCGAGACGGGGCATCGATATACCAGAGTAGACTAGCGTATACCTTCTCGACCCATACAGATGGGCGATGGATGATCCCATATCCATTGGTGTTTGACATCAGAGATGATATACGGGTGCTCAGTGAAGACTGGGTACACTGGACGGACTCGCCGAGAACTCCCAGATGGTATTATACCTTACGTCAGATGGCAGTTCTCTGGTGACACTGGCACAGGTTAGTCTGTAGAC
The DNA here is from genome assembly GCA_030015575.1 of Agapanthus africanus. Taxonomy (NCBI): domain Eukaryota; kingdom Viridiplantae; phylum Streptophyta; class Magnoliopsida; order Asparagales; family Amaryllidaceae; genus Agapanthus; species Agapanthus africanus. Next base: position 470,079,620 of record JASDDO010000014.1, on the reverse strand, counting down.
CCGAGATCGTCATAGAGTCTTGTGTGATTCCCACTGTGCTTCGATTTCCACCTTACCACGTCCAAGAGGGCATGCAAAACAGTGGTTTTTGGGTACAGTCCCGAATCACATGGAGGCAATGAGAGATAGGAGGGGATTCGTCTCTCCCGGTATAGGGAGTTGATGTTGTGCTGTGTTCGATTGGCTATAACCGGAAATTCCTGGCCAGGGTTGCTGAGATTTACTGGTAAGTGTTACCAGTAGTTTCTCAAACTGTTATAGACCTCATATCGACACGACTTATCGAGCTATTGGTGTCTGACGTTTACCACCCCTAGGCGAGATATGCGACATATCAGACGATCAGACAGGACTGTACGGTAAGTGTTACTGGTTGGATTCACAGGAGTGTGAGCGGGATTGCTTGTTGATCTTCTGATCGCTCAATACCCGGGTGGCCGTTACGTTTAGCAGACCGCTTGCGGCTTGTGGGTGTTTGATATGATCATCACCTGCTACCGGCGTATTGACGAGTCTTTAGAGTCCAACACAGAGGTTTCCTGGCTCTAGCGAAACGAAATGGGAGCGCATATGAGATATGCGCGGGACCGAGAATAATGCGTGTATGTGATACCGTATTCTATTCTCGCGATGAATGTATCGATTGGTTATATGCGATATAACCTAGTTATCTAATCAAGGATTGATTCGATAAGTCGATACATTGGATATTAGTCGGTCATATGCGATATGACCGGATCGTTAAATCAAGTGTTGATTTAATGATTTAATGTATAATTATATATTTGATATATTACTTTACATTAACTAGTATTGGTTCGCTTAAGATTATTTTTTCACTAGATTGTGCACATTGTATATATGATATATTTTTGTGCACTTGCTTGTATCATGTTTGATGATACATGCAAACTTGGGTATGTGTTTGCTTTAAACTATGATTAAGTTAATGGTTAGGGTTTGGTTTATTTGTTTTATTTAATTTATTTATTCCTTTTGGCAAAAACAAAATGGGAGGCTTTCTTTGTTTTACACTAGAAGCTTCATGATAGTTTTGACAAAGTCTTAGCCATTTTGTTTTTATCCTTAACCTAACCATTTAACTAAACCCTTGTTTATTCTCTACACTCACCCATGGTTGCATCATGATAACCATCACTTCATTTTTCTTTTTGGAATTAATTCATTATTCTTGTTCTTCTTCTTCATCTTCTTCTTCAAGTGAAGAAAAGAAAACCTTTCTAGAAAAATGTCAAGTGATGAAATCTAGTGAGAAATCCAAATCCAAAGTGAACCCACTTCCTATTTCTTCATCCTCTACCACTTGCCATGTAGTATTGGGTGTTTTCTTCACATGTTTCATGACTTGGTGAAGATGGAGCTCGAGTTAGAGTTGCCTCGACGTAGATCATCTTCGGCATCGAAGTCAACGACCTAGCCCGATCTTTTCTCCGATGAAACCACCGCGAGAGTCCAGGATTCCGATGGTTGCTGTGGAGGGACGTCATCACGGAGCCAAGGAAGTGGAGGACCGGATCTACAAAGGTTGTATTTCCATTCATTTATCAATAAAGTTGTTTACTTGCATGTTTCGCCTTTGCCTCTAGTTAACGATCTAGCATTTGGGTTTCTCGGCACAAGAAATTTTTTGATTTCGGCATGTTTGATGCCTTGTGGAACCTCAGTTGAGTGCCTAGGAACCCTACAGTGGTATCAGAGCCTAGCTAGAGCCATAGGCGATCTGTAAACGATGTTAGAAACCCGATCAAACCCGAAACCCTAATTCAAAACCACACTCTGGACTTTTTCTGAAAAAGTTGATTTTTCCAAATTAAAAATATCCAAAAAATTCAGCAGGGAATTGTATGAGTTACTGTGCAGCACATGACCCTAACTCGACCAAAGAGCCAAGGAACCGCGGCCCCACCCCTGCTTGTGCGGCGGTTCCACGGCCATATTGGTGAGTTAGGCCACGTGGCAAGCAAAGTAATTTGTTTCTGGAGGTGCTGTATTTTCTGGGAATTTTTAATATATACTCAAGAGTTGAGTTTTCTGGGTTGTATTGGGGACTCGGTGTTTCGATCGGGAAGTCTAATTTCGTCTATGTGTTTTTCCTGGTAATTTTAGAATATGTTAAAAAGTTCGACCGGATATAAATACCCACTTTTTCCCCTGCCGGAAAATTTCCAAGTGTTGGATTTTTCCGTGGTTTAAAGACGTTCTAAGTAGTGCAAGTAATGCGATGGACCCTCTAGAAGACAACAAACCTTAACTCGATTATGTGACCGTCTTGAACTGCCCTTTCAACCTTAGGGTTTGGGGCAGTACGACGTGCCACATGTGAGGCGTTGGCTTGACCCTTCTACGGCTGGACCGTTGGTACTGAGGCATGAAGTGAATGTTTTTAAACTTATTTCATGTGTTGAGCTGTTTCAGGAAAACTTGGGTGTTTGACTGTTCGATCGGAAAGTTTGACATTTTCTATTTATCTGGAATGTGATACAATATTTGAAATCCACAAGTAGTTATGAGATAACTGATTTGAATGTTATAAACATAGCACTTTAGTCTCACTTGATCGGTTGCCACGGAATTTTGATGTGATCAAAAGTCCGTCGCAATCACATAGCGTACGTGGAAACTCGCCGGTAAACTTAATAGACAGCCACGCCCCATAGCCCCGACCAAGTGACTGTAGGAGAACCCCGTCGCCAAAAGCATCCGTTCGGGTGCTCGCGGCAGTGGTGTTCCGCCTTAGTGCACTTCGTCGACGGTATCGGGGGTGCGGCCGTCTACTAAAGTTTGCGACGAGCATTCTTTCAGGATGTCGGGAATCTTGTTGAATTGCCCGACTTGATATTGAAAAGAGTTTTCGATAATGAGACTAAAATGCGGGGTTTATAATTGTTAGGCATGCGATGTCTAAGGAATTCATTTGATTAGGCATGCGATGTCTAAGGAGGTTGCAGATTCCAACTGTTGTAGTTTTACACTTTCTTTTCTGTGATCGTAAGTGTAATATGTGATATCGCCGGTTTCGTTGCTATATATCAATGACAATTGGGATACACATGTTTACTTACGTTGATGACATGTGATGTTATGTGTTGCTGGATATGTTATATTGGATCATCGCGTTTTGAATAGCCGGGGGTTTTTTATGTGAGATGAGTGTTTTTCATTTTCATTCATGTAAAAACTTGTATGTAATATTCTTTTATTGGGGCACTTCCAGGTTGCGGAAGATGTCATCATTGTATATTATTTACTTTTCCGCATTAGGTAGACCCAAGGCGGGGAGCACAAGTAACCGGGTTCTAGGGTCCAGTGGGAGACCAACTCGAGGAGTCGAGTCTGGGTCTCCTAACACTAGAATTGGTAGGGTTGCTTGCCGCTCTCGTAGGGGTCTAGGGGTGTGGGTTTGGCTATTCATCGCGACCGTGGAATCCGTGTTTTATACTGGCTCGTATTAAAAACACGGACGTCCTAGTATATCCATTGTTTCATATGTTTCTTCTGCTGCGATATCTAAGATGTGATCATTTGATGTTCTGTGATAAATACTGTATATAGTATATATGATATATTATATAGACGTTACTTATGTTTTACACCCGTGCTAGCCCTGCCCCGCTCTGCCGTTAGTTACCTAACCTAACGGTGCACGCGGGGACATCGAGGCGAATGCGGATGGCATAAGTGTACGTCGTATTTATCTGTGATGTTTAGGTAACTTAAATGACGGGACTTCATTAATATGATTAATGAAAGAAAAGAAACCTAAAAGATGCCGTGGAATCGAATTTTCAAAAACAGGAAGCTACAGTTCTTGCTTTGCATCGCGGTGTTCCATGTAGAACATCCTGCACCTTATTCGATAGGGAAAGGACCGAGATCCTTTCTCCGGGAGTGACTCCTTTAGCAATAACTGGCAGATGCTACAACCCTTGGTTTTTCTTTTGACTGCTTCTATAGTTTTTGCTTTGCACAGCGGTATATATGATATATTCTGCACCTTATTCGATGAGGAAAGGGCCGACGATTCCTTCACCGGGAGTGACCCCTTTAGCAAAACTAGAAAAGCCTTAGAAACACTCCATTTTAAAAATTATTTGATTCTACAAAGATATCAAGTTCATTACGCAATAGGTTTTCAGAAAAACCTGTCGTAGCCCTCCGTCATTTCAGATAAGTAGTAGTTAGTATTCGTGCTGGGTTTGTTGCCTTTGTCAAGGCGTAGTGTGTGGTAGCTAACTGGTGCTTATCTGCTTATGCATATGATGCAGATTGGGTTAGGGTAGTCGTGCGACCTTGTTGGCCTTTGTCAAGGGTCGTGCGGGTGGGTTTAATTCAATCAGGAAATGACGGGTTGAACTTGACTAGCATCCTATGGTTTGTTGGCCTTTGTCAAGGTAATAGGAGGTTAGGGGCAAAATTATCGGGAATTTCAAGTGTTGAAATTTGCAATAAGATTGCATACCTTCTATGAGATAGTTGGATCCCGATACCCGCTGCGAGTAATTGTTACTCCTGGGAGAGTTTTACACATTACAATTAGCCGACCAAGTAGATGTCTAGAAAGGTGTCAATGTGGTTATGCCTCTGGGAAAACGAGATTTACTTTAATTAGGTCCGTGCGAAAGCACGGGGAACCTCCCTCAAAGTACCGACACTGGCCTGGCTGAAAGATTGGCCAACTTGTAGCGAGTAATTATTCCCGGCTAGTCTTTCCTTTTAGGGTTTGAAGGAGGATTTGATAAAAACCAGTGGGAGGCATCCTGATTAGATAAAATAATAACCAATTTGATCTTGCAAGAGCGCACGCAGAGTGTTTTCTTCTCTCTCTCTCTCCAGGTAGCGACCATATCACACCTTAATCAAGATAATAAAACATATATATTGACCGAACCCGCTTGTTATACTGAGCTGGGGAACGTTGGTCCCGCTCCAACTTATAATTGTTATAAGACAAAGCAGGAATTAGGGGATTACCAGATTTCCCGTGCCGCCCAAACGAGAAAAGTGCATATGATGCATCTCCTTCGGGTGTGTTCATTACAAAGAACTGTTTCTCTGTATTCTCTACGTCCTGGGTATTTGATACCGGATCAGGATCCCAGATATGTAATTTGTTACATAGGGCTACAGAAAGGTGGAGAACTGAGAACGGGTGATAAGTTTCATGAGACAAAAAACGGTGCAAGTGTTGCAGCCAAGTCTGTTGGTCACTGTCACCCTGTATTACCAGAATACATTGATTCTGAACAAATGTTATTAGATACCAAACCTGATATACAAAATCATATCAGTCTCTTTATTTAGATAAAGAAGGATATAATTTTGTATTGTTGGATAATGTTTTGAACATTTCCTATATCAAAAGTTGATCGGTTCAGGCACGTTATCTAAAATCATTGATGTTCTAAATCAAACTATAGTTCTTAGTTTACGGAACACAGACAAGAGGAAGAGTTCTGAAATGAACGACTCCTTCTTGAGGTATTGTAGACTAGGTCATATCAATGCGACCCGACTAAGTTACATTGTAGATGCATATTTAAATCAGTTTGAATTTACATCTTGTGAAACTTTTCAGTTATGTCACAGAGATAAAATGACCATAGCTCTGTTTACTGGAAACAGAGAAAGAGTTAGTGTACTCTTGGGATGATACATGTTGATGTATGTAGGTCCCCTGTCTACACATGCCAAGACTGGTTCTTTATATTTCATTACATTCTCTGATAATCTCTCAAGATTCAGACATATGTTCCTGTTGAAACATAAGTCCGAACCTTTTGAGATATTCACAGAATATAAGTTAGAAGTAGAGAACCAATATACGGGTAAAAGTATTATGTCCTTTGATGTGATCAGGGAGGAGAATACTTGAGCACGGAAATCCTGGACTATTCTAAAGGAGAATGAGATTCTCTATCAGCATTATTCCTCCGTATACACCAAAGCACGATGGTGTATCGGGGCGGAGCAATAACGCCCTATGTGATATGGTGTGCTCTATGATGAGTACTACTAAGTTTCCTATTTCCTTTTGGGAGTTATTCACTTAAGAAGCTGCATACCTATTGAATAGGGTTCAAATCAAATCAGTTGCCTACCACTTCATATGTGATATGGAAACGGAAGAGCCCATATCTTAAGTTTGTTAAGATTTGGGGTTGTCCGGCCTATGTCTAAAAAGAAAAATCTGGACAAGCTCGAGGCAAGGTCTGTTATGTAGAACTGGAAATGTTCCAGCTATACAAACTGCAGCTGATGATTTGATAGAACCAAAGGATTCAGTAGATTCCAACGAACCTCAGCCTCTCCGCCGATCTAGAAGGGTTCCTCACCCACCTGAGAGTTACTTCGGTTTCTCTATGACCGTGGGAGCGAGGATTGCATCATGAGATGATGACCCAACTAGTTTCGAGCTGGCCATCAGGATTGAGACTCTGTAAGAATGGCTGGATTCTTAGAGATCTGAGATGGAATCCATGTACACCAACAAAGTATGGACTTTGGTTGCTATATCTGAAGGGTTAAATCCCCATCAGGAGCAAGTATATCTTGAGAAGATTACTTGGTGTAGATGGAAAAGTTGAGACTTTCAAAGCTAGACTCGTTAAAGGTTTGCATCATAGACCAGTTGTGGCTAATGATGAAACCTTTTATAGGGTCTATGCATGAGTCCATCCAGTTCCTACTTGCCACGGCTACATACCATGACTACGATATCTGGTGGTTGGGTGTGATGATTGCTTTTTTAAATATTGATTTAGAAGAGAACGTTTATAAGTACACAGCCAGAGGGCTTCGTAAACAGTGGGAGCAGCGGAAACGTATGCAAGATGTTTTATGTGATAAAACAGGCATCGCGGAGTTGGAACGTCTGTTTTGATGTGTTAGTCAAAGAGTTTGACATCAACAAAATGGTAGATGAACATCGTATATACAAAAAGGTAGTAGGGAGTATGGTGGTGATCCTCGTAAAGTACGTGGATAACATACTCTTGTTAGGGAAGGAGTTTCCTATGCTATGCTCGGTCAATTTACGCTTATCACGATGATTCTCCATATAGGATCAAAGTGATACCTCCTAAATCCTGAGTTTTGATCTATGAGATAGAAGTAATTGGATGTTAGGATTCTCACTAGTTGTAGTGAGATGGTATCAATCGATCCTGGAGAGAATCACTGGAAAGGTTCCTGGGTGATAAGGACGACTGAAAGTCAGTCGCAGGCATTGTCTTTACCCTCAGTGGAGGGACGGTATGTTGGAAGAGTTCCAAGCTAGATACCGTGAGATACTAGACGATTAAAGGCAAGATACATCGCTACTTAAGATGCTACCAATGAGGCAGTCTGGATGTATATTAGTTCATGAGAAGAACTTCGTTCCTCCTATTGTGTGACAATGGAGTTGTGGATTATGCCAAGGAACGCCCGTCCCATCACTGATCCAGACATATTCAGAGGCAGTATCACCTGATCATGGAGATAGTTGATCTCTAGGTGATCAAGGTTAGGAGAGCAGACTCAGAGAATAACACGGCGGATCCACTCACGAATGCCTATTCCCAGAGAGAGACTTTTATGGGATGGTTGAGTATGAGATACTACAACCACTGCTACAGATGGCCCTAGTGCAAGTGGGAGATTGTTAGTTATATGTTTGCCCTAGAGGCCATTACTGTACATAGGATGTATATTGTATTGGATGTTGGGACATATATAGGGAGGGCTTTCTTGCTCGACATGATAGTATGCTATCTGGTTGCTCTTTACCTTAACGTGTATACTGATTGCCTCTCTGTTACATGTTGGTAAAGCCCTTAGGATGTGTACTTGACTACCTGGACTATGATGCGGATCATACTAGTGGGGACATGGTAGTCCATAAGTACATCCTTCAAAGTCCCTAGTCGTGGGTGTATCGAGACGGGGCATCGATATACCAGAGTAGACTAGCGTATACCTTCTCGACCCATACAGATGGGCGATGGATGATCCCATATCCATTGGTGTTTGACATCAGAGATAATATACGGGTGCTCAGTGAAGACTGGGTACACTGGACGGACTCGTCGAGAACTCCCAGATGGTATTATACCTTACGTTAGATGGCAGTTCTCTGGTGACACTGGTACAAGTTAGTCTGTAGACCCGAGATCGTCATAGAGTCTTGTGTGATTCCCACTGTGCTTTGATTTCTACCTTACCACGTCCAAGAGGGCGTGCAAAACGGTGGTTTTTGGGTACAGTCCCGAATCACATAGAGGCAATGAGCGATAAGAGGGGATTCGTCTCTACCGATATAGGGAGTTGATGTTGTGCTGTGTTCGATTGGCTATAACCGGAAATCCCTGGCCAGGGTTGCTGAGATTTACTGGTAAGTGTTACCAGTAGTTTCTCGAACTGTTATAGACCTCATATCGACATGACTAATCGAGCTATTGGGGTCTGATGTTTACCACCCCTAGGCGAGATATGCGACATATCAGACGATCAGACCGGACTGTACGGTAAGTGTTACTGGTTGGATTCACAGGAGTGTGAGCGGGCTTGCTCGTTGATCTTCTGAACACTCAATACCCGGGTGGCCATTACGTTTAGCAGACCGCTTGTGGCTTGTGGGTGTTTGATATGATCATCACCTGCTGCCGGCGTATTGACGAGTCTTTAGAGTCCTACACAGAGGTTTCCTGGCTCAAGCGAAACGAAATGGGAGCGCATATGAGATATGTGCGGGACCGAGAATAATGCGTGTATGTGATACCGTATTCTATTCTCGCGATGAATGTATCGATTGGTTATATTCGATATAACCTAGTTATCGAATCAAGGATTTATTCGATAAGTCGATACATTGGATATTAGTCGGTCATATGCGATATGACCGGATCGTTAAATCAAGTGTTGATTTAATGATTTAATGTATAATTATATATTTGATATATTACTTTACATTAACTAGTATTGGTTCGCTTAAGATTATTTTCTCACTAGATTGTTCACATTGTATATATGATATATTTTTGTGCACTTGCTTGTATCATGTTTGATGATACATGCAAATTTGGGTATGTGTTTGCTTTAAACTATGATTAATTTAATGGTTAGGGTTTGGTTTATTTTTTTTATTTAATTTATTTATTCCTTTTGGCAAAAACAAAATGGGAGGCTTTCTTTGTTTTACAGTAGAAGCTTCATGATAGTTTTGACAAAGTCTTAGCCATTTTGTATTTATCCTTAACCTAACCATTTAACTAAACCCTAGTTTATTCTCTACACTCACCCATGGTTGCATCATGATAACCATCACTTCATTTTTCTTTTTGGAATTAATTCATTATTCTTTTTCTTCTTCTTCAAGTGAAGAAAACAAAACCTTTCTAGAAAAATGTCAAGTGATGAAATCAAGTGAGAAATCCAAATCCAAAGTGAACCCACTTCCTATTTCTTCATCCTTTACCACTTTCCATGTAGTATAGGGTGTTTTCTTCATAAGTTTCATGACTTGGTGAAGATAGAGCTCGAGTTAGAGTTGCCTCGACGTAGATCATCTTCGGCATCGAAGTCAATGACCTAGCCCGATCTTTTCTCCGATGAAACCACCGCGAGAGTCCAGGATTCCGATGGTTGCAGCGGAGGAACGTCATCACAGAGCCAAGGAAGTGGAGGACCGGATCTACAAACGATGTATTTCCATTCACTTAGCAATAAAGTTGTTTACTTGCATGTTTCGCCTTTGCCTCTAGTTAACGGTCTAGCTTTAGGGTTTCTCGGCACAAGAAAATTTTTGATTTTGGCATGGTTGATGCCTTGTGGAACCTCAGTTGAGTGCCTAGGAACCCTACATATATATATATACACACACACATATATATGTATGTGTGTATATATATATGTATACATTTACACGGATGATGAGGATAATATATGATACTTGGAGATGAGTCGATGTGATTAGGCATGATGCCGTGAGATCGGTGATGTGATTTGGGTCATGTTATGTTATACTACAAGATAGTATAGTGGATCGATAGGCGATGTGTTTTATTCACACGCGGATTATGTTTGATGGTATCAAAATGTACTAGACTTAGATCAATACCCCTAATTCAGGATATGTTGATAATGATACCAGATAAATAGTGAGCTATATATGATATTTGACCCGTACCTCGATTTGGGATGCCATACGATGTATTTTTACCGTACGATGTATAATGATGATGATTTACCTGCATTCTTGACTCGAGGATGTAGTTTTTTTTTTTACAGTACGTGACGCTATTGAGGAGGGATCACCGACTACTAGATATATCGACTCGGAATTAGGTGAATTTCCTTACCCCTTTGGTTAGTCTCTTAGCTTGTCCTATAGTTTACTTAGTAGATGTTAGATTTGGGCTCGAGTCATACTTATCTCCAAAACTAACAAATCGTGAGTATTTTAAAGAAAGGCCAAGGGATACTATGGATATTTCAAAGAACGTACCTTTTCTTAAAAACACCGTAGCCCTTATTTTTAAATACCACGATTCATGATATTTCAAATAACAAAACGGCATGACTCGTTTATTATATGCTATATTCTTATATGTTGCGTTTACGATTCATTTTCCGTATATTCTTGCTGTTCATATGGCATTGCATGCTTATACTTGTGATTCCCTTGTTTATTATGAACCCTTGCTCTCAGGACACCGGCACCATTACCGATGATGCGTATGTCTACGAACACTTGCTTGTCGGCTCACACACATCATCATCTGTAACTACCATGACACGTGCACTTTAGAATTTTTACTTCATTGATATGACCTACTAGCTGGTAGTTTCAACAAATTAATAGTATGCGTGCTTTCATGTGCTAAATTAGACATTTGCATTCTTTACTTAGATATCCATACATGTGTATTTATCCATTTGTCATGCAATATTATGGGGCTTTATGTCGGTCATGCACTGTTTATTTACTCTCGAGATTTGGGATTTCGGATTTCCATGAGATTTCTGGATTTGGAAGAACCGCAAAGATTTTATAAACTTATTATCTTTTTAAAGATAGAAAATTGCGGTTTTCTCGTGATATAATGTGAGATATGTCCACCATGAGTTTTCTCGACTCTTGAGCGGTATCATACACCCGATTCGAGGAAGAGGACGAACCGTCTGCGGGTGCATGGTGGACTCGGTACGGTACCCCGGTGCAAGATGGTCGCAGATGATGGCGTTGAGCCTTGCAGGGGAGCACTAACGACCGGTTGTTTATGACGCGGCGGATATCCGGAGGATACCGACGTTGTCGTGAGATTTGATATTTGGGCCAGTCCGGATTGCCGGAGCCCGAGATTTTGAGACACAGAGATATTGATTTTTTATGAAATGGGCCAGTCCGGATTGCCGGAGCCCGAGATATTGAGATATTGGGATATACATGTTTTGTGTCGATGCTTGACACGGATTCTCTGTTGATTTCATTGATGATACTTCGATTTTTATACAGAAATCTCACTGAGATATGAAAATAGTTTTCTCATTCAGTTGCATTCTGTTTTCATGCATTCATACATCATATATGTATATTGTCGCTGTCTGAGGCACTGACACGAGCACTTGGTATTACACTTCTGTTAGATGTTACCGTGGCCATTATTAGATGTTTCAGGTTATATATATTGTATGGATATTATGGTATGACCTAGGATAGAGTCATACATGCGATTTCTGCTCGGTGATGTTTTCTACACACGAGTTAGCAACTCACCCCCGTTGTGCCACAGTTTCTTGCAGGTTTTGCCGTACAGGTTTCCTTGGCGGCTTTACTGGCACACTGCTTGCTTCCGGGTGATTGCTTTGGTAGACGGGTTCACTTGTATCGTGACCACCATAGTATTTGTATTTACATTCAGTTGTATCTAGTAAACTCCATCAACCAGACTTGTATTATTTGATAGACTTAGAAAACCAGTATGTATATTCTTTCGACCTTTGAGTCGCGCCGTGTATTATTATGGTTTTTCTCTGGTTTTCTTGAGCATATTTCTTTTCTTGATGAGTTTTGATCCTTGCCCTTCGGCGTTGTATATTATATTGTATTGCGTGGTTGTGTCCGCCAATTGGCGAAGAGCTATCTCCCTCTTGGGGATGCCTTTATTCATTATGTATATTATTAATGTTTGTACCCGTTTGGAGCCAATGTTTACAAAGGAGACTCTCCCGAAATTTTCGGGAAGATATGTTGTTTCTTTTAAATTTTTAATGCCATTTATTATATTTAAACAACTTGCTTTAAACAAGTTTTCGTTCACTTTCTTCCTTAAATGGTTTAGATTTCTGGACTTTTGGCTAACTTGAATTAGGTAGGATCCTATAGACTTCACATGATTCAAGTGCCTGTCACGTACTATTTCGGGTTGTGACAGTATCTAGATAAACTCCAACACATCAGATCAAATTAAATCAGATCAGGACTAGACATTGTATATTGGTAGACCCAGTCGGACTTGGGTATTGTGCGATACTTAGAGCGATGGGTTTATGATCGCTTTCTTGAGTTTTGATGTCTTGCATCTTTATTTTTTTTTCTTTGCCGTTGGGCGTCGTATATATATTATTGCGTGGTTGTGATTCCGCTGATTGGCGAAGAGCTAGCTCCTGCTTGGGGATTCCTATATATTATTGTGTATATGTGTTGGATCAAAATATATAAGGGAGGTGCTGCCCAAATTTTGAAAAGACAAAACACGATTCATTATAACTTTATTTCAAAACTGCACACCCACTTTTTTCGGCAAAAAGGTTTAGATTTTCTAGGCTTCGGCTTACTTGATTTACGTCATGCCTTTAGACGTTGCGTAATTTAAGTGCCGGTCACTTGCTAAATTACGGGTCGTGACAAAGTTGGTATCAGAGCGTTAGGTTTAACCTTGGTTTGAGTCTGGGTTTGACTATGTGGAGTCTATGGCGTTTATATTTCGGAACCTAGGCTTGACCTTACGGAACTTAGACGTGACAGGGGGGTATTAGACCCGAACTTTCATTTCGTAGGTTCACCTTGATTGATGGAGTAGGTAGCTTGAGTAGAGTGACGTACCGTACGTATGTTCCGCGGCATATTTATGATACGATACACCACTTAAGAAACCTTTGGATGTACATACCTTGAGATCTTGATACTATTCGTTCCTTTGATCATATATCCATTTAGGATTTGTTGATTTCTTTCATTCATATGATCTATCATCATCGATACCTGCTTGTTGTTCCTGTCACCATGGTTTGAGCGCAGATTGAGCTGCTGCTGGTGTTGCGGTCAGAGCGAGCTCGTCATGGACGAGGACTGACCATATTTTTTTCTGGTGATATATGGACGTGTAGGTATAGTGTTGTGTGGTGATCTCTCGTTTGAGGCGAGTGTTCAGTTTTGCACCGGATGATCGGGCCATTGATAGAGGCTACCAGATTTCGAGGACAGTTGATGTACAGCCTCCCTCAGAGATCATGATGTTGTCTACCGTGCAGACTGATGACCCAGCTGTTGCTGAGATTAATGGGATGTCGTTTCTAGAGCTTGTGAGCTGAAACCGGTGGAGCTTCCAGGCAGAGATGTGACAGGAGATAGCTAGACTATCTCGAGTTGAGCGACTGATATGATTCATCAGATTTGATATGCCGATGCAGGCTCAGTTGAGTTGAAGAATTCCAGTTGATGGACCTTACTCAGACCTAGAGTAGATCGATTAAGAGAGGACGTTGTTCGTCGGATGCTCCGATGTGAGATCGGTAAGTTGACCAGTCTCAGATAGAAGGACCTCACCAGATGTGTTGTGAGTTGATCGAGAACGGACGAATAAAGTGTATTCCTCCGATGATTTGGACGAGTTCCCGAGGATGTGTTCGGCTAGATATCTTCTACAGAGTGATGAAGATACCGAGTTCGTAATTTCTAGTCTGTGTGAGAGACTCCAGATTGACCGTAGCCAAGAATGAATTTCGATATGCAGACAGCAAGAGATGACGTCGAATTGGAAGATAATACAGACGAGTGGAACAAGAGGTTCGTGCGAGATGTTAATGAGTAGTTATTACTCTCCGTTGAGGCCAGAGGATTGATATGTGCGCAGAAGCGTTAGATACAGCCAAATTTCTAGAGGGAAGCCGTGCTGAGGACGCAGGTGTCCGGTTATGAGAAAAGAGTTACGCAAGAGTGACAACCTTCGTATAGTTCGGCATAGGTGAGATTGGAAGAAGCCATGAGCAGGTTCTTTCCAGGACACCGCAGCGAGGGAGATTTGCACCCAGGATCGGTTATAGTATGCATATTCAGAGGGCCGTATGCCGCCGTCAGTAATGTGCCATTTGAGAGTGGTCATGTTGATTGGCTAAACGGTGATCAAGAAGTTCCAGAGCGGGACTGTTCCGTTAGTACACCAGACCGGGCCGACGAGCAGAAGGATTGCGAGATTGGTAATCAACAGAGAAAACGATGACCCAGAGACCGGAGATGCCAGACTGTGAATAAAAGGCAAGTAGGCGATCTTGCTCTGCCAGTTTGGGCGCACCGGCATATTTTTCGACATTGTAGTAGGTGTACCTCAATGTCGGTTATTGCGATTGCGTTTCGTGATCCGAGTATCACACTTTTATCGCTTGGACTTGAGTTTCGATGATTGGGTTTCGTGTTATGTTTTTTTTGCACCATGGCTGCACCTATTAGAGATATATATTTTGTGCATAGTTATTGCACTTGATTTATGTTTTATACACCGCTATATTGAGATTTATGATTATGCATATCTATTGCACTTGGTATCGATTTTTGACTTCGTTGCACATATTTATGGTTTCGTGGATTCGATACTGTCGATTTGATTTCGTGCATGTTATATGCACTTGCCTTTACTTATGCACTCGGTATAGCTTATATGTGCTTGTAGTGCACTGATTCATGTTTTGTGCACACAGTTGCAGACGTTTACGATTCTATACATCTTGGTATACTCGGTGTTGTTTTTAGTGAGCATTTGAGATATTGATGAGTTTTCGTGCATTGGTTGCACCAGATTTATATTTTGCACATTTGTTGCACCAGATTTATGTTTTCGTGAGCGTCTACACTTGATGCTCGTTATCGTGCATACTATTGCACTAGATGTATTATACGGACCATACGCACTTGATTTCGATTTTCGCGCACATTGTGCGCATGATATGAGATTTTGTGCACACCGGGTGTACTCGATAGAGATTTTTATTCGTGCATGATGGATGCACTTGATTGGGATTTTCTTTCGTGCATGTTAGTTGCACTGGGTGAGATTGTCGTGCACATACGTTACACTGGACAGATGCTTTCGTGCACACCTGTTGCACTTTGTTTTGCTTTTTTGCATATAGTGGCACTTGTATTGGATTTGGTTTTCCGTGAGCACCAGACGCATTTGATGTTGGATACGCCTTTTTAGGCTGATTTTATTTATGACTATTGCGTTTTGATGATGGATACTATATTGTATAGTAGCCGAGCATGGATTGTCTGAGGACAGTGCCTGAGTACTTTTGCATGCATCAAAACTTACGAAAGGTGTCACGACCCAAAATTTAGCACGTGACGACCCTTAAACTACGTAACTTTTCTAGGCTTAACGTAATTCAAGTAAACCAAAAACCCAGCAATCTAAACCATCAAAAGTAGTAAGTGATAATAATATTGCTAAAACTTTTGAAATCTCAATCAAATTCTATAAAGACCAAATTTATTTCCTTTAAAAATTTGGCAGCACCTCCTTTGTAAAACAAGCCCCTAAAAGGGTATAACATAAATATAAGTAAAAGCATCCCCAAACGGGAGCAAATCCACGCCCAACGGCGGAAAACAACCACCATAACAGATATACGACGCCGTAGCGAAGAATAAAAGACGATATAAATAAAACCGCATAAAAGACCTCCACGTCACCAAATAATATACAATATCGTCCTAACATCACGTCTCTAAGTCAATTCATGAAAATGGTAGATGGAGAGTACTGGATACAACGAATATACAATGAGTAACATCGGATAACCCCAAACCCACCTATAGCAAAACTGCACACAGTCAGCCGTAGCGGTATCCGCTGCAAAAGATGATACGATAGAAAGAAAGCCCTGCCTCGACTGCCCTGAGGGACTACCTGCAAAACACTGTGGTACAACGGGGGTGAGTTGCCAACTCGTGAATAGTAAATAACATTTGCAGGTAATCGCAAGTATGCACGTACTGCGCGAATCTATCACATGCAAGCTAATCGAAATAAATGGCCATATGTATGCAACAGTCATGAAAGGTACTCTATCAGGTACAACTAATACATGAAGCAATATTATAGCAATATGTATATGCAACAGTCATGAAAGGTACTCTATCAGGTACAACTAATACATGAAGCAATGCATATAAAATAAATGCGGAATATGGGATAAAACATGTCATCCTCACGGAATTCTCATCGTGGCAGGACCAGTGTCCATCAAGACAATCCAAATACTAAATATCCTCAAATCGGCACTAAGGTCGTCCTTCATATCGGCCCACAGATCGGCACTCATATCTAATGAATAAGAATACTTGCACAGATCATTATGATGATATATATTAAAAATATATATAACAGCGTCCCATACCACTGATATATATATACATGCACATATAACAGCGTCCCATACCACTGATATATATACTTAGAGGTAAAATATCATGAAAACTAGTGTCTAGCATCGAAACATAAATACTCATCTATCAGGCATCGTCACCACGACTGGCCCTGGTATATACATATCATACGTTCATCGGAAACCCGATTACCCAGCTTCGATGCTCGAATTCCCCATATCCATAAGTACATGACTCCGGTCAATATCTCCACGATCACCGCCGAGTCCAAAATATTATCACCGGTAGGCAGTGCACATCCCCTGCCAGGCTAGTTAGCAAAATCCTTCGACATACCTTTCTTGCCCCGGGGTACAATACCGGGTTCCACCATGTACCCGCACATGGCCCATGATGCCTCCTCGCATGGGGTATATATCAGAACCGAGAAATCTCATGGTGGATGTTGAAATATCATATTAAGAGAAACCGGGTTTTTCAAATAATGCATAATTTCATGAAACCACCACGGTCCTCAAATCCAGAAAACATCATGTGAAATCCATATCTCGATGCGAAATCCATGAAATATAATATATGCAACATGAAACAGTAATATGAGCATATAACGAAAAACCACTATTTAACAGCAACAAGTTATTAAGTATATCATGCGGTTCCTAATTTCCGAAACCAAACATGTAGCTATAGCCGGGTATGCGTAACCATGTCGGTATAGCAAGGTATGTGTATCTACCTATCAGTAATGATGTAATACCCTCCAGGTATGTGTGTAACTTTATCAGGGTATACGGTTGTAGTTGTAAGTATGTATGCAAGATGTACATGTAGCTATGTCTCATATGTGTTTATACCTATCTCTAATGGTACAATACCATATAAGTATAAGGGTAGCTAACATGTAGGCATGGAAAGACATATGTGTAAGCATGTAGGTATACAGGTATGCTATATGCCATATGCACAATGGAATATGAATCAATGTCTCAATGTCTCTAGCCAATACAATCTCACGTACGCATAAGTACTGTGCATGTCATGGAAATTATTGACAGTATGAGTGGCATACAATCGGTGCTCGTTCAACAAGAGCCCTCAATAATAGTGCAGTGTCCAAAGGGTACAAGTCCAAGCACAACAAGTAATAATATACAATGAAGTTTTTATGCAAAACTCTATATGTGCAATATAAACATGCGACTAATATCATATCATATCTATCCCTGACGCATAACGCCTTGCGGGCGATTCGCCTGTAGATGTCAAATCTACTCACAGAAGATCGTTGGGCTAAGTAAAGCCTACCACTCGCTTCCCCTTCTCCGCAGTGCCCGAAGTCCTCTCCTGCGATCCTAAAATCACAAAACAACAATACAACAAATGTATATTAGCAATTGACCAATAACACATATCCACTACGTTTGACCGACGCACCAACTCCAAACATACTCTCAAGTGTTCGTCTAGTGACTAACATGCGTAGCGACACTACGAAACAAACTCAAGAGAAAAAGCTACACAAAGTACACGCACCATGTCGGATTACGTAACACACGTAGTCGTAACACTAGAAACAAGCTATGTGATCCCAGATTTTGTATACAGAGAAAACCCAAACATCAAACAAAACCAAACATACATGAACTACTGCAGACAGCTA
Source organism: Agapanthus africanus (assembly GCA_030015575.1). NCBI lineage: Eukaryota > Viridiplantae > Streptophyta > Magnoliopsida > Asparagales > Amaryllidaceae > Agapanthus > Agapanthus africanus. Next base: position 470,061,294 of record JASDDO010000014.1, on the reverse strand, counting down.
CCCACAAAAACCCACACCCTAACTCCTAACACCGGCCGAGCTCGCCGGAATTTGCTAGCTCCTCGTCGGCCAAAACTGAGCTCCATGGGTTCGTGCTTCAGGTGAAATCTTAGGGTCTCTGGTAAAACACAACTACTCTGATAGATTTTCTAGTATACTCGGTGTCATAGCAGATCACAGATATCATATAATGAGACTAAAAATACGATATTTACCCGAAACGAAACTTTACGCGTTCAAAACTGAAACTTACAAGCTACGTAACATTAAAAGGTCCTACTTTATAGATAGAGATCATTACCTACTCCCACAAGCTCAAAGATCCTAGCATTCCAAGCTCCAAGGCATCCAAGAGGCAAAACAAGGTTTAAGAAGTGATTTTTGTGAGTTTTGATGAAGTTTTAGCAAGGTTTGTGAAAGGTTCAGTTGAGATAAAGAAGAGATGATGGAAATGATAAAGAGATATAAAATTAAGAGAATGAGAGTGTGTGAGTGAGATAGAGAGAGAGAGGTGAGTGCAAGGGGTGAGTGCACCACTTGCATTCACTCACCATCAATGCAAGCCATCAAGTCTCCATGACTCACCTTGCCACCTCCTCTTCACTCCAAAACAAGAAGGAATATTTTACAACAATTATCTAGGGTTTAAGGTTAAGGCAAAGTAAGGATTAGGTTAAGGTTAAATAAGGATTGGATTAGCTTAAAGTTGTCATGGTTGCTAAATAAGATTACACAAACACACCCTCACATAAACATGCACATGTGTGTGCAAGCCATAAAAAATAATAATAAATTATTAATTAAATATTATAAAATGTGAGGAACCCAAAATGGTAAACTTTTTACAGAAAACACGCACTAACGCTTAATTAACACTTATCGAATTCTAAGGCGTTACAATCCCCCTATAGAAAATTCTTCCCCGAATTTAAAATTCTTACTATGCATACCTACAAAGATATGAGTGCAAAACTCCCAAATCTCGCTCGCAGCCTCCCAAGTCATCACCCCACTATACGGCTACGCAAAAGAAAACGTCCACAGATGGCAAGACCCTTGACCGAAGTTTCTCCACCTGCCGATCCACTAACACTATCGGTTGCCGGTGAAGGAAAAGATCGTGTCTAAGCTAAACGGTCTGATGCTGAATCATGTGAGAAGGGTCATGAAGGTATTTGCAAAGCATTAACACAAGGAATACGGGATGAATACTCAAAAATCTGGGCGGAAGTGCCAACTTAAAGGCAACGGTACTAACTTGCTTCAAGGATCTCAAAAGGACCTACAATCTGGGACTAAGGTTGCCAAAACTCAACACGCCATTAACGGAAAAATCCGTAGGAATGCATGATCTCCCACTGCGAAATCAAGTCTGCGGCCACCACGGTCGGCATAAGACTTCTGTCTGCACTTGGCTGTTCTGATCCTGACCTGAACCAACTGGATCTTCTCTGAAGCCTCTCGGGTAGCTGGGGTCCAAAAATCCTACTCTCGCAGAGTCAGTAAAACAGACTGGAGATCGACACAACCTTCACACAAGGTCTAAAAGTTGCCACTTGAAACGTCTCCTGATAACCATTATCGTAGGAGAACTCCATCAATGACAATTGACAATCCCAACAGCCAACAACCACTAAGCACGCATGCACAAGCATATCCTCCAGAGTCTGTATAGTCCGCTCTGTCTAACCACCGGCTTAGAGATGGAAAAGCGGAGCTAAAGATCAATCAGTACCCAAGGCATCCAAAAGCTTCTGCCAACGACGGCTAGCAAACTGGGTGACTCTATCGGATACAACACATGAAGGAACTCCGTGCAAACGCACAAACTTACCGAAGAACAACTGAGCAATCGAGCATAACCAGACAACAATCACCCGAATGGAGTCACACCCTGTCTAAACCTGGGTAGACACCACAATGAAATTCATGGAGATCTGCTCACATTCCCACTCTGGAACGGTAAAAAGGTTGCATCTCTCCAGCCGGCCTCAAATGCTCATCCTTAGCTCGCCGACAAGCCAAGCACCTCAAAACGAAATCCGAAACTTCACTCTTCATCCCTGCCCACCAGTAACTAATTCACAAGTCACGTTACATCTCGGTGACACTTGGACGAGCACAGCCTGGTCATAAATAAAGAACTCCAAATCTTTACCCAACCGAACTTGCTCAAGAATCTCCGACAACGAGCAACGGCGGGCCGTGCCTCACGAAAATGATTTAGTAAAAATGGACGGGCACGGACATGAGCAAGAAGTCCCCTCAGTAGAGGCGAACTTAAGTTATACTCATCTATCGCACAAGAACTGTAAATCTGCAGAAGACTGTCTTCGAACTACGCACGATTGAAACAACTGCCCCCGGGCCTACGACTCAAGCATCAGCTACTACAATCGCCTTGCCACGGGAAATGAAGGATCACACAATCACAATCCTTCACAAGCTCCATCCAACGGCGCTATCTCAACAATCAAAACCCACTGCAGGAAGATGAACACAACGCTCTGGTGGTCCGTGAAAATTTGACACGACTCTCCATACAAGTAGTGTCCTCAAATCTCCAGCGCAAGACCACCACGTCCATCTCCAGATCGTGAGTGGGATAAATCCTGCTCGTACTTCCTCCAACTGTCGGGAAGCATAAGCGATAACTCGATCATGCTACATCAGTACACAATCGAGCCCCACTCGCGAAACATCACAATAAACAACAAAGTCGCCCGATCTGGAAATCAAAGATAGAACTGGTGCAATCGTCATCCAAGTCTTCAACCACTGAAAACTCAGCACGCATGCCTCAGTCTAAAGATAAGGAACCCCGATCCTATTTGGTCCGTCCGGTCAACGGTGCAGCGAAAACACAAGATGTCCTGCACGAAACGGCGGTAAAAACCGGCTAAACCCAAAAAGCTGCGGACCTCTGTCCCTGATGCAATTCTGGCCTAAGATGTACGGCCTCGATCTCCCTTGGGTCCATAAGAAACCCGTCTCCCGTAACCCCATGACCTAGGAAGTCAACACTATCAAGCCTGAAAGAAACACTTCGAGAATTTAGCAAGCAGCTGGTACTCTCCCAATGCCTTCATAGCAATCCTCAAGTACTGCTCATGTTCCTCACGACTCTTGGAATAGACCAGAATGTCATCTATAACACAACAATCCGCTGGTCGAGGAATGGCCGGAAGAATCTGGTTCATCATATCCACGAATTCTGCTAGGGCATCAGTGAGTCTAACGACATCACCAAAACTCATAAAGCCCGTAGCACGCACAAAAGCAGTCTTCAGAATGTCATCGCTCCGAATCCGCAACCAATGAAGCCCTGATCCCCAAAAAAACTTAGAAAAAATGTCTCGCACCCTGGAGCTGATCGAACAAATCATCAATGCGAGGTAAAGGATACCTATCACCACCATAACTCGGTTCAATTGACGAAAATCAATACACAACCTCAAACTGCCGTCCTTCTTTTTGACGAACAGAATAGGAGCTCCCCAAAGCGAAACACTCAGACGCACAAGTCCCCCTATCTAACAACTCTGCAGCAGATAGTTAAGCTCCCTAAGCTCCGCCGGCTCATCTGGAACAACGTCGGAAACTCTCACACGATAGGAACTAGGTCCAACAAACCCACTGTGGCTCCAGTATCACGAATGAAAGCCAAGAATCCTCGACATCCTCTCCTCAAAAGCCGACTAGCGTAAAAGGCTGTATTCAAGCTGTGAGGGCGGCACCACTGTCCCCCTACAGAATAAGAATTGACTCGCCGGGAAAACAAAACCAGACTGTTTTCTCGAGGCAGTCCACAGACGCATAGCACGTAGCTAACCAGTCCGTGCCTAGGAGAACGTCAAAGTCCAACATCTCTAGAAGGATCAAATTGACAGACGAATCTCTATCTCCTATCCGATTGGCACACGACCGGAACACGTGTCCCGCAACAAAAGAATCGCTGACAGAAATTAACACAACAAATGTCTAATATAGCATACACGACTCTCAGCCCAACCACGACACTAACTGTGTAGAACAAACGAGTGCATAGATCCCGAATTAAACAAACAAACGAATCAAAAGAACATACAAAAAAGATTACATGAAAACTCTGCACTAGATGCCCGCGCGTCCCGATGAGTAGAAACAAACGCTCGTACCTGCCCTCTAACCTCAACTGGCTGAACTCCTCCTCTGCCATCCTGTACACTCGGAACGGATCCTCCCCGACCACGACCTCTCTGCGGTACAGCTTCCTCGCGCTCACTTGGATCTGTACAATCTCGAAACCGATGACCAAAACTCTCCTACCGGTAGCATCTAGATAAAAAATGCTGACCCTCCTTGGGATGAGAGCTAAACCACTGTCCTAGTCCCACGCCTCTGCTACTCCCGCGACGTGCACGAAACCCGTCACGGCGACTGAACCTCTGTCACTGGGCTGGTACACCTGCACGAGCCCTCCTCTGTCCTCGGACTCCCAAAGTCTCGCAAAGACGCTCCTCATCGAATAGGGCCGCGTCCACTGGTGCTGTATACGTAATGCAATGTTGTGTGCTGATCGCAAGGAATAACTGGGTAACAGGGGTGGCAACCTCCTGTCGCTGCGCTCGACTGGCCTCAACCAACGACCTCATCGTCTGGCGCAAGTCCTGCATATCTCCCTCAAGCCTAGCGATATGATCTATCGAAGGCGGATCAACCTACTCCTAAGCAACGAGCGTACCATCCTGGTCAGTCCTCGCCTTACACGAGTCAACTCTGACCTCGGCTCTCGCTGCATCACTCTGAGCCATCATAGTCATCGGCGGCATACGGCTATAAACGGAAAAAGGATTCGATAAGAACACGAAAATCGAATCATAAGGATATGTATCATCAAAGAATGAATTTCAAGCAATTAGTACTTAGGTCGCTTAGGCGGAGTATCGTGTCGTAATTGTTAGTGTATATGCCCTAGAGGCAATTACTGTATCATACTAGTATGTATATTACTTGATGGAAGCTTGGGATATTCAGAGTTGTATAGACAATCTTGCTCAATATAGTAGTATGCTATTTGGTTTGTCTCTGCTTTAATGTGTACATGTGTGTTACTTTATTATATCACCTATATGCATTAGTAGAGCCCTTAGGATCTTTGCTTGATTACCGGCATTGTGATGGCGATCACACTCGTGGGGGCTGGGTAATCCACAAGCACATCCTTATACATGTCCCTAGTCATGGAATTATCGAGATAGGGCATCGATACTCCGGAGTAGACTAGCGTATGCGCTTCTCATCCCAGCACGGGAGACGGTCTGTCCCACAGCCGTCAGTACGTCGTACATGAGATAGTATACGGGTGCTCGTTAGGTTACGAGTACACTGGACAGGACTCGTCGGGAACTGATGGTTGGTATTATACCTATCGTCAGTTATCAGTTCCCAGGTGACATGAGTACAGCTTAGTCCGCTGACTTGACACTGTCACTTCGCCTCGAGTGTGTTCCCACTGTTCTTTGATTACTATCCTACAACGGCTCTACTGAGTCGTACAAACAGGTAGTAGTTGGGTGCAGTCCCGAAGCACTTGGAGGCAGTGACGGTTAGAAAGGATTCGTCTCTCCCGGTATTGGGGGTTGACATCGCGCAGTGTCTAGGAGATCCATTCCACGAGTAGTCCCTGGCCAGGGCAAACGAGATATACTGGTAGGTTTCCAGTGTTATCTCAGGGTGTTCTGGGCTTCACTCCGACACGACTTGTACCGCTATTAGGGGACTGACGTTTACCGCCCCCATAGGCCCGCCATGCGATGTTTCAGAAGAACATACCGGACTGTACGGAGATTGTCACATACAGGCTCAGTAGGAGTTCGGATGGGTTTACGTCATCGGCCTTCATATCGACATCTACCTGGGGACTGTTACAAACAGCTAGTGCCGCTTGCGGTCTGTGGTTAAACCCACTGCCAGCGTAGTGTCGAGTCTTTAGAGTCCCACATAGAGAGTTTCCCTGCACTGAGCGAAACGTGTAGAGGACGTATGGTCTTACGGCAGGGCTGCGATCACTTACGTACACTTGTGTGCGTGTGGTGTTCGGGCAGCCAATACTAGTGGGCTTTGGATTAAGCCGGATCCTAGTATTGCACGGATGGATTTGTTTTGTCTTCTGTGCATCCGCATTCTACGGAATGCGGATGCATGTGTGTATGCACAGTTTTCCGGAGCGATGAAGGAGGAGGTGCCTCATTAGGGTTTTGGTAGTTGGTTCGGCCAAAACCGTTATGTGGCAGGCTCATTAGGGTTTTGACAGTTGATTCGGACTCATTAGGGTTTTGGCAGTTCGTTTGGTCAAAACCATTATGAGCCGCGGACATCATTTACTAATCCTTTTAGTGATAATTTTATGACGGCTAATTGCATTGACCATTTGACCACCATGACCTCTCTTGAATTTGTTGATCGGTTGACCGTGTTGAACATTGACTTTCAAGAGGGATCAACACTCTTCTTTTCTTTTTCTTTTTCTTTTTCTATTTTGATTATGATTATGGTCATTTCAATGTAGCCATCAAACTTTATCTTGATGGGATTAGTAATGATATTTTTTTTGCATTATTGAACCATGGTTTATTTTCTTATGCTCATAATTCTTTTCTCACTCTCTTTCTTGTTTTTTGATGAGAAGAAAAGAAATGCACCATGGTTGCTAGCTCCTCCTTCTTCCTCCTCTTGATTCATCTTTTGATCTCATGTGTTGAGAGATAAAGATCCTACAAAGACAAAACCATCCCTCTACCACTTCTACACAACCTAGGGCTTCTAGATTAGCAATCTCTTTGCCCTAGTTACCTCGGCTCGAGGTGGAGCTCGGTGCACATCTCTCGGGCTTCGACTCAAGGAGGCCGCGGAGGTGACCAAAGTCCGGATCAAGCCTCAGAGCAAGCAAGGAGAAGAACAACAAGAAGAGAAGGAGTTCAAGTTGAGGTATAACCCCTAACCGAGTAGATAGATCTCTAGTTAGGATGCTAGTGTGTGGTTTAGCAAAGATCCGGCTTTTACGGTCCATGTTACCATGCTCAGAAAAAATTTTGTTTTACCGTTTCCGCAACCCCGAAAGCACCGGGAGAGGTAACGTGGACCTAACAGTGGTATCAGAGCCTAACTAAACACACCCTAGCATGTTTGCAAAGTATTTAGAATATCGACCGGACAAAAAACCGCAAAAACACCCCGAAAAATTCACTTTCTGCCGATTTTTAGATCTGTTCCAAAATTAATAAATCATACACTAAAAATCGGCTCAGGCTTTTTGTAGACGACTGCAGAAAAATGATCCCCCAACTCGGTTAAAGCGCAGCGGAACCGCGGCATAAGCTTGCTTATGCCGCGGAACCGCGGCCGAGTTAACTCGGTTTGGGATCCTGTTTGCTGCAGTGTTCTTGTTTGTGTATTTTGTGATTTTTGGTATATGACTTTTCTGCCCAGATTTTCCAGAAAGCAAAATTTGTTTTTGGGGCTCAAAAATCCGTATTTTTGGTCGATGTTCTGTAGACTTTGGCTAATGGTTATATCTGTAATGTTATATGTGTATTGAACGTCTACTAATCGCTATACGTCGATTAGAGGGGGTTATACATATATGTGATCTGTGTTGTTGATGGTTTGTGTATATGAACTCGTTGGATTGTCGTGGATGAATTGACGGGGTGGATGTGAGATTAGAGTTTCTTTTTCTTTCATTCATGTAATAAATTTGTAAATTGATGTAATATTATTTGTATGGCCGCACAACCGGGTCGGGGTTGTAGCCGTCATTGTATAATTCTTTTTACTATTTTTGCTCCTAGGATAGACCCATGGAGGGGGTGCACAAACTACCGGGTATCTCGAAGTGCCGAGGGGCCTACTCACGGCGTTGAGGGAGGTTGCTTCGCTTCGGGTACTTGGCGGGTAGTTTGCCGCACCCGTAGGGGTCTTGGGTGGGGTATTGGCTATTCATCGCGACCGTGTAATCCGCTTTTCGTTGCAGGCTCGAACGAATCGCGGGTTCCTAGTATATCCAAAGTGTTTATCTGTGATCTGGATTGGCTATCATTGCTATATATCTATATATAATAACAATTTAGGCGTTGCTTATGTTTTAGATCCGCGCTAGCCCAGCCCCCGCTCTGTCGTTAGTTAAGTAACCTAACGGGTGATGACGGGGCCCCGTGGCGAATGCGAATGGCATAAGCGTACGTCATATTTTGGTTGTTTTCTGCAATGGGACGCATTAAAAGAACTAATGCAAGAAAATAAACCTAAAAGACGTTGTTGGAACAATTTTTCAAAAGCTGTTATTACAAGGACGTTCACTTTTTTTTTGCATCGAGGTATTCGGTTATGAATGCCCAGCACCTCATTCGACGAGGCAAGGGCCGAGATCCTTTCATCGGGAGTGACCCCTTGAACAAAAGTTTGCGTCAGTGTAATAACTTCAATATAGTCGATTATTCTTGCTTTGCATCGAGGTATTCATCTTACGAATGCCCAGCACCTCACTCGACGAGGAAAGAGCCGAGATCCCTTCACAGGGAGTGACCTCTTTAGCAAAAGTTTTCGTCACTATATTTTTCAAAAGGGTGTATCACGTTCCTTCCACGATATCAAGTTCATTACGTTAACGGGTTTTCGCCAAAACCCAGTCGTAGCCCTCCGTCGTTTCGGATTCATATTGCTTAGTATTCATGCTACGTATTTCGTGCTCAGCCGAGGCGTAGTGTACGGTAGCTATGTAATATTTTTCCGTAGGATACAAAGTGATTGGTTAGGACAGTCGTGCGGCCATCAGTCTAGGACTCGTACAGGTGGGTCTAATGCAGTCAAGATATGACGGGTTGAACTTGACTAGGATCCTTTGATATGTTGGCTCAGTCAAGGTCACTTGGGTCCTAGGGGCAAAAACCACATCGGGAGTTTCAAAAGTAATGAAACTTGCTAGTGTTGCATACCACTTGGAGTGTGATGATTCTGGTAGGATTCCTTCAGTTTTGTCACGCGATGATATTTGGATCCCGATCCTACTGTGAGTATATGCTACTCTTCGGGAACTTTCTCGCTTAACGATCAATGCTATAAACCAAGTAGGTGTCTAGAAAGGTGTTAGCGGGGCTACGCCCACAGGGAAAAGAGGTTACTTAATTAAGGAACTTCACGAAAGCGTTGGAAAACCTCCCTCGAAGTACCGACACTGGCCTGACTGAACGGTTAAGCAAGTATTGTACGGTGAGATTGATCCTGACTAATTCTTCCTTTATGGTTTGAGGAAAGGATTCGAGAGACAGTGGGAGCCATCCTGTTTAGATAAATTAAAAACCAATCTAAACTTGCAAGAGCGCACGCTGAGTGTTTCTTTTATCTCTCTCCAGGTAGCAACCATTTCATGCCCTAATCAAGATAATAAAATGTATCACTTGACCGATCCGAATTCTTATTCAGGGCTGGGAAACATTGGTTCGACTCTAACTTGTGACATCAGTCATAAGTGTGAGCAAGGGAAAGGGGATTGTATGGATTCCCAGGATACCCAGTTGAAGAAGATGCATGGTTTTGCATCTACTTCAGGTGTTCTTGTAATTGAGAACTGTTTTACGGTCAGCCCTACCTCCTGGGTACTTGATACCGGATCAGGATCTCATATCTGCAATTTATTGCAGGGACTGAGAAAAAGTAGGAAAGTTGCACCGGGTGATATGCCGCTCAGAATAGCGAACGGAGCACAAGTTAATGCGGCAGCCGTCGGTGAATATCACCTAGTATTGCCAAATGGCAAGACTATGATTTTGAACGATTGCTACTATGTACCTTCCATGGTTTGCATCATAATATCAGTTTCTTTACTCGATAAAGATGGATATAACTTTGTTCTTGATAGAAATATCATGAACATTTACCTTCATAAGGTACTGGTTGCAGAAGGTACACTATGTAATGGTATCTACGTTCTAAATCAGAATACAATTCTCAATGTACAAAACACACGCAAGAGGAAGAATTCAGATACGAATGAATCCTACTTATGGCATTATAGACTTGGTCATATCGGAGAGAAAAGACTGAGTAAGTTGCATAAAGATGGACTCTTGGATGCGTTCGATTTTTCATCTTATGAAACTTGTCGGTCTTGTCTCAAAGGGAAGATGACCAAATCTCCGTTCACCGGACATGGAGAAAGAGCAGCAGAGCTCTTGGGACTCGTACATAGTAATGTATGTGGTCCGATGTCTACACATGCAAGGGGTGGGTTCTCGTACTTCATCACATTCACTGACGATCTCTCTAGGTTCGGATATGTGTATCTGATTAAACACAAATCTGAAGCTTTTGAGAAATTCAAGAAATTCATAAACGAAGTAGAGAACCAGACTGGCAAAAGTATCAGGATCCTCCGGTCTGATAGAGGATGGGAGTACTTAAGCACGGAATTCCTAGATTACTTAAAAGAGAATGGTATTCTCTCTCAGCTTACTCCTCCTTATACACCACAGCACAATGGTGTATCGGAACAGAGGAATCGTACCCTACTGGATATGGTTCGCTCCATGATGAGTAATGCTGAGTTACCTCTTTCATTTTGGGGACATGCGCTGTTGACAGCAGCATATCTATTGAACGATGTTCCGTCTAAATCTGTGCCTAAGACACCGTTCGAGATATGGAATGGTAAAAAGCAGTATCTTAAACGTATTAAGATATGAGGTTGTCCGGCCTATGTAAAAGTACAAAATCCGAACAAACTTCTGGCACGTTCAGTTCAATGTAAATTTGTGGGATATCCTAAGAACTCCACAGGATATCTGTTCTACCACACCGAGGAACAGAAGGTGTTTGTATCTCACCACGCCACCTTTTTAGAGTGGTAATTTCTTGCTAAAGAAACAAGTGGGGGTTCGGTAGAACTGGAAGAAATTCAGCGACCACAAAATGAAACTGAAGATTTGACAGAACCTCAGAATTCAATAACCCCAGACGAACCTCAGCCACTCCGCAGATCTAGTAGGATTTCTCATCCGCCCGAGAGATACTACGGTTTTCTCATAGACGGGGATCGAGAGGATTGCATCTTGGAAGAAGATGACCCTACCAGTTTCAGGCAAGCCATTATCAGTAGGGACTCTGATATGTGGCAGGAACCAATGCAATCCGAAATGGAGTCCATGTACGCCAATAAAGTGTGGACCTTGGATATTGCTCCACCTGGGGTAAAACCCGTTGGATGCAAATGGATCTGCAAATGGAAACTTGGTGTGGATGGGCAGGTGGAAACCTATAAGGCAAGACTCGTTGCAAAAGGATTTCGTCAAAGACCTGGTTAGGACTATGACGAAACTTTTTCTCCAGTGACTATGCTTAAATCCATTCGGATCATACTTGCCATTGCTGCCTTCCATAACTATGAAATCTGGCAGATGGATGTTAAAACGGCTTTCCTAAACGGTAGTTTGGAAGAGTGCGTTTACATGGATCAGCCAGAAGGTTTCGTAGACAGTGGGAGCAGAGGGAAGGTGTGCAAGTTGCTTAAATCCATTTATGGATTAAAGCAGGCATCGCGGAGCTGGAACATCTGTTTTGATGAGGCAATCAAGGAATTTCATTTCATCAAGAACGAAGATGAACCTTGTGTCTATAAGAAGATTGTAGGACGAACTGTCGTATTCCTAGTCTTGTACGTGGAAGACATTCTTTTGATAGGAAATGACATTCCCATGCTACAATCGGTCAAGCTATTTTTGTCACAACGGTTCTCCATGAAGGACCTGGGTGATGCCTCGTACATTCTGGGGATCAAGATCTATAGAGATAGATCCAAGAGACTACTAGGACTTTCGCAGTCCAGGTACATAGAGACCGTACTAAAGAGATTTAGTATGGAGGATTCCAAGCGCGGTAACATACCCGCATTGCACGGAATTACCCTCTCCAAGAAGATGTCTCCTAAGATTGACGAGGAGAAGGTTCGCATGAGCACTATACCCTACGCTTCGGCGGTAGGACATATAATGTATGCGATGCTATGTACAAGACCAGATGTAGCTTACGCGCTGAGCGCGGTAAGCCGGTATCAGTCAGACCCAGGTGAGGACCACTGGACAGCAGTGAAGAACATTCTCAAGTACCTGAGAAGGACTAAGGAGACGTTCCTGGTTTACGGTAATGGAGACCTCAGGGTCGAATCCTTTACCGATTCAAGCTTCCAGAGTTACAAAGATGACAGAAAGTCTGCCTCGGGTTTTGTGTTTACCCTCAACGGAGGGGCGGTATGTTGGAGGAGTTCCAAACAGGATATCTTCGCAGACTCGACGATGGAGGCTGAATACATTGCTGCAAGCGATGCCGCAAAAGAGACGGTCTGGATGAAGAAGTTCATTAGTGAACTTCAGGTGGTTCCGTCCATTGTTGACCCAATACCTTTGTATTGCGATAACAATGAGGCTATAGCTTTAGCGAAGGAACCAAGGCCCCATAAGAAATCCAGGCACATCTTAAGGCAGTATCACCTGATCAGGGAGATCATTGATCACCAGGAGATCGAGGTGCGGATAGTGGACACAAAGGACAACACAACGGACCCATTCACGAAGGCTTTGCCCCAGACTCAGTTCGAGAGGCTGATCGAGATGATAGGTCTTCGATACGCCAGTACATGGCCTTAGTGCAAGTGGGAGATTGTTAGTGTATATGCCCTAGAGGCCATTACTGTATCATACTAGTATGTATATTACTTGATGGAAGCTTGGGATATTCACAGTTGTACAGACAATCTTGCTCAATATAGTAGTATGCTACTTGGTTTGTCTCTGCTTTAATGTGTACATGTGTGTTTCTTTATTATATCACCTATACGCATTAGTAGAGCCCTTAGGATCTTTGCTTGATTACCGGCGTTGTGATGTCGATCACACTCGTGGGGGCTGGGTAATCCACAAGCACATCCTTATACACGTCCCTAGTCGTGGGATTATTGAGATAGGGCATCGATACTCCGGAGTAGACTAGCGTATGCGCTTCTCATCCCAGCACGGGAGACGGTCTGTCCCAAAGCCGTCAGTACGTCGTACATGAGATAGTATGCGGGTGCTCGTTAGGTTACGAGTACACTGGACAGGACTCGTCGGGAACTGATGATTGGAATTATACCTATCTTCAGTTATCAGTTCCCAGGTGACATGAGTACAGCTTAGTCCGCTGACTTGACACTGTCACTTCGCCTCGAGTGTGTTCCCACTGTTCTTTGATTACTACCCTACCACGGCTCTACTGAGTCGTGCAAATAGGTAGTAGTTGGGTGCAGTCCCGAAGCACTTGGAGGCAGTGACGGTTAGAAAGGATTCGTCTCTCCCGGTATTGGGGGTTGACATCGCGCTGTGTCTAGGAGAGCCATTACACGAGTAGTCCCTGGCCAGGGCAAGCGAGATATACTGGTAGGTTCCCAGTGTTATCTCAGGGTGTTCTGGGCTTCACTCCGACACGACTTGTACCGCTATTAGTGGACTGACGTTTACCGCCCCCCTAGGCCCGCCATGCGATGTATCAGACGAACAGACCGGACTGTACGGAGATTGTCACAAACAGACTCAGTAGGAGTTCGGATGGGTTTACCTCATCGGCCTTCTTATCGACATCTACCTGGGGACCGTTACGTACAGCTAGTGCCGCTTGCGGTCTGTGGTTAAACCCACTTCCAGCGTAGTGTCGAGTTTTTAGAGTCCCACACAGATAGTTTCCCTGCACTGAGCGAAACGTGTAGAGGCCGTATGGTCTTACGGCAGGGCTGCGATCACTTACGTACACTTGAGTGCGTGTGGTGTTCGGGCAGGCAATACTAGTGGGTTTTGGTTTAAGCCGGATCCTAGTATTGCACGGATGGATTTGTTTTTTCTTCTGTACATCCGCATTCTACGGAATGCGGATGCAGGTGTGTATGCACAGTTTTCCGGAGCGATGAAGGAGGAGGTGCCTCATTAGGGTTTTGGCAGTTGGTTCGGCCAAAACCGTTATGTGGCAGGCTCATTAGGGTTTTGACAGTTGATTCGGACTCATTAGGGTTTTGGCAGTTCGTTTGGTTAAAACCATTGTGAGCCGCGGACATCATTTACTAATCCTTTTAGTGATAATTTTATGATGGCTAATTGCATTGACCATTTGACCACTATGACCTCTCATGACTTTGTTGACCGGTTGACCGTGATGACCATTGACTTTCAAGAGGGATCTAGACTCTTCTTTTCTTTTTCTTTTTCTTTTTCTATTTTGATTTTGATAATGGTCATTTCAATGTAGCCATCAAACATTATCTTGATGGAATTAGTAATGATATTTTTTTGCATTATTGAACCATGGTTCATTTTCTTACGCTCATAATTCTTTTCTCACTCTCTCTCTTGTTTTTTGATGAGAATAAAAGAAATGCACCATGGTTGCTAGCTCCTCCTTCTTCCTCCTCTTGATTCATCTTTTGATCTCATGTGTTGAGAGATAAAGATCCCTCAAAGACAAAACCATCCCTCTACCACTTCTACACAACCCAGGGCTTCTAGATTAGCAATCTCTTTGCCCTAGTTACCTCGGCTCGAGGTGGAGCTCGGTGTACATCTCTCGGGTGGATCGTCTTCGACTCAAGGAGGCCGCGGAGGTGACCAAAGTCCGGATCAAGCCTCGGAGCAAGCAAGGAGAAGAACAACAAGAAGAGAAGGAGTTCAAGTTGAGGTATAACCCCTAACCGAGTAGATAGATCTCTAGTTAGGATGCTAGTGTGTTGTTTAGCAAAGATCCCGCTTTTACGGTCCATGTTACCATGCTCAGAAAAAATTTTGTTTTACCGTTTCCGCAACCCCGAAAGCACCGGGAGAGTTAACGTGGACCTAACAGTAATTATGCCGCGGACATACACAAGGTACATCACTCTGCTTAAGCTACCTACTCCATCATACCAAGGTCATCCTACACTCTGAAAGATAAAACCTAGCACTCTGATACCAACTTTGTCACGACCTAAAATTTAGCACGTGACGGCCTTTAAACTACGTAATGTCTCCAGGCATAACGTAATTCAAGTAAGCCAAAAACCCAGCAATCTAAACCATCAAAAGTAGTAAGTAATAAAAACATTGCTAAAACTTTTGAAATCTCAATCAAATTCTTTAATGTCCAATTTTATTTCCTTTAAAAATTTGGCAGCACCATCTTTGTAAAACAAGTCCTCAAAAGGGTACAACATAAATATAAGTAAAAGCATCCCCAAACGGGTGCAAATCCACGCCCAACGGCCGAAAAGAACCACCACAACAGATATACGACGCCGTAGCGAAGAATAAAAGACGACATAAATAAAACTGCGTAAAAGACCACCAAGTCACCAAATAATATACAATATCGTCCCCACATCACGTCTCTAAATCAATACATGAAAATGATAGATGGAGAGTACTGGATATAACGAATATACAATGAGTAACATCGGATAACCGCAAACCCACCTATAGCAAAACTGCACACAGTCAGCCGTAGCGGTATCCACTGCAAAAGATAATACGATAGAAAGAAAGCCCTGCCTCGACTTCCCTGAGGGACTACCTGCAAAACACTATGCCACAACGGAGGTGAGTTGCCAACTCGTGAATAGTAAATAACAAATGCAGGTAATCGCAAGTATGCACGTACAGCGCGATTCTATCACATGCAAGCTAATCGCAATAAATGGCCATATGTATGCAACTGTCATGAAAGGTACTCTATCAGGTACAACTAATACATGAAGCAATAATATGGCAATATGTATATGCAACAGTCCTGAAAGGTACTCTATCGGGTACAACTAATACATGAAGCAATGCATATAAAATAAATGCGGAATATGGGATAAAACATGTCATCCTCACGGAATTCTCATCGTGGCAGGACCAGTGTCCATCAAGACAATCCAAATCCCAAATATCCTCAAATCGGCCCTCAGGTTGGCCCTCTTATCGGCCCACAGATCGGCCCTCGTATCGGCACTCAGATCAGCCCTCATATCTAATGAATAAGAATACTTGCACAGATCATTATGATGATATATATTAATATATATATATATATATATATAACAGCGTCCCATACCACTGATATATATATATACATGCATATATAACAGCGTCCCATACCACCGATATATATACTTAGAGGTAAAATATAATGAAAACTAGTGTCTAGAATCGAGACATAAATACTCATCATTCAGGCGTCTTCACCATGACAGGCCCTGATATGTACGTATCATACGCTCATCGGAAATACGAGTACCCAGCTTCGATGCTCGAATTCCCCAAATCATACGTACATGAATCCGGTCGCTATCTCCACGATCACCAACGAGTCCAAAATACTATCACCGGTAGGCAGTGCACATCCCCTTCCAGGCTCATCGGCAAAATCCGTCGACATACCTTTCTTGCCCCGGGGTACCATACCGGGCTCCACCATCTACCCGCACACAGCCCACGACGCCTACTCGTATGGGGTATTGTCACGACCCGAAAGAGCACGCGACTGGCCCTTGAACCATATGAAGTCTATAGGACTCCATCTGATCCAAGTAAGCCAAAAGCCCAGAAATCTAAAACCATTTTTAAGAATAAGTAAAAAAAACTGGTTTTAAAGAAGTAAAGAACTACATGTTTAACAATCAAGGTTTTTAAATAACTAAGCAGAATATGCAATTTAAAACAGTACAGTCTTTTCTAAAAATTTCGGCAGAGTTTCTTTTGTAAAACTGGTCCCGAATGGGGTACAACAAGAATGACAATATATATGCAACGATAAAGGCATCCCCAAGCGGGAGCTAGCTTTTCGTCAATAGACGGTCACAACCACACATGCAACAATAATATACAACGCCAAGTGGCGAGGATCAAACCCAAAAGAAAGCTCAAAGCAACAAGAAGCCGCAATACTACTAAGCGCGACTCTAAGGTCGAATAATACATCACTAAAGTCTAGGTCTGGAACAATAAACAAATTTTGGTTGATGGATATTCTAGATACAATGAATAAAATAAATACAAGGGTGGTTCTTGATGCGAAAGAATCCACCTACCAAAAGCAAGCCACCCGCAAGAAAGTAGTGTGCCAGAAATGCCGCAATGAAACCTGTACGGCAGAACCTGCAAGAACTGTGGCACAACGGGGGTGAGTTGCCAACTCGTGAATAGAAACATCTACAAGCAGAAACCGAATGCAAGACATAAACCTAAGTCAACAATCAGTAATATAATCCACAAGAGTACATCTGAGTGTGATAAGGTGGCAAGGTAACATCTAAATATGTATGTGGTGCCAAGTACTCAGGTAATAACATGTCATCAGTATAAGGTATGTCTGCAAGAAGTAAATATGATGCAGTATCAATGATATCAATACACATATATTAGTGTCCCATACCACTAATATTGGTGTAAGGGTATATATAACAGCGCCGTCATACCCTGTTATATATACAAATGAAGTATGATCAGGGTAAATCCAGTCTGTATATGATCCATGTTTGTATATGATCCATGTCTGTATATACGTGGAACCCGTCCACCCGTCACCCAATGACAATAAGCATCATGTATGCAATATGAGGATGTAAACAAATCATGGTAAAACATCATGAAACCCGTGCCAAGCATCGACACGTAAATCCTCATCCATATGGGGCTCCGTCTGCGGTATCGGCCCTCGACCCCGGCAGTACGGGTCAACCCATGTCCATCTCTGGGCTCCGTCTGCGGTATCGGCCCTCGGCCCCGGCAGTACGGGTCTGCTCATATCCATCTCTCAACTCCGGTCGGAATCCTCCAGATATCCGCCGAGCTCAAATACAATCACCGGTAGGTAGTAGTCCCTCTGCCGGGCTCACCGTCTATCACACAGCGAAACCGTTCTCGCCCCGGGGTACCATACCGGGCCCACCATGTAACCGTAACCGGCCTCAACCGCCTCCTCGATTCGGGTTTTTATATATCACTCTATCACCGAGAAAACACATGGTGGACGCACCGAAATATCATATCAAGGGAACCGGGTTTTTAAATGATTACATATTTGAAATAGCCACGGTTCCCAAATCCAGAAATCACATATAATCCAAACCAAAATGTAAGTCACTAATCTGATATGATATGTGCGTCAAACATAAATATCATGTCAAGTCACCTATAGATGAGCTATAATATAATGATCAGGTGTGATATAAGCATCAAATGTGAGTATCAAGTCACGTCACATATAAATGAGCTATAATATAATGATCAGGTGTGATATAAGCATCAAATGTGAGTATCAAGTCACGTCACATATAAATGAGCTATAATATAATGATCAGGTGTGACATATGTATCAGGTATGAATATCAAGTCAAAATCGTATATATTTGTGTACAGGTCTATGTGTACAATATGCTATGCGGAAATCATACCATGAATGCAGCAGTACTACAGTGTAGTGGCATAGCAATTATCGATGATGAAGTGTGTGAGCCGGCAATCAGTGTACGTGGAACATACGCATCATCGATAATGGTGCTGGTGTCCTAACAGCATGATGGTAATATAACAATAAGCATAAGTAATACCATGCAAATAGTATAAACAGGTGCAATCGAAATAAGCAACGCAACAGTGAAGAATCTAACTCAAAAGCTATATCATGCAGCCTTGCCTTTTGAAATAAGACGAATCGGGGTCTTTAGTAAAACAAGGACTACGGTGTTTAGAAAATAGACGCTACCCATTTGAAAATATCCGTAGAATCCCCTTTTTTTCCTATCTTGCAATATTCCCGATTCGTTAGTTTTGAAATAGGTATGACTCGGGTCTAGCCTAACATCTACTATGCAACTACTGATCTAAGTATCAAGCAAGTCTGGAGGGGTATGGAAACCGCCTAAATCTGAGTCGATACATATATAAAGGTATATAGTCGGTGATCCCGCCTCAATGTCATATCATAAGATATCCTCGAGTTATGAGTGCGGATCTATCATCAATATCGGCTCGTACGGTAATCATCGTACGGCATCCCAATAGCTGGGTACGGGTCAACATCTCACTATCTCATCACATAACAGATATCACTATCATCAGATCACACAGTCTGGGGTACTACTCTATGTCTGGCACCAAACGATACCATCAGTGAAGTAAGCATGCGGGGTAAACACATATCCCAAGCCCGCAAGAATTCACAAGTCATATCCCACATATGAATCGTATCCAATCACCGATCTCACGTCATCAAGCCCACATCATCGACTCATCTCCAAAGTCAATCCATATCATCAAACACCGTGTAAGTACAAGTAATATGCAAGGGTGTGTGTGTGGGTGTAATTCTATCCTAGGGTTCGCGACTATGAACTACACTAGTCACTTCTATCCTACACTATCCATAAAACACCTATCACAAAGCTACAACACACTATAACTATCATATATCCACTATATATATAGTATACTAACTACGGACTGTGGGGGTGCTATACGCCATCCACCCGACTTCCCCCTGTAGATATAATCTACTCACCTTGCATCATCATTTGCGGACGTCACCATGCATTTGCTCGTCGTCCCGAAGTCTTCATGGGTACCTACACATCAACATATCGTGTATGCGCATTAAAACCAAATCCAAGCTAAAACGGCGCATGAAATCCAAAACGATACGATAAGGGGCCTATAGGTGAGAACCTATGGCACGCCTTCAAAACCATCAATAAATCCTCTATATCGTCGTATAAACGCCAAATAGTCGAGGTAAAACGAAACATACCAATGCAGAAATGAAAATACGGAATACGAAACTAAAGTCCAAAACAGCAACTCATGAAATGTGTTCCAGATTCTACCCTAGATCAGTTTATACAAATCTATATATACCAGAGGACTAAACTAACAATGTAGGAGCTACAGAACCAATACGAGCCAGAATGGTGGGACCCAGGCCGCATTTGGCGGCCAAAAGAGGAAAATTGGCGGCCGGAAAAGGGAATTGGGGGCTAGGGTTTGGGGTGTTGGTTCAATGGTGCCTGCACATCTCACTGTCCACACAATATCATTTTCAGGTGCCTCATATGATAGCAGATTCTGGATAACCTTCACAGATTACACAATTTCCCCGATATCGGTTTCTAAAATCCGTATTATGGGTTTAAACTTCAGGTTAGGGTCTCAATTCATACACTAGGGTGTTGGTGTATCCTCTATTGAACTCAATTTCATAATACAACACCAATTCCCTCAAACCCTAACTAGGTTATCACCAAGTCCATAATATCACACAATATCGATATAATCTTAACTTGGGGTTAAAGGAAATGCTACAATTGAGCTAAGGGTTCAGAATTTACCTCACTTGGCAACTCAAGAACTTTCTTGAGTTGCCCTCTAGTGGCCAAATCCATGCTTTCTTGGTCCATCATGTAGATCTCGAGCTTGTGCATCTTTTTCGTGAAAGGGATGTGAGGTTTTGAGATAGATTTTGAGATGAAGTGAGAGGGTTTTGTGGAGGGGAAAAATGGGCAGTAGCAGCAGCAGCAGCAGCAGCAGCAGCAGCAGCATAAGGATGAGGGAGAGAAATGAGGAGGAAAACCAAGGGAATGGCTAAGTCAAAAGTGCACCCATACCTCTCTCACCAACCCCATTCTCATTTTCTTTTCTTTTCTTTTTTCTTTTAAACCATAATCCTTCTCACAAGAATAGTAATCCCAAAGGAAACCATGGCTATAAAAATGCACAAGTGTAGAAAAAGTGATACGTGCAAGTTTTGCACAAAATTGCCAAAAAAAACCGATTAGCGATTTTAATCGCGATTAGCACTAAATTAGTGTCAAACTAATCACAAAAACTTAAAAATGTCATAATTAACTAATTTACCCTATTTTATAATTTTCCAAAATTTTTCATAATTTTTCTAACATTTTTCCTATTTATTTGCATTTAATTATAGATTTAATATTAAAATAATCAATAAAATAATATTAAATTATAAAAATTCCCAAAATTAATATTTTATATTTTTGAAAATGTTACAATCTACCCTCCTTAAAGAAATTCGGTCCCCGAATTTAAATTTAAACCCCCAATACTAAAAACAATTTCAGTAATAATCCATTTGTCGGGGTTCCGAAAACATCAACACATAGAGAATATCATAAAAAATATGTACTACTCTACTAGAAATCAATCCCCAAAATGCATATATAAGAATATCCTATGCGTCTGGTGCGCAAGGAATCAAGATCCATATATGTGTCAAACAGGTGTAGAAAACTACATCTGGGTGCAACGGGTGTGCACGAAACATCTGTCGTAGGCAACGTGTGTGCCTGACAGAAAAATCAGGTGCATATGAAATGCACGAAGAATTCCGATTTAGTGCATCTGGCGTGCACCAAAATCGTATATCAAAACACTAAAGGTGCATGAAAACTACGCTGGAAGTGCAAATCAAATCACTAAACACGATAGGCATGAAATCTCAATCAATATCTCAAATGTAATAACTCAGCGCAAAATATATAAATATCCAGTGGGTGCATGAAACCAATATCATGAAACTCAGTCATCAAAACTAAATCATGTAAACAGAACGCCCAAAATACCGAAATCCAAAGTGACGGATACGTGATAATCGAATCACAAAATCACAAATAATAAATACCGTCGTCGGTAGTTCCTCCTTCGAGGTCGAGAAGGAGTCAGTGCATCCACTGCTAGCAGCGCAGGATATCTACTTGCTTCTTGCTCGCGGTCTGGCGTCCTCTGACTCTGGGTCCTTATCTTCTCTGCGGATTTCTTATCTCGCAGTCAATCGTCTCATCGGCCCTGTCAGGTGTGCTAACGGGGACGATTCCGTCCTGGCACTTCTCTGGTCACCTCTCGGTCAAACCTCACGACCACTCGTAAGGCAGCATATCGCTGGCGTCGGCCTCTGGCTCTCTGAATGCACGTCACACATCTGATCCTGGGTGCAAACATCATTGCAGCAATGTCCTGGAAGGAATCCTGCTCAAGGTCTCTTCCAATCATGCCTATGCCGATCTGTACAGAGGCTGGCTCTCTTGTACTACCTCTTCTCGCTTGATAGACATCTGTGTCCTCAGCACAACCTTTTCTCGGAAATTGGTCACATTCCAACGTCTCTGTAAGCATATCAGGTCTCTAGTCTCGATGGGAAGTAATGACAGCTCGTCAGTGTCTCACACGAACCTCTGGTTCCACATGTCTCTATCATCGTCCCCTATGACGTCACGCCAAGCCACCTTGCAATGCACTGTTCTCGGCCACGGCCAATCTGAAGTCCCTCGCACGGACTCGAAATCGCGTACTCTGTAGCTTCACCATTTTGTAGAAGATGTCAGGCCGAACAGATCCTCGGGAACACGTCCCAACCATCGGAGGAATACTCGTCACTCGTCCGTCCTTGATCAATTCGCAACGCATCTGTGTAAGTTCCTTATCCGAACCTGGTCAACTACCTTGTCGACAATGCTGAACTATATCCTGCTGGGTGTGCGCAAAATGACCACTCTGGGTCTAGGTCTTCTCATATCGTTTCCCGAAGGGTCCTGTCGGGTTCCTTTCTCAATTCTCAATCCTGCCAAAATGCCCGGAAGTCGTCATCCAATGCTGAAGCTAACGCTTATTCCGGAACGGCTGCATACTTATCGCGCTTCTTTATGGAAGATATATCCATATACCACGCCTCTGGGTGCGTATAACATCTCTGATGTCAGCGGAGTGGGACGTCATCTCGTCGAAACCTCGTACGAACTCTCTACTCCACATTGCTCAATGTCGACTGATTCGGACCTAACTCATCGTGGCTACACGAACTGCGCTCCGACGGCCACGCTCGCATCTGGAGTCTCCCAAGCAGTGTCCCATCACGATATCCGAAAGATGTCGAACCATCCGATCGACTCGTCAGATCCTCATAATCCCCCAAGAACTCACATCTCGGGTACAGTTTTAATAGTATCGAGTACATGCCACAGCGTCGGTGGTCCAGCCGTAGAAGGGTAAACCCAAGCCTCACTAATGGTGCCGCGGAACTGCCGCAAACCCGAAGGTTCAAAGGCTTTCACACGGTCATTAAGTCGAGTTAGGGTTTCATTCTTCTAGAGGGTCCATAGAATCACCTGCATGTCTTTCCGTATACTTTAAACTTGGAAAAGAGGCTCCTGACATTCGATCGTCTCAATCGACTCTCAACGAACCTGCGTGAAGTCGTCTCTAGCTGGAAACAATCTATCTGATGACCTCGCATCGGTAACGAACGAACCACATGTCCTAGTCATTCATCCTCAGGTGACTAGCGACTCGCTATCATCTCTCTAGGTATATTCTCACACTGCAACAGCTCCAATCATATGGGCGATATCTCATCATTTGCAGCAACAACTGATTCATACGCCGGTATGCCGAACGATGCCTCAATCCTCCAGGAAGGGCAATACATAGGCGGTCATCTCTGAATCGGTCTGCTCTAGATCTGAGTAAGACTCTCCACACTGGAAATCTTCAACTCAACTGGCCCGCTCTGGCACAAAATCGGACGAATCACCTTCGTTCCTCAATCGGGTAGACTAGCTATCATCTGTCTCGTATCTGCCTGAAAGCTCCGGCAATCTCAGCTCGTAAGCTCCGAAAGCAACATCCTGTCAATCTCAGCAACAGCTGGTCCATCTGTCTGCACGGTAGGCGACATCACAATCTCTGAGGTATGCTGTACATCAACAGTCCTCTCTCAACTGGCAGCTCTAACAATGGCCCGATCATCCGGTGCAAGACCAAGCACTCGCCTCCACTAGAGGTCACAATCACCAATACTAACTCGAGACATTCCCATGTCACCAGAAAACACAATGGTCGGCCCTCGTACCAAACGAGCTCACACCGGCCGTAACCCTAGCAGCAGCCCAAACTGCGCTCAAACATGGTGACAGGAATCTCAATCGAGTATCAAAGAGAGCACATCAGTGACAAGAAGGAAACAACAGATCCAGAGTGGATACATGATCATAGGAAGGAACAGCATCAATGAAGGTATGATCATGAAACTAATAGAATCGGGGATCTCAAATGGATGTATAATCCTGGATATAAAGAGAATCACTGATCTCGAAAAGTATGCACATCCTAAGGTTCCTTAAGCGGAGTGGCGTGTCGTAAGTATGCCGCGGAACATACCAATGGTACGTCACTCTACTTTAGTCACCTATTCCATCAACCAAGGGTCATCCTACGCGAAGAAAGTTCGGGTCTAAAACCCCCTCGACCAAGTCTAAGTTCCGTAAGGTCAAGCCTAAGTTCCGTATATATATAAACGCCCTAGGCTCCACATAGTCAAACTTAGACTTGAACCAAGGTCAACCTAGCGCTCTGATACCAACTTTGTCACGACCCGAAAGAGCACGTGACTGGCCCTTGAACCATATGAAGTCTATAGGACTCCATCTGATCCAAGTAAGCCAAAAGCCCAGAAATCTAAAACCATTTTTAAGAATAAGTAAAGAAAACTGGTTTTAAAGAAGTAAAGAACTACATGTTTAACAATCAAGGTTTTTAAATAACTAAGCCGAATATGAAATTTAAAACAGTACAGTCTTTTCTAAAAATTTCGGCAGAGTTTCTTTTGTAAAACTGGCCCCGAATAGGGTACAACAAGAATGACAATATATATGCAACGATAAAGGCATCCCCAAGCGGGAGCTAGCTCTTCGTCAATAGACGGTCACAACCACACATGCAACAATAATATACAACGCCAAGTGGCGAGGATCAAACCCAAAAGAAAGCTCAAAGCAACAAGAAACCGCAATACTACTAAGCGCGACTCTAAGGTCGAATAATACATCACTAAAGTCTAGGTCTGGAACAATAAACAAATTTTGGTTGATGGAAATTATAGATACAATGAATAAAATAAATACAAGGGTGGTTCTTGATGCGAAAGAATCCACCTACCAAAAGCAAGCCACCCGCAAGAAAGTAGTGTGCCAGAAATGCCGCAATGAAACCTGTACGGCAGAACCTGCAAGAACTGTGGCACAACGGGGGTGAGTTGCCAACTCGTGAATAGAAACATCTACAAGCAGAAACCGAATGCAAGACATAAACCTAAGTCAATAATCAGTAATATAATCCACAAGAGTACATCTGAGTGTGATAAGGTGGCAAGGTAACATCTAAATATGTATGTGGTGCCAAGTACTCAGGTAATAACATGTCATCAGTATAAGGTATGTCTGCAAGAAGTAAATTTAATGCAGTATCAATGATATCAATACACATATATTAGTGTCCCATACCACTAATATTGGTGTAAGGGTATATATAACAGCGCCCTCATACCCTGTTATATATACAAATGAAGTATGATCAGTGTAAATCCAGTCTGTATATGATCCATGTTTGTATATGATCCATGTCTCTATATACGTGGAACCCATCCACCCGTCACCCAATGACAATAAGCATCATGTATGCAATATGAGGATGTAAACAAATCATGGTAAAACATCATGAAACCCGTGCCAAGCATCGACACGTAAATCCTCATCCATATGGGGCTCCGTTTGCGGTATCGGCCCTCGGCCCCGGCAGTACGGGTCAACCCATGTCCATCTCTGGGCTCCGTCTGCGGTATCGGCCCTCGGCCCCGGCAGTACGGGTCAGCCCATATCCATCTCTCAACTCCGGTCGGAATCCTCCAGATATCCGCCGAGCTCAAATACAATCACCGGTAGGTAGTAGTCCCTCTGCCGGGCTCACCGTCTATCACACAGCGAAACCGTTCTCGCCCCGGGTTACCATACCGGGCCCACCATGTACCCGTAATCGGCCTCAAC
Source organism: Agapanthus africanus (assembly GCA_030015575.1). NCBI lineage: Eukaryota > Viridiplantae > Streptophyta > Magnoliopsida > Asparagales > Amaryllidaceae > Agapanthus > Agapanthus africanus. The sequence goes on along the minus strand of JASDDO010000014.1, from coordinate 470,035,397 downwards.
CGCCTCCTCGATTCGGGTTTTTATATATCACTCTAGCACCGAGAAAACACACGGTGGACGCACCGAAATATCATATCAAGGGAACCGGGTTTTTAAATGATTACATATTTGAAATAGCCACGGTTCCCAAATCCAGAAATCACATATAATCCAAACCAAAATGTAAGTCACTAATCTGATATGATATGTGCGTCAAACATAAATATCATGTCAAGTCACCTATAGATGAGCTATAATATAATGATCAGGTGTGATATAAGCATCAAATGTGAGTATCAAGTCACGTCACATATAAATGATCTATAATATAATGATCAGGTGTGATATAAGCATCAAATGTGAGTATCAAGTCACGTCACATATAAATGAGCTATAATATAATGATCAGGTGTGACATATGTATCAGGTATGAATATCAAGTCAAAATCGTATATATTTGTGTACAGGTCTATGTATACAATATGCTATGCGGAAATCATACCATGAATGCAGCAGTACTACAGTGTAGTGGCATAGCAATTATCGATGATGAAGTGTGTGAGCCGGCAATCAGTGTACGTGGAACATACGCATCATCGATAATGGTGCTGGTGTCCTAACAGCATGATGGTAATATAACAATAAGCATAAGTAATACCATGCAAATAGTATAAACAGGTGCAATCGAAATAAGCAACGCAACAGTGAAGAATCTAACTCAAAAGCTATATCATGCAGCCTTGCCTTTTGAAATAAGACGAATCGGGGTCTTTAGTAAAACAAGGACTACGGTGTTTAGAAAATAGACGCTACCCATTTGAAAATATCCGTAGAATCCCCTTTTTTTCCTATCTTGCAATATTCCCGATTCGTTAGTTTTGAAATAGGTATGACTCGGGTCTAGCCTAACATCTACTATGCAACTACTGATCTAAGTATCAAGCAAGTCTGGAGGGGTATGGAAACCGCCTAAATCTGAGTCGATACATATATAAAGGTATATAGTCGGTGATCCCGCCTCAATGTCATATCATAAGATATCCTCGAGTTATGAGTACGGATCTATCATCAATATCGGCTCGTACGGTAATCATCGTACGACATCCCAATAGCTGGGTACGGGTCAACATCTCACTATCTCATCACATAACAGATATCACTATCATCAGATCACACAGTCTGGGGTACTACTCTATGTCGGCACCAAACGATACCATCAGTGAAGTAAGCATGCGGGGTAAACACATATCCCAAGCCCGCAAGAAATCACAAGTCATATCCCACATATGAATCGTATCCAATCACCGATCTCACGTCATCAAGCCAACATCATCGACTCATCTCCAAAGTCAATCCATATCATCAAACACCGTGTAAGTACAAGTAATATGCAAGGGTGTGTGTGTGGGTGTAATTCTATCCTAGGGTTCGCGACTATGAACTACACTAGTCACATCTATCCTACACTATCCATAAAACACCTATCACAAAGCTACAACACACTATAACTATCATATATCCACTATATATATAGTATACTAACTACGGACTGCGGGGGTGCTATACGCCATCCACCCGACTTCCCCCTGTAGATATAATATACTCACCTTGCATCATCATTTGCGGAAGTCACCATGCATTTGCTCGTCGTCCCGAAGTCTTCATGGGTACCTACACATCAACATATCGTGTATGCGCATTAAAACCAAATCCAAGCTAAAACGGCGCATGAAATCCAAAACGATACGATAAGGGGCCTATAGGTGAGAACCTATGGCACGCCTTCAAAACCATCAATAAATCCTCTATATCGTCGTATAAACGCCAAATAGTCGAGGTAAAACGAAACATACCAATGCAGAAATGAAAATACGGAATACGGAACTAAATTCCAAAACAGCAACTCATGAAATGTGTTCCAGATTCTACCCTAGATCAGTTTATACAAATCTATTTATACTAGGGGCCTAAACTAACAATGTAGGAGCTACAGAACCAATACGAGCCAGAATGGTGGGACCCAGGCCGCAATTGGCGGCCAAAAGAGGAAAATTGGCGGCCGGAAAAGGGAATTGGGGGCTTGGGTTTGGGGCGTTGGTTCAATGGTGCCTGCACATCTCACTGTCCACACAATATCATTTTCAGGTGCCTCATATGATAGCAGATTCTGGATAACCTTCACAGATTACACAATTTCCCCGATATCGGTTTCTAAAATCCGTATTATGGGTTTAAACTTCAGGTTAGGGTCTCAATTCATACACTAGGGTGTTGGTGTATCCTCTATTGAACTCAATTTCATAATACAACACCAATTCTCTCAAACCCTAACTAGGTTATCACCAAGTCCATAATATCACACAATATCGATATAATCTTAACTTTGGGTTAAAGGAAATGCTACAATTGAGCTAAGGGTTCAGAATTTACCTCACTTGGCAACTCAAGAACTTTCTTGAGTTGCCCTCTAGTGGCCAAATCCATGCTTTCTTGGTCCATCATGTAGATCTCGAGCTTGTGCATCTTTTTCGTGAAAAGGATGTGAGGTTTTGAGATAGATTTTGAGATGAAGTGAGAGGGTTTTGTGGAGGGGAAAAATGGGCAGTAGCAGCAGCAGCAGCAGCATAAGGATGAGGGAGAGAAATGAGGAGGAAAACCAAGGGAATGGCTAAGTCAAAAGTGCACCCATACCTCTCTCACCAACCCCATTCTCATTTTCTTTTCTTTTCTTTTTTCTTTTAAACCATAATCCTTCTCACAAGAATGGTAATCCCAAAAGAAACCATGGCTAGAAAAATGCACAAGTGTAGAAAAAGTGATACGTGCAAGTTTTGCACAAAATTGCCAAAAAAACCCGATTAGCGATTTTAATCGCGATTAGCACTAAATTAGTGTCAAACTAATCACAAAAACTTAAAAATGACATAATTCACTAATTTACCCTATTTTATAATTTTCCAAAATTTTTCATAATTTTTCTAACATTTTTCCTATTTATTTGCATTTAATTATAGATTTAATATTAAAATAATCAATAAAATAATATTAAATTATAAAAATTCCCAAAATTAATATTTTATATTTTTGAAAATGTTACAGGTATATATCAGAATCGAGAAATCTCATGGTGGATACTGAAATATCATATCAAGTGAAACCGGGTTTTTCAAACAATGCATAATTTCATGAAACCACCACGGTCCTCAAATCCAGAAAACATCATGTGAAATCCATATCTCGTTGCGAAATCCATGAAATATAATATATGCAACTTGAAACAGAAATATGAGCATATAAGGAAAAACCGCTATTTAACAGCAACAAGTTATTGAGTATATTATGTGGTTCCTAATTTCCGAAACCAAACGCAACATCATATAAAGGTGAACATGTAGCTATAGCCGGGTATGCGTAACCATGTCGGTATAGCAATGTATGTCTATCGACCTATCGGTAATGATGTAATACTCTCTAGGTATGTGTGTAGTTATATCAAGATATACGGGTGTACATGTAAGTATTTTTTCAAGATGTACATGTAGCTATGTCTCATATGTGTTTATACCTATCTCTAATGGTTCAAAACCATATAGGTATAAGGGTAGCTAACATGTAGGCATGGCAAGACATATATGTAAGCATGTAGGTATACAGGTATGCTATATGTCATATGCATAATGGAATATGAATCAATGTCTCAATGTCCCTAGCCAATACAATCTCACGTATGCATAAGTGTTGTACGTGTCATGATAATTATTGACGGTTTGAGTGGCATACAATCAGTGCTCGTGCAACATGAGCTATCAATAATAGTGCAGTGTCCAAACGGTACAAGTCCAAGCACAACAAGTAATAATATGCAATGAAGTTTTTATGCACAACTCCATTTGTGCAACCCAAACATGCGACTAATATCATATCATATCTATCTCTAACGCATAACGCCATGCGGGCGATTCCCCTGTAGATGTTAAATCTACTCATAGAAGATCATGGGGCTAAGTAAAGCCAACCGCTTGCTTCCCCTTCTCCGCAGCGCCCGAAGTCCTCGCCTGCGATCCTAAAATCACAAAACAACAATACAACAAGTGTATATTAGCAATTGACCAATAACACGTATCCACTACGTTTGACCAACGCACCAACTCCAAATATATTCTCAAGTGTTCGTCTAGTGGTTAACGTGCGTAGCGACACTACGAAACCAACTCAAGAGCAAAAGCTACACAAAGTACATGCACCGTGTCGGATTACGTAACACACGTAGTCGTAACACAAGAAACAAGCTATGTGATCCCAGATTTTGTATACAGAGAAAACCCAAACATCAAACAAGACCAAACACACTTAAACCACTGCAGACAGCAACCCATAAAAACCCACACCCTAACTCCTCACACCGACCGAGCTCGCCGGAATTTGCTATTACCTCGCCGGCCAAAACGGAGCTCCATGGGTTCGTGCTTCAGGTGAAGTCTTTGGGTCTCTGGTAAAACACAACTACTCTGATAGATTTTCTAGTATACTCTCGGGGTCACAGCAGATCACATATATCATATAATGACACTAAAAATACGATATTTACCCAAAACGAAACTTTACTCGTTCAAAACTAAAACATACAATCTACGTAACATTAAAAGGTCCTACTTAACAGATAGAGATCGTTACCTACTCCCACATGCTCAAAGATCCTAGCTTTCCAAGCTCCAAGGCATCCAAGAGACAAAACAAGGTTTAAGAAGTTATTTTTGTGAGTTTTAATGAAGTTTTAGCAAGGTTTAGTGAAGGTTTGTGAAGGGTTCAGTTGAGATAAAGAAGAGATGATGGAAATGATAAAGAGATAGAAAATTGATAGAATGAGAGTGTGTGAGTGAGATAGAGAGAGAGAGGTGAGTGTAAGGGGTGAGTACACATCTTGCATTAACTCACCATCAATGCAAGCCATCAAGTCTCCATGACTCACCTTGCCACCTCCTCTTCACTCCAAAACAAGAAGAAATATCTCACAACAATTATCTATGGTTTAAGGTTAAGGCAAAGCAAGGATTAGGTTAAGGTTAAACAAGGATTTGATTAGCTTAAAGTTCACATGGTTGCTAAACAAGATTACACAAACACACTCTTATATAAACATGCACATGTGTGTGCAAGCCATAACAAATAATAATAAATTATTAATTAAATGTTATAAAATGTGAGGAACCCAAAATGGTAAACTTTTACAGAAATCCCGCACTAACGCATAATTAACACTAATCGAATTCTAAGGCATTACAAAAGGTTTTCAAAAATGAGCTATAGTCTCACTATTTCGTACATGTCCGCGAGTGACACGAAATTTTATAAAGAGAACCTTTTGGGATATTTCAAAAAGGCAGGACGTATAATTTGAGAAAAACATATATAAATATATATTTACTACTTTACAATGATCATCCTCCACTTGGGCCGTGTGCTACGCATAGCACGGAGATTTGGGAAAGAGTTTGCATGTGTTTTATTCAGTTTTTTAAAAACGGTTTTACAAAGAAGCATGCTATATATATTTATTATGATTTTGACTATAGCTTCATTAAGTATGGTATTGGATTTCGAGATTTACATCTCCTTTATAACTTCAGTGATTGCGTGATGCTTGACGGTGTTTGATTTTGAGTTTGGTACTCGTTTTCAGGCGCACAGGTTGCACTGTGGAATTTCAGTATTTTCCATGATTTCGGAGCCCCGCCGATTTGAGCTGATTTTTGAAATGTTTTAGTATTTGGGGAGTTAAATTTTAAATTCGGGGACCGAATTTATTTAAGGGGGGAAGACTGTAACATTTCAGAAATATAAAATATTATTTTTTGAAATTTAATATTAAAATAATATATTTCGCGAGAACTATTCGATTTGCGAATAGGGGTTTTTCGTAAAATGGTATAAGTGTATAACAATATTTGGAAATTAATCGGAGATTAAAGTGATTTATTTATTTTAATGATATTTATCGGATTTTTGGCCAAATTCGTATTTTTACATTTTTCCATGACTTGTGCACCATGTCATGTGCATGTTGTTTTGTGTTTGTGACTTGTGAGTTTTGAGAGTTAGTGAAATAAAGAGAAAGGAAAAGAATAGAAATGAAAAACAAAGAAAACAAAATGGAGAAAAGGATTTGAGTGTGAGAAGAATATGAGAAAGAAACAAAAGAGATATTTGTGAGAGAGTGAGTGTAGGGGGATATTTGAGAGTGAGAGAGTGAACTTAAGGGTAAGAATTTGCTGCCCCTTTCCCTCTTTCACCATTGTTTTCTTCATCTCCTCTATGCTCCTTCATTCTCACACTACCCCCACGCATCATCTCCATTCCTTTGCCAAAACCTTATATCCCCTTCATTAAATACATGCACAACCCTATCTTAAACCCATAGAACCCTTCAAGTTTAGATTTTGAAGACTTTAGGCTACTTAATAATTTTTTTTAGTTGCAAATGAGGTAATCACTTCACTTTAGATTAGTGTTTATGTTAAATATCGTAGTTTAGTTTAGAATTTGAGCTATTTAGGATATGTGATCTTAGAAAATTCTAAGTTGCTGTTAAGTGGTTAATTGCGATTTAGTGAGTGTTTTCAAGACCTAAGAGATTTATTTAGAGGCCTGGAAATGAGTTTAGAACACGATACACGAAGTTAGAATTTTCCCGTGTCGATTTTGTGAAACCTTATGGCCTACAGGGTATCTGGAGCTATCTGTAGTATTTTTAAGAAAATCAAACAAGTCCATTAATCTAGATAGACCATTAGAAGACCACCACAGAAGTACGAACCCAAAACTCCTTCTTGAGGCCGGCGAGCACAGATTTATTAATGTCATCGCCGGATTTTTGTTGACTTCTGGTGTTGAGGTTTTGCCTGTAGCTCACTTACCCTATAACCTATCCCCTGTACTTGCTTGTTTAGTTTCTATTTACTTGAGCCAAAATCTGGGAAGTACTTGAGAGTGTTTTGGCTATGTTTTCTGATATGTGAATTCTTCGTTTTTATATTTGGAATGCATGGTTTTGTATTTGGGTTTGGATTCCATCGTTGGACGTTTGTACGTCAACGAACGAGGGTTATTTGGTTGATTTTGCATGCGTAGGCTATAGGTTCTAAACTATAAGCAATCCGTGTGCCGTATAGGTTTTCGGATATTGGTTTTAATAGAATTGTGATTGTGTATTGATTGTAGGAACTTCGTGTGGACAACCGAGACGACGAAACACATAGACTTCGGCTAAGCGAGGAGTTTAGCAGGTGACTAGATTTATATCTATGGGGAAAGTCGGGTGGATGGCGTATAGCACCCCCGCAAACATTGATATGGAAGATTGTGATATAAATTATAATCAAATAAAAGATATGCTATGAGCTTAAGATAACCTGATTATAGGATTTAGTAAGATTTAGTAAAGAGAAGATATGCTAAAGGTTGACACTAATGAATATATTGATAGATGAGAATATGAAATGAGAAAGTGAATCATGATAGGTACGAATTGAAAGAAAACAAGTATTATTTGATGAGGTATTATATGAGATCGAGATTGATAAACACAACACGAGATTGAGATAGAAGTGTTGTGCAATTAATAAGATATGACGTTTATACAAATGTGTATAGATATATATTTATGAGTAATATGTCGTACGAGACTTTAGATCCGTACCCTCATTATTGTATAGATCGATAGATTCCCTATTCTGTTTGATGATCCCATACGATGGATTACCGTACGCGATGAGATGTACCGGATGATTGACCCGTGGTAGTGATTTAAGGATGATGATCGATGATTATTGTCATATCGGATGTTATGAGGCGGGATCGCCGATATAATGATTGCCACCTGAACCATACCTATTTTCAAAACAACGATGTGTACCGTTTAAAAAGGTGACCGTATGATTCTTATGTAGATAGATGCACTCTTATATTGTTCATGTTCTGTAGGATATTACCGCTCGTGATCTACATACCACGTGCCGGTATTTAATGCTATATGATATCATTTGCTAGTACACCTGCACAATTACCGTTGATGCGCATGTTACACATACACAGATTTGCCGGCTCACACACATTCTTCATCGTTAATTTCCATGTCTCTTACACAGTAGAATTGTCATGTCACTTATACAGTAGAATTTCCATGCCACCTATACAGTAGAAATGTCGTGCCATTTACACAAGAGAACTGCACTTTCATGATATTAATCTTAAAAGTAAAAGTACGTTCATTTTTCAGTACTATCACTTGACATGCTTGCATGATATACCCGATATGCTCATATTACTACTTTATGTTTCATACATCGTATCTTATGGTTATATGCATTGAGATGCTGTTTTCAAGAGATCTTTGGATTTGAGAACCGCAGTTTAATTTCAAAGGAAATCGTGTATTGTTCTAAAAATGCGGTTTCTCCTGATATGATATTTCGAGGTGTCCACCATGAGTATTCTCGGTACTAAGCAGTGAGTATACCCGATTCGAGGAGCGGGAGGCACCGTCTGTGGGTACATGGTGGACCCGGTGAGGTATCCCGGGGCAAGAAGCTCGAGATGTAGACGATGAGCCTGGCAGGGGAGCACTACCTACCGGTGATAGTTTTGGGCTCGACGGTTATCTGGAGGATACCGACCGGAGTCATGAGATGATATGGGCCGATCCGGACTGACAGAGCCCGAGATAGTTTGGCGCGGCGGATATCTGGAGAATACGGACCGTAGTCGTGATATGGGCTAATCCAGACTGACGGAGCCCAAGTTATGAGGATTTACGTGTCGATGCTGGACACGAGTTTCATGATGTTTCGAGTGTCGGTGTTAGACACTCAGGTTCCATGATTTTGATGTGTCGTTGATGGACACACGTTATTGATATCTTCATATATATATATATATACATACATATACAGGCTCATGTTTTCATGATGTTTGAGTGTCGGTGTGGGACACTCTGGTTCCATGATACTGTTTGTGTCGTTGATGGACACGTGGATGATATCCACATGCATACAGGCATATGATGTCGGATGTTTATTTATATAGGTCACTGCATTGATCGGTTGTTGACATATATGCGTATTTAGTCACCCTAGATATCATAGTATCACCTTCAGGATATAGTGACATAGGAAATCGTGGTTTTATTCGATTTCTACTCGCTGATGTTTTCTACTCACGAGTTGGCAACTCACACCCGTTGTGCCACAGTTCTTTCAGGTTTGACCGCTTGGGATCAGTTGCGGTATTGCTAGCACACATCTTCATCCAGGGTGTTTCGCTTTGGTAGGTGGGACACATATTGGATCGTGCCCACTCTCGTACTGTTATAATCTATTGTATCTAGATAAACTCCATCACATCAGATAAGATTACAGATTAGGACTAGATATTGTATATTGGTAGACCTAGTCGAACTTGGGTGTTGTACGAGATTTAGAGCGATGGGTTTATGTTCGCTTTCTTGATTTTTGATGTCTTGCCTCTTTATTTGTTCTTTCTGGGTTGTTTCTTCGCCGTTGGGCGTCGTATATATGTTATTGCGTGGTTGTGATTCCGTTAATTGGCGAAGAGCTAGCTCCCGATTGGGGATGCCTATATATTATTGTGTATATATGTTTGGATCAAAATATACAAGGGAGGTGCTGCCCAAATTTTTAAAAGACAAAACATGATTCATTATACCTTTATTTCAAAACTGCACCCCTCACTATTTTCCGTAAAAAGGTTTAGATTTTCTGGGCTTCGGCTTACTTGATTTACGTTACGCCTTTAGACGTTGCGTAATTTAAGTGCCGATCACGTGCTAAATTAAAGGTCGTGACAAAGGTGCATTCAACAGCGGTGTAATTCTTCTTAACCATAGCACAATTTTCAACCTACGACGCACAAGGTTTGAGTTATTGAACTCAAGGGACTTATACAAAGTATTGTATGTTGTCCAGTGTCCATTAGGACAATGGGGTTGGTACTTATACTATATTTTGTTTACTCATGACTTCTACAGTTCTAGACAAGTATTTTGTTGAAATGCAAGGTCCAGATATTGAGAAGTTATAGGTATAAGAATTAAGTAGAGAACCATCTGTTGGAAGTATCAGGATTCTTCGAGGTAGTCGAAGATGTAGATACTTGTGTTTGGTATTCCGTTGATAGTATTGTTTTTGAGAACTTGCTTCTCTTTGAGGTTACTCATATATGGGTGTGCTCCTAGATGAGTAATGCCAATTGGCCTCTTTCCATTTGGTTGATATGCACTGGAGACAGCTGCATGATTTTGAATCTGGCTCCAATTAAATTAGTGCTTTTGTTTCTATATTGGATATATATAGAATCAATTTATATCTTAACAATGTTATAGTATAGGGAGTTGTCTGGCCGATGCTTCAAACCAGAATCCGGATAAACTCGAGGCACGTTTCAGAAATAGCAGTTTGTGGGTTATCCCGGGATTTTATGAGCGTTAAGTTTCTACCATCAGGAAGATCAATAGTGATATTGTTCTTGACTCGCCACAGTCGCATATCGAGTCTGGGGTCGGTAAAACGTCAGACCCCAATAACTCGATAAGTAATGCCGATGTGAGGCTCATAAATGGTCGAGAAACTATTGATAACACTTACCAATAAATCTCAGTATCAACCCTGGCCAGGGACTTCCTGTTATAGCCAATCGAGCATAGCGCAACATCAACTCCCTATACCGGGAGATATGAAACCCCTCCTATCGCTCATTTCCTCCAGATGACTCGGGACTGTACCCAAAATCCACCTGCTTGCACGCTCTTTTGAGCGTGGTGGGGAGTAAATCAAAGCACAGTGGGAATCACACAAGACTCTATGACGATCTCGGTCTACAGACTAACCTGTAACAGTGTCACCAGAGAACTGCTATCTGACGTCAGGTATAATACCATCTAGGAGTTCTCAGAGAGTCCTGTTCAGTTTACCCAGTCTCCACTGAGCACCTATGTACAATCTTTGATGTCAAACATGTTGGCTATAGTGCCCTCAAGTCAATTATTGAATCGCAGGCACGCGATTGTGATGATTGAGGGAGTACCTATACCGGTAGAACAGTCTTACTCGAGATGATAGTATGCTATTTGGTTTGTCTGTATCATCATGTACATGCTTCAGGTGATATTACCGATCACTATTACATGTTGATATAACCCATAGGATTCTTGCTTGTCTACCAGCATTATGATGGCGATCATATACGTGGGAGCTGTATGGTCTATAAGCACATCCTTAAATGTCCTTAGTCATGGGAGTATCGAGACTAGGCATCAGTACTCCGGAATAGACTAGTGTATAATGATCGAGGCCCCGACGAGGGGCGGTGGCCAGGTCTCACAAGCCATTGGGGTTAGTTTGTTCGCCTAAGATAGTATACAGGTGCTCATTGGGTTATGAGTACACTGGAGGGACTCGCCGGAAACCTGCTAGTTAGTATTATACTTATTGTCAGATTGCAGTTCCATGGTGACATGTGTACAGATTAGTCTGTCGACCTGAGATCGTCATTTGTCTCGTGTGAGTTCCCACTGTGCTTTGATTACTACCCTACCACGGCTCAAAGGAGTCGTGCATATAGGTTTTAGATGGATATAGTCCCGAGCCACATGGAGGCAGTGAGCGGATCGTCGGGGATTCGTCTCTCCCGGTATTGGGAGTTGACGTCGCATTGTTCACGGGTGGCCATCACCAGAAATCCTCGGCTGGGGTACACAAGAATTACTGATCCAGGATCGATAGTTTCTTAGGTGGTGATGGGTTACATACCGACACGAATTATCACGTTGTTAGGGGTCTGACTTTATCCACCCCCTAGACTCGATATGCGATACTCTTAGACGAACAGACCGGACTGTACGGATATTGTCACTGTCAGGCTCAGTAGAGGTTTGGATGAGTTTGCTCGTCGTCCTTCCTTTCGGTCAATACCTGGGTAGCCTTTACATACAGCTAGTGCCGCTGACGTGCTTGACAAGTCTTTAGAGTCCCGCATGCAGTGTTCCTAGGCACACTCATGAGGTTCTACAACTGATCAAACATGTCCAATTCAAAATTTTCTATGTGCCGAGAAACCCTAGAGTAGATCGTTACTAGAGGTAAGGCGAAACAACAAGCAAGTTAACAACTTAACTACAAGTGAAAGTGACTACAACCTTTGTAGATCCGGTCCTCCACCTCTTTAGCTCCGTGATGACGTCCCTCCGCTGCAATCAACGCGATCCTGGACTCTAGCGTTGGTTTCATCAGAGAAATGATCGGGCTAGGTCGTTGACTTCGATGCCGAAGATGATCTACGTCGAGGCAACTCAAACTCAAGCTCCATCTTCACTTGGTCATAAAACTTGTGAAGAAAACACACTCTACTACATGGCCAGTGGTAGAGGATGAAGAAATAGGAAGTGGGTTCACTTTGGAATTGGATTTCTCACTTGGATTCATCACTTGGAATTTTCTAGCAATGGCTTTCTTCTTCATGAAGAAGATGAAGAAGATGAAAGAAAATAATGAATGAATAATCTAAAAAATCGAAAATCAAGTGATTCTTATCATTTAGCAACCATGGGTGAGTGTAACTAATGTAGAGAATAAACTAGGGTTTAGTTAAATGGTTAGGTTAACCTTAAAACAAAATGGTAGACTTTTTCAAAGATGCATGAAGCATCATGAAGCTTCTTGCATAAAACAAAGATAACTGTTCATACCAGAATATTGCATTTTATAACGCCCATTCTTATGCTCGTGTGTTTATAGGTAGGTACTTTTAATCCGTGTTTGTTACATATTTACAGAGTACAGGTTTTCAGTCCAAACATTGCAAATCAAGACAAAATCTCCACAGTTACACCAAATACAGAACATCTGTCACAGCAGATAAAAGCCGGGTTCCGGTCATCCATATCCGTCCAGTGCCGAGTACCAGTTCCAGAGACAAGACATATGACAGTGGTCATTCGTGTCTCGGACAAGCACAGAGCACGAGGGGGGCAGCACAAGAATCAATGGGTGCGCGGAGCTCGAGGGAGAGAGAAGCCAAAAGTGAAAAAGATAATGCAACCTTGGACTTGGATATCTGCTGTTATTCCAGAAGACTTTTGTGCATTTTGAAGTTTGCAAACACGAGGAAATACAAAACCAGGAAACCACCAGAAAACCCACTGCCCAACTCCACTAGACTGCCGCGTTTCCGCGGCCAATAAGGGGTATTGGCCACGGAAACGCGGCCGTACGGCCTCGACAGAGTATCATTTTTGGTGGGTATTTGGGTCTTTTTACATGTGGTCTGGTGGTTGCCCTAGAACTCCATTCTCCTGCCTATAAATACAGCAGACCTGAGCTTAACCAAGAGAGCTTTTCTTTAGCCTCTTTTTTGTGTAGTTTTCTTCTTCTTCTTCATTCTTCCTCCATGAAATTGTAGTGAGAGCTTTTGAGTGGATGTTAATGAAGATGAGGGATTTTTATCTTTCTTGTTAGTTTGCTCCCCCTTGAGATTCTTGCTTTCTCTTGCTCATTCAACCTCTTCATTGAGCTTGAATGGTTAAGGGTTAGTTATTGATCTCAAGGGTCGTATTTTCTCACGGGACTAGCACTTCATTTCACATGCGTTCTCTACCCTTCCCTTGATCTTGCAACCTCTTCATTGAGCTTGCAAGTTTAAGGGTTGGCTATTGATCACATGCTTGTCTTGAGTCCTAGTTTCGTATTCTTTTTATCGCTTTTTATTACTTGCTTTTTATTATCTTGTTTTTAATTATTTGCAATTTAATTCATGCACTTTCCTTCTTGTAATCTTTTCTTTTATTTGTCCTTTTCTTTTTATTCTCTTTTGTTCATTTTGTGAATGTTGTAATTATTATTGTTGTTAAGAATCCATATGATATTGTAAGTTAACGTTTCTTTGCCAATTCCTTTTCCCGTTATTTTCCATTTGAACTTCGCCCAAACCATACGCAAGCGCTCCGTTAGGCACCCTACCCAGACAAGGTAACGGTGATTCCTAACCACGACCGGTTGCGTTCGGTTTGGCCGGAGGCGAAAGCAAGAGACAAGAACGGAAGGACAAGGGTAAATAAGCCGGATTCCACGAATACCGCGCTTAAATCCCCTAATCCACGTTGTTGCCGATTGCTCGAGCTTCAATTGGTCAAGACTCGGCTCAAAGGTTTTGAGTACGGATTTCTTTAGCTTACAATCTCGTATTTTCTTCTTAACAACTTTATACTTGCAAATAAACACATAGGCTAGATCAAACAAAAATACAGATTTTTATTGACTCGTCTAAGACAAGAAGGTAAGATACCACCATCTCCTTGTGGACCGACCCGTGCTCAACCGGCTAGCTGCAAAGCGACACCGTCCTGATCGCGGTTATACTTTAATCCTTTGAACATCCGACACGCCATCGGCGTGCGATCAATAACCACCATTCTATTTTTGCCAAAAGTAAATAACTAAAATATATAAATAAGGCAATTGAAACCCTAACCATTAACTAAACATGGTGTATAGCATACATATACCAAAGTTTGCATGTATCATCAAACATGATACAATCAAGTGCACAAAAATATATCACATATACTACTTGTGCACATCAAGTGAGAAAATCAATCTTAAGTGAACAAATACTAGTCAATGTAAAGTAATATATCAAATATATAATTATACATTAAATCATTAAATCAACACTTGATTTAATGATCCAGTCATAACGCATATAACTGACTAATATCAAGTGTATCAATATATCGAATCAACATTTGATTCGGTAACCCGGCTATATCTTATATAACCGTCCGATGATACGAATCGCGAGAATAGAATTCAGTATCACATACTGGTATTATTCTCGGTCCCGCACATATCTCATATGCGCTCCTATTTCGTTTCGCTTGAGCCAGGAAACCTCTGTGTTGGACTCTAAAGACTCGTCAATACGCCGGCAGCAGGTGATGATCATATCAAACACCCACAAGCCGCAAGCGGTCTGCTAAACGTAACGGCCACCCGGGTATTGAGCGATCAGAAGATCAACGAGCAAGCCTGCTCACTCTCCTGTGAATCCAACCAGTAACACTTACCGCACAGTCCGGTCTGTTCGTCTGATATGTCGCATATCTCGCCTAGGGGTGGTAAACGTCAGACCCCAGTAGCTTGATAAGTCATGCCGATGTAAGGTCTATAACAAGCATGAAACTACTGATAACACTTTCCAGTAAATCAGTGCAACCCTGGCCAGGGATTTCCAGTTATGGACAATCGAGCATAGCGCAACATCAACCCCCAATACCGGGAGAGACGAATCCCCTCCTATCGCTGATTGCCTCCATGTGAATCGGGACTGTACCCAAAAACCACCTGTTCGCACGACTCAGTAGAGCCGTGGTAGGGTGGAAATCAAAGCACAGAGGGAGACACACAAGACTCTATGACGATCTCGGGTCAACAGACTAAGCTGTACCAGTATCACCAGAGAACTGCCATATGACGTAAGGTATAATACCATCTGGGAGTTCTCGGCGAGTCCGTTCAGTGTACCCAGTCACCACTGAGCACCCGCATACCATCTCTGATTTTAAACACCAATGGATATGGGATCATCCATCGCCCATCACATGGGTCGAGAAGATATACGCTAGTCTACTCTGGAATATCGATGCCCCGTCTCGATATTCCCACGACTAGGAACATTGAAGGATGTACTCATGGACTACCCAGGCCCCACTAGTATGATCTACATCATAGTCCTGGAAGTCGAGTACACATCCTAAGGGCCTTATCAACAAGTAACAGAGACACAGAAAGTATATATGTTAAGATAAAGAGTAACCAGATAGCGTACTATCATGTCGAGAAGGAAAGTCCTACCTATATATGTCCCAGCATCCACTACAACATACATCTCATGTACAGCAATGGCCTCTAAGGCATACATATAACTAACAATCTCCTACTTTCACTAGGGCCATCTGTTGCAGTGGTTGCAGTATCTAATACTCAACCATCCCATAAAAGTCTCTCTCTGGGAAAAAGCCTTTGTGAGTGGATCCGCCGTGTTGTCCTCTGAGTCTACTCTCCTATCCTCGATCACCCTGGAGATCAACTATTTCCATGATCAGGTGATGCTGCCTCAGAATATGTCTGGGTCACTGATGGGATCGGGGTTCCTGGGCCAAAACCACACATCCATTGTCACACAATGGTAGGAACCTAGTTCTTCTCATGAACCAATATACACCCAAACTGCCTCTTTGGTAGTATCTTTAATAGTGATGTTACCAGCCTTTATCGTCTAGTTTGCCACGGTATCTAGCTTGGAACTCTTCCAACATACCATCCCTCCACTAAGAGTAAAGACAATGCCTGCGACTGACATTCAGTCGTCCTTATCATCCTGGAACCTTTCCAGTAATTCTCCCAAGGATCAACTGATACCAACTCACTACAACTAGTGAGAATCCTAACATCCATTTAGATCTATCTCATAGATCCAAAACCCAGGATTTAGGAGGTATCATTTTGATCCTATATGGAGAATCTTTGTGATAAAAGGAGATTGACCGATCGTAGCATAGGAAGCTCTTTTCCTATCGAGAGTATGTTGTCCACGTACAATACGAGGATGACCACCTTACTCTCAACTACCTTTTGTATATACAAGGTTCATCTACCATTTTTATGAAGTCAAACTCTTTAACTATCGCATCAAACCAGACGTTCCAACTCCGCGATGCCTGCTTTAATCTGTAAAGCAACTTGCACACGTTTCCGCTGCTCCCACTGTTTACGAAGCCCTCTGGCTGTGTACTTATAGACGCTCCCTTCTAAATAAATATTTAGAAAAGCAGTCATGACACCCAACCACCAGATATCGTAGTTATGGTTTGTAGCCGTGGCAAGTAGGATCCGGATGGACTTAAGCATAGCCTCTGGAAAAGGTTTCATCATTTTCCACGCCTGGTCGATGACGAAAACCTTTAACAAGTCTAGCTTTGAAAGTCTCAACTTTTCCATCTACACCAAGTAATCTTCTTAAGATATACTTGCTCTTGATGGGGATTTAACCCTTCAGATATAGCAACCAAAGTCCATACTTTGTTGGTGTACATGGATTCCATATCAGATCTCTAAGCATCCAGCCATTCTTACAGAGTCCTTACTCTCGATGGCCAGCTCGAAACTAGTTAGGTCATCATCTCATGATGCAATCCTCGCTCCCACTGTCATCGAGAAACTGAAGTATCTCTCAGGCGGATGAGGAACCCTACCAGATCGGCGGAGAGACTGAGGTTCGTCGGGGACTATAGAATCCTTTGGTCCTGTTAAATCAGCTGCAGTTTTGTATAGCTGGAACCTTTCCAGCTCTATAGAACTGACCTTGCCTCGATCTTGTCCGAATTTTGCTTTTGACATAGGCCGGACAATACTAAATCTTAACTTACTTAAGAGATAGGCTCTTCCCATACCATATCTAATATGGAGTGGTAGGCAGTGATCTGATTCGAACCTAATTCAATAGGTATGCAGCTTCTTAAGTGCACAACCCCCAAAAGGAAATAGGTAACTCAGCAGTACTCATCATAGAGCGCACCATATCATATAGGGTGCGATTGCTCCGTCCCGATACACCGTCATGCTGTGGTGTATACGGAGGAGTAATGCTGAGAGAGAATCTCATTCTCCTTTAGAATGGTCCAGTAATCCCGTGCTCAAGTATTCTCCTCCCTGATCACATCAAAGGACATAAAACTTATATCCGTTTTTGGTTCTCTACTTCTGACTTATATTCTTTGAATTTCTCAAAAGCTTCAGACATGTGTTTCAACAGGAACATGTGTCCGAATCTTGAGAGATCATCAGTGAATGTAAGGAAGTACAAAGAACCAGTCCTGGCATATGTAGACTGGGGACCTTTATACATCATCATGTATCAGTCCCAAGAGTTTACTAACTCATTCTCTGTTTCCAATAAACAGAGCTATGGTCATCTAATGTTTGTGACATGACTGGCAAGTTTCACAAGATGTAAATTCAAACTGATTTAAATATGCATCTAGAATTTAACTTAAGCTAGTCGGGTCGCATTGATATGACCTAGTCTACAATTCCTCAAGATGGATTCGTTCATTTCTGAACTCTTCCTCTTGTGTGTGTTCTGTATACTAGGAACTGTAGTTTGATTTAGAACGTCAATGCTTTTAGATAACGTGCCTGAACCGATCAACTTTTGAAATGTTCAAAACAATATTCAACAATACAAAATTATATCCTTGTTTAATAAATAAAGAGATTGATATGATTTTGTATATCAGGTTCGGTATCTAATAGCATTTGTTCAGAATCAATGTATTGGTAATACAGGGTGACAGTGACCAACAGACTTGGCTGCAACACTTGCACCGTTTTCTGTCTCATGAAACTTATCACCCGTTCTCAGTTCTCTACCTATCTGTAGCCCATGTAACAGATTACATTTGCGGGATCCTGATCTGGTATCTAATACCTGGGACGTAGAGGACACTGAGAAACAGTTATTTGTAATGAGCACACCCGAAGGAGATGCATCTCATGCACTTTCTTCGTTTGGGCGACATGGGAATCCTGGTATTCCCTTATTTCCCGCTCGGTCTTATAACAATTATAAGTTGGAGCGGGACCAACGTTCCCCAGCTCAGTATAACAAGCTGGTTCGGTCAATTCTTCCATATTATTATCTTGATTAAGGCATGATATGGTCGCTACCTGAAGAGATAAAGAAGAAAACACTCTGCGTGCGCTCTTACAAGATTAGATTGGTTATATATTTTATCAAATCAGGATGGCTCCCACTGTTTTTATCAAATCTTCCTTCAAACCGTAAAAGGAAAGACTAGCCGGGATTAATTACACTCTACAAGTTCGCCAATCTTTCAGCCAGGCCAGTGTCGGTACTTTGTGGGAGGTTCTCTGTTCTTTCGCACGGACCTAATTAAAGTAAACCTCGTTTTCCCAGGGGCGTAACCCCGTTGACAACTTTCTAGACACCTACTTGATCGGCTAATTGCAAAGTGCAAAACTCTCCCAGGAGTAACAATCACTCATAGTGGGTATCAGGATCCAACTATCATATAGAAGGTATGCAATCTCATTGCAAATTTCAACACTTGAAACTCCCGATAATGGTTTTTACCCCTAGCACTTATGACCTTAACTATGGTCAACAAATCATAAGTACTAGTCAAGTTCTACCCGTCATTTCATGATTAATTAGACCCACCCACATGACCCTTAACTAAGGTCAACAAAGTCACGCGACTGTCCTAACTAATCGCATCATATGCGGTGTAGGAAGACATCACTTAGCTACCGTACACTGTGCCTTGACTATGGTCAACAAACACAGCACGAATACTAAGTACTCTACTTCCTAAAATGACGGAGGGTTGCGAATGGTTTTTAATAAAACCTTTAACGCTTTGAACTTGATCTCGTTGCGAAATCAAATGGTTTTTAAATGGAGTGTTTTTTAGGCCTTTCTAGTTTTGCTAAAGGGGTCACTCCCGGTGAAGGGATCGTCGGCCCTTTCCTCATCGAATAAGGTGCAAGATATATCATATATACCTCTGTGCAAAGAAAAAACTATAGAAGCGATCAAAAGACAAACCGAGGGTTGTAGCATCTACCAGTTATTGCTAAAGGAGTCACTCCCGGTGAAGGGATCTCGGTCCTTTCCTTATCGAATAAGGTGCAGGATGTTCTACAAAGAACACCGCGATGCAAAGCAAAAACTGTAGCTACCTGTTTTATTTTGAAATTCGATTCCACAACATCTTTTAGGTTTATTTTCTTTCATTAATCTCATTAATGAATGTCCCATCATTTGAGTCCACCTAAACATCACAGATAAATTTAACGTACGCTTATGCCATCCGCATTCGCCTCGATGTCCCGTCTACACCGTTAGGTTAGGTAACTAACGGCAGAGCGGGGCAGGGCTAGCGCGGGTGTAAAACATAAGCAACGTCTATATAATATATCATATATACTATATACAATATCTTCCTGAACATATCACATAATCACATCACAAATAACGCAGCAGAAAATATCATATGAAATATTGGATATACTAGGACGTCCGTGTTTTTAATACGAGCCAGTATAAAACACGGATTCCACGGTCTCGATGAATAGCCAATCCCACACCCCTAGACCCCTACGAGAGCGGCAAACAACCCTACCAATTCTAGGGTTAGGAGACCCAGACTCGACTCCTCAAGATGGTCTCCCACTGGACCCTAGAACCCGGTTACTTGTGCTCACCTACTTGGGTCTATCCTAATGCGGAAAAGTAAATAATATACATCAACGGTGACATCTACCGCAAACTGGATGTGCCCCAATAAAAGAATATTACATACAAGTTTTTTACATGAATGAAAATGAAAAACACTCATCTCATATAAAACCCCTCCGGCTATTCAAACACGACGATCCAAATTAACATATCCAGCAATACATAACATCACATGTTATCAACGTAAGTAAATATGCCCATCCAAATTGTCGTTGACATATAGCAACGAAACCGGCGATATCACATATTACACTTACGGTTGCAGAAAAGAAAGTGTAAAACTACAACAGTTGGAATCCGCAACCTCTTTAGACATCGCATGCCTAACCAAATGAATTCCTTAGACATCGCATGCCTAACAATTATAAACCCCGCATTTCAGTCTCATTATTGAAAACACTTTTCAATATCAAGTCAGGAAATTCAACTGGATTCCCGATATTCAGAACGAATGCTCGTCGCAAACTTTAGTAGACGGCCGCACCCCCGATGCCGTCGACGAAGTGCACCAAGGAGGAACACCGCTACCACGAGCACCCGAACGGAAGCTTTCGGCGACGGGGTTCTCCTACAGTCACTTGGTCAAGGCTAAGGGGTGTAGCTGTCTATTAAGTTTATCCGGCGAGTATCCCCGTACGCTACGTGATTGCGACGGACTTTTGATCGCATCAAAATTCCGTGGCAACCGATCAAGTGAGACTAAAGTGCTATGTTTATAACATTCATATTAGTTATCTCATAACTACTTGTGCATTCCAAATATTGTATCACATTCCAGATAAAATAGAAAATGTTAAACTTTCCGATCGAACAATCAAACACCCAAGTTTTCCCGAAACAGCTCAACACATGAAATAAGTTTAAAAACATTCACTTCATGCCACAGTATCAACGGTCCAGCCGTAGAAGGTTCAAGCCAACGCTGCACATGTGGCACGCCGTACTGCCCCAAACCCTAAGGTTCAAAGGGCAGTTCAAGACGGTCACATAATCGAGTTAAGGTTTGTTGTCTTCTAGAGGGTCCATCGCGTTACTTACATTACTCAGAACGTTCTCAAACTACGGAAAAACCCAACAGTTGGAAATTTCTCGGCAGGGGAAAAATTGGGTATTTATATCCGGTCGAACTTTTTAACATGTTCTAAAATATCCGGAAAAACACATAGACAAAGTTAAACTTTCGATCGAAACAACGAACTCCCAATACAACCAAGAAAACTCAACTCTTGAGTATAATTTTAAAATTCCCAGAAAACTCAGCAATTACAGAAAGAAATTACTGTGCAAACCACGTGTGATGATCCCTCTTATGGCCGCGGAATCGCCGCGAAAGCTACGGTGGGGCCGCGGTTCCACGACGCAATAGTCGATACAGGGGCACGTGCCGCACAGTATTTCATAAAAAACCATGCTGATTTTTCTGCATATTTTTAATTCACAAAAATCCCAGTTTTGAAAAATTGTATAGATAAGGGTTTTCAATTAGGGTTTCGGGTTCGGTCGAACTTCTAAGATCGTCTACACTTCGCCTAAATCTCTAGCTAGGCTCTGATACCAATGTAGGGTTCCTAGACACACTCATGAGGTTCTACAACTCATCAAACATGTCCAATTCAAAATTTTCTATGTGCCGAGAAACCCTAGACTAGATCGTTACTAGAGGTAAGGCGAAACAACAAGCAAGTTAACAACTTAACTATAAGTGAAAGTGACTACAACCTTTGTAGATCCGGTCCTCCACCTCTTTAGCTCCATGATGACATCCCGCCGCTGCGATCAACGGGATCCTGGACTCTAGCGTTGGTTTCATCGGAGAAATAATCGGGCTAGGTCGTTGACTTCGATGCCGAAGATGATCTACGTCGAGGCAACTCAAACTCAAGCTCCATCTTCACTTGGTCATAAGACTTGTAAAGAAAACACACTCTACTACATGGCAAGTGGTAGAGGATAAAGAAATAGGAAGTGGGTTCACTTTGAAAATGGATTTCTCACTTGGATTCATCACTTGGATATTTCTAGCAATGGCTTTCTTCTTCATGAAGAAGATGAAGAAGAAGAAAGAAAATAATGAATGAATAATCTCAAAAATCGAAAATCAAGTGATTCTCATCATTTAGCAACCATGGGTGAGTGTAACTAATGTAGAGAATAAACTAGGGATTAGTTAAATGGTTAGGTTAAGCATAAAACAAAATGGTAGACTTTTTCAAAGATGCATGAAGCATCATGAAGCTTCTTGCATAAAACAAAGATAACCACCATTATATTTTTGCCAAAAGTAAATAACTAAAATAAATAAATAAGGAAATTTAAACCCTAACCATTAACTAAACATGGTGTATAGCATACATATACCCAAGTTTGCATGTATCATCAAACATGATACAATCAAGTGCACAAAAATATATCACATATACTACTTGTGCACATCAAGTGAGAAAATCAATCTTAAGTGATCAAATACTAGTTAATGTAAAGTAATATATTAAATATATAATTATACATTAAATCATTAAATTAACACTTGATTTAATGATCCGGTCATAACGCATATAACCGACTAATATCAAGAGTATCAATATATCGAATTAACATCTGATTCGGTAACCCGGCTATATCTTATATAACCGTCCGATGATACGAATCGCGAGAATAGAATTCAGTATCACATACTGGTATTATTCTCGGTCCCGCACATATCTCATATGCGCTCCTATTTCGTTTCGCTTGAGCCAGGAAACCTCTGTGTAGGACACTAAAGACTCGTCAATACGCCGGCAGCAGGTGATGATCATATCAAACACCCACAAGCCGCAAGCGGTCTGCTAAACGTAACGGCCACCCGGGTATGGAGCGATCAGAAGATCAACGCGCAAGCCTGCTCACACTCCTGTGATTCCAACCAGTAACACTTACCGCACAGTCCGGTCTGTTCGTCTGATATGTCGCATATCTCGTCTAAGGGTGGTAAACGTCAGACCCCAGTTGCTTGAAAAGTCATGCCGATGTAAGGTCCATAACAAGCATGAAACTAATGATAACACTTACCAGTAAATCAGTGCAACCCTGGCAAGGGATTTCCAGTTATGGCTAATGGAGCATAGCGCAACATCAACCCCCAATACCGGGAGAGACGAATCCCCTCCTATCGCTCATTGCCTCCATGTGAATCGTGACTGTACCCAAAAACCACCTGTTTGCACGACTCAGTAGAGCCGTGGTAGGGTGGAAATCAAAGCACAATCGGAGACACACAAGACTCCTTGACAATCTCGGGTCAACAGACTAAGCTGTACCAGTGTCACCAGAGAACTGCCATCTGACGTAAGGTATAATACCATCTGGGAGTTCTCGGCGGGTCCGTTCAGTGTACCCAGTCACCACTGAGCACCCGCATACCATCTCTGATGTCAAACACCAATGGATATGGGATCATCCATCGCCCTGTTAGTTATATGTATGCCCTAGAGGCCATTACTATACATAGGATGTATATTGTAGTGGATGCTTGGACATATATAGGGATGACTTTCTTGCTCGATATGATAGTATGCTATCTGGTTTCTCTTTACTTTAACGTGTACACTGATTGTCTCTCTGTTACATGTTGGTAAAGCCCTTAGGATGTGTACTTGACTACCTGGACTATGATGCAGATCATACTAGTGGGGACATGGTAGTCCATAAGTACATCCTTCAAAGTCCCATGTCGTGGGTGTATCGAGACGGGGCATCGATATACCAGAGTAGACTAGCGTGTAGCTTCTCGACCCATATAGATGGGCGATGGATGATCCCATATCCATTGGTTTTTGACATCATAGATGATATACGGGTGCTCAGTGGAGACTGGGTACACTGGACAGACTCGCCGAGAACTCCCAGATGGTATTATACCTTACGTCAGATGGCAGTTCTCAGGTGACACTGGTACAGGTTAGTCTGTATACCCGAGATCGTCATAGAGTCTTGTGTGATTCCCAATGTGCTTTGATTTCCACCTTACCACGTCCAAGAGGGCATGCAAAACGGTGGTTTTTGGGTACAGTCCCGAGTCACATGGAGGCAATGAGCGATTGGAGGGGTTTCGTCTCTCCCGGTATAGCGAGTTGATGTTGCGCTATGCTCGATTGGCTATAACAGGAAGTCCTTGGCCAAGGGTACTTTAGGGATTTACTGGTAAGAGTTACCAGTAGTTTCTCGACCCGTTATGATCCTCATATCGACACGAATTATCGAGTTATTCGGGTCTGACGTTTACCACCCCTAGACAAGATATGCGACATATCAAACGAACAGACCAGACTGTACGGTAGTGTTACTCGTTGGATTCACAGGAGTGTGAGCGGGCTTGCTCGTTGATCTTCTGATCGCTCAATACCCGGGTGGCCGTTATGTTTAGCAAATCACTTGCGGCTTGTGGGTGTTTGATATGATCATCACCTGCTGCCGGCGTATTGACGAGTCTTTAGAGTCCTACACAGGGGTTTCCTGGCTCAAGCGAAACGAAATAGG
Organism: Agapanthus africanus; assembly: GCA_030015575.1. Lineage (NCBI taxonomy): Eukaryota > Viridiplantae > Streptophyta > Magnoliopsida > Asparagales > Amaryllidaceae > Agapanthus > Agapanthus africanus. The sequence continues at coordinate 470,010,512 of JASDDO010000014.1, read as the reverse complement.
AGCGCATATGAGATATGTACGGGACCGAGAATAATACCAGTATGTGATACTGTATTCTATTCTCGCGATTTGTATCATCGGTCGGTTATATGTGATATAGCCGGGTTACCGAATCAAGTGTTGATTCGATACATTGATACACTTGATATTAGTCGGTTATATGCGATATGACCGGATCGTTAAATCAAGTATTGATTTAATGTATAATTATATATTTGATATATTACTTTACATTAACTAGTATTGGTTCACTTAAGATTGATTTTCTCACTTGAATGTGCACATTGTTTATATGTGATATATGCAAGTGTACATGTTTGTATCATGCTTGATGATACAAAAAAGTTGTGTGTATGAGACATGAACCAAATCAAGGTTAGATTAGGGTTTACTATTTTCTTAAGCATATAACAAAAGTGTGTGACTTTGGTCAAAGTTATCAAACTTCATGAAGCTTGATAAATATTGACAAAGTCAACTCTCTTTGTCATTTGTTTAAGATATTAGCTAACCCAACCCTTAACCTAATGCTATGGTTAATTCTCTACATGAGTTAAGCATGAGGGCTTAAATCAACCATGGTGCCATTATTCATTTGGATTAGTTTCATTTTGGATATTATTCATATGATTCTTTTCTTCTTCATCATCTTCATCAAGCTCACAAAATATTGAGAGCTCCAATGGTGCCATGAGAAAAAGAGTGAGAAATCCAATTCTAAAGTGAACCCACTTCCTATTTATTCATCCTCTACCACTTGCCATGTAGTATAGGGTGTTCTCTTCACAAAGTTTTTGACCAACTGAAGGAATAGCTTGAGTTTGAGTCTCCCCGACGTAGATCATCTTCGGCCTCGAAGTCAACGACCTAGCCCGCTCATTTCTCCAACGAAACCAATGCTAGAGTCCGGGATCCCGATGATCGCAGCGGAGGGACGTCAACACGGAGCAAAAAAAGTGAAGGACCGGATCTACAAAAGTTGTAATCCCTTTCACTTAGTAGCAAAGTCGTTTGCTTGCATTTTATTTCGCCTAATCTCTAGTTAACGATCTAGTTTAGGATTTCTCGGCACCGGAAAATTTGAATTTGGCATGGTTGATGCCTTGTGGAACCTCTTGTGTGTGCCTAGTAACCCTACAGTGGTATCAGAGCCTAGCTAGAGCTTTAGGCGAAGTGTAGACGATGTTAGAAATCCGATCGAACCCCGAAACCCTAACTTTTAACCCTCTCTGGACATTTTCTGAAAATATGGTTTTTTCTAAATTAAAAATATTCAAAAAATTCAGCAGGGTTTTCTAGGAGTTACTGTGGAGCATGTGCCCCTAATTCATCTAATGCGCCGCAGAACCGCGGCCCCACCCAAGCTTGTGCAGCGGTTCCGCGGCCATAAAAACGAATCTTGGCACGTGACTTGCACAGTAATCTCTCTCTGTCAGTGCTGTATTTTCTGGAAATTTTTAAAGTTTGCTCAACAGTTGAGTTTTTTCTGGGTTGTTTTGGTGATTCGATGATTCGATCGGATTGTTTAATTTTGTCTATGTGTTTTTCCGGATAATTTTTGAATATGTTAAAAAGTTCGACCGGATATAAATACCCACTTTTTCCCCTGTCGGGAAATTTCCAAGTGTTGGATTTTTCCGTGGTTTAAGAATGTTCTAAGTAGTGCAAATAACGCGATGGACACCTCTAGAAGACAACAAGCCTTAACTCGATTATGTGACCGTCTTGAACTGCCCTTTGAACCTTCGGGTTTGGGGCAGTACGGCGTGCCACATGTGAGGCATTGGCATGACCCTTCTACGGCTGGACCGTTAGTACTGTGGCATGAAATGGATGTTTTTGAACTTATTTCAAGAGTTGAGCTGTTTCGGGAAAACTTGGGTGTTTGAATGTTCGATCGGAATGTTTAACATTTTCTATTTATCTGGAATGTGATACAATATTTGGAATCCACAAGTAGTTATGAGATAACTGATTTGGATGTTATAAACATAGCACTTTAGTCTCACTTGATCGGTTGCCACGGAATTTTGATGTGATCAAAAGTCCGTCGTAATCACGTAGCGTACGCGGATACTCGTCGGGTAAACTTAATAGGCAGCTACACCCCATAGCCCCGACCAAGTGACTGTAGGAGAACCCCGTCGCCGAAAGCATCCGTCCGGGTGCTCGCGGCAGCGGTGTTCTACCTTGGTGCACTTCGTCGACGGCATAGGGGGTGCGGCCGTCTACTAAATTTTGCGACGAGCATTCGATCAACATGCCGGGAATCTTGTTGAATTTCCCGACTTGATACTGAAAAGTATTTTCGATAATGAGACTAAAATGCGGGGTTTATAATTGTTAGGCATGTGATGTCTAAGGAATTCAGATGGTTAGGCATGCGATGTCTAAAGAGTTTGCGGATTCCAACTGTTGCAGTTTTACACATTCTTTTCTGTGACCGTAAGTGTAATATGTGATATCGCCGGTTTCGTTGCTATATGTCAACGGCAATTGGGATGCGCATATTTACTTACGTTGATGACATGTGATGTTATGTGTTGCTGGATATGTTATATTGGATCGTCGCGTTTTGAATAGCCGGGGGTTTTATGTGAGATGAGAGTTTTTTATTTTCATTCATGTAAAATTAATTGTATGTAATATTCTTTTATTGGGGCACATCCAGGTTGCGGAAGATGTCACCATTTGTGTATTATTAAGTTTTCCGCACTAGGATAGACCCAAGGAGGAGAGCATAATTAACCGAGTTCTGGAGTCCAGTGGGAGACCAACTCGAGGAGTCGAGTCCGGGTCTCCTAACTCTAGAATTGGTAGGGTTGCTTGCGGCTCTCGTAGGGGTCTAGGGGTGTGGGTTTGGCTATTCATCGCGACTGTGGAATCCGTGTTTTGTACAGGCTCGTATTGAAAACACGGACGTCCTAGTATATCCAATGTTTTATATGTTTCTTCTGCTACGATATCTGTGATGTGATCATTTGATATGTGATGATAGATACTGTATATGATATATATGATATATTATATAGATGTTACTTATGTTTTGCACTCGCGCTAGCCCTGCCCCTCTCTGTCGTTAGTTACCTAACCTAACGGTGCACGAGGAGACATTGAGGCGAATGCGGATGGCATAAGTGTACGTCGTATTTATCTGTGATGTTTAGGTGATTTAAATGATGGGACTTCATTAATATGATTAATGAAAGAAAAAGAAACCTAAGATGTTGTAGAATCGAATTTTCAAAAACAGGTAGCTACAGTTCTTGCTTTGCATCGCGGTGTTCCTTGTAGAACATCCTGCACCTTATTCGATAAAGAAAGGGCCGAGATCCCTTCACCGGGAGTGACCCCTTTAGCAATAACTGGCAGATGCTACACCCCTCGGTTTGTCTTTTGATTGCTTTTGAAATTTTTGTTTTGTACAGAGATATATATGATATATCCTGCACCTTATTCAATGAGGAAAGGGCCGACAATCCCTTCACCGGGAGTGACCCCTTTAGCAAAACTAGAAAAGCCTCAAAAACACTCCATTTTAAAATCATTTGATTCTACAACGATATCAAGTTCATTACGCAAGAGGTTTTCAGAAAAACCTGTCGTAGCCCTCCGTCATTTCAGATAAGTCCTACTTAATATTCGTGCTACGTTTGTTGAGCTCCGTCAAGGCGTAGTGTGCGGTAGCTAACTAGTATTTATCTGCTTACGCATATGATGCAGATTGGGTTAGGGTAGTCGTACGGCCTTGTTGACCTCCATCAAGGGTCGTGCGGGTGGGTTTGATTCAATCAAGAAATGACGGGTTGAACTTGACTAGTATCCTATGGTTTGTTGATCTCCGTCAAGGTCATAGGGTGCTAGGGGCAAAATTATCGGGAATTTCAAGTGTTGAAATTTGCAATGAGATTGCATACCTTCTATGAGATAGTTGGATCCCGATACCCACTGCGAGTAATTGTTACTCCTGGGAGAGTTTTACACAATACAATTAGCCGATCAAGTAGGTGTCTAGAAAGGTGTCAACGGGGTTACGCCTCTGGGAAAACGAGGTTTACTTTAATTAGGTCCGTGCGAAAGCATGGGGAACTTCCCTCAAAGTACCGACACTGGCCTGGCTGAAAGATTGGTGAACTTGTAGCGTGTAATTAATCCCGGCTAGTCTTTCCTTTTAGGGTTTGAAGGAAGATTTGATAAAAACAGTGGGAGCCATCCTGATTAGATAAAATAATAACCAATCTGATCTTGCAAGAGCATACGCTGAGTGTTTTCTTCTCTCTTTCTCCAAGTAGCGACCATATCACGCCTTAATCAAGATAATAAAACGGTTGTATTGACCGAACCCGCTTGTTATACTGAGCTGGGGAACGTTGGTCCCGCTCCAACTTATAATTGTTATAAGACAGAGCAGGAAATTGGGGAATACCAGATTTTCCGAGCCGCCCAAACGAAGAAAGTGCATACCGATGCATCATCTTCGGGTGTGTTCGTTATACAGAACTGTTTCTCAGTATCCTCTGCATCCTGGGTATCTGATACCGGATCCAGATCCCACATATGTAATATATTACATGGGCTACAGAAAGGTAGAGAACTGAGAACGGGTGATAAGTTTCATGAGAAAGAAAATGGTGCAAGTGTTGCAACCAAGTCTGTTGGTCACTGTCACCCTGTATTACCAGAATACATTGATTCTGAACAAATGTTATTAGATACCGAACCTGATATACAAAATCATATCAGTCTCTTTATTTAGATAAAGAAGGATATAATTTTGTATTGTTGGATAATGTATTGAACATTTCCTATATCAAGAGTTGATCGGTTCAGGCACGTTATCTAAAAGCATTGGCGTTCTAAATCAAACTACAGTTCTTAGTTTATAGAACACACACAAGAGGAAGAGTTCAGATATGACTGAATCCTTCTTGAGGCATTGTAGACTAGGTCATATCAATGCCACCCGACTGGCTAAAGTTACATTTAGATGCATATTTAAATTTGTTTGAATTTACATCTTATGAAACTTGCCAGTCATGTCAAAAAGATTAGATGACCATAGCTCTGTTTATTGGAAACAGAGAAAGAGTTAGTAAACTCTTGGGATTGATACATGCTGATGTATGAAGGTCCCTGGTCTAAACATGCCAAGACCGGTTCTTTGTACTTCATTACATTCTCTGATAATCTCTCAAGATTCAGACATATGTTCCTGTTAAAACACAAGTCCGAACCTTTTGAGATATTCACAGAATATAAGTTAGAAGTAGAGAACCAAAAACGGGTATAAGTATTATGTCCTTTGATGTGATCAAGGAGGAGAATACTTGAGCATGGAATTCCTGGATTATTCTAAAGGAGAATGAGATTCTCTCTCAACATTAACCCTCCGCATACACCATAGCACGATGGTATATCGGGGTGGAGCAATAACAACATATGTGATATGGTGTGCTCTATGATGAGTACTACTGAGTTTCCTATTTCCTTTTAGGGAGTTATGCCCTTATGAAGTTGCATACCTATTGAATAGGGTTCCGATCAAATCAGTTGCCTACCACTTCATATATGATATGGAAAGGGAAGAGCCCATCTCTTAAGTTAGTTAAGATTTTGGGTTGTCTGGCCTATGTCTAAAAAGTAAAATCCTGACAAGCTCGAGGCAAAGTCGACTCTGTAGAAGTTTGTTGGATATCCCAAGCATACGCAAGGGAATATCTTCTACCTAACCGAGGAACAAAAAAGTTTTGTTTCTCAGCATGCCACCTTCGTGAAAGGGAATTTCTTGTGAAGAAATTATTGGTTATGAGGTAGAACTGGAAACAGTTCCAGCTATACAAACTGCAGCTGATGATTTGGTAGAACCAAAGGATTCAATAGCAAACAACGAACCTCAGCCTCTCCGCCGATCTAGTAGGGTTCCTCACCCACCTGAGAGATACTTCGGTTTCTCTATGAAAATGGGTGCAAGGATTGCATCATGAGATGATGACCCAACTAGTTTCGAGCTGGCCATCAGGAGCAGGACTCTGTAAGAATGGCTGGATGCTTATCGATCTGAGATGGAATCCTTATACACCAACAAAGTATGGACTTTGGTTGCTTTATCTGAAGGGTTAAATCCCCATCAGGAGCAAGTATATCTTGAGAAGATTACTTGGTGTACAAGGAAAAGTTGAGACTTTCAAAGCTGGACTTGTTAAAGCTTTGCATCATTGACCAGCTATGGATTGTGATGAAACCTTTTCTAAGTAGCTATGCGTAAGTCCATCCAGATTCTACTTGCCACGGCTACATACCATGACTACAATATCTGGCGGTTGGGTGTCTTGACTGCTTTTCTAAATGATGATTTGGAAGAAAGCGTCTATAAGTACACAGTCAGAGGGCTTCGTAGACAGTGGGAGCAGCGAAAACGTGTGCAAGATGTTTTATGTGATAAAGCAGGCATCGCGGAGTTGGAACATCTGTTTTGATGAGTTAGTCAAAGAGTTTGACATCATCAAAATGGTAGATGAACCTTGTATATACAAAAAGGTAGTAGGGAGTATGGTGGTGATCCTCGTAGAGTACGTGGATGACATACTCTTGATAGGGAAGTAGTTTCCTATGCTACGCTCGGTCAATCTTCGCTTATCGCAATGATTCTCCATATAGGATCAAAATGATACCTCCTAAATCCTGGGTTTTGGATCTATGAGATAGATCTAATTGGATGTTAGGATACTCACTAGTTGTAGTGAGATGGTATCAATTGATCCTGGGGAGAATCACTGGAACGGATCCAGGGTGATGTTCATATCAGATTTTTGCATTTTCATACCGCCCAATTTTTATCACATTGCATATCGGTAGGTACTCTTGAGCCGTGTTTGCTAGTCAATTGCAGGATACAGGTTCTCGGCTCTGAACGGTGAAATTTATGGAAAAACACGACAAAATCTGGGTTCATGCCATTCACAGATAAAACACGGATCTCCGCTCTTTATCCTTCTGTTGCCACACACCAGTTTAAGAGACAAAATGGCAAATCAATGTCATTTTCATGCACAAGGCTCAATGGCAACACAAGATCCAAGAAATCTACACGGAGCTCAAGAAAATCATGACAAAAAGATCCACATCCAATCACCCTTGATTCTGGAAGAAATGTGGAAAGATTATCAGAAAAAACATGTACCAGACTAAAGGGAACAAAATACCAGGGCAGCACACAAAAGCCGACAGCTCAACTCCCCTATAGGGCGGAGGAACCGCGGCCAATAGGGGGTCTAGGCCGCGGTTCCGCGGCCGTATGGTAGCATCGGCCGACCAATTTTCAGGGGCAGATTGGTCTTTTCATACTTGTTCAGATTGTTGCCCTAGATTTCCATCTCCCTGTCTATAAATAGTCCAGAACCTTGTGAAGCCAAGGGTGCATAATCTTGTATTTTTTAGGATTTTGAATACTTGCTTCTTCTTCTTCTTCTTCATCTTTCCTCCATGAAAATGTAGTGAGAGCATTGAGTGGATGATCAATGAAGATGAGGGTTTTTGTATCATTCTCTTTTGTTTAACTTCCCCTTGAGATTCTTGCTTTCTCTTGATCTTTCAACCTCTTCATTGAGCTTGAAAGGTTAAGAGTTTGTTATTGATCTCAAGGGTCGTATTTTCTTATGGAATTAGTTCTTCACTTCACATGAGTTCTTTACCCTTCTCTTGATCTTGCAACCTCTTGATTGAGCTTGCAAGTTTAAGGGTTGGCTATTGATCCCATGCTTGTCTTGAGTTCTAGTTTCTAGTTTTCTTTCTTGCTTTTTATTACTTGCTTTTTATTACCTTTCTTTACTTTCTTGCAATTTAAATTCATGCACTTACTTACTTGTAATCTTTTCTTTTCCCTTTTCTTTTTGTTCTCTCTTTTTTGTTCATTTTGTGAATGATTGTAATTACCGTTGTTAAGAACAAATACGGTATTGTAAGTTATTGTTTCGTTGCTCATTTCCTTTTCCCGTTATTTTCCATTGAACTCCGCCCAAACGTACGCAAGCGCTCCGTTAGGCACCCTACCCTACCAAGGTAACGGTGATTCTTAACCGCGACCGGTTGCGTTCGGTTTGGCCGGAGGTGAAAGCAAGAGACAAGAACGGAAGGACAAGGGTAAATAAGCCGGATTCCACGAATACCGCGCTTAAATCCCCTAATCCACGTTGTTGCCGATTGCTCTAGCTTCAATTGGTTAAGACTCGGCTCAATGGTTTTTAGTATGGATATCTTTAGCTTACACTTTCGTATATTTTTCTTAACAACTTCATACTTGCAAATAATACACATAGGTTAGACTTGAACAAACACATACAAATTCTTTATTGACTCGTCTAAGACAAGAACGGAAATACATCCATTTCCCTATGGATCGACCCGTGCTCAACCGGCTAGCTGCATAGCGACACCGTCCTGATCGCGGTAAACTTTAGAACTTTGAACATCTGACACGCCAAAAGCGTGCGATCAAATGGCGCCGTTGCCGGGGAGACGGTAGCGTATTTTCTTTCTTGTTATTCGGGTTAATATTCTTTTTGTATATATTTATAATAAAAAAAATTCTTTTTGTTATTTTTGATCATTTTTGTCGGCAAGAGTGCAGATTTTTGCGGATTTGCAAACTGCGATTGTGGGGAGCAAAGTGTACGTTCAAGGGTAAGGTGTTTGCAAAGTACAGTGCCAAAAATCCGGGTAGTTTGACCCGCGCAAGCGAACTTTTCAAGCTTATCGGATTTGATTCAACGGGGGTTTCCTAACCCAAAAATCTTAACGGTACGTACTTTAATAACACCTTCTTCTCAAATCCGACGCATCCAATATACTATTATTTGCAGGATTCTTTGCAAGTTCGCTAGCAAACGCTAAAAATTGACTAACCCGTATTTGTTGCAGTGCCGCGCTTAAACTAAAAAACGATTGTTTGATTCTTTATAGAATTTTTATTGAATTGCGCATTGCATACATTAATACGGACTTAAGGGCAAGCGAACCCCACAATATACGGTAAAGGATTTCATCACCTTTTCTGTGGCCCACAACTCACGAACTTGAGCATAACGTTTACCCGCACAAAATTTAAAAGAAACTAGACTTTAAGACTTAAGGACTTCGCGCTCACTAGGAGAAGTTAACTGTGTTTAGAACCTTGCTTAACGGTATATTGTTTACGGGGTGTCTAGAAAAGTGTTAACGGTGAAACCGCCAAAAGAGAAAGGGTTATTTAATTAAGGAACTTCGCGAAAGCGTTGGAAAACCTCCCCTTATCTCTGCACTTACCTGGCCTCGTGATCAGTCTATCTTGAGCCCGTTTCTCGACACAGTTTTACTTCGACAATCAAGTTCTGGAGCAGGTCTAGTTGACCTAGGTGAACCCTAGAACGATTAGGTGTGTGGTATTTTTGTGTCGTGATTGTTTTTGTCCAGATTCTTTTTGTGTGAATATTTCATTCTTTTGTTAATAGCTAACTATAAATAAAAAAAAATCACATTCTTTTTCCCCTCCTTTTCTCAACCTTTCTTTCTCTCTCTTCATATCATGGGTACCCCACCTCGAAAAACTCTTGCCGAACTTTGGTACCCACAACCAGACATTACTTCTTACGGTTCTTGCTTTGGCCGAACATCGAACGACCCCTCCATGCCTAAAGTTTCACTTAAAGATCGTATAGAAGCGTCTAGGACAAACACTTGCACTCCGCATTCCATTTTGTATCAAGCTTTTCAACCTCCCGCACCCGCTTATGTTGATACTCCTTTTGCAAGTCGTCCTTTGTCCATCGCTGAACGTATTGAACAATCCCGTAGCCGATCTTTCACTCCTTTCACCACTTCAAATTCTTAGGATCAACAATTTCATTCACCTTCTTATCCAACTGTTGATCCTACCCCTGTCCAACCATTCAATTCCTACTAGCCCTACCCAACTTTTGCACCTTCCCTAGACATTGCTTCTACACAGCCTTTTGGGAATTTTCAGTATCCAAACAACTTTGAATCTTTTACTGAAACCCCTTCACAACCAATGTCTAGTCTAGAACAGTCCTTGGAAGACTTTAGGGTAGCGTCAAGCCAATATATGATGGATTTGAATGCATCCATGGCCGCTCTCATACAACCTACTGACCCGGTAGCTAGTTTCCAACTAGCTCCAAATTTTCCAATGTATGAAGAAGCGGCAGGACAGGCTGTGAATTTGAGTAGAGAGAGTGAGATGTACCCCCTTCCAAATCAAATCTACCCGTCCCAAATTGAATCCCACAACTCCTGTTTTGAATGTCTATCGAGTATCCCACATGATTTATCAATTGAAGATAGAATGATGAATGAGTTGTGCGACTTTGTAGTGTTTGATTTACCCGATTGTGAAGGGACCTTGCTAAGAGAAACCAATTCCAAACCTTTTGACCTCTACACCTCTACTCTAGAACCTAAATTGATTGATATCCATGCTTTTGATGAGGTGTCTGAGAATATTGATTTTCACCTGATTGAGGATATTGACGCGGGGAATAATTTGGATGATGAACCCATAGATTTGGCTTAGTTTTTCTCTCCAATTCATCATCCCGAGTCATTAACTGTTTTTCCCGAACCCCATATGCGTCTGGATTTTGAAGAGAAGTGCATGGATGTGCTAAATTTTGAGGAGAATATTGAGGATAGTTTTGAGGATGAACCGGTTTTAATTGATGAGTCGGATTTTCCAATTCATCCTGTTCCTTTCACTGACTGTGTACACCCTCCAGAACCCTTAACCGATACCCTTCCTCAACCACTTCCCTCCATCCTTTCCATCGTTCCGACCTTGCAAGAAGCCGTATCATTTTCACTTCCTGTGTCTGGTTTACCAAGTTCGGCGAACCCATGGTTTCTTACGAATCTTGAGGGATTTGACCTCATTTCTCGACCGGTTAATAGATTAGCACAATCGCTTTTTACACATCGGTCATCACAAATTGTGCTAATCTATTTACTCCAATTGCACCCTCAAGTTCGTACTCCACTTCTTTTTCCCTTCCGCCATTCTTCTTCTTCTCATATACCGAGACCGTATACCGCTTCTATCTCCATACGGTCTCGCGTATTCTCCATTTCTTACCTCTCCACATTCTTTCACCAACCAGCACATTATAGAGACAAAATCTTTGAATGGTTGGTACTCACTTTTGGCCTGTGTAAGGCCTTGTATAGTTTGATACTGTTCTCTTTCCCCCCTAATCCTACACTTCAACGCTTAACAGTGGAAACACTGTTTTACTTAAGTTTGGGGGGGACACTTTTTTTGTATATGTTTTTGTTTTCCTTTTTGTTTTGTATATAAATTGTTTTTAGGGAGAGCGCCGACAATTTTGACCCTCTTGGTATAGCCTGACAGTGAGGGCACTGTCAAGTTTAAGTTTGGGGGTGTGCTCGGTAAGCTTTCTTCCTTCGCATTCATTTGTATATTTTGCATTTGCATACCTTATTAAAAACCCACAAAAATCGAAAAATTTTCAAAAATATAAAAACTTTGTCGTCAAGTTAGCTAATAGGGTAACTTTGATTTTTATTCTAAATGTTTAGTTGATATGTTAGAAATAACTAAATTCTAGGCTTAGGAATTGAACATCCTAAAAATAACCCTGTCTAACTTTGGTAAGTATACGTCCTTACAGTTTTTTTGAGAAATAGGTAATCTTGAGTTCAGTTCTTGAGTTAAGTCAAGATGAGGGGAAAGTATTGAAGCTTTACTGGAGGATAAGTCTCAAAAATAGTTTCTTTTCTGAAGTTCAAATTTAGAAAGTATATACCCTACAAACTGCACTTACACGCACCTTGAAACTTGGGATAGTAGAGGATACCTAAAAATACTCCTGCCTGAAAGCCTAGTATGAAAGAAAAAACGGTATTTAAAGCTAAAAACCAAAAGAGCATATTGAAAAAAATATCCGGTCTTGAAAAAGAAAAAGAAAAAGAAAAATAGAATAAAGTCAAGACCTGAAAACTGCTATTTACGCTTTAAAGTTTACACATTCTGTAATCGGTTGTTAGTGCCTCAAGAAGCATTAATAGTCGCATGAAAGGTGTGTGAGCAAATCCGTCCGTCCTTAATGAAAAGAAGTAGTATTATGTATTAGGGCAAGGATACTATAGCTTGAATTGAATTCTCAAGTGTAGGGGTGCAAATATACACACACGTAGGGGTATACAATCGATGTTTGGATAAAAGATAGAAATAAAGAATAAGACTTGTGTTTTCTGTAAAGTTGATAAAAATCCCTGATTTGAGTCCGCACTTTTGAAGGAAAACTCAGGAGAACCAACATCTTTCTAAACTTTTTTTGGAACGTATAGGACCTAAGGTTAAATAGATAGGAGGTGTGAAAAATAAGGGTTGAATATTTCTAACTTAGGATGATAGAGTTTCTAACGTAAATACTAAACTGTAGGAGTAGAATCAATGTTAACTTATGACACTAGCTTGACGGGATTTTGTGGGTGTAATCCGCTGAAAACCCTCAGGAGACAACACTCCTCCTACTAGGGACACCTAGAGATTTAACGGCATGTTCCACATGCTCAGTGCAATCGCGTTCCCTGCGAAAGTGAGGTTAGGAGATTTTTTGTAAATAAATTGGCTTTGCGCGGGACGAGCAAATGATAAGTTTGGGGGTATTTGTTCATATCAAATTTTTGCATTTTCATACCACCCAATTTTTATCACATTGCATATCGGTAGGTACTCTTGAGCCGTGTTTGCTAGTCAATTGCAGGATACAGGTTCTCGGCTCTGAATGGTGAAATTCATGGAAAAATACGACAAAATCCAGGTTCCTGCCATTCACAGATAAAACACGGATCTCCGCTCTTTATCCGTCTGTTGCCACACACCAGTTTAAGAGACAAAATGGCAAATCAATGTCATTTTCATGCACAAGGCTCAATGGCAACTCAAGATCCAAGAAATCTACACGGAGCTCAAGAAAATCATGACAAAAAGATCCACATCCAATCACCCTTTATTCTGGAAGAAATGTGGAAAGATTATCAGAAAAAACATGTACCAGACTAAAGGGAACAAAATACCAAGGTAGCACACAAAAGCCGACAGCTCAACTCCCCTATAGGGCGGCGGAACCGCGGACAATAGGGGGTCTAGGCCGCGGTTCCGAGGCCGTATGGTGGCATCAGCCGACCAATTTTCAGGGGCAAATTGGTCTTTTCATACTTGTTCAGATTGTTGCCCTAGATTTCCATCTCCCTGCCTATAAATAGTCCAGAACCTTGTGAAGCCAAGGGTGCATAATCTTGTATTTTTTAGGGTTTAGAATACTTGCTTCTTCTTCTTCTTCTTCATCTTTCCTCCATGAAAATGTAGTGAGAGCATTGAGTGGATGATCAATGAAGATGAAGGTTTTTGTACCATTCTCTTTTGTTTAACTTCCCCTTGAGATTCTTGCTTTCTCTTGATCTTTCAACCTCTTCATTGAGCTTGAAAGGTTAAGAGTTTGTTATTGATCTCAAGGGTCGTATTTTGTTATGGAATTAGTTCTTCACTTCACATGAGTTCTTTACCCTTCTCTTGATCTTGCAACCTCTTGATTGAGCTTGCAAGTTTAAGGGTTGGCTATTGATCCCATGCTTGTCTTGAGTTCTAGTTTCTAGTTTTCTTTCTTGCTTTTTATTACTTGCTTTTTATTTCCTTGCTTTACTTTCTTGCAATTTAAATTCATGCACTTACTTACTTGTAATCTTTTCTTTTCCCTTTTCTTTTTGTTCTCTCTTTTTTGCTCATTTTGTGAATGATTGTAATTACCGTTGTTAAGAACAAATACGGTATTGTAAGTTAATGTTTCGTTGCTCATTTCCTTTTCCCGTTATTTTCCATTGAACTCCGACCAAACGTACGCAAGGGCTCCGTTAGGCACCCTACCCTACCAAGGTAACGGCGATTCCTAACCGCGACCGGTTGCGTTCGGTTTGGCCGGAGGCGAAAGCAAGAGACAAGAACGGAAGGACAAGGGTAAATAAGCCAGATTCTACGAATACCGCGCTTAAATCCCCTAATCCACGCTGTTGCCGATTGCTCAAGCTTCAATTGGTCAAGACCCGGCTCAAAGGTTTTGAGTACGGATATCTTTAGCTTACACTTTCGTATCTTTTTCTTAACAACTTCATACTTGCAAATAATACACATAGGTTAGACTTGAACAAACACATATAAATTCTTTATTGACTCGTCTAAGACAAAAACGGAAATACATCCATCTCCCTGTGGATCGACCCGTGCTCAACCGGCTAGCTGCATAGCGACACCGTCCTGATCGCGGTAAACTTTAGAACTTTGAACATCTGACACGCCAAAAGCGTGCGATCAGGTGATAAGGACGACTGAATGTCAGTCGCACGCATTGTCTTTACCCTCAGTAAAGGGACGGTATGTTGAAGAGTTCCAAGCTAGATTCCGTGGCATACTAGACGTTAAAGGCTGGATACATCGCTACCAAAGATGCTACCAAAGAGGCAGTCTGGGTGTATATTTGTTCATGAGATGAACTTCGTTCCTCCCATTGTGTGACAATGGAGTTGTGGCTTATGCTAAGGAACGCCCGTCCCATCAGTGATCCAGACATATTCTTAGGCAGTATCACCTGATCGAGGAGATGGTTGATCTCTAGGGTATCGAGGTTAAGAGAGTAGACTCAGAGGAAAACATGGCGGATCCACTCACAAAGGCCTTTTCCCAGAGAGAGACTATTATGGGATGGTTGAGTATGAGATACTACAACCACTGCTGTCAGATGGACCTAGTGCAAGTGGGAGATTGTTAGTTATATGTATGCCCTAGAGGCCATTACTATACATAGGATGTATATTGTAGTGGATGCTTGGACATATATAGGGATGACTTTCTTGCTCGATATGATAGTATTCTATCTGGTTACTCTTTACTTTAACGTGTACACTGATTGTCTCTCTGTTACATGTTGGTAAAGCCCTTAGGATGTGTACTTGACTACCTGGACTATGCTGCGGATCATACTAGTGGGGACATGGTAGTCCATAAGTACATCCTTCGAAGTCCCTAGTCGTGGGTGTATCGAGAAGGGGCATCGATATAACAGAGTAGACTAGCTTGTAGCTTCTCGACCCATACAGATGGCCGATGGATGATCCCATATCCATTGGTGTTTGACATCAGAGATGATATACGGGTGCTCAGTGGAGACTGGGTACACTGGACGGAATCGCCGAGAACTCCCAGATGGTATTATACCTTACGTCAGATGGAAGTTCTCCGGTGACACTGGTACAGGTTAGTCTGTATACCCGAGATCGTCATAGTGTCTTGTGTGATTCCCACTGTGCTTTGATTTCCACCATACCACGTCCAAGAGGGCATGCAAAACGGTGGTTTTTGGGTACAGTCCCGAGTCACATGGAGGCAATGAGCGATGGGAGGGGTTTCGTCTCTCCCGGTATAGGGAGTTGATGTTGCGCTATGCTCGATTGGCTATAACAGGAAGTCCTTGGCCAAGGCTGCTTTAGGGATTTACTAGTAAGAGTTACCAGTAGTTTCTCGACCCGTTAAGAGCCTCATTTCGACATGACTTATCGAGTTATTGTGGTTTGACGTTTACCACCCCCAGACAAGATATGCGACATATCAGACGAACAGACCGGACTGTACGGTAGTGTTACTCGTTGGATTCACAGGAATGTGAGCGGGCTTGCTCGTTGATCTTCTGATCGCTCAATACCCGGGTGGCCGTTACGTTTAGCAGACCGCTTGCGGCTTGTGGGTGTTTTGATATGATCATCACCTGCTGCCGGCGTATTGACGAATCTTTAGAGTCATACACAGGGGTTTCCTGGCTCAAGAAACGAAATAGGAGCGCAATTGAGATATGTGCGGGACCGAGAATAATACCAGTATGTGATACTGTATTCTATTCTCACGATTTGTATCATCGGTCGGTTATATGTGATATAGCCGGGTTACCGAATCAAGTGTTGATTCGATACATTGATACACTTGATATTAGTCGGTTATATGCGATATGACCGGATCGTTAAATCAAGTGTTGTTTTAATGATTTAATGTATAATTATATATTTGATATATTACTTTAAATTAACAAGTATTGGTTCACTTAAGATTGATTTTCTCACTTGAATGTGCACATTGTTTATATGTGATATATGCAAGTGTACATGTTTGTATCATGCTTGATGATACAAACAAGTTGTTTGTATGAGACTTGAACCAAATTAAGGTTAGATTAGGGTTTACAATTTTCCTAAGCATATAAAAAAAGGGTGTGACTTTGGTCAAAGTTATCAATCTTCATGAAGCTTGATAAACATTGACAAAGTCAACTCTCTTTGTCATTAGTTTAAGATATTAGCTAGCCCAACCCTTAACCTAATGCTATGGTTAATTCTCTACATGAGTTAAGCATGACAGCTTAACTCAACTATGGTGCCATTATTCATTTGGATAAGTTTCATTTTGGATATTATTCATATGATTCTTTTCTTCCTCTTCATCTTCATCAAGCTCACAAAAGCTTGAGAGCTCCAATGGTGCCATGAGAAAAAGAGTGAGAAATCCAATTCTAAAGTGAACCCACTTCCTATTTCTTCATCCTCTACCACTTGCCATGTAGTATAGGGTGTTCTCTTCACAAAGTTTTTGACCAAGTGAAGGAATAGCTTGAGTTTGAGTTTCCCCGACGTAGATCATCTTCGGCCTCGAAGTCAATGTCCTAGCTCGCTCATTTCTCAGACGAAACCATTGCTGGAGTCCGGGATCCCGATGATCGCAGTGGAGGGACGTCAACACGGATCTAAAGAAGTGAAGGACCGGATCTACAAAGGTTGTAATCCCTTTCACTTAGTAGAGAAGTCGTTTGTTTGCATGTTCTTTCGCCTAATCTCTAGTTTAGGGTTTCTCGGCACCGCAAAATTTGAATTTGGCATGGTTGATGCCTTGTGTGTGCCTAGTAACCCTACACGCCCATCACATAGGTCGAGAAGATATACGCTAGTCTACTCTAGAATATCGATGCCCCGTCTCGATATTCCTACGACTAGGAACATTGAAGGATGTACTCATGGACTACCCAGGCCCCACTAGTATGATCTACATCATAGTCCTGGAAGTCGAGTACAGATCCTAAGTGCTTTATCAACATGTAACAGAGAGAAAGAAAGTATACATGTTAAGATAAAGAGTAACCAGATAGCGTACTATCATGTCGAGCAAGAAAGTCCTACCTATATATGTCCCAGCATCCACTACAACATACATATCATGTACAGCAATGGCCTCTACGGCATACATATAACTAACATCACACAGAGGGTTTTCACGGTTCAGGCGATATGGGGTTGATGACATATGTTAGAACATACAGGTGTTTGATTAAATATGTATATAGGCTGCAGGGTTCCCTAGGCGGCCGCTGGGTTTCGGGAGGAATCGACCATGCCGTTTTAAAAAATTTGGCGTGCTGAAGAACCCTAACGCTAGAATCTAAACTAGAGAATTAGATGAACAACCATGTAAACATCATTACATCTAAGTGAACGAGGAATAAAAATTTTGTAGACCGGTCCTTCACTTCAATAGCTCCGTGTAGTAGTCCCTTCGCTCCAAGTAGTGATCTCCCGGGCTCTAGTGAGACTCCATAAGGAGAAATGAACAAGTCTGCTTGAAGTCATCGAGGCCGAAGATGATCTACGTCGAGGAGACACTAACTCAAGATATCACTTCACTAAGTTATGAACTAGTAAAGAAACAACTCGATCTAAATGGATAGTTGAGAAGAGGATGATGAAATAGGAATTTTGCACACTTTAGAAATAATTTTCTCACTATTTTTCTTCATCTCCCAAAAACTTATAGAGCTAAGCTCTTGACGAAGAAGAAGATGAAGAGAGAAGAGAATGAAACTTATGAGGTGAGAATAGCAACCATGGATGAGTTTATGTGATACACTAACTCATGTAGAGAATAAACCATGGCTAAACAATAATGGTTGGGTTAATAAATATCTTTAAGTAAAACAAAAAGAGTGGACTTGGTCAATGGCTCCACAAGCTTCTACAGGCTTCAAACATGTGACAATTTCTAACTAATTTGATTTACTTTAAATAAACAAAACCCTCACATTATTATAAGTATGGTGTGTGTCTCATACACCCATGTCTCATGTGGCATGAAGCAAGATACAAAAGATGTACATTAATATATATAACATATATACTAAGTGTACACTAGTGAAAAAAAAAGAAATCTTAAGTGATCTAATATTAGTTAATGTAAATTAATATATCAAATATATAATTATACATTAAATTATTAAATCAACACTTGATTTAATAATCCGGCTATATCACATACAACCGACTAATATCAAATGTATCAACTTGTCGAATAAACACTTGATTTGACAGCCCGGATATATCACATATAACCGACCGATATCAAATATCACGAGAATAGAATGCGGTATCACATACACGCATTAATTTCGGTCCCGTACATATCACATATGCGCTCCTACTTCGTTTCGCTTGAGCCAGGAAACCTCTGTGTAGGACTATAAAGACTCGTCAATACGCCGGCAGTAGATGGTGATCATATCATTAAGCCACAATCCCAAGCGGTCTGCTAAACGTAACGGCCACCAGGGTATTGAGCGATCAGAAGATCAATAAGCAATCCTGCTCATACTCCTGCGAATCCAATCAGTAACACTACCGTACAATCCGGTCTCTTCGTCTGATATGTCGCATATCATAGCCTGGGGGTAGTATAACGTCAGACCACAATAGCCTGATAAGTCATGCCGATGCAAGATCCATAACGGTTCGAGAAACTACTGATAACACTTACCAGTATATCTCAGCAACCCTGGCCAGGGATTTCCTATTATGGCCAATCGAGCATAGCGCAACATCAACCCCCAATACCGGGTGAGACGAATCCTCTCCTATCGCTCATTGCCTCCATGTGACTCGGGACTGTACCCAAAAACCACCGTTTTGCACGTTCTCTTGAACGTGGTAAGGGGGAAATCAATGGACAATGGGAATCTCACGAGACTTTATAACGAATTCGGGTCGACAGAAAAACCTGTACCAGTGTCACTAGAGAACTGCTATCTGGCGATAGGTATAATACCTTCTAGGAGTTCTCGGCGAGTCCGTCCAGTGTACCCAGTCTCCACTGAGCACATGAATACATTCTCTGATGTCAAACACAAATGGATATGGGATCATCCATCGCCCATCATATGGGTCGAGAAACATATACGCTAGTCTACTTTGGAATATCGATGCCCTGTCTCGATACTCCCACGACTAGGAACATTTGGAGGATGTACTTACCGACAACCTTTTCCCTATTTGTATGATCCGCATCATAATCCTGGTAGTCAAATACTCATCCTAAGGGCTTTATAAACATGTAATAGAGAGACAATAAGTGTACATGTTAAGATAAAGTGCAACCAGATAGCGTACTATCATGTCGAGCAAGAAAGTCCTACCTATATATGTCCCAGCATCCACTACAACATACATCTCATGTACAGCAATGGCCTCTAGGGCATACATATAACTAACACCACACAGAGGGTTTTCACGGTTCAGGAGATATGGTGTTGATGACATATGTTAGAACATACAGGTGTCTGATTAAATATGTATATAGGCGGCACGGTTCCCTAGGCGGCCGCTGGGTTTCGGGAGGAATCGACCATGCCGTTTTAAAAAATTTAGTGTGCTAAAGAACCCTAACGCTAGAATCTAAACTAGAGAATTAGACGAACAACCATGTAAACATCATTACATCTAAGTGAACGAGGAATAAAAATTTTGTAGACCGGTCCTTCACTTCAATAGCTCCGTGTAGTAGTCCCTTCGCTCCAAGTAGTGATCTCCCGGACTCTAGTGAGGCTCCACAAGGAGAAATGAACAAGCCTGCTTGAAGTCATCGAGGCCGAAGATGATCTACGTCGAGGAGACACTAACTCAAGATATCTCTTCACTAAGTTATGAACTAGTAAAGAAACAACTCGATCTAAATTGATAGTAGAGAAGAGGATGATGAAATAGGGATTTTGCACACTTTAGAAATAATTTTCTCACTATTTTTCTTCATCTCCCAAAAACGAAGAGAGCTAAGCTCTTGATGAAGAAGAAGATGAAGAGAGAAGAGAATGAAACTCATGAGGTGAGAATAGCAACCATGGGTGAGTTTTTGTGATACACTAACTCATGTAGAGAATAAACCATGGCTAAACAATAATGGTTGGGTTAATAAATATCTTTAAGTAAAACAAAAGGAGTGGACTTGGTCAATGGCTCCACAAGCTTCTACAAGCTTCAAACATGTGACAATTTCTAACTAATTTGATTTACTTTAAATAAACAAAACCCTCACATTATTATAAGTATGGTGTGAGTCTCATACACCCATGTCTCATGTGGCATCGAGCAAGATACAAAAGATGTATATTAATATATATCACATATATACTAAGTGTACACTAGTGAAAAAAAGGAAATCTTAAGTGATCTAATATTAGTTAATGTAAATTAATATATCAAATATACATTTATACATTAAATTATTAAATCAACACTTGATTTAATAATCCGGCTATATCACATACAACCGACTAATATCAAATGTATCAACTTGTCGAATAAACACTTGATTTGACAGCCCGGATATATCACATATAACCGACCGATATCAAATATCACGAGAATAGAATGCGGTATCACATACTGGCATTAATCTCGGTCCCGTACATATCACATATGCACTCCTACTTCGTTTCGCTTGAGCCAGGAAACCTCTGTGTAGGACTGTAAAGACTCGTCAATACGCCGGCAGTAGATGGTGATCATATCAGTCAGCCACAAGCCCAAGCGGTCTGCTAAACATAAAGGCCACCAGGGTATTGAGCAATCAGAAGATCAATAAGCAATCCTGCTCTTACTCCTGCGAATCCAATCAGTAACACTACCGTACAATCCGGTCTCTTCGTCTGATATGTCGCATATCATAGCCTGGGGGTAATATAACGTCAGACCACAATAGCCTGATAAGTCATGCCGATGCAAGGTCCATAACGGATCGAGAAACTACCGATAACACTTACCAGTATATCTCAGCCACCCTGGCCAGGGATTTCCTAATATGGCCAATCGAGCATAGCGCAACATCAACCCCCAATACCGGGTGAGACGAATCCTCTCCTATCGCTCATTGCCTCCATTTGACTCGGGACTGTACCCAAAAACCACCGTTTTGCACGTTCTCTTGAACGTGGTAAGGTGGAAATCAAAGGACTATGATAATTATACAAGACTCTATAACGAACTCGGGTCGACAGAAAAACCTGTACCATTGTCACTAGAGAACTGCTATCTGACGATAGGTATAATACCATCTAGGAGTTCTCGGCGAGTCGGTCCAGTGTACCCAGTCTCCACTGAGCACCTGAATACATTCTCTGATGTCAAACACCAATGGATGTGGGATCATCCATCGCCCATCATATGGGTCGAGAAGCGTATACGCTAGTCTACTTTGGAATATCGATGCCCTGTCTCGATACTCCCACGACTAGGAACATTTGGAGGATGTACTTACCGACAACCTTTGCCCTACTAGTATGATCCACATCATAATCCTGGTAGTCAAGTACTCATCCTAAGGGCTTTATCAACATGTAATAGAGAGACAATTAGTGTACATGTTAAGATAAAGTGCAACCAGATAGCATACTATCATGTCGGGCAAGAAATTCCTCCCTATATATATCCAAGCATCCACTACAATATACATCGCATGTACAGTAATGGCCTCTAGGGCATACATATAACTAACAATCTCCCACTTGCACTAAGGCCATTTGTTGCAGTATTTCATACACAACGTCCTTTAGAAGTCTCTCTAGGGAAAGGCCTTTGTGAGTGGATCCGCCATGTAATTGTTCGCGTCAACTCTCCTAACCTCGATCCCTTAGAGATCAACCATCTCCCTGATAAGGTGATACTGTCCTCAGAATATTTCTGGATTGCTGATAGGACCGGCGTTCCTCGGCCAAAGCCACAACTCCATTGTTTTCTCAATAACACTTATTGGACGCTCAATAGTAGGAACCATGTTCATCTCATGAACAAGAAATGTCCAGACAGCCACTTAGGCAGCATCGTTGGTAGCGAAGTATTCAGCCTTTATCGTCTAGTCTGCCACGGTATCTAGCTTGGAACTCTTGCAACATACCGTCCCTTCACTAAGGGTAAAGACAAAGCCTGTGACCGACTTTCAGTCGACCTTATCACTCTGGAGGCTTGAATTGGTAAAGGATACCCACTGGAGTTCACCGTTACCAAAACCCCAAGAACATTTCTTCAGTGCTTCTTAAGTATTTATGAATGTCCTTCATAGCTGTCCAGTGATTCTTCCAAGATCCTATTGATTCCTGATCACTGCTCCTTATGAGGTACCAACATCTGGTCTGGTACATAACATCGCATATATGATAGAGCCTACTGCCGAAGCATAGGGTATCCATTGCACACGAGCTCTCTCCAAATCAGTCTCGGAAGACTTCTTTTTGGAGAGTGTGATTCCTGAGTAAGTGGGCAAACCACCACGCTTAGAATCCTCCATACTTAACCCCTTTAGTATGGTGTTAATGTACCTGGATTTGGCACACTCCCAACATCCACATAGATCTATCACCATAGATCATAATACACAAGATGTGGTAGGTATCATCAAGATCTTCCATGGAGAATCCTCGTGATAAGAGGAGCTTGCCCGAGTGTAACGTATGAAACCTTTTCCTATCAAGAGTATGTCATCTACGTACAATTGGTAGAAGATAACCTTACTCTCTACAATCTTCTTGTCTATACAAGGTTCATCTACCTTTTTGATGAAGTCAAACTCTTTGACTGCCACATCAAAACAGATGTTCCAACTCCGCGATGCATTCTCCAATCCTGATGGACTTAAGCATAGCCACTGGAGAAAATGTTTCATCATAAACCACACCTGGTTATTGATGAAAACCTTTTACTACAAGTCTAGCTTTGAAAGTCTCAACTTTTCCATTCACACCAAGAATCTTCTCAAGATCCACTTTCTCCCCATGGGTTTTACGCCTTTAGGTGAAACATGCAAAGTCATACTTTTAGTGTAGATGGATTCCATTTTTGATCGCACAGCATCCAGCCTTTTCACAGAGTCTCCATTCGTGATGGCCTGCCTGAACCTGGTTGGGTCAAGATCTACCATGATGAAATCCTCGCTCCCACCGTCAACGAGGAAACCGTAGTATCTCTCAGGTGGATGAGGAACCATATCAGATTCGCGGAGAGGCTGAGGTTCGTTGGAGACTATTAAATCCTTTGGTTTCACCAAATCAACAGCTGTTAGTTTGTCCAGCTGGAACTCCTTCCAGTTCTATCTCATGACCACAAATTTCTTCATAAGAAATTCCTTTTCTAAAAAAGGTGGCATGCTGAGAAACAAAACACCTTTTGCTCTTCAGAAAGGTAGAAGATATACCCTCGCGAATGTTCGGGATATCCTACAAACTTATACAGAACTGACATTGCCCCGAGCTTGTCCGGATTTTGCTTTTCAACATACCACGGACAACCCCATATCTTAACTCGTTTAAGACATGGTCTCTTCCCATTCCATATCTCATATGAAGTAGTAAGCACTGATTTGTATGGAACCCCATGCAATAGGTATACATCTTCTCAAGTGCATAACTCCAAAAGAGAACAGGAAACTCAGCAGTACTCATCATAGAGCACACCAAATCTCATAGGGTGCGATACCTCCGCCCCGATGCACCGTTGTGTTGTGGTATACTCAAAGGAGTAAGCTTAGAGAGAATCACATTCTCTTTTTAGAAAATCCAGGAACTCCATGCGCATGTATTCTCCTCCCCGATCACATCAAAGGAATTTAATACTTTTACCCGTCTGGTTCTCAACTTCAGCTTATATTCCTTGAATTTCTCAAAATTTTCAGACTCATGTTTTTACAGAAACACCTGTCAGAATCTTGAGAGATGGTCGATGAATGTAATGAAGTACTAAGAACAAAGCCTGGCATGTGTAGACATAGGACCGTATACATCATCATGTATCTATCCCAAGAGTTCAACAACTCTTTCTCCATTTCCAGTAAATGGGGTATCGGTCAATTTCCCTTTGAGACATGACTGGCAAGTATCATAAGATGAAAATTCGAACGGATTCAAATATTCATCCTTGTGTAACTTAGCTGGTCCTGTCACATAGATATGACCTAGTCTACAATTCCACAAGAAGGATTCGTTCATTTCTGAACTACTCCTCTTATGTATGTTATACATACTTTGAACCGTGGTTTGATTTAGAACGTGTATGCCATTACATAACGTGCCTGATCCTATCAAATCTTGATTAAGGAAAATGTTCACAACATTATCCTGTAATACAAAATTATATCCTTCTTTAACTTAATAAAGAAACTGATGTAATTTTGTAAATCAGGTTCGGCATGTAATAACATTTGTTCAGTATCAATGTATTCGGAAATACAAGGTGATATTTGCCAACTGATTTGGTTGCAGCAATTGCACCATTCTCTAACACTTAGAGATATATCACTCTATCCCGGTTCACTACCTTTCTTGTAGCCCGTGTAACATATTACATATGCGGGATCCTGATTCGGTATAACATACCTGTCAGTGATATGTATGCCATAGAGGCCATTACTGTACATACGATGTATATTGTTGTGGATGCATGGACATATATATGGAGGACTTTCTTGCTCGACATGATAGTATGCTATCTGGTTGCTCTTTATCTTAACATGTACACTGATTGTCTCTATGTTACGTGTTGATAAAGCCGGCTTTATCAACATGTAACAGAGAGACAGAAAGTATACATGTTAAGATAAAGAGCAACCAGATAGCGCACTATAATGTCGAGCAAGAAAGTCCTACCTATATGTGTCCCAGCATCCACTACAATATACATCCTATGTACAGTAATGGCCTCTAGGGCATACATATAACTAACAATCTCCCACTTGCACTAGGGCCATCTGTAGAAGTGGTTGCAGTATCACATACTCAACCATTCCATATGAGTCTCTCTCTGAGAAAAAGCATTTGTGAGTGGATCCGCCGTGTTGTCCTCTAAGTCTATTCTCCAAACCTCGATCAACCTTAGAGATCAACTATCTCCATGATCAGGTGATGCTGCCTCAGAATATGTCTGGGTCACTGATGGGATCGGGGTTCCTGGGCCAAAGCCACACTTCCATTGTCATAAAATGGTAGGAACCTAGTTCATCTTATGAACCAATATACACCCAAACTGCCTCTTTGGTAGTATCTTTAATAGCGATATTACCAGCCTTTATCGTCTAGTCTGCCACGACATCTAGCTTGGAACTCTTCCAACATACCGTCCATCCACTGAGGGTAAAGACAATGCCTACGACTGACATTCAGTCGTCCTTATCACCCTGGAACCTTTCCAGTGATTCTCCCCAGGACCGATTGATACTATATTACTACAGCTAGTGAGAATTCTAACATCCATTTAGATCTATCTCGTAGACCCAAATCCCAGGATTTAGGAGGTATCAACTTTATCCTATATGGAGAATCCATGTGATAAGCGGAGATTGACCGAGCGTAGCATAGGTAACTCTTTTCCTATCAAGAGTATGTTGTCCACGTACAATACGAGGACGTCCACCTTACTCTCTACTACCCTTTTGTATGTACAAGGTTCATCTACCATTTTGATGAGGCCAAACTGTAGGGTTCCTAGGCACACACTAGAGGTCTCACAAGGCATCAACCATGCCAATTTATAATTTTACAAGTGCCGAGAAACCCTAATACGGATCGTTAACTAGAATTTTAGGCGACAAATGAAACTAGTTAACTACTTTAACTATAAGAACGGAAATATAACCTTTGTAGATCCGTTTCTCCACCTCCATGGCTCCGCGATGAAGTCTCCTCGCTGTCCAAATTGAATCCATGACTCTTGCATCGGCTTCATTGGAGAAATAGGCGGGCTTGGTCATCGACGTCGATGCCGAAGATGATCTACGTCGAGGTATCACTAGATCAAGCTCCCACTTCACCAAGTCATGAAACTTGTGAGGAAAACACCCTATACTACTTGGCAAGAGGTAGAGGATGAAGAAATAGGAAGTGGGTTCACTTTAGAATTGGATTTCTCACTCTTTTCATCAAATCACCATTGATGGAAGCAAGGTTTTCTTCCTTGAAGAAGAAGAAGAAGAAGATGAATATTATGATAAGTTTATTTCAAAAAGAAAATAAAATGAATACTTATCATAATCCAACCATGGTCAAGTGTATAGAGTAAACTAGGGTTAGGTGAATCGTTAGGGTTAAGCATGAAGACAAAAATGGTGACTTAGTCAAAGCTTCAACATGCATCCAAAGAAAGCCACCATTTTTCTTTATGCTTATTATTTTCCAAAAAGAATAAATAGATAAATAAATGAATAAGAAAACAAAACCCTAACCATTCATAAAACCATGGTTTAATCTTTACACAAACCCAAGTTAGCATGCATCATCAAACATGATACAAACTTGTGCACAAAAGTATATCACATATACAACTTGTGAACTTCAAGTGAGAAAATCCATTTAAAGTGAACCAATACTAGTTAATGTAAAGTAATATATCATATATATAATTATACATTAAATCATTAAATCAACACTTGATTTAACGATCCGGTCATATCGCATATAACCGACTAATATCAATAGTAACAACTTATCGAATCAACACTTGATCCGATAACCCGGCTATATCGCTTATAACAGATCAATGTTACAAATTGCGAGAATGAAATACGGTATCACATACACGCATTATTCTTGGTCCCGCACATATCTCATATGCGCTCCTATTTCGTTTCGCTTGAGCCAGGAAACCTCTGTGTAGGACTCTAAAGACTCGTCAATACGCCGGCAGCAGGTGATGATCATATCAAACACCCACAAGCCGCAAGCGGTCTACTAAACGTAACGAACACCCGGGTATCGAGCGATCAGAAGATCGACGAGCAAGCCCGCTCATACTCCTGTGAATCCAACCAGTAACACTTACCGTACAGTCCGGTCTCGTCGTCTGATATGTCGCATATCTTGCCTAGGGGTGGTAAACGTCAGACCCCAATAGCTCGATAAGTCGTGTCGATATGAGGTCTATAACAGTTCGAGAAACTACTGGTAACACTTACCTGTTGGAGATAG
Organism: Agapanthus africanus; assembly: GCA_030015575.1. Lineage (NCBI taxonomy): Eukaryota > Viridiplantae > Streptophyta > Magnoliopsida > Asparagales > Amaryllidaceae > Agapanthus > Agapanthus africanus. The sequence continues at coordinate 469,983,144 of JASDDO010000014.1, read as the reverse complement.
TGCCCTCAGAGTCGATTATTGGATCACAGGCACGTGATTGCAATGATTGAGGGAGGACCTATCCCGGTAGGACAGTCTTACTCGAGATGATAGTATGCTATCTGGTTTACCTTTATCATCTTGTACTGTTTTTAGGTGACTTGACATGTCGCTATTGCACGTTGATAGAGCCCCTAGGATTCTTGCTTGACTGCCAGAAGTATGAGGGCGATCATATAAGTGAGAGCTGGTAGTCTACAAGCACATCCTTAAAAGGTCCCTAGTCGTGGGAGTTTCGAGACAGGGCATCGATTCTCCAGAGTAGACTAGTGTATACAGTCGAGACCCCGACGAGGGGCGGTGGCCGGTCTCACAAGCCACTGGTGTCAGTTGGTTCACCTAAGATGTATACAGGTGCTCATTGGGTTATGAGTACACCGGACAGGACTCGCCGGGAACATGCTAGTTGGTCTTATACCTGACGTCAGATAGCAGTTCCCTGGTGACATGTGTACAGGTTAGTTCATCGACCTGGGGATCGTCATTTGTCTCGTGTGAGTTCCCACTGTACTTTGATTACTACCCTACCACGGCTCAAAGGAGTCGTGCAAACAGGTTTTAGTTGGGTACAGTCCCGAGCCACATGGAGGCAGTGAGCGGATCTTCAGGGGTTCGTCTCTCCCGGTATTGGGGGTGAGGTCGCGCTGTGTCTAGGAGAGCCATTACACGAATACCTTGGCCAAGGCAGGAGATTTACTAGTAGGTATTCCAGTAGTATCTCAGGGTGTTCTGGGCTACACTCCGACACGACTTGTACCGCTTTTGGGGGTCTGACTTTTAAAACCCCCTAGGCCCGACATGCGATGCTCATAGACGAACGGACCGGACTGTACGGATATTGTCACTGACAGGCTCAGTAGGGTGTCAGGATGAGTTCGCTCATCGACGTCCCTTTTAGTCAATAGCTGGTAGCCCGTCACGTATTGGCTTATACCTCTGACATGCTATTGGTTAAATCCACAGCCATAGTATTGACGAGTCTTTAGAGTCCACCACACTTTCAGTTACTCAAGCTTTCGGGCGAAACGCTGTAGAGGCCGTATGGAGATATGGCAGGGTCCGATCAGATACATGCGGTATTGCATGGATCAGGATCGGACATTTTTGTACTAGTAGCCGTATAGTTATACGGCAGGGTTCGATCTGATACGTGCGGTATTGCACGGATCAGGATCGGACGGATATTACTAGCCGGCTTTGGTTTAAGCCGGATCCTAGTATACTACAGTGTAGATTTTGTCTCATTGCATTTGTATCCGGACGGAATACAGATGCGGGTGTGTATGCACAGTATGGGGGTTTTCCTGTAATTAATTACGGGACCAGTTTTCTGGAGTTGCCAGTTTGCTTTCCGTTCCGGCCGGTTTTCCATTGTTCTTTCCCGGCCGGACTTTTCCGATGGAGGGGGTTATTTGCAATTGTGCAAATAACTTTAGTGGAGGGGTTTTATTGCATAAGTTTTGATATGATAGCATCTTTTCTTTTGTTGCACCATTCTTGCATTAATGAGATTGGAAAGGTTTGATGTGAATGAAGTATGGTTCATGTTTGTTTGTGGTCACCTCTTGATTTCTTCTACACTTACCTCCCTTCATGATTTACTTTGCCCTCCACCATTTCCTAGCTCATTAGTGGCCGGCCATATTTTTGAGAGGTGAGAGAGTGGTTCATTTTGTGAGGAGAGATATATGTTCATATCATTATTCATGCAAAGATTGATAGCTTCATTTCCCTCCAAAGCTCAATCTTCATTCCTCCATCCAAAGGCAACAAACCCCAAAGAGACAAAGCACTACACTTCCTACAGCACATCTTGAGCATGTCGAGTTGCCGGCTTCATGCCCGAGTTGCCTCGGTATAGAGGCGGGAGCCCGTAAAAGATGCAGGCGACGTGGTGCCCTTCCGGCGAGGAGGCGACGACCGGAGATCCCGTGAGGAGATCGGAGTGGAGATGAAGACCGGAGGACTCGGATCAGTCGGTATATCTCTAACCCATCTTCTAGTTAGCTTAGACTTGTTAATGGTTACGATCCGGGTGTTTAGTGCGCGGTGGTGCCGGTTTGCTAGGTCCGTAAAATTTAAGTTTATCACCGTTTCAGCGTTTGGCCGTCGGATTGACGGCCGGGGCGCCGCCGTGCACTTACAGTGGTATCAGAGCCTCGCCATTAACTTCGTCTAGCTTCGTTTGATGTGTTTTACGTTTCCGATCGAACAATATCCCGAAACCGCATTTTTCATGCACATCAGTTTCTGTCGAATTTTTTTTGAGTCCAAAATTTTTTCAGGTTGTCTCAGAGTGATGTGCAGAGAGTTCTAAGAATACTGCAAAATTTTGGTGAAGTGATGATTCCGTACGACCGCGGAAGGGCGGCCTAAGCCCCTCATTGGCCGCGCTTCCGCCGCAGGAATAAGACTTCACTTCATCAATTTTTTCCAGTGGGCTTGTAGGCTTAAAATATGGGTTTTGGAATATTAAAATTGGGCCCAGTTTTTCTGTGAGTGCTGCAGTATTGGTTTGGGGGCCCACTTGTTAAGTTTGATCAATCGGAAAATTCTAAACACATTTTTCACAGTATTTACATTATATCTGCGACCATGAATGTCACTCGATCGGTAAATCCGGTCTAACTGCTATAGCCCGGTTAGACGGATTTGCGAACGTGACTTTCACGTTGATGTTCTATGTATTTGCTGTGATGTTGCGGATCGGTCGTGGGGGATAGCCTGGATGCAATGCTAGTACAGTGCTGTTGTATTATGTACATTTGATATTGCGGGGAGAGCGTCCGACATGTGGACTGCCGTCACTGCCTGTTTGTATTATTCTTTTGGGGCACGACCTGGTTGCGGTCGATGTACCCGGTGTATGTATATTTTACTTTCTGTACTAGGATTACCCCGCGGTGGGGTGCACGGATGGCCGGGTTCTAGAGGGCAACAAGCCCGCATCTCATGGCATTGAGACGGAGGGGGCTTCACTCTGGGATTGGCGGGCTATTCGCCGCACTAGTAGGGGGTACAGGTTGACCCAGGAGGGGTGCCCAAGTTACCGGATTCCGTAAAGTGCTGGGTGGTCCATTCACGGCGCTGAAGGGGGCTGCCTCGCTTCAGGTTTTGGCGGGTAACTTGCCGCGCCCGTAGGGGTCTAGGATTTCATTGCACAGGCTATCCACACGACCAGGGGAACGTCGGGTTTCAGTAGTGGCTCTGTGAAACCCGGGGATCCCAGATATCTGTATTGTTCTGTGATGCTGTACATTTCTGTGATGTTGCATTTCTTTTCACGCCTTGAGCGAAATATAATATATTGGTATATATATTAGTAGATGTTGTATATGTTTTTCATCCGCGCTAGTCCAGTCCCCGCTCTGTCGTTAGTAAGCTAACCTAACGGGTGATGACGGGACCCAGTGGCAAATGCGGATGGCATATACGTACGTCAGTATATTTTCGTTCTTTGTGGTGTGATCAATTGATGGGACTGCGTTGATTCGGATCAATGCAAGATAAACAAACCTATTCTGATGTTGTTGGAACACTTTTCAAAAAGCTGTTATTGCAAGGACGTTCACTTTTGTTTTGCATCGTGGTATTCATTTGGAATATCCTGCTCCTCAGTCGACGAGGCAAGGGCCGAGATCCCTTCACCGGGAGTGACCCCTTGGACAGAATTTTGCGTCAGGGCATTAACTTCACTATAGCCGATTACTTTTGCTTTGCATCGTGGTATTCAGTTGGAATATCCTGCACCTCATTCTACGGGGAAAGAGCCGAGATCCCTTCACCGGGAGTGACCTCTTTAGTAAAGGTTTTCGTCACTATATTTTCTAAAAAGCTATCCGTTCCTTCAACGATATCAAGTTCTTTACGTTAAAGGTTTTCGCCAGAAACCATTCGTAGCCCTCCGTCGTTTCATATGGGTAGTCAATAGTATTCAAGCTGTGTTTGTTGGCCAAAGTCAAGGCACAGTGTTTGGTAGCTGTTGGTTATTCATATGCAGCATAGATAGATGCGTTGGTTTGGAACAGTCGTATAGCCTTGTTGGCCAAAGTCAAGGGCTTGTGCGGGTGGATTCGAATCAACCTGGAGAATGACGGGTAGAACTTGACATGTGACTTATGATTTGTTGGCCAAAGTCAAGGTCATAAGAGCATGGGGCAGAAATCACATCGGGAGTTTCAAAAGTACTGAAACTTGCCAGATATGCGCATACCTTCTGGAGTGTGATACCGTGAGCGGATTCCGTCACGTTATCATGCGATGAGAGTTGGATCCCGATTCCCACTGATGAGTTGGTTTACTCCTCGGGTGACCCCGACTAATTCTTCTTTCAGGTTTGGAGGAGAGTTTGAGGTACAGTGGGAGGTTTCCAGATTAGATTAAGTGATAACCATTCTGATCTAGGATAGAGTGCACGCTGAGTGTTTCTTTTCTCTCTCTCTTGGCAGCGACCATTGACCCGACCCTAAGACTATGACTCAGTGACCAAGTTGACCGAACCTTCTTAACACTGGCTTTTGGATTGTCAGAGTTGCGAACCTCATTGCCACTCCTACTTTTACCCTTTTCTCCAGGACATCCCGTATTACTACGAACGTCCACTTCCATTGGACAAAACCATCGTATGGTTATATATGAACTCGAAGGACTTCGAGGATGGTTTCTGGTTCTGGAGAAAACGGATAGGATTATTCAGTTGTCTTTTCTTTTCACCCTCTCTCAGGTTGCGAGTACTCCTTAGTTTAGGAGTAGTACACCTATTATGCAAATTGGATAGTCTTCTTCCAAACCATAGGCTGGTGCCGACCGGTAGGGAATGAAGAAAACCAGTTAGCCTAAACGGTGTACAGAAGGTATTAAGTTCAGACAAAGCAAGGGATTAGTAAGAGGGCAAAGTAAATTGCGACTGCTATTCACGACCAAACCAAGTATTTCTTCGCCAATCCTAAATCACCTTTGTATTTCTCCAGGACACTCCGTATCACTACGAAGATCCCATTTTATTGGATAATCCATCATATGGTTATATACGAACTCGAAAGGAACTTGTTCCAGTTCGGGGATGGATCCTGGTTCAGGAGAAATAGGAATAAAGTACATTCAGGTGTCTTTTATCTTCACCTTCTCTCGCGTTGCGAGTGCTCCTAGGATTAGGACAGTACACCATTTATGCTTTTTGGATAGTCTTCTTCCAAACCATAGGCTGGTGCCGAACGGTAGGGAAGGAAGAAAACCAATTGGCCTAAAGGGGTGTACAGAAGGTAATGCCTAAAGACATATAAAGGGATTTGGAGAGGTGGCAAAGAATTATACGGTTATAGTTGTGAATCTGGATAATGGTAGAGGCATTACTAGGAATACCTGGATACCCCACCGAAACATTTCAATGTTTCAGTTTCTCTGTGTACTGTTAAAAGAAGACTGATTTCCCGATTAGACACTTGCTTCAGGGTATGTATTTACCAGGTATGATTCTCACATCTGTATGGTTTTACAGATGATGAGTGGGAGTAAGTTATTGGGAATTAGGTGACCATCCTCATTATATCGGGATTCGTTGGAATTGGTGATATTTGAGGAAATCACCTGGGCTGTTTGCCGGTCGGCAAATATTTGGTTTTGAATATCCGCTGTTGTGCACCAATTTCAAATTGATATATCTGTACGTATATTTTCATAGAGTGAGATATACCTTTTTGATATTATGTCGATGACATTTACCTATATCAGTGGATGGTTAGGTAAGGAGCATTAAACAGCGGTGTAATTCTTCTTAACCATAAGTACAGTTTTCGACCTACGACACACAGTGAATGAGTTGTTAGACTCAGCGAACTTATACAGAGTATTGTATGTTGTCCAGTGTCCATTAGGACAGAGGGGTTGGTCCTCATACTATATTCTATTTACTTTTAACTTCTCTAGTTCTTAGACATGTGTTTCGTAGAAACACAGAGTCTAAGTTTTGAGGAGTTATAGGTATTTGAATAGAGTAGAGAACCAGGTGTAGCAAGTATCGGGATTCTTCAAAGTGATCGAAGATGTAGATACTTGTGTATGGTATTCAGTTGATAGTAATAAAGAGAAATTGCTTCTCTTTCAGGTTACTCATAATTGGAAGCACTCCTAAGTTGAGTAACGCTGATCGGCCTCCTTCCATTTAGTTGACATGCACTGGAGACAGCTGCATGATTTGAATCTGGTTAAATTAAATCAGTGCCTCTGGTTCTATATTGGATATAGTATAGTTCATATCTTAACATTGTTAAGGTACGGGGAGTTGCCCGGCTTATGATTAAAACCAGACTCTGGATAACTCAAGGCACGTTTCTGTAATGGCTGTTTGTGGGTTAACCCAGGCTATGACGAGGGTTGACTTTCTACCATCTGGCAGATCAATAGAAATATTGTTCTAGACTCGCCACAGTTTTATTAAAAATGGATTTTTTCAAAAACAGTAGTGGGAGTATGGTAGAACTGGAAGTGATTCCAGAACCGCAAACGATTACTGAAGATTTGATAAGGAACCTGAAGATTCAATCTGATTTGACATTCCATTGGCCACTCCGCAGATAAGGTAGGTAACTTCAGGCACCCGAGAGGTACTCCGGTAGCCACAAGGACGGTGAAAGGGAAGTTCTTGTTTACCCACACTTGCCATTGTTGTTGTTCCAGGCTGCGAGACCCGGCAGGAGGATGAGTATAGCGTCGTTCTAAACTAGCTTTAGAAGTGCACGTCTATATGACTCTGCCAGAGGGTTGTCGTAGTCAGTGGGAGCAGCGGAAGCATTGGTGGACATCAGGCTTATGTCTATTTATAGCTAAAGCAGATATAGCGGAGATAGATCATCTGTTTCTGATGTGACAGTCATAGGGTTGACGTCATCAGAATAGGGGATGGATCTGTTGAGAAGGTAGTAGGAAGTGATATTCCTATACTACGATCGGTTATACTTTGGTCGTCACACAGTGGTTTCGCCACAAAGGACTTGGACATTATATCAGACATACTGGTCACTGGATCTATGGTTTTAGATCTAGATTTGCGTGGTTTCCCAATCAGGGTACCTTGACAGCATTCTAAGAGGATTTAGAATGGACGACTCCTGGCATGGTAGTGAACCTGCAGGTGATGGAGTCACCCTCTCTAATGGTGTCTTATAGACTAAAGTAGAGAGGGATGCGCATGATTGGAAGATCACTTGCTTAGGCAATTGAGTCAATCATGAGATGTCAAGTACCACACCAGATGTTGTTCTTGCACTAGATGCAATAAGTTGATATTGATCCAATCCTGGAGGAACAGTGGGAAGCAGTTTTAGAACATAAGTGGCTGTTCTAGGGATATGATAACGAAAGCCTCTTTCGGGAGACAATTATCATTCCAGGCTTCCAAGGTGACATGGACGACAAGGAGGTTGTCAGAGTTATAGTTTTCCTTCCGACGAGGGGCAGTATTTTGGACAGGTGGTCCAAGGCAATACTGAGGGTGGCATGGCGCAGGATACTGATTAAGTTCGGTTGACGATACAGTCTAAGAAGTTTAGATTTGGAGTTCATTCATGAGCTAGGTCCCATCAGACATCCAGACATTCTAAGACAGGTATTGCTCGTTTCGGGAGATGCCTTTCTCCGCGAACATGAAATATAGAGAGACATAGAAAGAAACATCAGAGCGGATCCACTCACTGAGGCTATTCCTCGAACGCAATAGTTTCGCAAACGAGCTTTGTGAGACTGAAAAGTAGAGGAGTTGGGTGTTCAGTATCACACGGGCTGTGAGTATGCGACATCGCAATAATTAGCCTTGAGTGCAAGTGGGAGATTGTTGGAGATAGTGCCCTCAGAGTCGATTATTGGATCACAGGCACGTGATTGCAATGATTGAGGGAGGACCTATCCCGGTAGGACAGTCTTACTCGAGATGATAGTATGCTATCTGGTTTACCTTTATCATCGTGTACTGTTTTTAGGTGACTTGACATGTCGCTATTGCACGTTGATAGAGCCCCTAGGATTCTTGCTTTACTGCCAGCAGTATGAGGGCGATCATATAAGTGAGAGCTGGTAGTCTACAAGCACATCCTTAAAAGGTCCCTAGTCGTGGGAGTTTCGAGACAGGGCATCGATTCTCCAGAGTAGACTAGTGTATACAGTCGAGACCCCGACGAGGGGCGGTGGCCGGTCTCACAAGCCACTGGTGTCAGTTGGTTCACCTAAGATGTATACAGGTGCTCATTGGGTTATGAGTACACCGGACAGGACTCGCCGGGAACATGCTAGTTGGTCTTATACCTGACGTCAGATAGCAGTTCCCTGGTGACATGTGTACAGGTTAGTTCATCGACCTGGGGATCGTCATTTGTCTCGTGTGAGTTCCCACTGTACTTTGATTACTACCCTACCACGGCTCAAAGGAGTCGTGCAAACAGGTTTTAGTTGGGTACAGTCCCGAGCCACATGGAGGCAGTGAGCGGATCTTCAGGGGTTCGTCTCTCCCGGTATTGGGGGTGAGGTCGCGCTGTGTCTAGGAGAGCCATTACACGAAGACCTTGGCCAAGGCAGGAGATTTACTGGTAGGTATTCCAGTAGTATCTCAGGGTGTTCTGGGCTACACTCTGACACGACTTGTACCGCTTTTGGGGGTCTGACTTTTACCAACCCCCTAGGCCCGACATGCGATGCTCATAGACGAACGGACCGGACTGTACGGATATTGTCACTGACAGGCTCAGTAGGGTGTCAGGATGAGTTCGCTCATCGACGTCCCTTTTAGTCAATAGCTGGTAGCCCGTCACGTATTGGCTTATACCTCTGACATGCTAGTTGTTAAATCCACAGCCATAGTATTGACGAGTCTTTAGAGTCCACCAAACTTTCAGTTACTCAAGCTTTCGGGCGAAACGCTGTAGAGGCCGTATGGAGATATGGCAGGGTCTGATCAGATACGTGCGGTATTGCATGGATCAGGATCAGACAGTTTTGTACTAGTAGCCGTATAATTATATGGCAGGGTTCGATCTGATACGTGCGGTATTGCACGGATCAGGATCGGACGGATATTACTAGCCGGCTTTGGTTTAAGCCGGATCCTAGTATAGTACAATGTAGATTTTGTCTCATTGCATTTGTATCCGGACGGAATACAGATGCGGGTGTGTATGCACAGTATGGGGGTTTTCCTGTAATTAATTACGGGACCAGTTTTCTGGAGTTGCCAGTTTGCTTTCCGTTCTGGCCGGTTTTCCTTTGTTCTTTCCCGGCCGGACTTTTCCGATGGAGGGGGTTATTTGCAATTGTGCAAATAACTTTAGTGGAGGGGTTTTATTGCATAAGTTTTGATATGATAGCATCTTTTCTTTTGTTGCACCATTCTTGCATTAATGAGATTGGAAAGGTTTGATGTGAATGAAGTATGGTTCATGTTTGTTTGTGGTCACCTCTTGATTTCTCCTACACTTACCTCCCTTCATGATTTACTTTGCCCTCCACCATTTCCTAGCTCATTAGTGGCCGGCCATATTTTTGAGAGATGAGAGAGTGGTTCATTTTGTGAGGAGAGATATATGTTCATATCATTATTCATGCAAAGATTGATAGCTTCATTTCCCTCCAAAGCTCAATCTTCATTCCTCCATCCAAAGGCAACAAACCCCAAAGAGACAAAGCACTACACTTCCTACAGCACATCTTGAGCATGTCGAGTTGCCGGCTTCATGCCCGAGTTGCCTCGGTATAGAGGCGGGAGCCCGTAAAAGATGCAGGCGACGTGGTGCCCTTCCGGCGAGGAGGCGACGACCGGAGATCCCGCGAGGAGATCAGAGTGGAGATGAAAACCGGAGGACTCGGATCAGTCGGTATATCTCTAACCCATCTTCTAGTTAGCTTAGACTTGTTAATGGTTACGATCCGGGTGTTTAGTGCGCGATGGTGCCGGTTTGCTAGGTCCGCAAAATTTAAGTTTATCACCGTTTCCGCGTTTGGCCGTCGGATTGACGGCCGGGGCGCCGCCGTGCACTTACATTACCAGTATATCTCAGCAACCCTGGCCAGGGATTTCCGGTTATAGCCAATCGAACATAGCGCAACATCAACTCCCTATACCGCGAGAGACGAATCCCCTCCTATCGCTCATTGCCTCCATACGATTCGGGACTGTACCCAAAAGCCACCGTTTTGCACGCCTTCTTGGACGTGGTAAGGTGGAAATCAAAGCACGGTGGGAATCACACAAGACTCTATGACAATCTCGGGTCTACAGACTAACCTGTACCAGTGTCACCAGAGAACTGCCATCTGACGTAAGGTATAATACCATCTGGGAGTTCTCGGCGAGTCCGTCCAGTGTACCCAGTCTCTACTGAGCACCCGTATATGATCTCCGATGTCAAACACCAATGGATATGGGATCATCCATCGCCCATCTGTATGGGTCGAGAAGGTATACGCTAGTCTACTCTGGTATATCGATGCCCCGTCTCGATACACCCATGGCTAGGGACCTTGAAGGATGTACTTATGGACTACCATGTCCCCACTAGTATGATCCGCATCATAGTCTAGGTAGTCAAGTACACATCCTAAGGGCTTTACCAACATGTAACAGAGAGACAATCAATATACACGTTAAGGTAAATAGTAACCAGATAGCATACTATCATGTCGAGCAAGAAAGTCCTCCCTATATATGTCCCAGCATCCACTACAATATACATCCTATGTATAGTAATGGCCTCTAGGGCATACATATAACTAACAATCTCCCACTTGCACTAGGGCCATCTGTAGCAGTGGTTGTAGTATCTCATACTCAACCATCCCATAAAAGTCTCTCTCTGGGAATAGGCCTTCGTGAGTGGATCCGCCGTGTTATCCTCTGAGTCTGCTCTCCTAACCTCGATCACCCTGGAGATCAACTATCTTCCTGATCAGGTGATGCTGCCTCAGAATACGTCTGGGTCACTGATGGGACCGGGGTTCCTGGCATAAGCCACAACTCCATTGTCACACAATGGAAGGAACCAAGTTCATCTCATGAACCAATATACACCCAGACTTCCTCTTTGGTAGCATCTTAAGTAGCGATGTATCCAGCCTTTATCGTCTAGTAAGCCACGGTATCTAGCTTGGAACTCTTCCAACATACCATCCCTTTACTGAGGGTAAAGACAATGCCTGCGACTGACATTCAGTCATCTTTATCACCCTGGAACCCTTCCAGTGATTCTCCCCAGAATCGTTTGATATCATCTCACTACAACTAGTGAGAATCCTAACATCCAATTAAATCTATCTCATAGATCCAAAACTCAGGATTTATGAGGTATCATTTTGATCCTACACGGAGAATCTTTGTGATAAGCGGAGATTGATCGAGCGTAGCATAGGAAACTCCTTCCCTATCAAGAGTATGTCATCCACATACTCTACGAGGATCACCACCATACTCCCTACTACCTTTTTGTATATACAAGGTTCATCTACCATTTTGATGAAGTCAAACTTTTTGACTACGACATCAAAACAGACGTTCCATCTCCGCGATGCCTGCTTTATCACATAAAACATCTTGCACGCGTTTCCGCTGCTCCCACTGTCTACGAAGCCCTCTGGTTGTGTACTTACAGACTCACTCTTCTAAAACATCATTTAGAAAAGCAGTCATGGCACCCAACCGCCAGATATCGTAGTCATGGTATGTAGCCATGGCAAGTAGGATCTGGATGGACTTAAGCATAGCTACTTGAAAAGGTTTCACCATTATCCACGCCTGGTCGATGACGAAAACCTTTACCAAGTCTAGCTTTGAAAGTCTCAACTTTTCCTTCTACACCAAGTAATCTTCTCAAGATATACTTGCTCCTGATGGGGATTTAACCCTTCAGATATAGTAACCAAAGTCCATACTTTGTTGGTGTATAAGGATTCCATCTCAGATCGCTAAGCATCCAGCCATTCTTACAGAGTCTCACTCCTGATGGCCAGCTCGAAACTAGTTGGGTCATCATCTCATGATGCAATCCTTGCTCCCACTGTCATAGAGAAACCGAAGTAACTCTCAGGTGGGTGAGGAACCCTACTAGATTGGCGGAGAGGCTGGGGTTTGTAGGTTACTATTGAATCCTTTGGTTCTACCAAATCATCAGCTGCAATTTGTATAGCTGGAACCTTTCCAGTTGTACATAACTGACCTTGCCTCGAGCTTGTCCGGATTTTGCTTTTAGACATAGGCCGGACAACCCCAAATCATAACTAGCTTAAGACATGGGCTCTTCCCATACCATATCTTATATGGAGTGGTAGGCTGTGATCTGATTCGAACCTAATTCAATAGGTATGCAGCTTCTCAAGTGCATAACCCCCAAAAGGAAAAAGGTAACTCAGTAGTACTCATCATGTAGCACACCATATCAAATAGGGTGTATTTGCCGTCCCGATATACCATCGTGCTATGGTGTATACGGAGGAGTAATGCTGAGAGAGAATCTCATTCTCCATTAGAATAGTCCAGGAATTCCATGCACAAGTATTCTCCTCCTCGATCACATCAAAGGACATAATACTTATACCCGTATTGGTTCTCTACTTCTAACTTATATTCTGTGAATATCTCAAAAGGTTCGGACTTGTGTTTCAACAAGAACATATGTCTGAATCTAAAGAGATCATCAGAGAACGTAATGAAGTATAAAGAACCAGTCCTGGCATGTGTAGACAGGGGACTTTCCATACATCAACATGTATCAATCCCAAGAGTTCACTAACTCTTTCTCTGTTTCCAATAAACAGAGCTATGGTCATTTTATCTTTGTGACATGACTGGCGAGTTTCACAAGATGTAAATTCAAACTGTTTTAAATATGCATCTAAATGTAACTCCAGCTAGTCGGGTCGTATTGATATGACCTAGTCTACAATACCTCAAGAAGTATCCGTTCATTTCTGAACTGTTCCTCTTGTGTGTCTTCAGTATACTAAAGAACTGTAGTTTTATTTAGAACATCAATGTTTTTAGATAACGTGCCTGAACCGATCAACTTTTGGTATAGGAAATGTTCAAAACATTATCCAACAATACAAAATTTTATCATTTCTTTACTAATAAAGAGACTGATATGATTTTGTATATCAGGTTCGGTATCTAATAACATTTGTTCAGAATCAATGTACTGGTAATACAGGGTGACAGTGACCGACAGACCTGGCTGCAACACATGCCCCGTTTTCTGCCTCATGAAACTTATCATCCGTTCTCAGTCTTTTACCTGTCTGAAGCCCTATGTAACAGATTACATATCTGGGATCCTGATCCGGTATCAAATACCCAGGACGTAAAGGACATTGAGAAATAGTTCTATGTAACGAACACACCCGAAGATGATGCATCAACATGCACTTTCTTCGTTTGGGCGGTACGGGATTTCTGGTAATCCCCTAATTCCTGCTCTATCTTATAACTATTATAAGTTGGAGCGGGACCAACGTTCCCCAGCTCAGTAAAACAAGCGGGTTCGGTCAATATCCGTATTATTATCTTGATTAAGGCGTGATATGGTCACTACCTGGAGAGAGAGAGAAGAAGACACTCAGCGTGCGCTCTTGCAAGATCAGATTGGTTATTATTTTATCAAATCAGGATGGCTCCCACTGCTTTTTATCAAATCTTCCTTCAAACCCTAAAAGGAAAGACTAGCCGGGATTAATTACACACTACAAGTTCGCCAATCTTTCAGCCAGGCCAGTGTCGGTACTTTGAGGGAGGTCCCCCGTGCTTTCGTACGAACCTAATTAATGTAAACCTCGTTTTCTCAGAGGCGTAACCCCGTTAACACCTTTCTAGACACCTACTTGATCGACTAATTGTAATGTGTAAAACTCTCCCAGGAGTAACTCTTACTCGCAGCGGGTATCGGGATCCAACTATCTCATAGAAGGTATGCAATCTCATTGCAAATTTCAACACTTGAAATTCCCGATAATTTTGCCCCTAGCAGCTATATGACCTTAACATAGTCAACAAATCATAAGTGCTAGTCAAGTTCAACCCATCATTTCCCGATTGAATTAAACCCACCCGCACGACCCTTAACATAGTCAACAAAGTCGCACGACTACCCTAATCCAATCGCATCATTTGCTTATACAGATAAGCACTAATTAGCTACCACACACTACACCTTAACATAGTCAACAAACGTAGCACGAATACTAACTAGTACTTATCTGAAATGACGGAGGGCTACGACAGGTTTTTCTGAAACCCTATTGCGTAATGAACTTGATATCGTTGTAGGATCGAATGGATTTTGAAATGGAGTGTTTTTTAGGCTTTTCTAGTTTTGCTAAAGGAGTCACTCCCGGTGAAGGGATCGTCGGTCCTTTCCTCGTCGAATGAGGTGCGGGATATATCATATATATCACTGTGCAAAGCAGAAACTCTTAAAAGCAATCAAAAGACAAACCGAGTGTGTAGCATCTGCCAGTTATTGCTAAAGGAGTCACTCCCGGTGAAGGGATCTCGGTCCTTTCCTTATCGAATAAGGTGCAGGATATATCATATATACCGCTGTGCAAAGCAAGAACTGTAGCTACCTGTTTTTGTTTTAGAAATTCGATTCCACAACATCTTAGGTTTCTTTTCTTTCGTTAATCACATTAATGAAGTCCCATCATTTAAATTACCTAAACATCACAGATAAATACGACGTACACTTATGCCATCCGCATTCGCCTCGATGTCCCCTCGTGCACCGTTAGGTTAGGTAACTAACGACAGAGCGGGGCAGGGCTAGCGCGGGTGTAAAACATAAGTAACGTCTATATAATATATCATATATACTATATACTGTATCTATCACAGAACATCATATGATCACATCACAGATATCGCAGCAGAAGAGACATATGAAATTTTGGATATACTAGGACGTCCGTGTTTTCAATACGAGCCAGTATAAAACACGGATTCCACGGTCGTGATGAAAAGCCAAACCCACACCCCTAGACCCCTACGAGAGCGGCAAGCAAACCTACCAATTCTGGAGTTAGGAGACCCGGACTCGGCTCCTCGAGTTGGTCTCCTACTGGACTCAACCCGGTTACTTGTGCCCTCCTCCTTGGGTCTATCCTAGTGCGGAAAAGTAAATAATATACAAAGGGTGACAACTTCCACAACCTGGAAGTTCCCCAATAATAGAATATTACATACAAGTTTTTACATGAATGAAAATGAAAAACACTCATCTCACATAAAAACCCCCGGCTATTCGAACACGACTATCCAATATAACATATCCAGCAACACATAATATCACATGTCATCAACGTAAGTAAATATGCGCATCCCAATTGTCGTTGACATATAGCAACGAAACCGGCGATATCACATATTACACTTACGGTCACAGAAAAGAAAGTGTAAAACTACAACAGTTGGAATCCGCAACCTGCATAGACATCGCATGCCTAATTAAATGAATTCCTTAGACATCATATGCCTAACAATTATAAACCCCGCATTTTAGTCTCATATCGAAAAAACTTTTCAATACCAAGTCGGGCAATTCAACAAGATTCCCGACATTTTGATTGAATGCTCGTCGCAAACTTCAGTAGACGGCCGCACCCCTGATACCGTCGATAAAGTGCACCAAGGCGGAACACCGCTGCCGCGAGCACCCGAACGTATGCTTTCGGCGACGGGGTTCTCCTACAGTCACTTGGTCGGGGCTATGGAGTGAGGCTGTCTACTAAGTTTACCCGGCGAGTATCCGCGTACACTACGTGATTGCGACAGACTTTTGAT
The DNA here is from genome assembly GCA_030015575.1 of Agapanthus africanus. Classification (NCBI taxonomy): domain Eukaryota; kingdom Viridiplantae; phylum Streptophyta; class Magnoliopsida; order Asparagales; family Amaryllidaceae; genus Agapanthus; species Agapanthus africanus. Next base: position 469,967,300 of record JASDDO010000014.1, on the reverse strand, counting down.
CACATCAAAATTCCGTGGCAACCGATCAAGTGAGACTAAAGTGCTGTGTTTATAACATTCATATCAGTTATCTCATAACTATTTGTGAATTCCAAGTATTGTATTTCATTCCGGATAAGATAGAAAATGTTAAACTTTCCGATCGAACAATCGAACACCCAAATTTTCCCGATACAGCTCAACACATAAAATAAGTCAAACAACATTCAATTCGTGCCTCAGTACCAACGGTCCAGCCGTAGAAGGGTCAAGCCAACGCCTCACATGTGGCACGCCGTATTGCCCCAAACCCTAAGGTTCAAAGGGCAGTTCAAGACGGTCACATAATCGAGTTAAAGTTTGTTGTCTTCTAGAGGGACCATCGCGTTACTTGCACTACTTAGAACGTCGTTAAACTATGGAAAAGTCCAACACTTGGAAATTTCCCGACGGGGGAAAAAGTGGGTATTTATATCCGGTCGAACTTTTTAACATATTCAAAAAAATTATCCGGAAAAACACAGACGAAGTTAATCTTCCCGATCGAAACACGGAGTCCCCAATACAACCAAGAAAACTCAACTCTTGAGTGCAGATTAAAACTTCCCAGAGAACAGAGGAAACTAATACGGGCATTACTGTATCAAAACGAATCCCTGATCAGTACAAACGGCCGCGGAACCGCCGCAAAAGGTGGCTATTGCCGCGGTTCCGCGGCTCTACAGTGGAATTAGGGTTTCGTTTTCTCCAGTAATTCTTATAATTTCCTGCTCTATTTTCTGAGAATTTTTAATCTGGAAAAAACCCAGTTTTTGAAAAATGTCCAGAGAGCAATTTGAGAGTTAGGGTTTCGGTTCGATCGGGTTTCAAACGTCGTCTAGACTTCGCCTAAGGCTCTAGCTAGGCTCTGATACCACTGTAGGGTTCCTAGGCACACACTAGAGGTCTCACAAGGTATCAACCATGCCAATTTATAATTTTACAAGTGCCGAGAAACCCTAATACGGATCGTTAACTAGAATTTTAGGCGACAAATGAAACTAGTTAACTATTTTAACTATAAGAACGGAAATACAACCTTTGTAGATCCGTTTCTCCACCTCCATGGCTCCGCGATGAAGTCTCCTCGCTGTCCAAATTGAATCCATGACTCTAGCATCGGCTTCATTGGAGAAATAGGCGGGCTTGGTCGTCGACGTCGATGCCGAAGATGATCTACGTCGAGGTATCACTAGATCAAGCTCCCACTTCACCAAGTCATGAAACTTGTGAAGAAAACACCCTATACTACTTGGCAAGAGGTAGAGGATGAAGAAATAGGAAGTGGGTTCACTTTAGAATTGGATTTCTCACTCTTTTCATCAAATCACCATTGATGGAAGCAGGGTTTTCTTCTTTGAAGAAGAAGAAGAAGATGATGAATATTATGATAAGTTTATTTCAAAAAGAAAATAAAATGAATACATATCATAATCGAACCATGGTCAAGTGTAGAGAGTAAACTAGGGTTAGGTGAATGGTTAGGGTTAAGCATGAAGACAAAAATGGTGACTTAGTCAAAGCTTCAACATGCATCCAAAGAAAGCCACAATTTTTCTTTATGCTTATTATTTTCCAAAAAGAATAAATAGATAAATAAATGAATAAGAAAACAAAACCCTGACCATTCATATAACTATGGTTTAATCTTTACACAAACCCAAGTTAGCATGCATTATCAAACATGATACAAACTTGTGCACAAAAGTATATCACATATACAACTTGTGAACTTCAAGTGAGAAAATCCATTTAAAGTGAACCAATACTAGTTAATGTAAAGTAATATATCATATATATAATTATACATTAAATCATTAAATCAACACTTGATTTAACGATCCGGTCATATCGCATATAACCGACTAATATCAATAGTAACAACTTATCGAATCAACACTTGATCCGATAACCCGGCTATATCGCATATAACCGATCAATGTTACAAATCACGAGAATGAAATACGGTATCACATACACGCATTATTCTCGGTTCCGCACATATCTCATATGCGCTCCTATTTCGTTTCGCTTGAGCCAGGAAACCACTGTGTAGGACTCTAAAGACTCGTCAATACGCCGGCAGCAGGTGATGATCATATCAAACACCCACAAGCCGCAAGCGGTCTGCTAAACGTAACGGCCACCCGGGTATCGAGCGATCTGAAGATTGACGAGCAATCCCGCTCATACTCCTGTGAATCCAACCAGTAACACTTACCGTACAGTCCGGTCTCGTCGTCTGATATGTCGCATATCTTGCCTAGGGGTGGTAAATGTCAGACACCAATAGCTCGATAAGTCGTGTCGATATGAGGTCTATAACAGTTCGAGAAACTACTGGTAACACTTACCAGTATATCTCAGCAACCCTGGCCAGGGATTTCCGGTTATAGCCAATCGAACACAGCGCAACATCAACTCCCTATACCGGGAGAGACGAATCCCCTCCTATCGCTCATTGCCTCCATTCGATTCGGGACTGTACCCAAAAGCCACCGTTTTGCACGCCCTCTTGGACGTGGTAAGGTGGAAATCAAAGCACAGTGGGAAACAAACAAGACTCTGTGACGATCTCGGGTCTACAGACTAACCTGTACCAGTGTCACCAGAGAACTGCCATCTGACGTAAGGTATAATACTATCTGGGAGTTCTCGGCGAGTCCGTCCAGTGTACCCAGTCTCTACTGAGCACCCGTATATGATCTCCGATGTCAAACACCAATGGATATGGGATCATCCATCGCCCATCTGTCTGGGTCGAGAAGGTATACGCTAGTCTACTCTGGTATATCGATGCCCCATCTCGATACACCCACGACTAGGGACCTTGAAGGATGTACTTATGGACTACCATGTCCCCACTAGTATGATCCGCATCATAGTCTAGGTAGTCAAGTACACATCCTAAGGGCTTTACCAACATGTAACAGAGAGACAATCAATGTACTATCATGTCGAGCAAGAAAGTCCTCCCTATATATGTCCTAGCATCCACTACAATATACATCCTATGTATAGTAATGGCCTCTAGGGCATACATATAACTAACACAAACTCTTTGACTACCACATCAAAACAGATGTTCCAACTCCGCGATGCCTTCTTTATTCTGTAAAGCAACTTGCACACGTTTCCGCCGCTCCCACTGTTTACGAAGCCCTCTGGCTGTGTACTTATAGACGTTCTCTTCTAAATCAGCATTTTAGAAAAGCAGTCATGACACCCAACAACCAGATATCGTAGTCATGGTATGTAGCAATGGCAAGTAGGATCTGGATGGACTTAAGCATAGCCACTGGAAAGGGTTTCATCATTATCCACGCCTGGTCGATGACGAAAACCTTTAAAAAGTCTAGCTTTGAAAGTATCAACTTTTCCATCTACACAAAGTAATCTTCTCAAGATATACTTGCTCCTGATGGGGATTTAACCCTTCAGATATAGCACCCAAAGTCCATATTTTGTTGGTGTACATGGATTCCATCTCAGATCGCTAAGCATCCAGCCATTCTTACAGAGTCCCTACTCTTGATGGCCTGCTCGAAACTAGTTGGGTCATCATCTCATGATGCATTCCTCGCTCCCACTGTCATCGAGAAACCGAAGTATCTCTCAGGCGGATGAGAAACCCTACCAGATTGGCGGAGAGGCTGAGGTTCGTTGGGAACTATTGAATCCTTTGGTTCTGTCAAATCATCAGCAGTTTTGTATAGCTGGAACCATTCCAGTTCTACAGAACTGACGTTGCCTCGATCTTGTCCGGATTTTGCTTTTGACATAGGCCGGACAATCCTAAATCTTAACTTACTTAAGAGATAGGCTCTTCCCATACCATATCTTATATGGAGTGGTAGGCACTGATTTGATTTGAACCCAATTTAATAGGTATGCAACTTCCCAAGTGCACAACCCTAAAAAGAAATAGGTAACTCAGTAATACTCATCATAGAGCACACCATATCATATATAGGGTGCTATTTCTCCGCACCGATACACCGTTGTGCTGTGGTGTATTCAGATGAGTAACACCGAGAGAGAATCTCATTCTCCTTTAGAATAGTCCAAGAATTCCATGCACAAGTATTCTTCTCCCTGATCTTATCATAGGACATAATACTTATACCCGGTTTTTGGTTCTCTACTTCTAAGTTATATTCTGTGAATATCTCAAAAGCTTCGGACTTATGTTTCTACAGGAACATATGGCTGAATCTTGAGAGATTATCAGAGAATGTAATGAAGTATAGAGAACCGGTCTTGGCATATGTAGACAGGGGACCTTACATACACCAACATGTATCAATCCCAAGAGTTTACTAACTCTTTCTCTGTTTCCAATAAACAGAGCTATGGTCATTTTATCTTTGTGATATGACTGGAAAGTTTCACAAGATGTAAATTCAAACTGATTTAAATATGCATCTAAATGTAACTTCAGCCAGTCGGGTCGCATTGATATGACCTAGTCTACAATGCCTCAAGAAGGATTCGTTCATTTCTGAACTCTTCCTCTTGTGTGTGTTCCGTATACTAAGAACTGTAGTTTGATTTAGAACATCAATGCTTTTAGATAACGTGCCTGAACCGATCAACTTTTGATATAGGAAATATTCAAAACATTATCCAACAATACAAAATTATATCCTTCTTTAGTAATAAAGAGCTGATATGATTTTGTATATCAGGTTCGTTATCTAATAAAATTCGTTCAAAATCAATGTACTGGTAATACAGGATGACAATGACCAACAGACTTGGCTACAACACTTGCACCGTTTTTCTGTCTCATGAAACTTATCATCCATTCTTAGTTCTCTGCCTTTCTGTAGCCCTATGTAACAGATTACATATCTGGGATCCTGATCCGGTATCAGATACCCAGGACGCAGAGGATACTGAGAAACAGTTCTGTGTAACGAACACACCCGAAGGAGATGCATCATATGCACTTTCTTTGTTTGCGCGGAAAGGGAATCTTGGTATTCCCCTATTTCCTGCTCTGTCTTCTAACAATTATAAGTTGGAGCGGGACCAGCGTTCCTTAGCTCAGTATAACAAGCGGGTTCGGTCAATACATCCATATTATTATCTTGATTAAGGCGTGATATGGTCGCTACCTGGAGAGAGAGAGAAGAAAACACTCTGCGTGCGCTCTTGCAAGATTAGATTGGTTATTTATTTTATCTAATCAGGATGGCTCCCACTGTTTTTATCAAATTTTCCTTCAAACCTTAAAAGGAATGACTAGCCGGGATTAATTACACTCTACAAGTTCGCCAATCTTTCAGCCAGGCCAGTGTCGGTACTTTGAGGGAGATTCCCCGTGCTTTCGCACGGACCTAATTAAAGTAAATATCATTTTCCCAGAGGCGTAACCCCGTTGACACCTTTCTAGACACCTACTTGATCGGCTAATTGCAAAGTGCAAAACTCTCCCAGGAGTAACAATTACTCGCAGTGGGTATCGGGATCCAACTATCATATAGAAGGTATGCAATCTCATTGCAAATTTCAACACTTGAAATTCCCGATAAAGGTTTTTACCCCTAGCACCTATGACCTTAACTATGGTCAACAAATCATAAGCACTACTCAAGTTCAACCCGTCATTTCGTGATTAATTAGACCCACCCACATGACCTTTAACTAAGGTCAACAAAGTCACGCGACAGTCCTAACTAATCGCATCATATGCGGTGTAGGAAGACATCACTTAGCTACCGTACACTGTGCCTTAACTAAGGTCAACAAACACAGCACAAATACTAAGTACTCTACTTCCTAAAATGACGGAGGGTTGCGAATGGTTTTTGTGAAAACCTTTAATGCTTTGAACTTGATCTCGTTGTGGAATCAAATGGTTTTTAAATGGATTGTTTTTTAGGCTTTTCTAGTTTTGCTAAAGGGGTCACTCCCAGTGAAGGGATCGTCGGCCCTTTCCTCATCGAATAAGGTGCAGGATATATCATATATACCGCTGTGCAAAGCGAAAACTATAGAAGCAATCAAAAGACAAACCGAGGGTTGTAGCATCTGCCTGTTATTGCTAAAGGAGTCACTCCCGGTGAAGGGATCTCAGTCCTTTCCTTATCGAATAAGGTGCAGGATGTTCTACAAGGAACACCGCGATGCAAATCAAGAACTGTAGCTACCTGTTTTATTTTTGAAATTCGATTCCACAACATCTTTTAGGTTTATTTTCTTTCATTAGTCACATTAATGAATATCCCATCATTTAAGTCCACCTAAACATCACCGATAAATATAACGTACGCTTATTCCATCCGCATTCGCCTCGATGTCCCGTCTGCACCGTTAGGTTAGGTAACTAACGGCAGAGCGGGGCAGGGCTAGCACGGGTGTAAAACATAAGCAACGTCTATATAATATATCATATATACTATATATAATATCTATCTGAACAAATCACATGATCACATCACTGATAACGCAGCAGAAAATATCATATGAAATATTGGATATACTAGGACGTCCGTGTTTTTTAATACGAGCCAGTATAAAACACGGATTCCACGGTCGCGATGAATAGCCAAACCCACACCCCTAGACCCCTACGAGAGCGGCAAGCAACCCTACCAATTCTAGAGTTAGGAGACCCGGACTCGACTCCTCGAGTTGGTCTCCCACTGGACTCCAGAACCCGGTTACTTGTGCCCTCCTCCTTGGGTCTATCCTAGTGCGGAAAAGTAAATAATATACAAAAGGTGACATCTTCCACTACCTGGAAGTGCCCCAATAAAATAATATTACATACAAGTTTTTACATAAATGAAAATGAAAAACACTCGTCTCTCATAAAAACCCCCGGCTATTCAAACACGGCGATCCAATATAACATATCCAGCAACGCATAACATCACATGTCATCAACGTAAGTAAATATGCGTATCCCAATTGTCGTTGACATATAGCAACGAAATCTGTGATATCACATATTACACTTACGGTCACAGAAAAGAAAGTGGAAAACTACAGCAGTTGGAATCCGCAAACTCTTTAGACATCGCATGCCTAATCAAATGAATCCCTTAGACATCGCATGCCTAACAATTACAAACCCCGCATTTTAGTCTCAATATCGAAAACACTTTTCAATATAAAGTCGGGCAATTCAACAGGATTCCCGGCATCCAGAACGAATGTTCGTCGCAAACTTTAGTAGGCGGCCGCACCCCCGATGCCGTCGATGAAGTGCACCAAGGCGGAACGCTGCTGCCGCGAGCACCCGTACGGATGCTTTCGGCGATGGGGTTCTCTTACAGTCACTTGGTCGGGGCTATCGGGTGAGGTTGTCTATTAAGTTTACCCGGCGAGTATCCGCGTACGCTACGTGATTGCGACAGACTTTTGATCACATCAAAATTCCGTGGCAACCGATCAAGTGAAACTAAAGTGCTATGTTTATAACATTCATATCAGTTATCTCATAACTTCTTGTGAATTCCAAATGTTGTATCACATTCCAGATAAATAGAAAATGTTAAACTTTCCGATCGAACAATCAAAACACCCAAGTTTTCCCGAAACAGCTCAACACATGAAATAAGTTCAAAAACATCCATTTCATGCCACAGTACCAACGGTCCAGCCGTAGAAGGGTCAAGCTAACGCCTCACATGTGGCACGTCGTACTGCCCCAAACCCTAAGGTTCAAAGGGAAGTTCAAGGCGGTCATATAATCGAGTTAAGGTTTGTTGTCTTCTAGAGGGTCCATCACGTTACTTGCACTACTTAGAACGTCTTTAAACCATGGAAAATCCCACATTTGGAAATTTCCCGACAGGGGAAAAGGTGGGTATTTATATCCGGTCGAACTTTTTAACATATTCTAAAATTACCCGGAAAAAACATAGACAGAATTAGACAATCCGATCGAATCTGCGAACTCCCAATACAACCCAGAAAACTCAACTCTTGAGAAGAATTTAAAAATTCCCAGAAAAAACATCACTACAATATAGGAATTACTGTGCAAAATGAAATGAAAGATGCTACCGTACGGCCGCGGTTCCACGGCAATTTGATCGACTTAGCCGCTCGTTTTGCACAGTATTTCTTAGAAAAGCCTGCTGATTTTTCTGCATATTTTTAATTCACAAAAATCCAAAATTCCAGAAAATGTCCAGAGAGTGGTTTGAGTTAGGGTTTCGGGGTTCGATCGGGTTTCTAACTTCGTCTACTCATCGCCTAAGGCTCTAGCTAGGCTCTGATACCACTGTAGGGTTTCTAGGCACACCCATGAGGTTCTACAACAGATCAAACTTTCCAAAATCAAAATTTTTCTATGTGCCAAGTGACCCTAAGCAAGATCGTAACTAGAGGATAGGCGAAAACTATGCAAGTTAACAACTTTAACTAGAAGTGAACGGAAAATACAACCTTTGTAGATCCGGTCCTCCACCTCCATAGCTCCATGACGATGTCCCTTCACTGCGATCAACGGATCCCGGACTCTAGCATTGGTTTCATCGGAGAAATGGTCGGGCTAGGTCGTTGACTTCGATGCCGAAGATGATCTACGTCGAGGCATCTCAAACTCAAGCTCCACCTTCACTATGTCATGAAACTTGTGAAGATAACACACTCTACTACCTGGCAAGTGGTAGAGGATGAAGAAATAGGAAGTTGGTTGACTTTAGATTTGGATTTCTCACTTTAAATCTCATGGCCCCATTAGAGGTTGCAAGCTTTCTTCTTCTTGAAGAAGAAGAAGAATAAAAAGAATATATTATGAATGATAAAATCAATCAATTAATAATAATAAATCAAGTGATCTTATCATAATGCAACCATGGTGAGAGTAACAAGTGTAAAGAATAAACTATGGTTAGGATGTAATGGTTGGGTTAAGGAAAAAACAAAATGGTCAATACTTTCAAAGATGCTAAGAAGTTTCATGAAGCAAAGAAAGAAACCATTTTGTTTTTGCCAAAAAAATAAATAAAATGAATAAGTAAATAAGTAAATCAAACCCTAACCATTAAACTAATCATGGTTTAATCATACACACCCAAGTTTGCATGTATCATCAAATATGATACAAACTAGTGCACAAAACTATCATATATACAATGTGCACATCAAGTGAGAAAATCCATCTTAAGTGAACCAATACTAGTTAATGCAAAGTAATATATCAATTATATAATTATACATTAAATCATTAAATCAACATTTGATTTAACGATCCGGTCATATCGCATATGACCGACTAATATCCAATGTATCGACTTATCGAATCAATCTGCGATTCGATAACTAGGTTATATCGCATACAACCAATCGATACATTCATCGCGAGAATAGAATACGGTATCACATACATGCATTATTCTCGGTCCCGCACATATCTCATATGCTCTCCTATTTCGTTTCGCTTGAGGTAGGAAACCTCTGTGTAAGACCCTAAAGACTCGTCAATACGCCGGCAGCAGGTGATGATCATATCAAGCACCCACAAGCCGCAAGCGGTCTGCTAAACGTAACAGCCACCCGGGTATTGAGCGATCAGAAGATCAATGAGCAAGCCCGCTCACACTCCTGTGAATCCAACCAGTAACACTTACCGTACAGTCCGGTCTGTTCGTCTGATATGTCGCATTTCTCGCCTAGGGGTGGTAAACGTCAGACCCCAATAGCTTGATAAGTCATGCCGATATAAGATCCATAACAAGTGTGAAACTACTGATAACACTTACCAGTAAATCACAGCAACCCTGGCCAGGGATTTCCAGTTATGGCCAGTCGACCATATCGCAACATCAACCCTCAATACCGAAAGAGACGAATCCCCTCCTATCGCTCATTGCCTCCATGTGAATCGGGACTGTACCCAAAAACCACCTATTTGCATGACTCAGTAGAGCCGTGGTAGGGTGGAAATCAAAGCACAGTGGGAGACATACAAGACTCTATGACGATCTCGGGTCAACGGACTAAGCTGTACCAGTGTCACCAGAGAACTGCCATCTGACGTGAGGTATAATACAATCTGGGAGTTCTCGGCGAGTCCGTTCAGTGTAGCCAGTCTCCATTGAGCACCCGCATACCATCTCCGATGTCAAACACCAATGGATATGGGATCATCCATCGCCCAGCACATGGGTCGAGAAGATATACGCTAGTCTACTCCGGAATATCGATGCCCCGTCTCGATATTCCCACAACTAGGAACATTGAAGGATGTACTCATTGACTACCGAGGCCCCACTAGTACGATCTGCATCATAGTCCAGGAAGTCGAGTACACATCCTAAGGCTTTATCAACATGTAACAGAGAGACAGAAAGTATACATGTTAAGATAAAGAGCAACCAGATAGCGTACTATCATGTCGAGCAAGAAAGTCCTACCTATATATGTCCCAGCATCCACTACAATATACATCCTATGTACAGTAATGGCCTCTAGGGCATACATATAACTAACAATTATCTTCGTGGAGCATGAAGGGACCTCAACACGGAGCTTATGAAGCGAAGGACCGGACTACAAAGGTTGTAATCCCAAACTCTTAGATGTTAAAGTGTTTAACATGCTTTGTTTCGCCTAATCTCTGGTTTAAAGATCTTGGTTAGGGTTTTTCGGCATGTCTAAACATTAAATCGGGCATGGTTGATGCCTTATAGACCCTTGTGAGAGTTCCTAGTAACACTACAGTGGTATCAGAGACAAGTTAGAGCTTTAGGCGATGTCTAGGCGAAGTTTAAAGTCCGATCGAACTCCGAATACCCGTAAAACCCTAGTTTCTGGAAATTTTTCAAAAATGTTGATTTTTTCATATTAAAAATACTCAAAAAAATCATCATGGTATTTTAGGAATTACTGTGAAAAACGAGCATTTAATACCATTAAACAGCCGCGGAACCGTTGCAATGACATGGCTTGCGCGGCGGTTCCGCGGCCGTACAGTGGACTTATTGTTTTATTTTTGCACAGTTAAATCCGTATCTCCTTCTTGATTCTTCTGGGAATTTTTTATTTATACTCAAGTGTTGAGTTTTCTGGGTTGTATTGGGAACTCGTTGATTCGATCAGAAAGATTAACTTCGTTTATTTTTTCCGGTTAATTTTAGAACGTGTTAAAAAGTTCGACCGGATATCAATAACTCACTTTTTCCCCTGCCGGGAAATTTCCAAGTCTTGGATTTTTCCGTAGTTTAAGAACGTTCTATGTCGTGCAAGTAATGCGGTGGACCCCCTAGAAGAACACAAACCTTAACTCGATTATGTGACCGTCTTGAACTGCCTGTACCTTAGGGTTTGGGGCAGTACGGCGTTGCCACATTTGAGGCGTTGGCTTGACCCTTCTACGGCTGGACCATTGGTACTGTGGAATGTGATGGATGTTTTAAAACTAATTTCAAGTGTTGAGAACTATTTGGGAAAACTTGGGTATTTGATTATTCGATTAGAAAGTTTAACATTATCTATTTATTTGGAATGTGATACAATATTTGGAATCTACAAGTAGTTATGAGATAACTAATTTGAATGTTATAAACATAGCAGTTTAGTCTCAGATGATCGGTTGCCATGGGATTTTGATGCGATCAAAAGTCCGTTGCAATCACGTAGCGTACGCGGGTACTCGCCGGGTAAACTTAATAGACAGCCATGCCCCATAGCCCCGACCAAGTGACTATAGGAGAACCCCATTGCCAAAAGCATCCGTTTGGGTGCTCGCGGCAGCGGTGTTCCACCTTACTGCACTTCGTCGACGGCATCCGGGGGTGCGGTCGTCTACTAAAGTTTGCGACGAGAATTCGATCAGGATGTCGGGAATCTTGTTGAATTGCCCGACTTGATATTGAAAAGAGTTTTCAATAATGAGACTAAAATGTGGGGTTTATAATTGTTAGGCATGCGATGTCTAAGAAATTCATTTGGTTAAGCATGCGATGTCTAAGGAGGTTGCGGATTCCAACAGTTGTAGTTTTACACTTTCATTTCTGCGACCGTAAGTGTAATATGTGGTGTATCGCTGGTTTCATTACTATACATCAACGACCAATTGGGATACGCATATTTACTTACGTTGATGATATGTGATATTATGTGTTGCTGTGATATGTTATATTGGATCGTCGTGTTTTGAATAGCCGGGGGTTTTATGTGAGATGAGAGTTTTTCTTTTTCATTCATGTAAAATTCATTTGTATTTAATATTCTTTTATTGGGGCACTTCCGTGATGAGGATGATGTCACCATTGTATATTATTTACTTTTCCGCATTAGGTAGACCCAAGGCGGGGAGCACAAGTAACCGGGTTCTAGGGTCCAGTGGAAGACCATCTCAAGGAGTCGAGACCGGCTCTCCTAACCCTAGAATTGGCTGTGTTGCTTGCCGCTCTCGTAGGGGTCTAGGGATGTGGGTTTGGCGATTCATCGCGACCGTGGAATCCGTGTTTTATACAGGCTCGTATAAATATACGGACCTCCTAGTATATCCAATATTTCATATATGTTCTTCTGCTGCAATGTTCTGTGATGAGATCATATTACTCCCTGAGATGAATGTTTATATTATATATATGAGATATATGTTATATTGCAGATTTAGGTTCAAATCTGATTCTTGTGAAGCATAATTAAAAAGGGGCTTCATTAATGAGATTAATGAAATAAAAGAAACCAAAAGATGTTGTAGAAACTTGTTTAAAAACCGGTAGCTCTAGTTCTTGCTTTGCAAAGCGTTGTTCCTTGTAGAACATCCAGCACCTTATTCGATAAAGAAAGAGCCGAAATCCCTTCACCGGGAGTGACCTCTTTAGCGAAACTAGAAGATGCTACACACTCAGTTTGTCTTTTGATTGCTTCTATAGTTTGGCTTTGCACAGCGATATTTGTGAAATATCCTGCACCTTATTCGATAAGGAAAGAGCAGAGATCCCTTCACCGGGAGTGACCTCTTTAGCAAAACTACAAAAGGCCTCAAAAACATTCCATTTAAAATCACTCGATTCTACAACGATATCAAGTTCATTACGCAAAGGGTTTTCTTAAAAACCTGTTGTAGCCCTCCGTCATTTCAGATAAGTAATAGTTAGTATTCGTGCTGCGTTTGTTGGCCTTTGTCAAGGCGTAGTGTGCGGTAGCTGATTACTGCTTATCTGAATAAGCATATGATGCGATTGAGTTAGGGTAGTTGTGCGACCTTGTTGGCCTTTGTCAAGGATCATGCGGGTGGGTTTAATTCAATCAGGAAATGACGGGTTGAACTTGACTAGCATCCTTTGGTTTGTTGGCCTTTGTCAAGGTTATAGGAGGTTAGGGGTAAAATATTATTGGGAATTTTAAGTGTTGAAATTTGGAATGTGATTTCATACCTTCTATGAGATAGTTGGATCCCGATACCCGCTGCGAGTAAGAGTTACTCCTGGGAGAGTTTTACACATTACAATTAGCCGATCAAGTAGGTGTCTAGAATGGTATTAACGGGGTTACGCCCCTAGGAAAATGAGTTTTATTTTAATTAGGTCCGTGCGAAAGCACGGGGAACCTCCCTCAAAGTACCGGCACTGGCCTGGCTGAAAGATTGGCGAACTTGTAGCGTGTAATTAATCCCGGCTAGTCTTTCCTTTTAGTGTTTGAAGAAGGATTTGACTAAAACAATGGGAAACATCCTGATTAGATATATTAAATAACCAATCTAATCTTGCAAGAGCATACGCTGAGTGTTTTCTTCTCTCTCACTCTCCAGGTAGCGATGATATCACGCCTTAATCAAGATAATAATACGGATGTATTGACCAAACCCGCTTATTATACTGAGCTGGGGAACGTTGGTCCCGCTCCAACTTATAATTGTTATAAGACAGAGCAGGAAATTGGGGATTACCAGAATTCCCGTGCCACTCAAACGAAGAAAGTGCATGCCGATGCATCTTCTTCTGGTGTGTTCATTACCGAGAACTGTTTCTCAGTATCCTTTACGTCCTGGGTATGAGATACCGGATCAGGATCCCGCATATGTAATCTGTTACATGGGCTACAGATAGGTAGAGAACTGAGAACGGGTGAGAAGTTTCAAGAGATAGAAACGGTGCAAGTGTTGCAGCCAAGTCTGTTGGTAGTTATCACCCTGTATTAGCAAATACATTGATTCTGAACGAAGGTTATTAGATACTGAACCTGATATACAACATCATATCAGTCTCTTTATTAATAAAGAAGGATATAATTTTGTATTGTTGGATAATGTTTTGAACATTTCTTATATCAAGAGTTGATCGGTTCGGGCAAGTTATCTAAAAGCATAGACGTTCTAAATCAAACCACAGTTCTTAGTATACAGAACACACACAAGAGGAAGAGTTCAGAAATGAACGGATCCTTCTTTAGGTATTGTAGACAAGGTCATATCAATGTGACCCGACTAGCTGATGTATCATTTAGATGCACATTTAAATTTTTTTGAATTTACATCTTGTGAAACTTGCCGGTCATGTCATAAAGATAAGATGACCACAACTCTGTTTATTGGAAACAAAGAAAGAGTTGGTGAACTCTTAGGATTGATACAAGATGATGTATGTAAGGTCCCCTGTCTACACGTTCCAGGACTGGTTCTTTATACTTCATTACATTCATTGTTTATCTCTCAAGATTCGGACATATGTTCCTGCTGAAACACAAGTCTGAACCTTTTGAGAAATTCAATGAATATGAGTTTGAAGTAGAGAACCAAAAACGGGTATAAGTATTATGTCCTTTGATGAGATCAGGGAGGAGAATACTTGAGCACAGATTTCCTGGACTATTCTAAAGGAGAATGAGATTCTCTCTCAGCATTACTCCTCCGTATACACCACAGCACGTCGGTGTATAGGGGCGGAGCAATAGCACCCTAAGTAATATGGTGCGCTCTATGATGAGTACTACTGAGTTTCCTATTTCCTTTTGCGAGTTATGCACTTGAGAAGCTGCATACCTATTGAATAGGGTTCTAATCAAATCGGTTGCCTACCACTTTATATGTGATATCGAATGGGAAGAGCCCATATCTTAAGTATGTTAAGATTTGGGGTTGTCTGGCCTATGTTTAAAAGCATAATCTGGACAAGCTCGAGGCAATGTCAGTTCTGTGAAAGTTTGTTCGATATCCCA
Organism: Agapanthus africanus; assembly: GCA_030015575.1. Taxonomy (NCBI): domain Eukaryota; kingdom Viridiplantae; phylum Streptophyta; class Magnoliopsida; order Asparagales; family Amaryllidaceae; genus Agapanthus; species Agapanthus africanus. The sequence continues at coordinate 469,952,150 of JASDDO010000014.1, read as the reverse complement.
AACATTCGCAAGGGAATATCTTCTACCACATCAAGGAACAAAAGATGTTTTGTTTCTCAGCATGCCACCTTTGTGAAAGGGATTTTCTTGTGAAGAATTTAGTGGACATGAGGTAGAACTGGAAAGAGTTCCAGCTATACAAACTGCAGCTGATGATTTGGTAGAACCAAAGGATTCAATAGTTTCTAACGAACCTCAGCCTCTCCGCCGATCTAGTAGTGTTCCTCACCCACCTGCGAGATACTTCGGTTTCTCTATGACAGTGGGAGCGAGGATTGCATCATGAGATGATGACCCAACTTGTTTCGAGCAGGCCATCAGGAGTAGGACTCTTTAAGAATGGCTGGATGCTAAGCGATCTGAGATGGAATCCTTATACACCAACAAATTATGGACTTTGGTTGCTTTATCTAAAGGGTTAAATCCCCATCAGAAGCAAGAATATCTTGAGAAGATTACTTGGTATACATGGAAAAGTTAAGACTTTCAAAGCTAAAGCTGATTGAAAAAGGTTTTTATCATCGACCAGGTATGGATAATGATAAAACCTTTTCTAGTGTTTAAGCTTAAGTCCATCCAGATCCTACTTGCCACTGCTACATACCATAACTACGATATCTGGTGGTTGGGTGTCATGAATGCATTTCTAAATGATATTTTGGAAGAGAGCGTCTAAAAGTACACAGCCAGAGGGCTTCGTAGATAGTGGGAGCAGCGGAAACGTGTGCAAGATGTTTTATGTGATAAAGCAGGCATCGCGGAGTTGGAATGTCTGTTTTGATATGCTAGTCAAAGAGTTGGAATTCATCAAAATGGTAGATGAACCTTGTATATACAAAAAGGTAGTAGGGAGTATGGTGGTGATCCTCGTAGAGTACGTGGATAACATACTCTTGATAGGGAAGATGTTTCCTATGCTACGCTCGGTCAATCTCCGCTTATCACAAGAATTCTCCATAAGGATCAAAGTGATACCTCCTAAATCCTGGGTTTTGATCTATGAGATAGATGTAATTAGATGTTAGGATACTCACTAGTTGTAGTGAGATGATATCAATCGATCCTGGGGAGAATCACTGGAAAGGTTCCAGGGTGATAAGGACGACTGAATGTCAGTCGCAGGCATTGTCTTTACCCTAAGTAGAGGGACGGTATGTTGGAAGAGTTCCAAGCTAGATACCGTGACTTACTAGACGATTAAAGATAAGATACGTCGTTACGAAGGATACTACCAAAGAGGCAGTCTGGATAAATATAAGTTCATGAGATGAACTTCGTTCCTACCATTGTGTGACAATGGAGTTGTGGCTTTTGCCAAGGAACCCCCCGTCCCATCAGAAATCCAGATATAATTCTTAGGAAGTATCACCTGATCATGGAGTTGCTTGATCTCCAGGAAGATTGAGGTTAGGAGAGTAGACACAGAGGACAACAGCGCGGATCCACTCAAAAAGGCCATTTTCCCAGTAGAGACTTTTATGGGATGGTTGAGTATGAGATACTTCAACCGCAGCTAATTGTTGGGTATGTGATACCACAACAGATGACCCTAGTGCAAGTGGGAGATTGTTAGTTATATGTATGCCCTAGAGGCCATTACTGTACATACGATTTATATTGTAGTGGATGCTAGGACATATATAGGGAAGACTTTCTTGCTCGACATGATAGTACGCTATCTGGTTACTCTTTATCTTAACATGTACTCTGATTGTCTCTTTGTTACATGTTGATAAAGCCCTTAGGATGAGTACTTGACTACCAGGACTATGATACGGATCATACTAGTGGGGACAGAGTAGTCGCAAAGTACATCCTTCAAATGTTCTTAGTCGAGGGTGTATCGAGACAGGGCATCGATACATCAGAATAGACTAGCGTATACGCATCTTGACCCATATGATGGTTGATGGATGATCCCATATCCATCGGTGTTTGACATCAAGGATGGTGTACGGGTGCTCAGTAGAGACTGGGTACACTGGACGAACTCGCCGAGAACTCCCAGATGGTATTATACCTCACGTCAGATGGCAGTTCTCTGGTGACACTGGTACAGAGTAGTCTGTAGACCTGAGATCGTCATAGAGTCTTGTGTGATTCCCACTGTGCTTTGATTTCCATCATACCACATCCAAGAAGGCGTGCAAAAAGGTGGCTTTTGGGTACAGTCCCGAATCACATGGAGGCAATGAGCGATAGGAAGGGATTCGTCTCTCCCGGTATAGGTAGTTGATGTTGCGCTCTGTTCGATTGGCTATAACTGGAAATCCCTGGCCAGGGTTGTTGAGATTTATTGCTAGGTGTTATCAGTACTTTCTCGAACTGTTATAGACCTCATATTGACACGACTTATCAAGCTACCGGGGTCTGACGTTTACCACCCCTAGGCGAGATATGCGACATATCAGACGAAGAGACCGGACTGTACGGGAGTGTTATTGACTGGATTCACAGGAGAATGTACATGCTTGCTTGTTGATCTTCTGAGCGCTCAATACCTGGGTGGCTGTTACGTTTAGCTGACCGTTTGCGGCTTGTGGGTGTTTGATATGATCATCACCTACTGCCGGCGTATTGACGATTCTTTAGAGTCCTACAAAGAGGTTTCTTGGCTCAGGCAAAACGGAGTAGGAGCACATATGTGATATGTGATATCGTATTATATTCTCGTGAATTGTGACATTGGTCGGTTATATGCGATATAGCAGGTTATCGGATCAAGTGTTGATTCGATGAATTGATACAGAAAAAATTAGTCGGTTATTTGTCAAATAGCCGGATTATCGGATCAAGTGTTAATTCGATAATTTAATGTATAATTATATATTTGATATATTAAATTACATTAACTAATATAAACTAACTAAAAGATTCTTTTTCTCACTCGGGTAAAACATTGATATATATATGCGATATATGTTAATTGTATTATTTTATTTTGTTACAATAAATATTATATATGTGATATATAATATTGTAACATGTTAGGGTTATTAATGCAACATGTTTAGTGGAGATTAAAAATGTTTAGGGTTTGATTTGGGTTAATCTTTTCCAGAAGTTTCTAGAAGCTTTAGTTTTTGTTTCATGCAAAGATATTTGTTATGATATTTATTAACCCAACCCAACCCTTGACCATGGTGAAGTCTCTCCATGGGTTAAGTTATCATATTTAACCCATGGTTTCATTTCTAACATCACCACAATTCATTATTCATCACAAAGTAAATTGATTCTTCTTCTTCTTCCTTGAAAGCTTTCTAGCTTTTTGCATAGTGAGGAAAATGAGTGAGTTAATGAAAATAAATGAGTGCTAAAATCCTACTTCATCATCCTAATCTATCCTAGCCATTTAGATTAGGGTGTTCACTTCATTTGTGAATGAGAGCTTGTGTTTAAGAAACTTCAAGGTAGATCATCTTAGTTATCGAAGATCGGAAGCAAGTTTGCATCATTTTTTCGTGGAGCCTCTCTATAGTCCGGGTACATGATGATCGCAGCGAAGGGACCTCAACACGGAGCTTATGAAGCGAAAGACCGGACTGCATAGGTTGTAATCCAAAACTCTTAGATGTTAAAGTGTTTAACATGCTTTGTTTCGCCTAATCTCTAGTTTAAAGATCTTGGTTAGGGTTGTTCGGCACGTCTAAACATTAAATTGGGCATGGTTGATGCCTTATAGACCCTTGTGAGAGTGTCTAGTAACCCTACATGATTTCTACCTTACCACGTTCAAGATAACGTGCAAAACGGTGGCTTTTGGGTACAGTCCCGAATCACATGGAGACAATGAGCGATATGTGGGGTTTCGTCTCTCCCGGTATAGCGAGTTGATGTTGCGCTATGCTCGATTGGCTATAACAGGAAGTCCCTGGCCAGGGCTGCTTTAGAGTTATACTGGTAAGTGTTATCTGTAGTTTCTCGAGCCGTTATAAGCCTCATATCGACACAACTTATCGAGTTACTGGGGTTTACCACCACTAGACGAGATATGCGACATATCAGACGAAGAGAACGGACTGTACGGTAGTGTTACTGATTGGATTCGCAGGAGAGTGAGCAGGCTTGCTTGTTGATCTTCTGATCGCTCAATACCCGGGTGGTCGTTACGTTTAGCAGACCTCTTGCGGCTTGTGGGTGTTTGATATGATCATCACCTACTGCCGGCGTATTGACGAGTCTTTAGAGTCCTGCACAGGGGTTTCCTGGCTCAAGCGAAACGGATAAGTAGCACATATGTGATATGTGCGGAACTGAGATTAATACGATATGTGATACCGTATTATATTCTCGCGAATTGTGACATTGGTCGGTTATATGCGATATAGCCAGGTTATCGGATCAAGTGTTGATTCGATAAGTTGTTACATGTGATATTAGTCGGTTATATGTGATATAGCCGGATTATTAAATCAAGTGTTGATTTAATAATTTAATGTAAAATTATATATTTGATATATTACATTAAATTAACTAGTATTAGCTCACTTAAGATTTCTTTTCTCACTAGATTGTGCACATTGTATATATGTGATATATGCAAGTGTACATGTTTGCTTCATGCTAGGTTACACATGCAACATGTATGTATGAGACTTATACCTTGCTAGTGTTAAGTTAGGGTTTTATTTATTTTAAGCTAATTCAAAATAGTGAGAATTTATCATGGTTGAGCTTGGACAAAGCTTATGGATAACCTTTGAAAAAGTCAACTGTTTTGTCTAGTTTAGGATATTTATTTAACCCAACCCTTTAACCTTAGTGCATGGTTTATTCTATACAATGGTTAGGCATTATATTATTTGACTATGGTTGCATTTCTAACCTCATGGATTTATTCATTCATTACTCTCTCTTCATCTTCTTCTTCAAGAGCTCAAGAAAAGAGTTTTCTAGGGTTTGAGTTTGTGATGAAAAAGTGTGAGAAAATGAAATCTAAAGTGAGCCCACAACCTACTTCATCATCCTCTACTACTTTCCATTTAGTATAGGGTGTTTGCTTCACTAATTCGAAAGTTAGTGAAGAGATAGCTTGGGTTAGCGTTGTTAGTGTATATGCCCTAGAAGGCCATTACTGTATCATAATAGTTTGTATATTACTTAATGGAAGCTTGGGATATTCACATGTATATAACAGTCTTGCTAAACATAGTAGTATGCTACTTGGTTTTTCTATCTTAATATGTGAGTATACGTATTGATAGAGCTCTTAGGATCTTGCTTGACTACCAGCGTTGTGATGGCAGTCACACTAGTGGGGGCTGTGTAGTCTACAAGCACATCCTTATTCAGGTCCCTAGTCGTAAGATTATCGAGACAGGGCATCGATACTCCGGAGTAGACTACTGTGTACGCTTATCATCCCAGTTAGGGAGATGCTCTGTCCCACATCCATCAGTACGTTGTACTGGAGATAGTATACAGGTGCTTGTTAAGTTACGGGTACACCGGACAGGACTCACAGGGAACTGTTGGTTGGTTTTATACCAGTCGTCAGTTAACAGTTCCAAGGTGACATGAGTACAGCATAGTCCGCAGACTTGACACTGCTACTTCACCTCGAGTGTGTCCCACTGTTCTTAGATTGCTACCCTACCACGGCTCAAAGGAGTCGTGCAAACATGTAGCAGTTGGGTGCAGTCCCGAGCACTTGGAGGCAGTGGCGGTTAGACAAGATTCGTCTCTCCCGGTATTGGGAGTTGATATCGCGCTGTATCAGAGAGCCATTACGCAAAGTCCCTGGTCAGGGCAAGCGAGATTTACTGGTAGGTTTTCCAGTAGTTTCTCAAGGTATAATGGGCTACGCTCCGACACGACTTATACCGCTTTTAGGGGACTGACGCTTGCCGCCCCTATGCCCGATATGCGATAGTCTTAGACGAACAGACCGGACTGTACGGAGATTGTCACAGCAGGCTTAGTAGGAGTTCGGATGGGTTTCCTCATCGACCTTCTTATCGACATCTACCTGGGGACCGTTACGTACAGCTAGTGCCGCTTGCAGTCTGTGGTTAAACCCACTGCCAGCGTAGTGTCGAGTCTTTAGAGTCCCACATAGAGAGTTCCCCTGCTTCGGGAGAAACGATATAGAGGTCGTATGGTTTTACGACAGGGTTCGGACGCATACATGTTTTTACGCACGTACGATGTTCGGACAGTTTTTACTAGTCGGCTTTGGTTTAAGCCAGATTCTAGTATCGGATTATTGGATTTATACAGTCTAAAGTTTTTCCGTGTTTTTACGGATAGGAGGGGCGTTCCCGTAATTTATCGGGAAGCTTCTTGAAGCATGGTGACTTGGGGGTTAAGGTGGCATTTGCATTAATTGGATAAGTGAGTCATGGTGTGATTCATACATGGTGTTAATGAATCAATTATTATTTATATGACTCATGTGATGAATCACTTAGTGTTTTAATGAAACATGATGATATATCATTATTTGTTATTCATTTAATATATATGATATGTTTCATATATAAACACATGATCTATTCATCCAAAAGGATTCTCACTCTCACCTTCTCTCTCCTCAAGCTCTCCATCTTCAAACCCTAACCCTAACCTCTCATGTGTTGAAATCAAGGGTCAGCTAAACTAATACTTTGATAATCCAACTCTATATCACCTAGGTTGCTTAGATTAGCACTTTGAGTAACCTAGTTACCTCAAGTTAGAGGTTAAGCTTGGAGTAGGAGCTCTCGGGTGGATCGTCTTTGACTCGAAGAGGCCGTTAAGGTGCCGACGTTCCAAAGAGCCTACAAGGAGTGGAGGATAGTGATGAAGACCCGAAGGACAAGAAACGTGAGGTATAACTTCGAATCAGAGTAGTTAAACCTTTCGTAGTTTGCTTGCAACGGTTTAGATACGAATCATGCGCTCAAGTCCGTGTTACGAACCTTTGATGATCGTTTTTCATATATTCCGCCTCCCCGCAAGTTTGTGGGGTGCGTGACATGGACTTACAGTGGTATCAGAACCAACTAAACCATTACTAGCTTGTTAGCAACTAAGTAGAACTTCGATCGACGGAAAACACGAAAACAACACCCCGATATCCTTAACAGTTTCTGTTAATTTTAAATGTGTCAGAAATTTTTTTTGATAGGCCTTAAAATTCACAGCAGGGTATTATAAGTGTTCTGGGAAAATATGAGGTCCCAACTCGGCAAGACGGCCGCGGAACCGCGTCAAATGGTGCTTTTGGCCGCGGATCCGCCGCCGAGTCAACGCCGAGTTGACTTGGAGTTTCACAGTAATTCCTATTTTCTGGTGTTTTGTTTTCCTGTATGTTCTGTTTCTACCAAGGTTACTTCAGTGCAGGTTTGCAATTGGGGTAGACACAGAAAATGGTTATCGATCGATATTCTAAGTTATTTGCTAATCGGGTTTTTATCTGTAATGTTTAATGTGTTCGTAAACCATCCCTAACTGCTAGTATGTCGGTTGGCAGGGGGTTGCACATTTCTGTAATGTTTACTGTTTGTGTATATGAACTTGATTGGATCGTTGTGATGATTAGCCGGGGTTTGAGATGGGTTTTTATATTCATTCATTCGATGTAAATTGTTATATGATGTAATATTCTTTTGCGGGGCACATCCAGGTTGCGGTTGAAGCAACCGTTGTATTATTTCATTTACTGTTTTTTGCTCCTAGGATAGACCCAAGGTGGGGTACACAAACTACCGGGTGCGTCAAAGTGTTTAGTGGCCTACTCACGTTGTTGAGGGAGACCGCTTCACTTCGGGTACTTGGCGGGTAGTTTGCCGTACCCGTAGGGGTCTAGGGTGGGGTAAAGGCTATTCATCACAAATGTGTAATCCGTATTTTGTTGCAGGTTCAAAGCAAACGCGGATTGCTTGTATATCCAATAATGTTCATCTGAGATCTGGAATGCCTATTATTGCGTCGGACGAATGTACAATATATATATATATATATATATGCTAGCTATTTAGACGACACTTATGTTTTACACCCACGCTAGCCCAGCCCCCGCTCTGTCGTTAGTTAAGTAACCTAACAGGTGATGACGGGACCCAGTGGCGAATGCGGATGGCATAAGAGGACGTTCTATTTTTGTTGTTCTCTGCAATGATAGGTTAAATGATGGGACGCATTATTTTAATGCAAAGAAAATAAACCAAAGTTGAATCGTTGGAACAAATTTAAAAGACACCACTCGGTTATTTTAAAAGAGCAGAATTTTTAATTGCGGAGCTTTAACCACTCCTTTTAAAAAAGCTATCAGGTTCCTTCGATTATATCAAGTTCACTACGTTTACGGTTTCGCCAAAACCAGTCATAACCCTCCGTCATTTCTTATGGATGGTTAGTAGTATTCAAGCTATGTTTGTTGGCTTTCGTCAAGACATTGTGTTTGGTTGCTGCTGGGGTATTCATTTGTTGCAAAGATAGATGAGTTGGTTTGGGACAGTCGTATAAACTTGTTGGCTTTCGTCAAGGGTATATATGGGTGGGTTCAAATTAACAAGATAATGATGGGCAGAACTTGACATGTGTTTTACGATTTGTTGGTTTTCGTCAAGGTCATAAGAACATGGGGCAAAAATCCACATTGGGAGTTTCTAAAGGAACTGAAACTTGCTAGTGTTGCATACCATTTGGAGTTTGATGAATGTTGGTAGGATTCCTTCAACATTATATACGATGATATTTGGATCCCGATCCTACTGTGAGTATATGCTACTTATCAGGAGATTCGTCACATAACGATCAATGCTATAAACAAAGTAAGTGTCGAGAAAGTTGTCAGCGGGGCTATGCCCCCAGAGAAAAGAGGTTATTTAATTTAGGAACTTCGCGAAAGTGTTGGAAAACCTCCCTCGAAGTACCGACACTAGCCCGGCTGAACAGTTAAGCAAGTATTGTACAGTGAGAATAGTCCTGGCTAGTTCTTCTTTTATGGTTTGAGGAAGGATTCGAAAAACAGTGGGAGCCATCCAGTTTAGATAAATTAAAAACCAATCTAAACTTGCAAGAGCATCATGCTAAAGTGTTTTCTTCTCTCTCTCTCATTGCAGCGACCTTGTGACCATGACTAGGTTACATCTAGATAACAAGTTGACTGAATCTAACTTATATGACTGGCAATGGTCTGTCCGGATGTCCATTCCCTATGACAAGCTGGACCACCCTATTACTACTCAAGATCCCGCCTTCCCAGGACCAGTTTCCACCGTCGCGGATAAGGATATCCGTCAGAAAAGGGAAAAGGATAAAGCGAAAGATGAGTGCCTTCAGTTGATGGTGTATACCAGAAGCAACACGAGAAGATGGACTTATTTTCCATCTTTCTCCATAACAAAGATTTGTAAGGAGAGCAAACTCATATCGCAAGATATGAGACCTCGAACGATTTAATTCAAGCGAGGTTGGATGTTGGGTCATCTGTAGGGGGACAACGTCCTTACAATGACTAGCTCTATGATGAGCTCAAGGACCTGGAGACCACGTTGGGAAACAGATCATACGCTGACTTATTTCCACAGTCCCTACCCTCTACTTACACCTTGAAAGAAACCAGAGAGACACATGCTCTGCTTAATGGGGGACCTTCTTCTTCTACATCCAGGGCGAAAGCAAAGGGTGAAAAGAAGAAGACCTCTACAAAGCCGATATACGGTGTCAATAAAGTAGGAGGAAAGGGAAGAGTAAAAGTTTCGGGACTTGGTATAGGTAAGGAGGGATGTTCCTATTGTTATAGGAACGGGCATTGGCAGAAGGATTGCAGGGCTTTGGAAGCCAGTAGCCAGGATACGAAGCATGTTGTGGCTTCAGCCTCTAGTGTGTTTGTAATTGAGAACCGTTTGTCAATTAACTCTACTTCCTGTGTACTAGATTCGGAGAAGGATCTCATATCTTTAATTCATTAGATGCTTTGAGAAACCGTAGAGTTATAAGGGTTGGTGATATGTCTCTTAGAGTTGCAAACGGAATGAGCGTGGACGCTGAATCCGTGGGAGAATATCGCCTAGGTTTGACAAGTGGACAGATATTGATTCTACGTAACTGTCTGTATGTACCTAGTTTGACTTGTAATATCATATCAGTGTCCTCACTTTCAAGAGAGAGATATGACTTTACATTCGTAAGCAATGTAGTTCATATCCACCTAAATCAAGTTCTGATTGGGTCCGGTACATTAGATGACGGTGTATACGTATTGAGTCAAGCTCGGGTTTTCAATGTTCAGAACACACTTAAAAGAATGTCTACAGAATTGAATCAGGCTTTCTTATGGCATTGTAGACTAGGTCAAATCAATGAAACACGATTAACGAAGTTACATAGAGAAGGATATTTGAATCCGTTCGAATATCAATCTTATGCCACTTGTGAATCTTGTCTCATGGGAAAGATGACAAAGACTCCGTTTACTGGACACGGAGTAAGAGCGAGCGAGCTCTTAGGACTCGTACACAGTGACGTGTGCGGTCCAATGTCTACACATGCGCGAGGTGGTTATTCCTACTTCATTACTTTTATGGATGATTTCTCTAGGTATGGACATATCTTCTTAATGAAGAATAAATCCGAGGCCTTTGAGAAATTCCAGGAATACAAGAATGAAGTGGAAAACCAAACAGGAAAAAGTATTAAGACACTGAGATCAGATCGAGGTGGTGAATACTTAAGTGCTGAGTTCCTGGGTTACTTAAAAGAGAATGGAATTCTCTCTCAGCTTACTCCTCCATACACACCACAACACAACGGTGTATCGGAGAGGAGGAATCGAACCCTATTAGATATGATTCGTTACATGATGAGTAAGGCTGAGTTACCGCAATCTTTCTGGTGTTATGCGCTAGAATCAGCGGCATATCTTTTGAACAAGGTTCCAACCAAAACAGTGCCTACCACACCATATCAGATGTGGAGTGGGAAGAAACCCTATCTTCAGTACCTAAAGACATAGGGGTGTCCAGCTTTTGTAAAAAAGTAGCATCCGGACATGCTCGAGGCACGCTCAGTAGAGTGTAAGTTTGTAGGATATCCAAAGAACTCCATCGGATATTGCTTCTATTACGCAGAGGAACAAAAGGTTTTTGTTTCTCGTCATGCCCGCTTCTTAGAAAATGAATTTTTAGAAAATCAGAAGAATGGGAGCGCAGTAGAACTGGAAGAAATTCCAGAACCACAAGCTATTACTGAAAGTTTGGTAGAACAAGAGGTTTCAGAAGAAATGGACATACCAACGCCTATCCACAGAAGTAGTAGGCAGTCTCATCCGCCCGAGAGATACTACGGTTTTCTCATAGACGGGGATCGAGAAGATTGCGTCATTGATAATGACGACCCTACTAGCTTCCAGCAAGCCATTCAGAGCGGCGACTCGGTAAAATGGCTGGATGCAATGCGGACCGAAATGGAGTCCATGTACATTAACAAAGTATGGACTTTGGACACTGCTCCAAATGGTGTAAAACCCGTAGGATGCAAGTGGATCTTCAGAAAGAAGATTGGTATATATGGACAGGTTGAAACCTATAAGGCTAGACTTGTTGCAACAGGTTTCCGTCAAAGACCTGGTTTGGACTATGACGAAACCTTTTCTCCAGTGGCTATGCTCAAATCCATTCGGGTCCTTCTTGCTATTGCTGCCTTCCACGATTATGAGATCTGGCAGATGGACGTAAAGACAGCCTTTCTAAATGGTAATTTGGAAGAGAGCATCTATATGGATCAGCCAGAGGGATTCATTCAGAGTGGGGGCAGCGGTAAAGTATGCAAGCTGCTTAAATCCATTTGTGGACTAAAGCAGGCATCGCGGAGTTGGAACATCTGTTTTGATGATACTGTCAAAGAATTCGACTTTATCAAAAATCCAGATGAACCATGCATATACAGTAAGATTGTAGGGAGAGTTGTTGTATTCCTCGTCTTGTACGTGGATGACATTCTCCTAATAGGAAATGACATTCCTATGCTACAGTCAATCAAAAGATTCTTGTCACAGAAGTTCTCCATGAAAGACCTGGGTCATGCCACCTACGTTCTGGGGATCCAGATCTATCGTGATAGATCAAAGAGGATGTTGGGACTTTCGCAGTCCAGGTACATAGACACCATATTGAAAAGATTCAGTATGGATGATTCTAAGCGCGGTAACCTACCGGCTTGTCACGGAATCACCCTCTCCAAAGAGATATCTCGCAAGATTGATTTGGAAAGGGATCGCATGTTGATTATACCCTACGCTTCAGCGGTAGGCTCTATAATGTATGCGATGTTATCTACCAGACCAGATGTAGCATATGCATTGAGCGTTGTAAGCCAGTATCAGGCAAACCCAGGAGAGAAGCACTGGATAGCAGTAAAGAACATTCTCAAGTACCTGAGAAGGACTAAGGAGATGTTCTTGGTGTACGGCGGAAAAGACCTCCAGATCGAGGCCTTTGCAGACTCCAGCATCCAGAGTGACAAGGATGACTCCAAGTCCATGTCAGGTTATGTCTTTACCCTCAATGGAGGGGCGGTCTGTTGGAAGAGTTCCAAGCAGGACACCGTTGCTGACTCAACGATGGAAGCGGAGTACATAGCTGCTTGCGATGCCGCAAAAGAAGCTGTCTGGATGAAGAAGTTCCTCACAGAACTTCGGGTGGTTCCTACCAGTGTTGGTCCAATACCTCTGTATTGCGACAACAACGGCGCTATAGCTTTAGCGAAGGAACCCAGGTCCCATCAGAAGTCCAGACACATCTTAAGGCGGTATCACCTGATCAGGAAGATCATCGATCGCCGGGAGATCGAGGTAAAGAGAGTAGATACAGAGAATAACTCTGCTGATCCATTCACATAGGCCATTCCTCAGACGCAGATCGAGAGGCTATTCGAGATGATAGGTCTGCGATATGCCAGTACATGACCCTAGTGCAAGTGGGAGATTGTTAGTGTATATGCCCTAGAAGGCCATTACTGTATCATACTAGTTTGTATATTACTTAATGGAAGGTTGGGATATTCACATGTATATAACAGTATTGCTAAACATAATAGTATGCTACTTGGTTTTTCTATCTTAATATGTGAGTATACATATTGATAGTGCTCTTAGGATCTTGCTTGACTACCAGCGTTGTGATGGCAGTCACACTAGTGGGGGCAGGGTAGTCTACAAGCACATCCTTATTCAGGTCCATAGTCGTAGGATTATCGAGACAGGGAATCGATACTCCGGAGTAGACTAGTGTGTACGCTTCTCATCCCAGTTAGGGAGATGGTCTGTCCCACAGCCGTCAGTACGTCGTACTGGAGATAGTATACAGGTGCTCGTTAGGTTACGGGTACACCGGACAGGACTCACAGGGAACTGTTGGTTGGTTTTATACCAGTCGTCAGTTAATAGTTCCCAGGTGACATGAGTACATCATAGTCCGCAGACTTGACACTGCTACTTCGCATCGAGTGCGTCCCACTGTTCTTAGATTGCTACCCTACCACGGCTCAAAGGAGTCGTGCAAACAGGTAGCAGTTGGGTGCAGTCCCGAGCACTTGGAGGCTGTGGCGGTTAGACAGGATTCATCTCTCCCGGTATTGGGAGTTGATATCGCGTTGTGTCAGAGAGCCATTACGCAAAGTCCCTAGCAAGGGCAAGCGAGATTTACTGGTAGGTTATCCAGTAGTTTCTCAAGGTGTAATGGGCTACGTACCGATACGACTTATACCGCTTTTAGGGGACTAACGCTTGCCGCCCCCTAGGCCCGATATACGACAGTCTTAGACGAACAGACCGGACTGTACGGAGATTGTCACAGCAGGCTCAGTAGGAGTTCGGTCGGGTTTCCTCATCGACCTTCTTATCGACATCTACTTGGGGACCGTTACGTACAGCTAGTGTCGCTTGCGGTCTGTGCTTAAACCCACTGCCGGCGTAGTGTCGAGTCTTTAGAGTCCCACACAGAGAATTTCCCTTCTTCGGGCGAAACGATATAGAGGTCGTATGGTTTTACGACACGGTTCGGACGCATACGTGTTTTTACGCACGTACGATGTTCGGAAAGTTTTTACTAGTCGGCTTTGGTTTAAGCCAGATTCTAGTATCGGATTATTGGATTTATACAGTCTAAAGTTTTTCCGTGTTTTTACGGATAGGAGGGGCGTTCCCGTAATTTGTCGGGAAGCTTCTTGAAGCATGGTGACTTGGGGGTTAAGGTGGCATTTGCATTAATTGGATAAGTGAGTCATGGTGTGATTCATACATGGAGTTAATGAATCAATTATGATTTATATGACTCTTATGATGAATCACTTAGTGTATTAATGAAATATGATGATATATCATTATTTGTTATTCATTTAATATATATGATATGTTTCATATATACACACATGATCTATTCATCCAAAAGGATTCTCACTCTCACCTTCTCTCTCCTCAAGCTCTCCATCTTCAAACCCTAACCCTAACCTCTCATGTGTTGAGATCAAGGGTTAGCTAGACTAATACTTCTATAATCCAACTCTATATCACCTAGGTTGCTTAGATTAGCACTTTGAGTAACCTAGTTACCTCAAGTTAGATGTTAAGCTTGGAGTAGGAGCTCTCGGGTGGATCGTCTTTCACTCGAGGAGGCCATTGAGGTGCCGACGTTCCAAAGAGCCTACAAGGAGTGGAGGATAGTGATGAAGACCCGAAGGACAAGAAACGTGAGGTATAACTTTGAATCAGAGTAGTTCAACCTTTCGTAGTTTGCTTATAACGGTTTAGATACGATTCATGCGCTTAAGTCCGTGTTACGAACCTTTGATGATCGTTTTTCATATATTCCGCCTCCCCGCAAGTTCGTGGGGTGCGTGACATGGACTTACAAGTGTCTCCTCGACGTAGATCATCTTCGGTCTCGAAGACTTCGAAGCAAGCATGTTCGTTTCTTCATGGGAGCCTCTCCAGAGTTCGGAGTTTACGATCGCAGCGAAAGGGACTACTACACAGAACTATTGAAGTGAATGACCGGTCTACAAAGGTTGTATTCCTTGCTCACTAGACTTGCAAAGTGTTTGCATTTATATTTCCGTCGCTTTCTAGTTAACGATTCATAGTTAGGGTTAGCTAAAACGGCAAATTTTTGAATTTGGTAGGGACGATGCCTCCCGAAACCTTGCTGCCATTGTAGGTAACCTTGCAGTGGTATAAGAGCCATACTAGAAATTTATACGGATTTTGTTAAGATTACGAAACCGAAGCAACTCCGAAACTTGCAACGCGAAACTCATGTTTATGTCGATTTTAAATGTTTTTCAAAAAAAGTTTCAAACAAGTAAAAAGTGATGTATGCGATATATCATGAACACTGTGAAAATTTCAGGGAATTCCCAAAACTTTTGGCCGGCCACATGTAGTATGATCTCGGCCAAAACCGAGCACCCCCGCTGAAAATTTTTGTGTGTTCCAGTGACTGGGATTTTGTGTTTCAGGTGTTGTTTGTTTTTGCTAATTTTTCATCTTATATAATCTTACACTATAAACAATTCGGAGTGTTTCGTATTCGTAGTTTTAACAATGTTTTGGGTTATTCACATGTTGTCTAGGCGAAGTTAAAAATTTCGATAGAATATCAAAAACCCATTTTTCCAAGTTTAACGTATTCGGAAGAACATGCAAGTGATCCTATGAACCCTTTAGAAGAATGAAACCCTAACTCGACTTTTTGGATCGCGGAACCGCGGTCAAACCCTAGGGTTTGACCGCGGTTCCGTGGCGACAAGAGTGTCACGACCGGAAAGTACGGAACATGACCGGCACTTAAACAACGATACGTCTCGAGGCGTACGTAATCTAAGTAAGCCGAAATAAAACCAAGAAATCAAAACCAAGAAAAGTAGTAGAGTGAAGGAAAAACCAATTTAAATCTAGTTTGCAACATACGCCGAAATATGCATTTTTAAAATCACAAGTCTTTTCTAAAAATTTCGGCAGAGTTTCCTTTGTAAATACTGACCCCAAACGGGTACAAAACCTGATAAAGCATATATAGTGAATAAAGGCATCCCCAAGCGGGAGCTAGCTCTTCGTCAATCGACGGTCACAACCATGCAAGCAATATAATATACAATGCCGAAATGCGAGGATCACAACAGAAAAGGAAACGCAAAACATCATGAAATCCATAGGAATGCAACGCGCGACTCTAAGGTCGAAAGAATAAACATCATTGGTCTATATCTCTGAAATAAATGCATGTTTGGTTGATGGAGTTTCCAAGATACAACTGAATAATAATATACAAAGTATAATGATGGTCACGATGCAAGTGAACCCACCTACTAGCAAATTACCCGGAAATGGAAGTAGTGCCAGCTAAGCCGAAATGAAACCTGTACGAAAAAAACCTGCAAGAAACAGTGGCACAATGGGGGTGAGTTGCCAACTCGTGAGTAGAAAACATCTACGAGCAGAAATCACATGAATAACGTAATCCTAGGTCATACGATCACTATATATATATAATCCTCAAAATGACAAGTCTAGAGCACGAAAAGGTGACAAGGGTAAATATCTAACCCAAGTGTAATCCCATGTGCTCGTGTCAGCGCCTCAGGTAGAAATATATCATATGGATAGGGTATGATGCATGAAAACATAATACATGTAAATGAAGAAACTGCTTTCATAACTTAGTGAGATTTCTTTATATTTAAAACGAGGTATCATAAATGAAATCGGCATAAACAGTGTCTAGCATCGACACAAAACATAAATCCCAATATCTCAATATCTCAGGCTCCGGCTATCCGGACTGGCCTGTATTATCAAAACTCAGTACCTTAATATCTCAAAATCACAGTGTCTCAATCTCACTATCTAAGGCGCCGTCAGTCGGGACCGACCCCTAACATCAATCCTAAGACCACGGCGGTATCCTCCGGATATCCGACACCTCAGATAAAATCACCGGTAGGTAGTCTTCCCCTGCCAGGCTCATCGTCTACTACTCGAACTTCTTGCCCCGCGGTACCTTACCGGGTCCACGATGTACCAGAGACGGTTCATCCAACTCCTCGAATCGGCTCTCAAAATCCATCAGCAACTCATGGTGGACGACACAAACATCATGAGAAAACCGCAGTTTTTATTTTAAAAAGAGAGAGAAAGAATTTTATATGTATTCTTGCGGTTTTCTCCCAAATCCAGGAAATCTCATGAAATTCCGAAATCCAATCATCAATAGCACGTAAACAGTGAACATAGGCATAAAACTCTATAATACTGCACAACAGTAAATAATAATATGTATGAAGTAGTGAGTAATAACTGCAATGTCTAAGCTGGCATATAAGGCAAGTACACTAATATCATGTCGAAACTATCAGCTAACAGGCTATATCAATGAAATAGTATTCTCTAAAGTGTACGTGACATGGCAATTACCGATGATGATGTGTGTGAGCCGGCAAGTAAGTGTACGTGGAACATTCGCATCATCGGTAATGGTGCTGATGTCCTAACAGCATGATATCAATAATGGTATATGAATCACAATATAAGTATGCGATGCGGAGCGAACAACAATAATGTGTGGGATACTAGACACAACGATAACTAATCTGCATTTAATATAAATATAAATCGTACAGTGGTGCCATTTGAAATAGCACGAATCGTGGTGTTTTGAAAATGAGGGCTACGGTGTTTTTTTTTAAGAAAAGATACGTCCTTTGAAATATCCGTAGAATCCCTTGAGCTGTCTTTTAAAATACCCACGATTCGTTAGTTTTTGAAATAGGTAAGAATCGAATCTAGTCTAACAACTACACTAAATTATAGGGCTGAGCTAACAGGCTAACTGAAGGTAAGGAAACCGCCTAAACTCTGAGTCGATACATATATATATATATATATATATATATATATATTATTTTCGGTGATCCTGCCTCGATAGTATCACATCCGATACAATATCTGTACTATGACATCCCCGAGTCAAGAGTGCGGATCCATCATCAATATATAGCTCGTATGTAAATCCGTCGTACGACAACCCAAATCTCGGTACGGGTCAAAATCACATTCATCATATTATTCATCCGGTATCCTCTTTATCAAAGATCATAATCCGGGGTACTGATCTACGTCTAGTACAATACTGATACAACCTAAGTATGCATGCACGTGTGTGAAACACTACGTCAAAGGACCCGCTACAACGTCATGTCTTATCTCAAATACGAATCCTTCCATATCACCAATCTCACGGCCTCAAATCAAATCTTATCGACTCATCTCAAATCCCAATTACTATCCTCAAATCCAGTATATGAACACATAGTCCCATACCCATGTGCAAATATACACATAAATACATATTCCCATATACGCACATGTGACAGAAAGAATGCATGCATGCATGTGTGTGCGTGCGTGTGTGGGTGCAACCACTACTTTAGGGTTTCGCAACTAACACTAAACCAATCCAAGAACACCAAAAATCCATCTTTATCATCAATAAACTCAATCAACATATAATAAATATATGTGTGTATACGTATTCGTATACATCACCACGAACTGCGGGGGTGCTATACGCCATCCACCCGACTTCTCCCCGTAGATATAAATCTACTCACCTTTCTTCTGGTGTGCCGATGCCGATGCCGATGCCGCTATCTTCATCTTCAATGCCTCGACAGCACGTAGTGTACCTACAAAGATAACACAATCGCAAAAGAACATGAAAATCACATCGGAAAACCAAAACGGCACACGCTACTCTCATAGGTTAAAACATATAGTCTCGCATGCAAACATGACCAATAACCCTTTGCCGTTGACGTTCAAACGCCACCCGACAGAAACGAATCACCAAATACCAAAATACATGCTAAAACAAGTCGTAAACCATGAGCCAATACAAGAAATTACCCCAGATTCTACCCTATGTAAAATAAGTCAAAATTGCATATACCAGGGGTCTAGTTTATAGGTGTAACCCTTCGAAAATCGTTTAGGCAGTTTTTCGGTAATCGGCAAATTTTTCGGCTTTTTCCGTAAAAAGTCAAAAGTGATATTTTTCATTGTAGACTTAATTATACAAAATTTAAATAAGATATTACTATAATTTTGTCACTAAAATGTAATTTATAATTTTCTAGTTAAATAAAAAAAATTTCGTAATTAATTATTTTTTTTATTATTTTAAGCCTTTTTAAATACATTTAATTAGGGATAAATACAAATTTAATTAGGTAAATTTCTTAATTAGGAGTCTTTATAAGCTAAAATATGGTGTTAAAAAATTTGTGTCATGACTTTCACATTTTTAGTTTTATGGTTTGAAATTAATGAAAAAAATGAAGTAAAATGGGGTTTTTTGTGAAAAGGTTGATGTGAAAGGCATTAATTGAGATGTAAGGGGTTTTATTGACCTAGAATCATCTACACAAAACCCCCATTCCCTTTCTTGACCTGCTGGCCGAGCTCCACACAGCAGCAACCTCCATTTTCCCACTTCTTTCTTGCTTCAATTTCATGCCAAAATTCATCAAAAATTCACAAATTACTTCTCCAATTCAAAACAAAACCCTAATCCACTCTCTCCTCAAGCCAAATTAGTTCAAAACTTGGAGAAAGGAGGCTTCTTTGGTGGCTTGAGCAAGCTAGGGTTCACACTTGGGAGGTATAAATCCAAATCTAGTTGTTAATTGTTGTTTAAGTTGCTAGATTTAGTAGTTTTAGTGTGTAATTTGCTTATGAATTCTTGTTTAGGAAATTCAAGAAAGGGAATTGAGGTTGTAATTCGGGTTTGTAGCATGGTTAATGGATTTAAGTTAGGGCTTTGGTTATCCAATTGGTTAGAGTGATTAATTGAGCGATGTTGCGTTCGCTAGATCGATAAAATTTCGACATTTACATAGAATCGCTATGTTATTTGCTTACTAGTTTTTCTAAAATTTTAGGAGGTGATCTAATTGTGTTATTTAGGCGATATAATTAACATCTTATACGACTATTAGGGTGTGTGAATACGGAGTTTTGTTTAGTCGGGTTTTAGTTTTGACAACTTCCCCGATACGGCGATTTTTGTTAAGGTTTTAGCGATTTTCGTGTATTTTCCGCGTACTGAGTGCACGTTGTGATTAATCCGAGAGCGTCGATCTTTTCATAGTGTGAGTTGCATCATTTCGGAAATCTGTAACCTTATAATGTGTGTTATGCAATTTTAGGATCGGTCGGGGAAACTTCGGATACGGCGCGAAAAGGCAAAGCGGTGGCCGGATCAGATTAGCGGGGATTTCTGGTGAGTAGATATATTCATCTACGGGGAAATCGTCTGGATGGCGCGAGGCGCCCCCCTCCCTAGTTAGGATTACTCTACTTTATGCAATAATTATATTGTTAGCTAGCTTATCCATTTATGCACATTGCATACCCTTACAGCTAACCCTATACTAGATTGCATGGACATTCATATGACATTCATATATACATATGCGATATCATTTCGTAGGACACGAACACCTTACCATTGGCATATATTGCACGTGCACTATTCATGTGACACACACGCCTTTGGTATTTGCCATGCCACGTGCATTATAAAACCTGTTTAGCTTAGTAACGCCATTGCATTCATGCATGATATTTGAGATTGTATCGCATGCATATACCTCGCATTACTATCATATTTACATAGATTTCTAGCCAAACTCTCACATCATATACATTGATATCATAGACACTTATCATATATAACATGTGGACATTATGATTTCCTTGATGATTTCAGTTTTTCTGCGATTTCTGGATTTTTTTTTGGGAAAACCGCAAGAATTTAACAAAGCTTATATTTATCAATTTTAAAACAAAGTTGCGGTTTTCTCATGACGTATGTGTCGTCCACCATGAGTTTTCATGTTTTCTGTTGGATTTTGAGACCCGATTCGAGGAGTGGATGAACCGTCTCGGGTACATGGTGGGCCCGGTATGGTACCCCGGGGCAAGAAGATCGAGTTGTAGACGATGAGCCTGGCAGGGGAAGACTACCTACCGGTGATGTCTGGCGCGGCGGATATCCGGAGGATACCGACCGTTGTCGTGAGGTTTATGATATTGGCCGATCCGGACTGACGGAGCCCGACATTGAGACAGATATGATTCCTATTTGGTGTCGATGCTTGACACGGGTTTTCTGAGGATTTCTTGATGATATTTAGCTATTATGCAGACATTCGTTTTCTAAAAGTTAAGAATGCAGTAACTTTAACATTTAAAACACTTAAAGAGTTAGAAAAGATATTGCATACATGTGCATGCATACTAGAGTTATTACATCACATATGGACATACATGTTGTTCCGCATTGCGTGCATTCTTACGATTGCCTTATTAGATGTTATATTTACTCACGAGCTGGCAACTCACCCCCGTTGTGCTACAGTGTCTTGCAGGTCGGACCCGTCATCTTTGTAGCGGCGGGCTATCTTATCATCAGCTCATTTTGCTCAGACTCGCGACATCGCCCGTAGGTGGGTTGCGAGTATACTTTATTTCTTTTTGCTTTATCATTGTATCTAGTATTCTCCATCTACCACCTGTATTGTATATGCGACCTAGTGATGAGACTGAGAGATTTGTATATTCGTGATTTCTTTTGGGTCGAGCTCACTTGAGCCGACGTGTGTTTTCTGGTATTTGCATCTCTTTTATACTCTTTTTCTTGATATTACTATTATATTGCATGTGGTTGTGATCCGCCTTGGGCGAAGAGCTAGCTCCCGCTTGGGGATGCCATTTTTATGATTTCATATGTATTATCTTGTTGTACCCATTTTTGGGGATAGAAAATACAGGGGAGACTCTGCCGAAATTTTCGGAAATTTTTGATGTTTTAAAAAGGGATTCTATGCAACTTAATTGATTTCAAAACCAATTTCATTAAAGGTTTTTCCTTCACTCTCTTTTGATTTTGGGTTAGATTTCTGGGCTTTGGCTGACTTAGGTTACGGCACGCCTTTAGACGTCTCGTAATCTAAGTGCCAGTCACGTTCCGTATTTTCGGGTCGTGACAATAGGGTATAAAGCTACAGAACAAAAACGGATCCCAGAACCCATGCTCTGGCCGCAAATTGCGGCCAGAATGGATTAATTGGCGGCCGGAAGGAGGGGGTAGCAGCTAGGGCTTTGGGTGGTGGTTCCTAGTAGCCCGCACATCTCACTGTCAAACCAAAATAATTTATGGAGTCTCGGGGTGATAGCAGATTTCCAAAAACACGTACAGAATTTCAGTTTTTCCCGATATCGTTTTTCTAAATCCATATTCCGGGTTCTAGTTTCTGGTTTGGGTCTCCAATCAATCACCACAGGGGTTGTAGTCCCTAATTACACCTCAACTCACCTTTGATTTCATTTCAAACCCTAAACCCTAACTTGGAATTTCCAAAGTTCATCAAAACCACACCATATCGACATGAAACAAGTATAGATGCATAAGGAATTGATACACTACTCTAATGGTGCAGAAATTACCTCCTTTGGAAACTCAAAAATTTTCTTGAGTTGCTCAAAGTCCTCAAAATCCTCTCTTTCTAGGTCCATTCTGTTCCTCTCGAGTTTGTGAACAATTTTTGTGAAGTGGGAATGGGGTTTTGTGGTGGCATTCATGGTGTATTGGGCTTGAAGATGGAGGAGGAAGAGGGGAGGAGGCAGCAGCCGCTCATGGGAAGAGAGGGGAGAGAAAATGAGAAGAAGAAATGATGGGGATGGCTTACAATAAGGGTTTGACCCCATACCTACTCTTTCTCTCTCTTAATCATTCTTTCACTTTTCCTTTTCCTTTCCTTTCCTTTCATTTCCTTCTCCTCACAATAGTAAACCCAAAACAAACCATGCACCCAAAACATGTATGAAAATGTAGCAACCGTGGAAAAATGATATGTGCATGTTTTGCACAAAAATGCTAAAAAATTCCGATTAGCGATTTTTAATCGCGATTAGCACTAAATTAGCATATAATTAATCATAAAAACTTAAAAATGGCATAATTCCATAAAAGACCCTCTTTTAAATAATTTCTATAATTTTCCAAAATTTTCCCCATTTATCGGTATTTAATTATACCGCAATATTAAAATATTCATTAAAAATTAATATTAAATTATAAAAATTGACAAAAATAATATTTTATTTTTCTGAAATGTTACAATCTTCCCCACTTAAAGAAATTCGGTCCCCGAATTTAAATTTAAACCCCCAAATTCTAAAACATTTCAAATGAAAGTCCAAGTCGTCGGGGCTCCGAAATCATCAATACATAAAACACATCATCGCGCAATGCATGCGCATGAGTAATGAGCAGATAACTCAAAATCGAAACTCCGTCAACCATCCCACAATCATCGGAGTCAAGGTAAAGACACGAATGCCAAATCCAAAGCAAAACCAATATGATATAACTCGGAACTATACATGTAAATATCAAATCTATACATGTAAATATCTGAAGGAAATGCATGCCAAATCTTTTAAAGTCGCTGTGCAATGCGCATAACACTGCACAGTGGCGGACGTCTATCGTAAGAAAATAACCATATACGTATATATCTTTAGTTTAATATGTACGTTCCACCGTTTTGGAAAAAATTTAGAAGGGTTTCCTTGTTTTGAACGTTTCGTGTCATATCAGACACGTAGGTAAATACTGAGACTATAGCTCACTTTTGGAAATCCCTTTGAAATCTATCAATGCATGGAAAATATAGTCAGGTACCGTCAGCTGACTCATCCTGCTCAGTACGAAACAATAATAAAACATCACAAAAAAGTACTTCTCCATAAGAAATCAATCCAGAAATGTGCATATGAGTACTACGTGCGTCTGGTGCGCACGGAAATCAAAATCCATATATGTGCCATACATGTGCACAGAAACAACATCAAGGTGCAACGGGTGTGCACGAAACATCTGTCATAGGCAACGTGTGTGCCCGACAGCACAATCAGGTGCATCTGATATGCACGAAGAATCTCGATTTAATTCATCTGGTGTGCACCAAAATCGCATCTCATAACATGCGCCCAACATGTGCAAAGCCCAAATCAGGTGCATCCATCGTGCACGAAATCATGAAATCCAATATCAAGCACCGAACATGCGCAAAATCCAATCAGGTGCACAAGGTGCACAAAACAAATATCGAACATCACAATCGAAATCGAAGTCCAGTGCAACTGTGGTGCACAAATGCGTATCCCTGCTCTGCAAGCATATTCGAACTACACCGAGTGCAAAAACCAAATTGTGTGCGTACATAAGCACTAAATCAACACAACTGTATGAAACCCATAAAACCATAAACATGTGAAACCCAAACACGATAACGATATCAAGTGCAACAACTGTGCAAGATCGTAAATACTCAGTAGGTGAAAACATGGTGAATGAAAACAAATATCTTTAAACCCAATCATCAAAATCAGTCATGCAAATAGACCGCCCAAAATACCGAAACCAAATATGGAGGAATAGTCCCGCTCAAGCACATACTCCAAGAATCTCTGGCCAACTGTCGTGGTCACTCATAGCATGTCTCGTCGACGATCATGAACTCTGGCCTGCCGGTGTGCGTAACATGACCAATCCTGGATCCAAGTCTTCTCGTAATTTATTCCAGAAAGGTCATGTCGAGGTCTCTCCCAAATCTCGTCTCTGCCGAACTGTCCGGAAGTCATTGTCCCTTACTATATCTGTTCCTTGTTCCAGAACGACTGCATACTCATCGCGACTCCTTCTGGAAAGTATATCCGAGTACAATGCCTCGGCATGCGTACCGCATCACTGATGTCGGCGGAGTGGAACGTCATCTCATCCAGATCTGGTACGAACCTCTTACTCCACTTTTCGCTAATGTCGACTGCTTCGGACTCGTCTCGTCGTGGCTGCATGGACTGAGCTCCAACGGCCATCCTCGTATCTGAAGTCTCCCAAGAAGTGCATCTCACCACCTAGCATCCGAATGTACTCGAACCATCCGATCGATTCATCAAAACCTCCTAATCCCCCAAGAGCTCAACAACTTGGGTACAGTTTAATAGTATCGAGTATATACCACATCATCGGTGGTCCAGCCGTAGAAGGGCAAACCCAAGCCTTACTAATGGCGCCGCTGAACTGCCACAAACACTAAGGTACAAAGGATTTCACACGGTCATTATGTCGAGTTAGGGTTTCATTCTTCTAGAGGGTCCATAGAATTGCTTGCATGTCTTTCCGAATACTTTAAACTTGGAATAATAGGTTTATGACATTCGATCACCTCTATCGACTCTAAACGTATCCGCATGAAGTCGTCTCTAGCTAGAATCAATCGATCTGATGACCTCGCATCGGGGTAGCGAACGAACTACATGTCCTAGTCATTCATCCTCGGTGACTAGCGACCTTCTATCATCTCTTAGTACAACTCGTACTGCAACAGCTCCAACATCTGGGGAGATTTCTCGTCGTTTGCAGCAATAACTGGCTCACTTGTCTGCACGCTGAACAATGCCTCAATCATCGTGAATACGCAATACATCAACGGTCATCAAAATCGGGCTGGCCTCTATCAGTGGTCCAATCCTCTGGTGCTGATCTGCACGTCCGAGTAATCTCATACAACGATACATCAAACACTCGTGGCGCAAAAACACCATAAAAAGACACATCTCTGCAATCGTGTGTCGCAGGAATCACGCCCTGGTCAGTCCTCGTTCGTAACGAGCTCGTGCTGACCGCAACTCTAATTGTAGCTCACCCTGCCCGTAATCATGGCAGGAAAACCATAAACTGGTACCGATGAGGCTAGATCAGGAATGAATATAATACTGAGTAAAGAAATGTACATCCTAAGGCTTCTTAAGTGGAGTAGCGTATCGTAAATATGCCGCGGAACATACGTACGGTACATCACTCTACTCAAGCTACCTACTCCATCAACCAAGGGTCATCCTACGCTCCGAAGGTAAAACCTAACGCTTTGATACCAACTTTGTCACGACCCGAAAGTACGGAACATGACCGGCACTTAAACTACGATACGTCTCGAAGCGTACGTAATCTAAGTAAGCCGGAAAAAAACCCAGAAATCCAAACCAAGAAAAGTAGTAAAGTGAAGGAAAAACCAAATCAAATCAAGTAGTTTGCAACATACGCCGAAATATGCATTTTTAAAATCAAAAGTCTCCTAAAAATTTCGGCAGAGTTTCCTTTTTAAATACCGACCCCAAACAGGTACAAAACCTGATAAAGCATATATAATGAATAAAGGCATCCCCAAGCGGGAGCTAGCTCTTCGTCAATCGACGGTCACAACCACGCAAGAAATATAATATACAACGCCGAAAGGCGAGGATCACAACAGAAAAGGAAACTCAAAACAGCATGAAATCCATAGGAATGCAACGCGCGACTCTAAGATCGAAAGAATAAACATCACTGGTCTATATCTCTGAAATAAATACATGTTTGGTTGATGGAGTTTGCTAGATACAACCGAATAATAATATACAAAGTATAATGATGGTCACGATGCAAGTGAACCCACCTACTAGCAAATCACCCGGAAATGGAAGTAGTGCCAGCTAAGCCGTAATGAAACTTGTACGGCAAAACCTGCAAGAAACTGTGGCACAATGGGGGTAAGTTGCCAACTCATAAGTAGAAAACATCTACAAGCAGAAATCACATGAATAACGCAATCCTAGGTCATACGATCACTATATATATGATCCTCAAAATGACAAGTCTGGAGCACGAAAAGGTGACAAGGGTAAATATCTAACCCAAGTGTAATCCCATGTGCTCGTGTCAGCGCCTCATGTAGCAATATATCATATGGATGGGGTAAGATGCATGAAAACATAATACATGTAAATGAAGAAACTGCTTTCATAACTTAGTGAGACTTCTGTATATTTAAAACGAGGTATCATAAATGAAATCAGCATAAACAGTGTCTAGCATCGACACAAAACTTAAATCTCAATATCTCAGGCTCCGGCTAACCGGACTGGCCTGTATCATCAAAACTCAGTACCTCAATATCTCAAAATCTCAGTGTTTCAATCTCACTATCTAGGGCGCCGTCAGTCGGGACCGGCCCCTAACATCAATCCTAAGACCACGACGGTATCCTCCGGATATCCGACGCGTCAGATAAAATCACTGGTAGGTAGTCTTCCCCTGCCAGGATCTTAGTCTACTACTCGAACTTCTTTCCCCGGGGTACCTTACCGGGTCAACCATGTACCCGAGACGGTTCATCCAACTCCTCGAATCGGGTCTCGAAATCCATCAGCAAACTCATGGTGGATGACACAAACATCATAAGAAAACCGCAGTTTTTATTTTCAAAAGAGAGAAAGAATTTTATATGTATTCTTGCGGTTTTCTCCCAAAACCAGGAAATCTAATAAAAGTCCGAAATCCAATCATCAATAGCACGTAAACAGTGAACATAGGCATAAAACTCCATAAAACTGCACAACCGTGAATAATAATATGCATGAAGTAGTGAGTAATAACTGCAATGTCTAAACTGGCATATATGGTAAGTACACTAATATCATGTCGAAACTATAAGCTAACAGGCTATATCAATGAAATAGTATTCTTTAAAGTGTACGTGACATGGCAATTACCGATGATGATGTGTGTGAGCCGGCATGTAAGTGTACGTGGAACATACGCATCATCGGTAATGGTGTTGGTGTCCTAACAGCATGATATCAATAATGGTATATGAATCACAATATAAGTATGCGATGCGGAGCGAACAACAATAATGTACGGGAGTTGAATACTAGACACAATGATAACTAATCTGCATTTCATATAATTATAAATCATATAGTGGTGCCATTTGAAATAGCACGAATCGTGGTGTTTTGAAAATGAGGGCTACGGTGTTTTTTTTAAGAAAAGATACGTCCTTTGAAATATCCGTAGAATCCCTTGACCTGACTTTTAAAATACCCACGATTCGTTAGTTTTTGAAATAGGTAGGAATCGAATCTAGTCTAACAACTACACAAAATTTTAGGGCTGGGATAACAGGCTAACTGAAGGTAAGGAAACCGTCTAATATCTGAGTTGATATATATATATATATATATATATTAGTCGGTGATCCCGTCTCGATTGTATCACATCTAATACAATATCTGTAATAAGACATCCCCGAGTCAAGAGTGCGGATCCATCATCAATATATAGCTCGTACGTAAATCCGTCGTACGACATCACAAATCTTGGTACGGGTCAAAATCACATTCATCATATTATTCATCTGGTATCCTCTTTATCAAAGATCATAATCCGGGGTACTGATCTACGTTTCGTACAATACTGATACCACCTAAGTATGCATGCATGTGTGTGAAACACTACGTCAAAGGACCCGCTACAACGTCATGTCGTATCTCAAATACGAATCCTGCCATATCACCGATCTCACGGCCTCAAATCAAATCTCATCGACTCATCTCAAATCCCAATTACTATCCTCAAATCCAGTATATGAACACATAGTCACATACCCATGTGTAAATATACACAAAATACATATTCCCATATACGCACAAGTGACAAAAAGAATGTATGCAAGCATGTGTGTGGTGTGCGTGTGGGTGCAACCACTAGTCTAGGGTTTCGCAACTAACACTAAACCAATCTAAGAACACCAAAAACCCATCTTTATCATCAATAAACTCAATCAACATATAATAAATATATGTGGGTATACATATTCGTATACATCACCACGAACTGCGGGGGTACTATACGCCATCCACCCGACTTCTCCCCGTAGATATAAATCTACTCACTTTGCTTCTCGTGTGCTGATGTCGATGCCGCTATCTTCATCTTCAATGCCTCGACAGCACGTAGGGTACCTATAAAGATTACACTACCGCAAAAGAACATTAAAATCACATCGGAAAACCAAAACGGTACACGCTACTCTCATAGGTAAAAACCTATAGTCTCGCATGCAAACACGACCAATAACCCTTTGCCGTTGACGTTCAAATGCCGCCCGACAGAAACGAATCACCAAATACCAAAATCCATGCTAAAAAAATTTGTAAACCATGCGCCAACACAAGAATATTACCCCAGATTCTACCCTATGTGAAATCAGTCAAAATTGCATATGCCAAGGGTCTAGTTTATAGGGTATAAAGCTACAGAACCAAAACAGATCCTAGAACCTATGATCTGACCGCAAATTGCGGCCAGAATGGATTAATTGGCGGCCAGAAGGAGGGGGTAGGGGCTAGGGCTTTGGGTGGTGGTTCATAGTTGCCTGCACATCTCACTGTCAAACCAAAATAATTTAAGGAGTCTCGGGGTGATAGCAGATTTCCAAAAACACTTACAAAATAACAGTTTTTCTCGATATCGTTTTTGTAAATCCGTATTCCGGGTTCTAGTTTCTGGTTTGGGTCTCCAATCAATCAACACAGGGGTTGTAGTCCGTAATTACACCTCAACTCACCTTTGATTTCATTTCAAACCCTAAACCCTAACTTGGAATTTCCAAATTTCATCCAAACCACACCATATCGACATGAAACAAGTATAGATGCATAAGCAATTGAAACACTACACTAATGGTGTAGAAATTAGCTCCTTTGGCAACTCAAGAATTTTCTTGAGTTGCTCAAAGTCCTCAAAATCCTCCCTTTCTAGGTCCAATGTGTTCCTCTCGAGCTTATGAACAATTTTTGTGAAGTGGGAATGGGGTTTTGGGGTGGCATTCATGGTGTATTGGGCTTGAAGATGGAGGAGGAAGAGGGGAGGAGGCAGCAACAGCTCATGGGAAGAGAGGGGAGAGAAAATGTGAAGAAGAAATGATGGGGATGGCTCACAACAAGGGTTTGACCCCATACCTACTCTTTCTCTCTCTTAATCATTCTTTCACTTTTCCTTTTCTTTTCCTTTCCTTTCATTTCCTTCTCCTCACAATAGTAAACACAAAACAAACCATGCATCCAAAACATGTAAGAAAATGTAGCAAGTGTGGAAAAATGATATGTGCATGTTTTGCACAAAAATGCTTAAAAAATCCGATTAGCGATTTTTAATCGCGATTAGCACTAAATTAGCATATAATTAATCATAAAAACTTAAAAATGGCATAATTCCATAAAAACACCCTCTTTTAAATAATTTCCATTATTTTCCAAATTTTTACCCATTTATCGGTATTTAATTATACCGCAATATTTAAATATTCATTAAAAATTAATATTAAATTATAAAAATTCCCAAAAATAATATTTTATTTTTCTGAAATGTTACAATGAGTGAGGCTTGGGTTTGCCCTTCTACGGCTGGTGCATATGTACGGTGTCATATTCTGGGTATTATTAAAACTGTGCTCAAGTGTTGCGATGTCGGGAAATTGTGGGACTTTGATGAATCGATCGAAAAGTTTGACGTTCGTCCGGGTATCATATGTTGGGATACAATATTTAGAATCCACATGTAGTTATGAGATAACAAGTTTGAATGTTATAAATCTAGCAGTTTAGTCTCATTTGATCGGTTGTCACGGGATTTTGATGTGATCAATAGTCCATCGCAATCACGTAGCGTACGCGGATACTCCCCGGGTAACATTATTAGATATCCATGCCCCATAGCCCCGACTAAGTGACTGTAGAAGAACCCCATCGCTAAAAGCATCCGTTCGGATGCTCGCGGCAGCGGTGTTTCGCCTTAGTGCACTTTGTCGACGGCATCGAGGAGTGCGGCCGTCTACTAAAGTTTCCGACGAGCATTCGATCAGGATGTCGGGAATCTTGTTGAATTGCCAGACTAGATATTGAAAAGTGTGTTCGAGATCTAGACTAAAATGCGGGGTTTATAATTGGTAAGCATATGATGTCTAAGGAATTCATATGGTTTGGCGTGTAATGACTAAGTTGGTTGCGTATTCTAAGTGTTGTAGTTTTTCACTTTCTTTTCTGCGACCGTAAATGTAATATGTGGTGTATCGCTGGTTTCGGTGTTATATGTCAACGACAACTGGGATACGCATATTTACTTATGTTGATGACATGTGATGTTATGTGTTGCTGTGATATGTTATATTTGATCGTCGTGTTTGAATAGCCGGGGGTTTTATGTGAGATGAGAGTTTTTATTTTCATTCATGTAAAAATCATTGTATGTAATATTCTTTTATTGGGGAACTTCTGGGTTGAGGATGATGTCACCATTGTATATTATTTACTTTTCCGCATTAGGATAGACCCAAGGCGGGGAGCACAAGTAACCGGGTTCTAAGGTCCAGTGGAAGACCATCCTGAGGAGTCGAGTCCGGGTCTCCTAACTCTAGAATTGGTAGGGTTGCTTACCGCTCTCGTAGTGGTCTAGGGATGTGGGTTTGGCTATTCATCACGACCGTGGAATCTGTGTTTTATACAGGCTTAAAATAAAACACGGAAATCCTAGTATATCCAATATTTCATATGTTGTTTTCTGCTGCGATATCTGTGATGTGGTAATTTGATATATTGATGAGATAGATACTGGATATAGTATATGTGATATATTATATAGACGTTGCTTATGTTTTACACCCGCGCTAGCACTGCCCCGCTCTGCCGTTAGTTACCTAACCTAATGGTGCACGGGGGGACATCGAGGCGAATGCGGATGACATAAGCGTACGTTGTATTTATCTGTGATGTTTAGGTAACTTAAAATGATGGGACTTCACTAATGAGATTAATGAAATAAAAGAAACCTAAAGATGTTGTAGAAACTTTTCTCGAAAACTGGTAGCTCTAGTTTTTGCTTTGCATAGCAGTATTCCTTACAGAATATCCATCACCTTATTCGATAAGGAAAGAGCCGAGATCCCTTCACCGGGAGTGACCACTTTAGCAATAACTGGCAGATGCTACAACCCTCGGTTTTGTCTTTTGATTGCTTTTATAGTTTTTGCTTTGCATAGTGGTATTATGAATATCCTGCACCTCATTCGATGAGGAAAGAGCCGACGATCCCTTCACCGGGAGTGATCTCTTTAGCGAAACTAGTAAAAGCCTAAAAAACACTCCATTTTAAATTATTTGATTCTACAACGATATCAAGTTCATTACGAAAAAGGTTGTCTTAAAAACCTGTCGTAGCCCTCCGTCATTTCAGATAAGTACTTCATAGTATTCGTGCTACGTTTGTTGGCCTCCGTCAAGGTGTAGTGTGCGGTAGCAATTTATGCTTATCTGCATAACAATATGATGTGACTGAGTTAGGGTAGTCGTGCGACTTTGTTGGCCTCCGTCAAGAGTCGTGCGGGTGGGTTTAATTCAATCAGGAAATGACGGGTTGAACTTGACTAGCAGCCTATGGTTTGTTGGCCTCCGTCAAGGTCATAGGAGGTTAGGGGTAAAACATTATTGGGAATTTCAAGTGTTGAAATTTGCAATGAGATTACATAACTCCTAAGAAATAGTAGGATCCCGATAGCCACTGCGAGTAAGAGTTACTCCTGGGAGAGTTTTACACATTATAATTAGCCGATCAAGTAGGTGTCTAGAAAGGTGTCAACGGGGTTACGCCCCTGGGAAAACGAGGTTTATTTTAATTAGATCCGTGCGATAGCACGGGGAACCTCCCTCAAAGTTTCGACACTTTCCTGGCAGAAAAATTGGCGAGCTTGTAAGGTTTAATTAATCCCGGCTAGTCTTTCCTTTTAGGGTTTGAAGAAAGATTTGACTAAAAACAGTGGGAGCCATCCTGATTAGAAAAATTAATTGTTAGTGTATATGCCCTAGGGGCCATTATTGTATCATACTAGCATGTATATTACTTAATGGAAGCTTGGGATATTCACAGTTGTATTGACAGTCTTGCTAAAAATGGTAGTATGCTACTTGGTTTGTATCTACTTTAATATGTGCATATGTTTCTTGTAACGTATCATTTATACATATTAGTAGAGGTCATAGGAACTTTGCTTGATTACCATCGTTGGGATGGCAGTCACACTAGTGGGGCTGGGTAGTCTATAAGCAACATCCTATACAGGTCCCTGGTTGTTGGATTATCAAGACAGGGCATCGATATTCCGGAGTAGACTAGTGTGTACGCTTCTCATCCCAGTTGGGGAGATAGTCTGTCCTATAGCCATCAGTACGTCGTACTGAAGATAGTATACAGGTGCTCGTTAGGTTATGGGTACACCGGACAGGACTCGCAGGGGAACTGTTAGTTGGCATTATACCCGTCGTCAGTTAACAGTTCCCTGGTGACATGAGTACAGCATAGTCCGCAGACATGACACATCTACTTCGCCTCGAGTGTGCCCCACTGTTCTTAGATTGCTACCCTACCACGGCTCAAAGGAGTCATGCAAACAGGTAGCAGTTGGGTGCAGTCTCGAGCACTTGGAGGCAGTGGCGGTTAGACAGGATTCGTCTCTCCCGGTATTGGGAGTTGATATCGCGCTGTGTCAGAGAGCTATTACGCAAAGTCCCTGGCCAGGGCAAGCGAGATTTACTGTTAGGTTCCAGTAGTTTCTCAGGGTGTAATGGGCTACGCTCCGACACGACTTATACCTCTATTCGGGGACTGGCGCTTGCCGCCTCCTAGGCTCGATATGCGATAGTCTTAGATGAACAGACCGGAC
Organism: Agapanthus africanus; assembly: GCA_030015575.1. Lineage (NCBI taxonomy): Eukaryota > Viridiplantae > Streptophyta > Magnoliopsida > Asparagales > Amaryllidaceae > Agapanthus > Agapanthus africanus. Next base: position 469,918,502 of record JASDDO010000014.1, on the reverse strand, counting down.
TGTACGGAGATTCTCACATCAGGCGCAGTAGGAGTTCATATGGGTTTCCTCATCGGCCTTCTTATCGACATCTAACTAGGGACCGTTACGTACAGCTAGTGCCGCTTGCGGTCTGTGGTTAAACCCACTGCCAGCGTAGTGTCGAGTCTTTAGAGACCCACACAGAGAGTTTCCCTGCTCCAGGTGAAACGATATAGAGGTCGTATGGTTTTACGACAAGGGTTCGGACGCATACGTGTTTAAACACACGTACGACGTTCGGACAGTTTTCACTAGCCGGCTTTGGTTTAAGCCAGATTCTAGTATCGGGTTATTGAATTTATACAGTCTAAAGTTTTTCCGTATTTTCACAGATTGGAGGGGCGTTCTGCTAATTTTCCGGGAAGCTTCTAGAAGTACGGTGACTTGGGGGTTCAGGTGGCATAAGTATTTATTGTTTGAATGACTCATCTGTGTGATTCATCCTTAGAGTTAATGCTTCATTTATTGAGCTAATGACTCATGAGATGAATCACACAAGGTGAATGCATCAACCATGATGATTAATCATTTGGATTATTTAGTTGATAAATTGCTATGGTTGTTATATTCAAATGAGCTCATTATTCAATATCATTCTTATGTTCACCTTCTCTCTCCTCAAGCTCATTCTCTCTTGAAACCCTAATCCTCTCCTCTCATGTGTTGAGATCAAAGATTAGATAGACTAATACATCCATAACCTCACTCTATATCTCCTACGTAGCATAGATTAGCACTTTGAGCAACCTAGTTATCTCAAGTTAGATATCAAGCTTGGAGTAGGAGCTCTCAGGTGGATCGTATTTGACTCGAGGAGGCCGTTGAGGTGCCGATGTTCCAAGGAGCCTACGAGGAGTGGAGGACAGCGATGATGACCCGAAGGACAAGTAACGTGAGGCATAACTTCGAGTCTGAGTAGTTAAACCTCTCGTAGTATGCTAGTAACGGTTTAGAAACGATTCATGCGCTCAAGTCCGTGTTACGAAGCTTTGATAATCGTTTTTCATATATTCCGCCTCCCCGCAAGATCGTTGGGTGCGTGACGTGGACTTACAGTGGTATCAGAGCCAACTAAATCATTACTAGCTTGTTAGCAACTAATTAGAACTTCGATCGACGGAAAAACACGAAAACGAAACCCCGCAACCCTAACAGTTTCTGTTAATTTTAAAAGTGTCAAAAAAAATATTTGATATGCCTTAAAATTCACAGCAGGGAAATATAAGAATTCTGGGAAAAACGTTGTTCTAACTCGGCTTGATGGCCGCGGATCCGCGGCAGGAGTGTGCTTTTGGCCGCGGATCCGCGGCGGAGTCAACACCGAGTTGACTCGGATTTGCTCTGTAATTCATATTTTGTTGTTTTTTGTTTTCCAGAATATTCTGTTTCTGCCCAGGTTACTTCTGTGCTGGTTTGCTTTTGGGGTAGACACGGAAAAAGGTAGTCGATCGATGTTCTAAGTTATTTGCTAATTGGGTTTTTATCTGTAATGTTTAATGTGTTCATAAACCTCCCCTAACTGCTAGTATCTCGGTTGGCAGGGGGTTGTACATTTCTGTAATATTTACTGTTTGTGTATATGGACTTGATTAGAATGTTTTGATGATTAGCCGGGGTTTGAGATGTGTTTTATATTCATTCATTCGATGTAAATGTAATATGATGTAATATTCTTTTGCGGGGCACATCCAGGTTGCGGTTGTAGCCACCGTTGTATTATTTCTTTTTTACTGTTTTTACTCATAGGATAGACCCAAGATGGGGTGCACAAACTACCGGGTACATTGAAGTGTTTAGTGGCCTACTCACGTTATTGAGGGAGACCGCTTCACTTTGGGTACTTGGCGGGTAGTTTGTCGTACCCGTAGGAGTCTAGGGTTGGGTAATGGCTATTCATCATAACGGTGTAATCCGTCTTTTGTTGCAGGCTCAAAGCAAACCCGGATTGCTAGTATATCCAATAAAGTTCATCTGTGATCTGGAATGCCTATTATTGCGTCTAACGAATGTGCAATATCTATATATGATAGCTATTAGACGTCACTTATGTTTTACACCCGCGCTAGCCCAGCCCCTGCTCTGTCGTTAGTTAAGTAACCTAACGGGTGATGACGGGACCGCGTGGCGAAGGCGGATGGCATAAGAGGACGTGATATTTTCGTTGTTTTCTGCAATGATAGGATAAATGATGGGATGCATTATTATAATCAAAAGAAAATAAACTAAAGTTAAATCGTTGGAACAAATTTAAAAGAAACCAATCGGTTATTTTAAAAGAGCAGAATTTTTAATTGCGGAGCTTTAACTACTCCTTTTAAAAAGCTATCGGGTTCCTTCGATTATAGCAAGTTCATTACGTTCATGGTTTTGCCAAAACCATTCGTAGCCCTCCGTCATTTCTTATGAATGGCTAGTAGTATTCAAGCTATGTTTGTTGGCCTTCGGCAAGGTATAGTGTTTGGTAGCTGCTGGGGTATTCATTTGGTGCATAGATAGATGTGTTGGTTTGTGACAGTCGTATTACCTTGTTGGCCTTCGTCAAGGGTATGTACGGGTGGGTTGAAATTAACAAGATAATGATGGGCAGAACTTGACATGTGACTTATGAATTGTTGTCCTTCGTCAAGGTCTTAAGAACATGGGGCAAAAATCCACATCGGGAGTTTCTAAAGAAACTGAAACTTGCTGTGTTTCATACCATTTGGAGTTTGATGAATGTTGGTAGGATTCCTTCAACATTATCATACGATGATATTTGTATCCCGATCCTACTGTGAGTATATACTACTTATCAAAAGATTCGTCACTTAACGATCAATGCTATAAACCAAGTAGGTGCCTAAAAAGGTGTCAGCAGGGTTACGTCCCCAGAGAAAAGAGGTTCTTTAATTAAGGAACATCGCGAAAGCGTTGGAAAACCTCACTCGAAGTATCGACACTGGCCTGGATGAACGGTTAAGCAAGTATTGTACGATGAGAATTGTCCTGGCTAATTCTTCTTTTATGGTTTGAGGAAGGATTCTTGAAACAGTGGGAGCCATCTAGTTTAGATAAATTAAAAACCAATCTTGACTTGCAAGAGAATCATGCTAAAGCATTTTCTTCTCTCTCTCATAATTGCAGCGACCTTGTGACCATGACTAGGTTACATCTAGATATCAAATTGACTGAATCTGACTTATATGACTGGCAAAGGTCTGTCCAGATGTCCATTGCCTATGACAAGCTGGACCACCCTATTACTACTCAAGATCCCGCCATCCAAGGTCCAATTTCCACTGTCGCGGATATGGATATCCGTCAGAAAAGGGAAAAGGATAAAACGAAAACTAAGTTCCTCGCATTGGCTTCAGTTGATGGTGTAAACCAGAAGCAGCACGAGAAGATGGACTCAGTTTCCATCTTTCTCCATAACAAAGATTTATATGGAGAGCAATCTCATATCGCAAGATATGAGACCTTGAACGAATTAATTCAAGCGAGGTTGATTTTCGAGTCATCTGTAGGGGACAACGTCCTTACAATGACTAGCTATATTGATGAGCTCAAGGACCTGGAGACCACGTTGGGAAACGAGTCAGATACTGACTTGATTCTATAGTCCCTGCCTTCTACCCTAAAGGAAACCAGGGAAGTAGAAGGAAAGAGAAGGGAAAAAGTTTCGGGACTGAATGTAGTAAAAGAGGAATGTTCCTATTGTTATGGGATTGGGCATTGGCAGAAAGATTGCAGGGCTTTAGAAGCCAGTAGCCAGGATACGAAGCATGTTGTGGCTTCAGCCTCAAATGTGTTTGTAATTGAGAACTGTTTGTCAATTAACTCTACTTCCTGGGTACTGGATACCGGAGCAGGATCTCATATCTGTAATTCATTACATGCTTTGAGAAACCGTAGAGTTATGAAGGTAGGTGATTTGTCTCTCAGAGTTGCAAACGGAATGAGCGTGGACGCTATATCCGTGGGAGAATATCGCCTAGGTTTGACAAGTGGGCAGATATTGATTCTACGTAACTGTCTGTATGTACCTAGTATGACTTGTAATATCAAATCAGTATCCTCACTTTCGAGAGAGGGATATGATTTTACATTCGTAAGCGATGTAGTTCATATCCACCTAAATCAAGTTTTGATTGGGTCTGGTACATTAGATAACGGCATATACGTATTGAGTCAAGCTCAGGTTTTCAATATCCAGAACACACTTAAAAGAAAGTCTCCGGAATTAAATCAGGTTTTCTTATGGCATTGTAGACTAGGTCACATCAATGAGAGAAGGTTGACTAAGTTACATAGAGAAGGATATTTGAATCTGTTCGAATATCAATCTTATGCTACTTGTGAATCTTGTCTCATAGGAAAGATGACCAAGCCTGCGTTTACTGGACACGGAGTAAGAGCAAGCGAGCTCTTGGGACTCATACACAGTGACGTATGCGGTCCAATGTTTACACATGCGCGAGGTGGTTATTCCTACTTCATTACTTTTACGGATGATTTCTCTAGGTATGGACATGTCTTCTTAATGAAACATAAAGCCTAGGCTTTTGAGAAATTCCAGGAATACAAGAATGAAGTAGATAACCAAAAAGGCAAAAGTATCAAAACACTGTGATCTGATCGAGGTGGTGAATACTTAAGTGCCGAGTTCCTAGGTTACTTAAAAGAGAATGGAATTCTCTCTTAGCTTACTTCTCCATACACACCACAACATAATGGTGTATCGGAAAGGAGGAATCGAACCCTATTGGATATGGTTCGTTCCATGATGAGTAAGGCTGAGTTACCGCGATCTTTCTGGGGTTATGCGCTAGAATAAGCTGCATATCTTTTGAACAAGGTTCCGACCAAGACTGTGCCAACCACACCATATCAGATGTGGAGTGGGAAGAAACCCTATCTTCAGTACCTGAAGACATGGGGATGTCTAGCTTTTGTAAAAAGGCAGCATCCGGACAAGCTCGAGGCACGCTCAGTACAGTGTAAGTTTGTGGGATATCCAAAGAACTCCAAAGGGTATTATTTCTATTATGTAGAGGAACAAAAGGTTTTTGTTTCTCGTCGTGCCCACTTCTTAGAAGCTGAATTTTTAGAAAATCAGAAGAGTGGGAGCGCAGTAGAACTGGAAGAAATTCCAGAACCACAAGCTGTTACTAAAAGTATGGTAGAACCAGAAGTTTCAGAAGAAAGGGACATACCAGCACCTATCCGCAGAAGTTGTAGGCCATCTCATCCGCCTGCGAGATACTACGGTTTTCTCATAGACGGGGATCGAGAAGATTGCGTCATTGATAATGATGACCCTACTAGCTTCCAGCAAGCCATTCAGAGCGGTGACTCAGTAAAATGGCTGGATGCAATGCAGACCGAAATGGAGTCCATGTACACTAACAAAGTATGGACTTTGGACATTGCCCCAGATGGGGTAAAACCCGTAGGATGCAAATGGATCTTCAGAAAGAAGATTGGTGTAGATGGACAGGTTGAAACCTATAAGGCTAGACTTGTTGAAAAGGGTTTCCGTCAAAGACCTGGTTTGGGCTATGACGAAACCTTTTCTCCAGTGGCTATGCTTAAATCCATTCGTGTCCTTCTTGCTATTGCTGCCTTCCACGATTATGAAATCTGGCAGATGGACGTAAAGGCGGCCTTTCTAAATGGTAATTTGAATGTGAGCGTCTATATGGATCAGCCAGAGGGATTCATTCAGAGTGGGAGCAGCGGTAAAGTATGCAAGTTGCTTAAGTCCATTTATGGACTAAAGCAAGCATCACGGAGTTGGAACATCTGTTTTGATGATGCTGTCAAAGAATTCGACTTTATAAAAAATCCAGATGAACCATGCATATACAGAAAGATTGTAGGGAGAGCTGTAGTATTCCTCGTCTTATACGTGGATGACATTCTCCTAATAGGAAATGATATTCCTATGTTACAGTCAGTCAAAAGATTTTTGTCACAGAAGTTCTCCATGAAAGACCTGGGTGATGCCACCTACATTCTGGGTATCCAGATCTATCGTGATAGATCAAAATGGATGTTGGGACTTTCGCAGTCCAGGTACATAGACACCATATTGAAAAGATTCAGTATGGAAGATTCTAAGCGCGGTAACCTACCGGCTTGTCACGGAATCACCCTCTCCAAAAAGATGTCTCCTAAGACTGATTTGGATAGGGATCGCATGTCGATTATACCCTATGCTTCAGTGGTAGGCTCTATAATGTATGCGATGTTATGTACCAGACCAGATGTAGCATACGCATTGAGCGTTGTAAGCCGGTATCAGGCAAACCCAGGGGAGAATCACTGGATAGAAGTAAAGAACATTCTTAAGTACCTGAGGAGTACTAAGGAGATGTTCTTGGTGTATGGTGGAAAAGACCTCCAGATCGAGGCCTTTGCCGACTCTGGCTTCCAGAGTGACAAAGATGACTCCAAGTCCATGTCGGGTTATGTCTTTACCCTCAATGGAGGGGCGGTCTGTTGGAAGAGTTCAAAATAGGAGACCGTTGCTGACTCAACGATAGAAGCGGAGTACATAGCTTCTTGCGATGCCGTAAAAGAAGCTATCTGGATGAAGAAGTTCCTCACAGAACTTCAGGTGGTTCCTACCAGTGTTGGTCCAGTACCTCTGTATTATGACAACAACGGCGATATCGCTTTAGCGAAGGAACCCAGGTCCCATCAGAAGTCCAGACACATATTAAGGCGGTATCACCTGATCAGGGAGATCGTAAATCGCCATGAGATTGAGGTGAAAAGAGTAGAGACGGAGAATAACATTGCTGATCCATTCACAAAGGCCATTCCTCAGACGCAGTTCGAGAGGCTATTCGAGATGACAGGTCTACGATATGCCAGCTCATGGCCCTAGTGCAAGTGGGAGATTGTTAGTGTATATGCCCTAAGGGCCATTATTGTATCATACTAGCATGTATATTACTTAATGGAAGCTTGGGATATTCACAGTTGTATTGACAGTCTTGCTAAAAATGGTAGTATGATACTTGGTTTGTGTCTACTTTAATATGTGCATATGTTTCTTGTAACGTATCACTTATACATATTAGTAGAGCCGATCGGATCTTTGCTTGATTACCAGCGTTGTGATGGCAGTCACACTAGTGGGGGATGGGTAGTCTATAAGCAACATCCTATACAGGTCTCTGGTCGTTGGATTATAGAGACAGGGCATCGATATTCCAGAGTAGACTAGTGTGTACGCTTATCATCCTAGTTAGGGAGATGGTCTGTCCCACAGCCATCAGTACGTCGTACTGGAGATAGTATACAGGTGCTCGTTAGGTTACGGGTACACCGGACAGGACTCGCAGGGGAACTGTTAGTTGGTAATATACCCGTCGTCAGTTAACAGTTCCCAGGTGACATGAGTACAGCATAGTCCGCAGACTTGACACTGCTACTTCGCTTCGGGTGTGTCCCACTGTTCTTAGATTGCTACCCTACCACGTCTCAAAGGAGTCATGCAAACAGGTATCAGTTGTGTGCAGTCCTGAGCACTTGGAGGCAGTGGAGGTTTGACAGGATTCATCTCACCCGGTATTAGGAGCTGATATCGCGCTGTGTCAGAGAACCATTACGCAAAGTCCCTAGCCAGGGCAAGCGAGATTTACTGGTAGGTTCCAGTAGTTTCTCAGGGTGTAATGGGCTACGCTCCGACACGACTTATACCGCTATTATGGGACTGACGCTTGCCGCCCCTAGTCTCGATATGCGATACTCTTAGACGAACAGACCGGGCTATACGGAGATTGTCACATCAGGCTCAGTAGGAGTTCGGATGGGTTTCCTCATCGCCCTTCTTATCGACATCTACCTGGGGACCGTTACGTACAGCTAGTGCCGCTTACGGTCTGTGGTTAAACCCACTGCCAGCATAGTGTCGAGTCTTTAGAGTCCTACACAGAGAGTTTCCCTGCTCCAGGCGAAACCCTATAGAGCTCGTATGGTTTTACGACAAGGGTTCGGACGCAAACGTGTTTAAACGCACGTACGACGTTCGGACAGTTTTTACAAGCGGCTTTGGTTTAAGCCAGATTCTAGTATCAGGTTATTGGATTTATACAGTCTAAAGGTTTTCCGTGTTTTCACGGATTGGAGGGGCATTCTGCTAATTTTCCGGGAAGCTTCTAGAAGTATGGTGAGTTGGGGGTTAAGGTGGCATAAGTATTTATTGTTTGGATGACTCATCTGTGTGATTCATCCTTAGAGTTAATGCTTCATTTATTGAGCTAATGACTCATGAGATGAATCACACAAGGTGAATGCATCAAACATGATGATTAATCATTTGAATTATTTATTTGATAAATTGTTATGGTTGTTATATTCAAATGAGCTCATTATTCAATATCATTCTTATGTTCACCTTCTCTCTCCTCAAGCTCATTCTCTCTTGAAACCCTAATCCTCCCCTCTCATGTGTTGAGATCAAGTATTAGATAGACTAATACATCCATAACCTCACTCTATATCCCCTAGGTAGCTTAGATTAGCACTTTGAGCAACCTAGTTATCTCAAGTTAGAGATCAAGCTTGGAGTAGGAGATCTCGGGTGGATCGTCTTTGTCTCGAGGAGGCCGTTGAGGTGCCGATGTTCAAAGGAGCATACGAGGAGTGGAGGACAGCGATGAAGACCCGAAGGACAAGTAACGTGAGGTATAACTTCGAATCCGAGTAGTTAAACCTCTCGTATATGCTAGTAACGGTTTAGAAACGATTCATGCGCTCAAGTCCGTGTTACGAAGCTTTGATAATTGTTTTTCATATATTCCGCCTCCCCGCAAGATCGTGGGGTGCGTGACATGGACTTACATTAATAAACAATCTAATCTGGCAAGAGCATACGCAAAGTGTTTTCTTCTCCCTCTCTCTAGGTGGCGACCATGTCACGCCTTAATCAAGATAATAATATGGATGTATTGACCGAATCTGCTTGTTATACTGCGCTAGGGAACGTTGGTCCCGCTCCAACTTATAATTGTTATAAGACCGAGCACGAAATAGGGGATTACCAGGATTCCTGTGCCGCCCAAACGAAGAAAGTGCATGCCGATGCATCATCTTTGGGTGTGTTCATTGCCGAGAACTGTTTCTCAGTATCCTTTACATCCTGGGTATGAGATACCGGATCAGGATCCCACAAATGTAATCTGTTACATGGGCTACAGATATGTAGAGAACTGAGAATAAGTGATAAGTTTCAAGAGTTGGAAACGGTGCAAGTGTTGCAGCCAAGTATGTTGGCAGTTATCATCCTGTATTATAAAATACATTGATTCTGAACGAATGTTATTAGTTACCGAACCTGATATGCAACATCATATCAGTCTTTATTAAGATAAAGAAGGATATAATTTTGTATTGTTGGATAATGTTTTGAACATTTCCTATATCAAGAGTTCATCGGTTCAGGCACATTATCTAAAAGCATACACGTTCTAAATCAAACCACGGTTCTTAACTTACAAAACACACACAAGAGGAAGAGTTCAGAAATGAACAAATCCTTCTTGAGGCAATGAAGACTAGGTCATATCAACTGCGACTCGACTAGCTAAGTTACATTTAGATGCATATTTAAATCAGTTTGAATCTACATCTTGTGAAACTTGCCAGTCATGTCACAAAAGATAAGATGACCATAGCTCCATTTACTGGAAACAAAGAAAGAGTGTAACCCTTTGAAATTTCGTTTTAATGTTTTTCGTGTTAATTAGAAATTGTGCATATTATTATATATGTGTACATAGGATTATTAGTTATTTTAGTCGGATTTACCCTAATTGGAATTTTCCTTGATGTAGCTTACACTTGCACACTTAGCCATTTTGGGACATAGGTTAAAGTTAGCCATTTGATTCTTATATGGTTCATAGTTAATTCCCCATCCTTTTATCAAACTAAACCTTTTTTTAAAATTCAAACATCCAAATAAAAAAATGAAGCATGGTGTTAGGTAGAAAATTGACTTTTGACCCCATTTTCCTTCTCTTCTCTTTCTCTTTCCCCCATCTCAGAATTCTGCAGAAATTCCAGCAGAAAAACCTTGCTTTTCTTCATCTTTTCTTCTCCTTTTCACTTCTCTTTGATATCAACCCAAAACCCTACACAAATCAACACTTTTCCTTCACAAAACCTTGGAAAAAGGGGTCTATTTGAGGTGTTTGGTGGTAGATATGCCCACTTGAGGTTAAAGCTGGAACTTTTGGTTTTTCTAAGGTCATTTGAAGGTATAAATCTCACTCCTAGCACCCTATCTCCATAACCTGCATGTTTAGTTTCAAAATATCACCTTTTTGTGCAATTTTAGTGCTATTGAAGGGATTTAGTGATCATATGTTAAAATTTATGTTGTTGTGGCTTGATTAGCTTGTTAATGAGTTATTAGTGTGGTTTTTGACCTGGGTTTGCTTCAGGTTCCACAAAATACCCTAATGTATTATTTTAGTGCTAAATTGGACTTTTTAACTAGATATATGGATCTGTTAGATCTGCTGCTACCCGGGTTGTTTCAGAATGAAATTGGATTTACTGTAGCATACAAAGGGGGTATAGAGTGCACACACCAAACCCGGGAGCCCACCTCCCTACCCAGGCCGCCGAAAAATGAGTTCTGGCCGCAATTTGCATCCGGATTAGTGATTTGGGGGTTGAGGTTTGGGTCACAGGAGTCTGCTACTATGTGGGGTATTTTGGTATAGATATTTTTATAATATATGTTCTGTATCAAAATCTGGAGTAGAATGCCCTATTTCCCGTATTTTTAATCTTTCGCAACACGCATGATACGTGTGTGTGGGTTTGGGGTTTCTGCGCATCGCGACGCGTCGGAGTGACTTGAGGCGCGTAATCACACGTTTTAGCGTATCGCGCACACGCGCGCTTAGTATGCGACACGGGTTTCTAGCTGACCTTAAATGTCGTGTTTGTATGGTTTAGAGCTTATGCATGATATTCTGTGGAATTCTAGGTTCGCAGGCGAGTGCGACGGACGCCGCGAAGAAGGGGAAACAAGTCATCGGCTATACCTAGCGAGTGACTACGGTGAGTAGATTTAACATCTACGGGGATATCGCCCGCAAGGCGTTCTACGTAAGGGCTAATAGGATGTTGTAGCTACATTTCCATACATTGACTGTTCATGGCTACTATTTAGTGCATACCACATTCCCTGATATATGTATATAAACTAGAATTGATAGAACACCACACCATTACTAACGGTTCATGTTGCACGAGCACTATCTTGCATGCTACACACACACCGTTAGTAATTGCCATGACACTCGGACTGTAGAATTTCCATGATATTCATACTTGATGCATATATCACATCGGATCATTATGTTGTAGCTCATCTTTATGTGACTTTACATGATATTCATCTTTGATGTATATATCACATCTGATCATTATGTTGTAGCTCATCTTTATGTGACTTGACATGATATTCATACTTGATGCACATATCACATCACATTGACATGCATATTGGTTTGGATTACATGTGATTTCTGGATTTGGGAACCGTGGTTATTTCTAATATGTAATCATTTAAAAACCCGGTTCCCTTGATATGATATTTCGGTGCGTCCACCCTATGTTTTCTCGGTGCTAGAATGATATATATGAGATAGAAAGGGCTGACCCGGACTGACGGATGCCCGATATATATGAGATAGAGAGGGCTGACCTGGACTGACGGATGCCCGATATATATTAGAGAGAGGGCTAACCCGGACTGACGGATGCCCGATAAATATATATGAGAGAGACGGCTGACCCGGACTGACGGATGCCCGATAGATATATGAGAGACGGGGCTAACCCGGACTGACGGATGCCCGATATAGGAAGATTTGCATGCCGATGCTAGACACGAGTATTTATGATATTTGGGTGCCGATGTTGGGGACTCGTGATTCTCAGTGATGTACAGGATTTGAGAGCCGAAGGGAGTGCCGGTGACTGGGTTGTTGGGATTTGGGGTGCATTGATGGACACCGACTACATATTCCACGTTGACATTCCGTGTAGATGTTATACTTCCCGTGCTCAGCATTCATTATTGTATCTTATCCTGTAGTTATATTACCTGATGGAGCACTTGCATGATTATTGCACATACTGTTTATCACGCATTGATATCATCTGTTGGCATATGATAGAGTAGCGCAGTACGTGCATGCTCGCGATTACCTTTATATGTTATCTCTATTCACGAGTTGGCAACTCACCCCCGTTGTGCCACAGTGTTTGCAGGTTGCCCTTCGGAGTAGTCGCGGTAGGCTGCGTTCTTGTATCTTTTGACACAGATACCCCTACAGTTGTGTACTAGCTCTTTTGCAGATAGGTGGGTTTTTTGCGGTATCTGTTTATCTTTCAGTTATGTATATTGTTGTATCTAGTATTCTCCATCTACCATAGATGTACTTGACTTAGAGACAGTGTGAGGACGATGATGTATATTATTTGTATTCTGGAGTCGAGCTCGTTGTGAGCCGACTTTACTTATGCAGTTTATTCTATCTGTGATGTTCCCACTTGTTACTCTTGATCTTCGCTACGGCGTCGTATATTGCTATCTTGGTGATTGTTTACTAAAGATTTCTTATTACTTCTAAATGCTTCCATTTAAAACTTAAAACACTCTATACTTTTACTGGTTTGGTTTCTGGGTTTTCGGTTCACTTAGTCGCGTTACGCCTGTAGACGTTACATGATTACGTGCCGGTCACGGGCCAAACTTTGGGTCATGACAAAGTTGGTATCAGAGCGTAGGTTTTACCTTTCGGAGTGTTCCTAGGATTACCCGGGTATGATGGAGTAGGTAGCTAAAGCAGAGTGGCGTAGCGTGCATATGTTCCGCGGCATACTCACGACACGGTACTCCTCCAAGGCGACCTTAGGACTTGTTGATTTAAATTCCTTCTTGAGTATATACATTCTTGTGATTCGATTTCCATATCCTTATCGAATCCTATTGTTCCTCTCAGCCATTATGCCGCTAAAGACTACGAGGGAGCAGAGAGCTGCCGCGAGGGCCGAGATTCGGGTTGACTCGTCCGAGACGAGGACTGATCCGGATAGTACACCGGTTGTGCCTGAGTAGGCCGTTCCTGCCGTGACAGATCAGATTGCTATGCTAGGGGCTGGTGTGCAGGAGATGCGCCAGACGATGGGATCAAGTATGCAGGAGATGCGTCAGATGATGGGATCTCTAGTTAAGACACTTCGAGCGAAGCGACCAGAGGTAGTTCCACCCGTTGTAGAGACCGCGGTGGTACCCACAGTACAGGCTGTTGCCCCTGCAGCTACGGAGGTTATTACAGTATCGTTGTCAGAGTTTATGAGGCTGAAGCCTCCAGTATTCACACGCACCGAAGCGGCCGAGGACCCACTGTCTTTCATTGATAGAATGGCGCGGATATGTCGTTCACTTAGATGCGCAGATGCGAGATGGGTTGAGTTCGCGTGCTTTCGCCTGGAAGGTCTCGCGCAGAAATGGTGTGAATCAGTCGAGAAGGGTAGAGCAGCAGGTCTTCCTCCTATGACCTGGACAGAGTTCGTAGCGCTATTCCTTGCCCGTTTTCTTCCACTGAGCATCAGAGATGCTAGAGCACGCAGGTTCGAGTCCTTACGTCAGACTCCGGAGATGTCAGTGGCAGAGTATGACGTCATGTTCACCGAGCTGTCAGTGTATGCTCCGTACCTAGTGGCTACTGAGGAGTTGCAAGTCAAGAGATTTGTCCGAGGCTTGCTTACTGTAACACCCTAGGATGTGTTTAGTGGATAATTATATTTTTAATATGTGATTTTGATAAAAAGTTTACCAAATTGATTTTCAAATAATTTTTCCAATTTAGTTAATATTTTTCAAAAAATTTTCTAACCTTGCACAAACTTGTGCATGTAAACTAGGGTTAAAAATTTGGGTTAAACCATGTTTAACAACCATAGTGGATTAAACCCTCCTTGTTAAGTTAAATGATTTTAATTAGGGTATATTTTTATTGAAATGGAAAAGGGATTTAAAATGTGTTTGGTTGACTTGAGAGAATGCATCATGGCCATGCCATGCTTGCATTAAATGAGAGAGAGAGAGGGTGGTGCATCATGGCAAGCCCATGCTTGCAATTATTGTGGCAAGAGAGAGAGAGAGAAATGGGGGCTTGACCCTCTTGTGTTATTATTTCTTTTGTTGCAATACCCTCACATTTCCTCACTCATTCACTCTCACACACACACACGCACACACACTCTCAGCTCCAGAACAAGCAGCAGCTACAACAACAGCAGCATCAGCAACACCAGCTTCAGCAGCAGTTGCCAGCAGCAGCAACATCCATGTAGCAGCAGCCCAAGCAGCACCAGCATCAGCCCAACAGCCTCAGCACAGCATCGGCAACACCATCCACAACAACAGCAACCTCAAAGACAACAACATCAACAGCAACAGCATCAGGAGTAGCAACAGCAGCAGCAGGAGAAGCAAGCAACAGTAGCTTCTTACTCTTCTCTTCTTCTCCGTAACCAGCATCGTAGGATCGAGTGAGGTATAACCTCTGAGCTCCATTCTCATGTTTACTAGACTTGTGTGTCGGTTTAGCTTATTAGTGTAAATTTGTGGTTGTTAGTGCTAGATTATGTGTTATTAGTGATAATTCTGATGTTTAGTGTAAACCTTGCTTAGGCAAGACTAGTTTTGGTTAGACTAAGTTGGTTAGGTGCTACTGGAGCCAAGTAACCCCAGGTAAACCCCAGATCACACTAAATACCTCCCGTTACCAATTTGTGCAAACTTTAAGCGTTTTATAGACTTTTAGCCTTCCTGGAATCTGCTTTTAACCCGAGGCATACAGGTGAAATTTGGGAAGACTGTGGTACAGTGGCCATGCCATGAGCAAACACAAAAAGAATGGGGACCCTACTCCCACCTCCGGCCGCCCATTTATCCAATCTGGCCGCAAATTGCGGCCAGAGCATGGGCTGGGGTGCTGGGGTTTTACCTATAGGTGTCTATGGGGTAGCTTAGGATCCTGGTACATGCAACTTTTTGTGTATGAACCAAAGTCAAAATCTAGAGCCTAAAACCTGTTTTGCCATTTCTTTGTAGGCAAAAACTTAGATTTTTGATATCTGCTGTTACCCCAGTGAGCTCAGAATAATATTGAGTGGACTGTAGCATACTTGAGAGACCCTAACCTCAATACCAGAGCCCGACCCTAACCTCTTCACCCCAGGCCGCCGAAATAATCCTTCTGGCCGCAAATTGCGGCCATACTTGGGAAATGGGAGCTAGGGTTTTTAGTGTTAGTATCTGCTATGTTTTGTAGGTCCATGGTATATATAGTCTTTTAATATTGTAACCTGGGTAGAATCTGGGACGTTATACCGTCTTCTGGTGTTTTTGGTTTGCACGATACGCGAGTGGGCTTTGTGACTCAGCGTATCGCGGCGTGTCGGGCTGAGTCGTAGACACGTGCACACACGTTTCAGCGTATCACACACACGCGCGTTGATTCGCGACGCGAGTTTCACGTTTTGTTTCGTTATCGCGTGTTGCAAGATTCTTGCTTATATAATTGGAATCCTTGTGTAAATTCCAGGTTCACAGGAGGGTACGTCAGACGTCGCCAGGAAAGGGAAGCAAGTGGTCGGCTATACCTAGCACGCGACCAGGTGAGTAGATTTAACATCTACGGGGAAATCGCCCGTATGGCTTTAAGCGTCAAGGCGTAATAGGATTTGTAGTCATGAGTGTCCATATAGATATACTGGTAGTATAGAACACTGCACTATCACTAACGGTCCAAGTTGCACGAGCTCGATTTATATGCTACACTCACACCATTAGTGATTGCCATGCCACTCACAATATAGGATTTCTATAAACCGCATATTATATTGATTCTGCTTATTTGACGTGGACAGGATTTGCTGCATACATCACATATTCATACTTGTGACATATACATCACATATATTCATACTTATGACTTATACCTCACATAATCACACTTGTGCCATATACCTTACATAGATTCATACTCGGGCGAATATACATCATACGTCTACATTAGTGCACATGTACATTGCTATATTCACTTGCGTATTTATCCATTCGCACATCCATACCTATACCACATTCATATGCTACCTACATGGATGATATTGACTTGATGTAAAACTAAGGGACCGCAAGCGATATTTTCAAAACTGGATCTTTTAAAAAGAGCGGTTCTCCCTTTCTTTTACTCGTAGTGTCATACGGCACATTGCATGGATTTACGTATTGGATTTGATTTCTGTGATTACTGGATTTGGGAACCGGAGTAAAATTTTAAGAAAATACGCACTGTTTGAAAACCCGGTTTTCCTTGATATGATACTTTAGTGCGTCCACCATGAGTTTTCTCGGTTCCAGAGGGCTTGTGTGAGTATACCCGATTCGAGGAGAGGTAGGCACCGATTGCGGGTACATGGTGGACCCGGTACGGTACGCCGGGGCGAGAAGACTCGTATTGTTAGACGGTGAGCCCGGCGGAGGGACTACTACCTACAGGTGATTGGTTGGACCTGGCGGTTATCTGGAGGATACTGACCAGAGTAGCTTGATGGATACGAGACGACGCATACAGCCGGGGCCGAGGGCCGATTCCGCAGACGGAGCCCGGGGGCAGATCCGATGGACGGACGCCCCATATTGGAGGATTTGCGTGTCGATGCTGGACACGGCTGATTTTATGATATTTTGAGTGCCGGTGATGGGCACTCCCGATTTTATGAAAGTACAGGATTTGAGGGCCGATGTGGATGACGACGCTTGAGTTGTACTGGGTTTTTGGCGTATTGATAGACACCGGTTATTTCCACGTTGATATTCCGTGTAGATATTATTCCTTTCCATTCACAGCATTCAGAACTTGACATCTCATCCTGTAGCTAGTATACCTGATAGAGTACACATGCTCGCATATTACTGCGTACCATGTTCATCATATATAGGGTTGTTAGATTGCATCGCCATGCCTGATCATCACATATCTTGCTCATCATATAGAGATGATTATTAGATAGCACTTGTTGCATGATATTGAGCATCCAGTTCATCATATAGATGTTTATTAGTTGGCATAGTTTGCAGTATCGCAGCACGTGCATTCTCGCGATTACCTTTATATGTTATCTACTATTCACGAGTTGGCAACTCACCCTCGTTGTGCCACAGTGTTTGCAGGTTGCCCTTGAGAGTAGTCGCGGCTGGCTGTTTACCGCATCTTTTGACACAGATACCATTTCTGAGGCGTGTTAGCCATTTTGCTATTAGGTGGGTTTTGTACGGTATCTGTTTATCTTTCAGTTGTATATTTCTGTATCTAGTATTGTCCATCTACCTTCCTGTATTGACTTAGAGACAGTTGTGAGGACGATGTATATGATTTTGTACTCTGGTTTCGAGCTCGCATGTGAGCCGACTTTATTTTATGCAGTCTTACCTTTTATGATCATTGTCTTTCCCTTATTGCTTATTCTTCTCTACGGCGTCGTATATCATATTTTGATGCTATACTCATTTCACATGTTATTTCTACTACACCGTGCCTTTACCCGACTTGTGGGACAAATGTTATAAAGGAAATGTTGCCAAAATTATAAAAATATAACTCTTGAACTTAAAACGGATTTCTACTAAATTAATTAAAGTTTCTTAGACATGTATAACTGTTTTCACAAAAATATTTTTAATCACTCTATATTTATTGGTTTTGATTTCTGGGTTTCGGCTTACTTAGTTGCGTTACGCCTGTAGACGTTACGTGACAAAGTGCCGGTCACGGGCCAAATTATCGGGTCGTGACAAAGTTGGTATCAGAGCGTAGGTTTTACCTTCGGAGTGTAGGATGACCCTGGTATGATGGAGTAGGTAGCTGCAGCAGAGTGGCGTAGCGTGTGTATGTTCCGCGGCATACTCACGACATGGTATTCCGCCTAAGCGACCTTAGGACTTATTGGTTGAATTTCCTTCATTTTTGCATACCTTCTTGCGATTCGATTTCAGTATCCTTATCGAATCCTACTTTCCTTTTCAGCCACTATGCCGCCAAAAACTACGAGGGCGCAGAGAGCGGCCGCGAGGGCCGAGATTCGAGTTGACTCGTCCGAGACGAGGACTGATCCTGGCAGTGCACCCGTTGTACCCGAGCAGACCGTTCCTCCCGTGACAGATCAGATCGCCACGCTAGGGACTGGTATGCAGGAGATGCGCCAGACGGTGGGATCCAGCATGCAGGAGATGCGCCAGATGATAGGATCGCTAGTTGAGACGCTTCGAGAACAGCGACCAGGGGTAGCTCCACCCGTTCCAGAGACCGCGATGGTACCTACCGCACAGCCAGTTGCCCCTGCAGCCACGGAGGTGATTACAGTATCGCGATCAGAGTTCATGAGGCTGAAGCCTCCGGTCTTCACAGGCACAGATGCAGCCGAGGACCCGCAGTCTTTTATTGATAGGATGGCCCGGATATGTCATTCCCTCCGATGCGCAAATGCGAGATGGGTCGAGTTCGCGAGCTTTCGCCAGGAAGGTCTTGCGCAGAAATGGTGCGAATCAGTTGAGAAGGGCAGAGCAGCAGGTCTTCCTCCTTTGACCTGGACGGAGTTCGTGACGGTGTTCCTTGCCCGCTTCCTTCCCCAGAATGTTAGGGATGCTCGAGCACGCAGATTTGAGTCCTTGCGCCAGACGCCAGAGATGACAGTGGCAGAGTACGATGTGTTGTTCACCGAGCTATCAGTTTATGCTCCGTACCTAGTAGCTACTGAGGAGATGCGAGTCAAGAGATTTGTCCGAGGCTTGCTTAACCCGCTATTCCTTGCGATCAACTCCCAGCATTACGAGACCTACGCCGCAGCGGTAGATGCAGCCCTATTGGTCGAGCAGCGCCTTGCCGAGACTTCAGTAGTTCCAGGGCCGAAGAGGGTTCGTACCGACACAGCAGCTCAGAGACATCCAATCAGACTCCGTGATAGACGTGGTACAGGTGGCAGGTATTCGGGGCGAGGTCAGATGTTTAGCTCATACCCCCAGGAGAGTCAGCAGTCGTCCCGTGGATGTTTTGGATGTGGTAGTCATCATCATCGCGTCAGAGATTGTACCGAGACACGTCAGAGGGAGCCAGCTGTACCGCATGTCACACTTCCGCCTTCTCCACCCCAGAGGGCGTTGCCCATTGTACCCACAGTTACTCCGCGTCAGACGTAGGCACAAAGAGGCCGAGGTCACGAAGGGTTTGTTCCTAGAGGGCGACGTGGTCGAGGCAGAGGACAGCCAGCTACCGGCAAAGTACAGCAAGTTACTAGTAGGAGACCGCCAGTTGCAGGTGGAGGACATGCGCGAGTTTTCGCTTTGACGCATCAGGACGCGCAGGCGTCCAATGCGGTGGTCTCAGGTATCTTATCAGTATGTTCTGTTGATGCACACGTGTTGTTCGACCCCGGATCCACGCACTCGTACGTATCCACACACTTCGTGCCGAGTTTGAGTAGAGAGTCCGGTCTGCTTGATCAGCCGTTTGTTGTGACCACTCTCGTGGGAGAGTCGTTTGTTGCTAGGCACGTGTTCCGATCCTGCATCGTCCGTATTGGCAATAGAGATCTGCCTGTCGATTTGATCCTTCTTGAGATGTTGGATTTCGACGTTCTTTTAGGCATGGATTGGTTAGCCACGTGCTATGCGTCTGTGGACTGCCGTGAGAAGACAGTGAGGCTCTGTTTTCCCGGCGAGTCGGTCTTTGTCGTGCAGGGTGACAGTGGTGCCACTCCTCACCTTTTGATTTCTTCTCTTCGCGCTGGACAGCTTTTGAGGAAGGGATGTCAGGAATTCCTAGCCTATGTTTGTGACACTAGAGCCACAGATGTTCCGTTGGAGCAGGTTCCAATTGTGTGTGAGTTCCCTGATGTGTTCCCTGACGAGCTTCCCGGGCTACCGCCTGAGCGCGACATTGCTTTTTGTATTGATTTGATTCCCGGTTCGTGGCCTATTTTTATACCGCCTTATCGGATGGCCCCGGCGGAGCTTAGTGAGTTGAAGAGTCAGTTACAAGATTTGCTGGACAAAGGACTTCTTCGACCCAATGTTTCTCCTTGGGGTGCTCCAGTCCTGTTTGCCAAGAAGAAGGACGGAAGCTTTCGTTTGTGTATAGACTACCGGCAGCTGAACCGGGTGACCGTGCGGAACAGATATCCTTTGCCACGTATCGACGATTTGTTCGACCAGCTTCAGGGGGCAGGATATTTTTCGAGGATCGATTTGCGATCGGGCTATCATCAGCTGCGAGTTCGACAGGAGGACATCCCGAAGACATCCTTCCGTACACGTTATGGCCATTATGAGTTTTTGGTGATGTCGTTTGGACTCACCAACGCACCAGCAGCCTTCATGGACTTGATGAACCGTATATTCCGGCCGTATCTCGACTTGTTCATCATCGTATTCATTGACGATATATTGGTGTATTCCCAGAGCAGAGAGGAGCATGAGCAGCACCTGCGGATCACACTACAGACCTTGAGCGAGCACCAGCTTTATGAAAAATTCTCCAAGTGCGCTTTTTGGCTCGACAGTGTAGACTTCTTGGGTCACGTGATTACACGGGATGGTATATGTGTGGACCCAAGAAAGATTGAGGCCGTTCAGAGCTGGCCCAGACCTACATCCGTTACTGAGATATGCAGCTTTCTAGGATTGGCCGGTTACTACAGGCGATTCGTATAGGATTTTTCCCGTATTGCTGCACCCTTTACCGGATTGACCCGGAAAGGAGTCCCCTTCGATTGGACAGAGGACTGCGAGCACAGTTTCCAGTAGCTACGGATTTGCTTGACTACGGCGCCAGTATTATCGTTGCCTTCAGGATCGGGTGGATTTGCAGTCTATTGCGACGCGTCACGAGTGGGGTTAGGGTGCGTATTGTTGCAGCATGGCAGGGTGATCGCGTATGCTTCACGACAGCTGAAGAAACATGAACAGAACTACCCTACTCATGATTTGGAGATGGCCGCAGTGGTCTTCGCACTTAAGATCTGGCGACATTACTTATACGGCGAGTCGTGCCAGATATTCACTGATCACAAGAGCCTCAAGTATAAATTTCAGCAGCGAGACCTGAATCTCCGACAGCTCCGATGGATGGAGTTAGTGAAGGTCTACGACTGCGAGATCTTATATCACCAGGGCAAGGCTAACGTAGTAGCAGATGCTTTGAGTAGGAGGCCCGAGGGTAGTCTAGCGTGTTTGAGTGCGGTACAGAGGCAGTCGTCGGCAGATTGGCAGATATTATGCGACAGCCGAGTGCAGTTCGAGTTCACGCAGATCGGGGGACAGCTCGCGCATGTTCGTGCACGCCCACAGTTGCTTGACCATATATATGAGGCACAGCGCGGGGATGACCGTTGCTCAGAGATCATGACACAGATTGGACAGGGTAGATTCTCCGAGTTTGTGATTGATGATCAGGGGATATTATGATTTGGGTCTAGACTGTGCGTACCAGATGCTGAGGGATTGCGGCGTGATATTCTTGAGGAGGCACATCGATCGGTGTACAGTGTCCACCCCGGTTCCACCAAGATGTACCATGATATGAGAGAGGTCTACTGGTGGGACTGAATGAAGAGAGACATTGCAGATTTCGTGTCTAGATGCCTGACTTGTCAGCAAGTCAAGGCCGAGCACCAGAGGCCCGCAGGAGAGCTACTGCCATTACCCATTCCGGAGTGGAAATGGGAACAGATTTCGATGGATTTCGTGGTGGGTCTACCCAGGACTAGGCGAGGTCATGACTCCATTTGGGTGATCGTGGATCGTCTGATGAAAGCGGCTCACTTCCTGCCAGTGAAGACGACTTTCGGATTTGCGCAGTACGCCCAGATTTATATCGATGAGATTGTTCGACTACATGGGGTCCCGACATGTATTGTGTTCGACCGAGGCACCCAGTTTACCAGCAGATTATGGCATAGACTTCAGGAGGCTTTGGGTACTCGTTTGAGTTTCAGCACGGCATTCCATCCGCAGACCGACGGACAGTCAGAGCGGACTATTCAGACTCTCGAGGACATGCTCCGTGCTTGCGTTTTAGACTTTGGTGGTAGCTGGGATCATCATTTACCCTTGATAGAGTTCTCCTACAACAATAGCTTCCAGGATACGATTCAGATGGCACCTTTCGAGGCTTTGTATGGGAGGAGATGTAGATCTCCTGTCTGTTAGACAGAGCTCAGCGAGGGCAGTATTTTGGGGCCACAGATCGTACAGGAGACGACTGAGAAGATACAGCTGATTCAAGACAGGATGAGGACAGCTCAAAGCAGGCAGAGATCGTATGCTGACAGGCGCCGCCGCAGGCTAGAGTTTGCCGTTGGCGATCACGTGTTTCTGAGGGTCTCTCCGATGAAGGGAGTAATGAGGTTTGGACGGAAGGGGAAGCTTAGCCCCAGGTTCATTGGTCCCTTTGAGGTCCTCGAGCGTGTGGGCGCAGTAGCTTATCGTTTGGCTCTTCCACCCGACTTCCCAAATGTTCACCCCGTATTCCACGTGTCGATGCTTCGCAGATACCTGCATGACCCTTCGCACATGATTCAGCATCAGGCCGTTCAGCTCGAGCGCGATCTTACGTTCACCGAGCAGCCAGCCGTGATCTTGGACCGGCAGGTGAAGAAACCTAGATCGAAGGTCTTGCCATCAGTAAAGGTGCTTTGGCGCAGCCTGAATGGTGATGAGATCACTTGGGAGGCCGAGGGCGAGATGCGGAGGAAGTTCCCTCATCTCTTTGAAGGTATGCGTGGCCTTATATTTTAAATTCGGGGACGAATTTCTTTAAGGGGGGAAGATTGTAACACCCTAGGATGTGTTTAGTGGCTAATTATATTTTTAATATGTGATTTTGATAAAAAGTTTACCAAATTGATTTTCAAATAATTTTTCCAATTTAATAAATATTTTTCAAAAATTTTGCCAAGCTTGCACAAACTTGTGCATGTAAACTAGGGTTAAAAATTTGGTTTAAACCATGTTTAACAACCATGGTGGATTAAACCCTCCTTGTTAAGTTAAATGATTTTAATTAGGGTATATTTTTTTTGAAATGGAAAAGGGATTTAAAATGTATTTGGTTGACTTGAGAGAATGCATCATGGCCATGCCATGCTTGCATTAAATGAGAGAGAGAGAGAGAGGGGTGCATCATGGCAAGCCCATGCTTGCAATTATTGTGGCAAGAGAGAGAGAGAGAGAAATGGGGGCTTGACCCTCTTGTGTTATTATTTCTTTTGTTGCAATACCCTCACATTTCCTCACTCATTCACTCTCATACACACACACACACACTCTCTCAGCTCCAGAACAAGCAGCAGCTGCAACAACAGCAGCATCAGCAACACCTGCCAGCAGCAGCAACATCCATATAGCAGCAGCCCAAGCAGCACAAGCATCAGCCCAACAGCCTCAGCACAGCATCGGCAACACCATCCACAACAACAGCAACCTCAACGACAACAACATCAACAGCAACAGCATCAGGAGTAGCAACAGCAGCAGCAGGAGAAGCAAGCAGCAGTAGCTTCTTACTCTTCTCTTCTTCTCCGTAACCAGCATCGTAGGATCGAGTGAGGTATAACCTCTGAGCTCCATTCTCATGTTTACTAGACTTGTGTGTCGGTTTAGCTTATTAGTGTAAATTTGTGGTTGTTAGTGCTAGATTATGTGTTATTAGTGATAATTCTGATGTTTAGTGTAAACCTTGCTTAGGCAAGACTATTTTTGGTTAGACTAAGTTGGTTAGGTGCTATTGGAGCCAAGTAACCCCAGGTAAACCCCAGATCACACTAAATACCTCCAGTTACCAATTTGTGCAAACTTTAAGCGTTTTATAGACTTTTAGCCTTCCTGGAATCTGCTTTTAACCCGAGGCATACAGGTGAAATTTGGGAAGACTGTGGTACAGTGGCCATGCCATGAGCACACACAAAAAGAATGGGGACCCAACTCCCACCTCCGGCCGCCCATTTTTCCAATCTGGCCGCAAATTGCGGCCAGAGCATGGGATGGGGTGCTGGGGTTTGCCTATAGGTGTCTGTGGGGTAGCTTAGGATCCTGGTACATGCAACTTTTTGTGTAGGAACCAGAGTCAAAATCTGGAGCCTAAAACCTGTTTTGACATTTCTTTGTTGGCAAAAACTTAGCTTTTTGATATCTGCTGTTACCCAGTGAGCTCAGAATAATATTGAGTGGACTGTAGCATACTTGAGAGTCTCTAACCTCAATACCAGAGCCCGACCCTAACCTCTTCACCCCAGGCCGCCGAAATAATCCTTCTGGCCGCAAATTGCGGCCAGACATGGGAAATGGGAGCTAGGGTTTTTAGGGTTAGTATCTGCTATGTTTTGTAGGTCCATGGTATATATAGTTTTGTAATATTGTAACCTGGGTAGAATCTGGGACGTTATACCGTCTTCTGGTGTTTTTGGTTTGCACGATACGCATGATACGCGAGTGGGTTTGGTGACTCAGCGTATCGCGGCGTGTCGGGCTGAGTCGTAGACGCGTGCACACACGTTTCAGCGTATCGCACACACACGCGTTGATTCGCGACGCGAGTTTCACATTTTGTTTCGTTATCATGTTTTGCAAGATTCTTTCTTATATAATTGGAATCCTTGTGTAAATTCCAGGTTCACAGGCGGGTACGTCAGACGTTGACAGGAAAGGGAAGCAAGTGGTCGGCTATAACTAGCACGCGACCAGGTGAGTAGATTTAACATCTACGGGGAAATCGCCCGTATGGCGTTAAGCGTCAGTGCGTAATAGGATTTGTTGTCATGAGTGTCCATATAGATATACTGGTAGTATAGAACACTGCACTATCACTAACGGTCCAAGTTGCACGGGCACGATTTATATGCTACACTCACACCGTTAGTGATTGCCATGCCACTCACAATGTAGGATTGCTATAAACCGCATATTATATTGATTCTTCTTATTTGACGTGGACAGGATTTGCTGCATACATCACATATTCATACTTGTGACATATACATCACATATATTCATACTTATGACTTATACCTCACATATTCACACTTGTGCCATATACCTTACATAGATTCATACTCGGGCGCATATACATCATACGTCTACATTAGTGAACATGTACATTGCTATATTCACTTGCGTATTTATCCATTCGCACATCCATACCTATACCACATTCATAGGTTACCTACATGGATGATATTGACTTGATTTAAAACTAAGGGACCGCAAGCGATATTTTCAAAACTGGATCTTTTAAAAAGAGCGGTTCTCCCTTTCTTTTACTCGTAGTGTCATACGGCATATTGCATGGATTTACGTATTGGATTTGATTTCTGTGATTGCTGGATTTGGGAACCGGAGTAAAATTTTAAGAAAATACGCACTGTTTGAAAACCCGGTTTTCCTTGATATGATACTTTAGTGCGTCCACCATGAGTTTTCTCGGTTCCAGAGGGCTTGTGTGAGTATACCCGATTCGAGGAGAGGTAGGCACCGATTGCGGGTATATGGTGGACCTGGTACGGTACCCCGGGGCGAGAAGACTCGTATTGTTAGACGGTGAGCCCGGCGGAGGGACTACTACCTACCAGTGATTGGTTGGACCTGGCGGTTATCCGGAGGATACTGACCAGAGTAGCTTGATGGATACGGGACGACGCATACTGCCGGGGCCGAGGGCCGATTCCGCAGACGGAGCCCGGGGGCAGATCCGATGGACGGATGCCCCAGATTGGAGGATTTGCATGTCGATGCTGGACACGGCTGATTTTATGATATTTTGAGTGCCGGTGATGGGCACTCCCGATTTTATGAGAGTACAGGATTTGAGGACCGATGTGGATGACGACGCTTGAGTTGTACTGGGTTTTTGGCGTATTGATAGACACCAGTTATTTCCACGTTGATATTCCGTGTAGATATTATTCCTTTCCATTCACAGCATTCAGAACTTGACATCTCATCCTGTAGCTAGTATACCTGATAGAGTACACATGCTCGCATATTACTGCGTACCATGCACATCATATATAGGGTTGTTAGATTGCATCGCCATGCCTGATCATCACATATCTTGCTCATCATATAGAGATGATTACTAGATAGTACTTGTTGCATGATACTGAGCATCCAGTTCATCATATAGATGTTTATTAGTTGGCATAGTTTGGAGTATCGTAGCACGTGCATACTCGCGATTACCTTTATATGTTATCTACTATTCACGAGTTGGCAACTCACCCCCGTTGTGCTACAGTGTTTGCAGGTTGCCCTTGAGAGTAGTCGCGGCTGGCTGTTACCGCATCTTTTGACACAGATACCATTTCTGAGGCGTGTTAGCCATTTTGCTATTAGGTGGGTTTTGTACGGTATCTGTTTATCTTTCAGTTGTATATTGATGTATCTAGTATTCTCCATCTACCTTCCTGTATTGACTTAGAGACAGTTGTGAGGACGATGTATATGATTTTGTACTCTGGTGTCGAGCTCGCATGTGAGCCGACTTTATTTTATGCAGTCTTACCTTTTATGATCTTTGTCTTTACCTTATTGCTTATTCTTCGCTACGGCGTCGTATATCATATTGTGATGCTCTACTCATTTCACATGTTATTTCTACTACACCGTGCTTTTACCCGACTTGCGGGACAAATGTTATAAAGGAAATGTTGCCAAAATTATTAAAATATAACTCTTGAACTTAAAAAGGATTTCTACTAAATTATTTAAAGTTTCTTAGAGATGCATAATTGTTTTCACAAAAATATTTTTAATCACTCTATATTTATTGGTTTTGATTTCTGGGTTTCGGCTTACTTAGTTGCGTTACGCCTGTAGACGTTACGTGACTAAGTGCCGGTCACGGGCCAAATTATCGGGTCGTGACACTTACACCACTGTTTCTAGCGATCAGCGCACAGTATTACAAGACATATGCAGCAGCTGTAGACGCAGCCCTATTAGTCGAGGAACGCCTTGCTGATACTTCGGTAGTTCCAGGGCCGAAGAGAGTTCGTGCTGATACATCAGCGCAGAGACAGCCTTTTCGGCGCCGTGATAGACGTCTTGCAAGTAGCAGAGATTCGAGACGAGGCAGGTTGTTTAGCTCCTATCCCCAGGGGAGTCAGCGACCATCATCGGGATGTTTCCGTTGCGGGAGTTCTTATCATCATGTACGAGATTGTCCTGAGATACCCCGGAGGGAGGCAGCAGCACCGCACGTCACACTACCACCTTCACCACCCCAGACGGCATTGCCTATTGTACCTACTGTTATTCCGCGCCAGAATCATGCACAGAGAGGTCATGGTCGTGGAGGATTTGTTCATAGAAGACGAAGTGATCGAGGCAGTGGACAGCCAGCGGCCGGCAGGGGACAGTCAGTCGCAGGTGGAGGACAGGCACGAGTTTTTTCTTTGACGCATCCGGACGCGCAGGAGTCCAATGCAGTGGTCTCAGGTATCCTTCCAGTATGTTCTGTTGATGCACACGTGTTATTCAATCCCGGATCCACGCACTCATACGTATCCACACACTTTGTGCCGAGTTTGGGTAGAGAATCCGTTTTGCTCGATCAGCCGCTTGTTGTGACTACTCCTGTGGGAGAGTCGTTTGTTGCTAGGCACGTGTTCCGATCCTGTATCGTCCGTATCGGCGAGAGAGAGTTGCCGGTCGATTTGATCCTTCTTGAGATGTTGGACTTCGACGTTCTTTTAGGCATGGATTGGTTAGCCACGTGCTATGCTTCTGTTAACTGTCGCGAGAAGAAATTAAGATTTTGTTTTCCCGGCGAGTCGGTTTTTGTTGTGTTGGGGGACCGTGGTGCCACCCCTTACAGTATGATTTCTTCTTTTCACGCTAGATAGCTTTTGAAGAAGGGATGTCAGGGATTTCTCACCTATGTTTGCGATACAAGAGCTACAGAGGTTCCGCTGGATTAGGTTCTGGTTGTTAGCGAGTTCCCTGATGTGTTCCCTGACGAGCTTCCTGGGCTACCGCCCGAGTGTGATATTTCTTTCTGTATTGATTTGGTTCCTGGCACGGGGCCTATTTATGTACCGCCTTATCGAATGGCCCCGGCGGAACATAAAGAATTGAATGGTCAGTTGCAAGATTTGATGGATAAGGGACTTATTCGACCCAGTGTTTCTCCTTGGGGTTCTCCAGTCCTGTTTGTCAAGAAGAAGGACGGCAGCATGCGTTTGTGTATCGACTACCGTCAGCTAAACAGGGTGACAGTGCGGAACAGGTATCCTTTGCCACGCATCGAAGATTTGTTCGACCAGCTTCAGGGGGCAGGATACTTTTCGAGGATCGATTTGCGATCAGGCTACCATCAGCTGCGGGTTCGCCAGGAGGACATTCCTAGGACAACTTTCCGTATGCTCTATGGCCAGTACGAGTTTTTGGTGATGTCGTTCGGACTCACCAACGCGCCAGCAACATTTATGGACTTGATGAACTGTATATTCCGGCCGTATCTTGATATGTTCATCATAGTGTTCATTGACGATATTCTAGTGTATTCTCGGAGTAGAGAGGAGCATGAGCAGCACCTGCCGATTACACTGCAGACCTTGAGGGAGCATCAGCTTTTCGCTAAATTCTCAAAGTGTGCTTTCTGGATGGACAGCGTCGACTTCTTGGGGCACGTGATTACACGAGATGGTATATGTATAGACCCGAGGAAGATTGAGGCTGTTCGGAGTTGGCCTAGACCCACGTCAGTTACTGAGGTTCGCAGCTTTCTAGGGCTAGCAGGCTACTACAGGCGATTCGTGCAGGACTTCTCTCGCATTGCTACACCTTTGACCGGGTTGACCCGGTAGGGAGTTCGTTTCAATTGGACGGATGAGTGTGAGCACATTTTTCAGCAGCTACGGGCTCTATTGACTACGACACCAGTGCTATCTTTGCCTTCAGGATCAGGCGGATTTGTGGTCTACTGTGACGCTTCACGAGTGGGGCTAGGGTGCGTATTGATGCAGCATGACAGGGTAATCGCGTATGCTTCGCGGCAACTAAAGAAACAAGAACAGAACTACCCCACTCACGATTTGGAGATGGCTGCAGCGGTCTTTGCACTTAAGATCTGGCGACATTACCTATATGGAGAGTCGTGCCAGATATTCACTGATCATAAGAGCTTAAAGTATATATTCCAGCAGCGAGACTTGAACCTTAGACAATGCTGATGGATGGAGTTAGTGAAGGACTACGATTGTGAGATCTTGTATCACCCGGGCAGGGCTAATGTAGTGGTGGATGCTTTGAGCTGGAGGCTCGGGGGTAGTCTATCTTGTTTGAGCGCAGTACAGAGGCAGTCATCGGCAGATTGGCAGATTTTATGCGACAGACGAGTACAGTTCGAGTTTACGCCGATCGGAGGACATATTGCGCATGTTCATGCACGCCCACAGTTTCTTGACCGTATACGTAAGGCACAGCACAGTGATGACCGATGTTCAGAGATCAGGACACAGACGGGACAGGGCAGATTTTCCGAGTTCGTGATCGATGATCCGGGGATTCTACGATTTGGGGCTAGACTGTGCGTACCAGATGCTGAGGGATTGCGGCGCAAGATTTTTGAGGAGGCATATCGATCGGTATACAGTGTTCATCCCGGTTCCACCAAGATGTACCATGATATGAGATGTGTTTACTGGTGGGACGGAATGAAGAGAGACATCGCAGATTTTGTGTCGAGATGCCTGACTTGTCAGCAAGTCAAGGCTAAGCACCAGAGGCCCGCGGGAAAGCTACAGTCGTTACCCATTCCGGAGTGGAAATGGGAGCAGATTTCTATAGACTTCATTGTGGGTCTTCCCAGGACTAGTCGAGGGTATGACTCCATCTGGGTGATCGTTGATCGTTTGACGAAAGCGGCTCACTTCCTACCGGTGAAGACGACTTTCAGATTTGCTCAGTATGCCCAGATTTACGTCGACGAGATTGTATGACTGCACGGAGTTCCGACATGTATCGTGTTCGACAGAGGCACCCAGTTTACCAGCCGGCTATGGCAGAGACTTCAGGAGGCTTTGGGCACTCGCTTGAGCTTCAGCACAGCATTTCATCCGCAGACAAACGGACAGTCAGAGCGGACCATTCAAACTCTCGAGGACATGCTCAGAGCGTGCGTCTTAGACTTTGGAGGTAGTTGGGATCATCATTTACCCTTAGTAGAGTTCTCGTACAACAACAGCTACCAGGAGACCATTCAGATGGCACCGTTTGAGCCACTTTATGGGAGGAGATGCAGATCGCCCACCTATTGGACAGAGCTCAGCGAGAGCAGTATCTTAGGGCCACAGATTGTGGAGGAGACGACCGCGAAGATCCAGTTGATTCGCGACAGGATGAGAGCAGCCCAGAGTAGGCAGAGATCTTATGCAGACCGTCGGCGGCGCAGACTTGAGTTTTCTGTTGGTGACCATGTTTTCTTGAGGGTCTCCCCAATGAAAGGTGTGATGAGATTTGGGAAGAAGGGGAAGCTTAGTCCTAGATTTATGGGCCTCTTCGAGATCCTCGAGCGTGTTGGTGCAGTTGCGTATCGGTTAGCCCTTCCGCACAGTTTTCCAGACGTGCACCTTGTATTTCACGTTTCGATGCTCCGCAGATATTGTCATGATCCTTCGCATGCGATTCAGCACCCGACGATCCAGCTTGAGCGCGACCTTTCCTATGCAAAGCAGCCGGTGATGATCTTGGATCGACAAGTGAAGAAATTGAGGTCGAAAGAGATACCGTCCGTCAAGATACTTTGGCGTGGTCCAAGTAGAGAGGAGGTCTCTTGGGAGACCGAGAGCGAGATAAGGAAGAGGTATCCCCACCTTTTTGAAGGTACGTGTAGTTAGACTTTGAAATTCGGGGACCGAATTTCTTTAAGGGGGGTAGATTGTAACACTTTGAAATTTCGTTTTAATGTTTTTCGTGTTAATTAGAAATTGTGCGTGTTATTATATATGTGTACATAGGATTATTAGTTATTTTAGTCGGATTTACACTAATTGGAATTTTCCTTGATGTAGCTTACACTTGCACACTTAGCCATTTTGGGACATAGGTTAAAGTTAGCCATTTCATTCTTGTATGGTTCATAGTTAATTACCCATCCTTTTATCAAACTAAACCTTTTTTTAAAATTCAAACATCCAAATAAAAAAATGAAGCATGGTGTTAGGTAGAAAATTGACTTTTGACCCCATTTTCCTTCTCTTCTCTTTCTCTTTCCCCCATCTCAGAATTCTGCAGAAATTCCAGCAGAAAAACCTTGCTTTTCTTCATCTTTTCTTCTCCTTTTCACTTCTCTTTGATCTCAACCCAAAACCCTACACAAATCAACACTTTTCCTTCACAAAACCTTGGAAAAAGGGGTCAATTTGAGGTGTTTGGTGGTAGATCACTTGAGGTTAAAGCTGGAACTTTTGGTTTTTCTAAGGTCATTTGAAGGTATAAATCTCACTCCTAACACCTTATCTCCATAACTTGCTTGTTTAGTTTCAAAATATCACCTTTTTGTGCAATTTTAGTGCTATTGAAGGGATTTAGTGATGATATGTTAAAATTTACGTTGTTGTGGCTTGATTAGCTTGTTAATGAGTTATTAGTGTGGTTTTTGACCTGGGTTTGCTTAAGGTTCCGCAAAATACCCTAAAGTATTGTTTTAGTGCTAAATTGGACTTTTTAACTTGATATAGGGATCTGTTAGATCTGCTGCTACCCGGGTTGTTTCAGAATGAAATTGGATTTACTGTAGCATACACAGGGGGTATAGAGTGCACACACCAAACCCAGGGGCCTACCTCCCTACCCAGGCCGCCGAAAAAGGAGTTCTGGCAGCAATTTGCGTCCGGATTAGTGATTTGGGGGTTGGGGTTTGGGTCACAGGAGTCTGCTGCTATGTGGGGTATTTTGGTATATCTATTTTTATAATATCTGTTCTGTATCAAAATCTGGAGTAGAATACCCTATTTCCCGTATTTTTAATCTTTCGCGACACGCGTGATACGTGTGTGTGGGTTTGGGGTTTCTGCGTATCGCGACGCGTCGGAGTGACTTGAGGCGCGTAATCACACGTTTTAGCGTATCGCGCACACGCGCACTTAGTTTGCGACACGGGTTTCGAGCTGACCTTAAATGTCGTGTTTGTATGGTTTTGAGCTTATGCGTGATATTCTGTGGAATTCTAGGTTCGCAGGCGAGTGCGACGGATGCCGCGAAGAAAAGGAAACAAGTCATCGTCTATACCTAGCGAGAGACTACGGTGAGTAGATTTAACATCTACGGGGATATCGCCCGCTTGGCGTTCTACATCAGGGCTGATAGGATCTTGTAGCTACATTTCCATGCATTGACTGTTCATGGCTACTATTTAGTGCATACCTTATTCCCTGATATATGTATATAAACTAGAATTGATAGAACACCGCACCATTACTAACGGTTCATGTTGCACGAGCACTATCCTGCATGCTACACACACCCCATTAGTAATTTCCATGACACTCACAATGTAGAATTTCCATGATATTACTTGATGCATATATCACATCGGATCATTATGTTGTAGCTCATCTTTATGTGACTTGACATGATATTCATACTTGATGCACATATCTGTAACATTTCAAAAAGATAAAATATTAATTTTGGGAATTTTTATAATTTAATATTATTTTATTGAATATTTTAATATTTTGGAATTATTAAATACAAATAAATGGGGAAAAATTATGGAAAATTCTAAAATAGGGTAAATTAGAGAATTATGCCATTTCTAAGTTTAATTGATTAGTTATATGCTAAATTAGTGCTAATCGCGATAAAAAAATCGCTAATCGGTTTTTAGCTTTTTTTGTGCAAAACATGCACATATCACTTTTTCACACTTGTGTTACATTTTTGTTGCCATGGTTTGTTTTGGGGTTACTATTTGAGTGAGAAGGGTTTTAAGGAAAAAGAAAAGAAAAGAGAAAAGAATTGAGTAGTAGGTGAGAGAGAGAGAGAGAGAGGTATGGTCTCACTTTGACTTAGCCATCTCTTCATTCTTCTTTCATTCTCCCTCTCCCTCTTCCCCTCCTCCTGCTGCTGCTCCTCCCTCACTTCCCTCCCCTCTTCAAAGCCCTCTAAACACATCCAAAACAACTCCAAAACCCAATCTCCATTTCTTTAAATGTGTGCACAAGCTCTTGATCTACACTTTGGACTAAAGAAGCAAGGATTTTGGCCACTAGGGGCAACTCAAGAAAATTCTTGAGTTGCCAAATGAGGTATTTTCTGAATCATTAACTTAGTTTTAGCATTTCCTTTACCCCCGTGTTATGATTGAACCGATATTGTGTGATTTGGTGACTTGAGGTGAAACCTTGTTAGGGTTGTGAAGAATTATGAGTTGTAATGTGAAATTGAGTTCAATAGAGGCTACACCAACACCCTAGTGTATGAATTGAGACCCTAACCTGAAGCCTAAACCCAGAATACGGATTTTAGAAACCGATATCGGAAAAATTATGGAATCTGTGAAGGGTATAATGAATCTGCTATCGCCCGAGACACCCTAAATTAAAATTGATTGGACAGTGATATGTGCAGGAACCCAGGAAGCTACCACCAAGACCCCAGCCCCTACTTCCTTTTCCCGGCCGCAAATTTAACCCATTTGGCCGCAATTTGTGGCCTGGACCCCACCAAACTTGCTCGTTTTGGTTTGGTGTTCCCTTATCTTTAAATCAGGCCCTTGGTATGTATAGATTTGTCTAGTTGGACCTAGGGTGAAATCTGGAACATTTTTCCTAAGTTGCTGTTTTGGATTCGTGTTTCCGTATTCCGTATTTTTAAGTCTGAATTTGTGTCTTGCGTTTTACCTCGACTATTTGGCGTTTATACGACGATATAGAGGATTTATTGATGGTTTTGAAGGCGTGCCATAGGTTCTAACCTATAGGCCTCTTATCGTATCGTTTTGGGTTTCGTGTGCCGTGTTAGCTTTGATTTGGTTTTAATGCGCATATACGACACTTTGATGTTTAGGTACCCCATGAAGACTACGGGACGACAAGCAAACGCGTGGTGACATCGAAAGATGGAGACGCAAGGTGAGTAGATTATATCTACAGGGGGAAGTCGGGTGGATGGCGTATAGCACCCCCGCGGTCCGTAGTTATGATATTATATATATATGATAGTTAGGTGTACTATGGATAGTGTAGAGTTAGAAGTGACTAGTGTAGTTCATAGTCGCGAACCCTAGAATAGATTTACACCTACATGCGCATCCTTGCATATTCATTATACTTGCACTATGTTTGACGATATTGGATGACTTTGGAGATGAGTCGATGATGTTGGGCTTTGTGCCGCGAGATCGGTGATTTGATGTGATTTGTATTTGGGATACGATATGTGATCTCTAGCGGGCCTTGGGACGTGTGCTTGCACACGCAGTATATTGATGGTATCAGTTGTACTAGACTTAGATCAGTACCCCAGATTATGTGATATGATGATAGTGATACCTGAGATGTGATGAGATAGTGTGATATTGACCCGTACCCAGCTATTGGGATACCGTACGATGATTTACCGTACGAGCTTTACATTGATGATAGATCCGCGCTCATGACTTGAGGATGTCATATGATATACTATATCGTTCACGATATTATTGAGGAGGGATCACCGACTATTATATCTATATATATATATCGACTCAGATTTAGGTGGTTTACATACCCCTCCCGATTTACTTGATACCTAGATCTGTAGTTTGCATAGTAGATGTTAGACTGGACCCGAGTCATACCTATTTCAAAAACTACGAATCAGGAATATCTTAAAAGACAAGTAAAGAGATTCTACGGGTATTTTTCAAAGGACGTATCTTTCTTAAAATATACGGTAGCCCTTATTTTACTAAAAATCCTGATTCGTCTTATTTCAAACGACATAACTGCATGATATATACATATTGATGTAGATTCTTCACTGTGGTGTTGATTATTTGATTTCCGCATATTCATGCTATTCACATTGCTTTGCATATGATTATTGCTATATTATTATCATGTTGTTAGGACACCAGCACCATTATCGATGATGCGTATGTTCCACGTACACTATTTGCCGGCTCACACACTTCATCATCGATAATTTCCATGCCACTACACTGTAGTACTGTTGCGTTCATGATATGATTCTTGCTCGGCATATTGTACACTTATACTTGTACACAAACATAGATGATTTGGACTTGATTAGAGATTTGGGAACCGCAAGATGTTCTTCAAAACTGATTCGTTTTAAAAGGGAGGTTTCCCTCGACATATGCACATTACTATTCCATGTTGCATGACTTATGATATGCTTACCTTTCTTACATGTCGCATACATCATGTTTTGATTATACGCATTGAGATATGTTGTTTCCATGATATTTCTGGATTTGGGAACCGTGGGAATTTCAAAAGAGAATATATAATTGTGTTAAAAACCCGGTTACCCTTGATATGATATTTCAGTGCGTCCACCATGTGTTTTCTCGGTGCTGAGAGCGACATGTGAAACCCGATTCGAGGAGGCGGATGAGACCGATTGCGGGTACATGGTGGACCCGATATGGTACCTCGGGGCGAGAACGGTTTCGCTTTGTAGTAGACGGTGAGCCTGACAGAGGGACTACTACCTACCGGTGATTGTATTTGAGCTCGGCGGATATCTGGAGGATACCGACCAGAGTTGAGAGATGGACATGGGCTGACCCGTACTGCCGGGGCCGAGGGCCTATACCGCAGACAGAGCCCAGAGATGGACATGGGTTGACCTGTACTGCCGGGGCCGAGGGCCGATACCGCAGACGGAGCCCAATATGGACGAGGATTTACGTGTCGATGCTAGACACGGGTTTCATGACGTTTTTCCATGATTTTGTTTATATCCTCATATTTGCATACATGATGTTTATTGTCATTGGGTGACGGGTGGACGGGTTCCACGTATATACAGACATGGATCATATACAGACTAGATTTACATTGATCATACTTCATTTGTATATATAACAGGGTATGAGGGCGCTGTTTTATATACCCTTACACCAATATTAGTGGTATGGGACGCTAATATATGTGTATTGATACATCATCATTTTTACTTCATGCAGACATACCTTACATCTATGACATGTTATTACCTGAGTACTTGGCACTACATACCTGTTTAGATGTTTCTTTGCCACCTTATCATGTATCAGGCTTATTCTTTGAGGTTTATATACTGATCGTATTGACTTAGGATCATGTCTTGCATTCAGTTTCTGCTTGTAGATATTCTCTATTCATGAGTTGGCAACTCACCCCCGTTGTGCCACAGTTCTTGCAGGTTTTGCCGTACAGGTTCATTACGGCATTTCTGGCACATTGCTTCCTTGCGGGTGAATTGCTTTTGGTAGGTGGGTTCTTTTGCATCAAGAATCACCGTTGTACTTGTATTATTCTTGTATCTAGAAATTCCATCAACCAAAACTTGTATATTGTTTCAGACTTAGACTTTAGTGATGTATTATTCGACCTTAGAGTCGCGCTTAGTAGTATTGCGGTTTTCTTGCTTATTGAGTTCTATTGGTTTGACCCTCGCCTTTCGGCGTTGTATATTATTATTGCTTGTGTGGTTGTGACCGTCATTTGACGAAGAGCTAGCTCCCGCTTGGGGATGCCTTTTATCATTGTATTTATGTTGTGCTTGTTGTACCCCGTTCGGGGCCAGTATTTACAAAAGAAACTCTGCCGAAATTTTTAGAAAAGACTTTACCTTTTAAAAATGCACATTCGGCTTAGTTATTTAAAAACCTTCCATTCTTTAAACCAGTTTCTTTATTTACTCTTAAAATGGTTTTAGATTTCTGGGCTTTTGGCTTACTTGGATCAGATGGGGTCCTATAGACTTCATATGGATCAAGGGCCAGTCACGTGCTCTTTCGGGTCGTGACAATATCACATCTCATTGACTTGCATATTGGTTTGGATTACATGTGATTTCTGGATTTGGGAACCGTGGCTATTTCTAATATTTAATCATTTAAAAACCCGGTTCCCTTGATATGATATTTCGGTGCGTCCACCCTATGTTTTCTCGATGCTAGAGTGATATATATGAGATAGAGAGGGCTGACCCGGACAGACGGATGCCCGATATATATGAGATAGAGAGGGCTGACCCGGACTGACGGATGCCCGATATATATGAGATAGAGAGGGCTGACCCGGACTGACGGATGCCCGATATATATGAGAGAGAGGGCTGACCCGGACTGACGGATGCCCGATAGATATATATGAGAGAGTGGGCTGACCCGGACAGACGGATGCCCGATAGATATATGAGAGAGGGGGCTGACCCGGACTGACGGATGCCCGATATAGGAAGATTTGCGTGTCGATGCTAGACACGAGTATTTATGATATTTGGGTGCCGATGTTGGGCACTCGTGATTCTCAGTGATGTACAGGATTTGAGGGTCGATGGGAGTGCCGGCGACTGGGTTTTTGGGATTTGGGGTGCATTGATGGACACCGACTACATATTCCACGTTGACATTCTGTGTAGATGTTATACTTCCCATGCTCAGCTTTCATTATTGTATCTTATCCTGTAGTTATATTACCTGATAGAGCACTTGCATGATTATTGCATATACTGCTTATCACGCATTGATATCATCTGTTGGCATATAATAGAGTAGCGTAGTATGTGCATGCTCGCGATTACCTTTATATGTTATATTTATTCACGAGTTGGCAACTCACCCCCGTTGTGCCACGGTGTTTGCAGGTTGCCCATCGGAGTAGTCGCGGCAGGCTGCGTTCTTGTATCTTTTGACACAGATACCCCTACAGTTGTGTACTAGCTCTTTTGCAGATAGGTGGGTTTTTTGCGGTATCTATTTATCTTTCAGTTATGTATATTGTTGTATCTAGTATTCTCCATCTACCATAGATGTACTTGACTTAGAGACTGTGTGAGGACGATGATGTATATTATTTGTATTCTGGTGTCGAGCTCGTTGTGAGCCGACTTTACTTATGAAGTTTATTCTATCTGTTATGTTTCCACTTGTTACTCCTGATCTTCGCTACGGCGTCGTATATTGCTATCTTGGTGATTGTTTACTTAAGATTTCTTATTACTTCTAAATGCTTCCATTTAAAACTTAAAACACTCTATACTTTTACTGGTTTGGTTTCTGGGTTTTCGGTTCACTTAGTCGCTTTACGCCTGTAGACGTTACGTTGTTAAGTGCCGGTCACGGGCCAAACTTTGGGTCGTAACAAAAAGTTAGTGAACTCTTGGGATTGATACATGATGATGTACGTAAGTCCCCGGTCTACACATGTCAGGACTGGTTCTTTGTACTTTATTACATTCACTGATGATCTCTCAAGATTCGGACATATGTTCCTGTTGAAACACAAGTCTGAAACTTTTGAGAAATTCAAAGAATATAAGTTAGAAGTAGAGAACCAAAATCGGTATAAGTATTATGTCCTTTGATGTGATCAAGGAGGAGAATACTTGAGCACGGAATTCCTGGACTATTCTGAATGAGAATGAGATTCTCTCTCAGCATTACTCCTCCGTATACTCCACAGCACGTTGGTCTATCGGGGCGGACCAGACACACCGTATGTGATAAGGTGTGCTCTATGATGAGTACTACTGAGCCTATTTCCTTCTGGGGGTTATGCACATGAGAAGCTGAATACGTATTGAATAGGGTTCCAACCAAATCAGGTGCCTACCACTCCATATGTGATATGGTATGGGAAGAGCCCGTCTCTTAAGGAAGTTAAGATTTGGGGTTGTACGGCCTATGTCTAAAAGGAAAATCCGGACAAGCTCGAGGCTAGGTCAGTTCTGTGGATGTTTGTTGGATATCCTAAGCATTCACAAGGGAATATCTTCTACCATACCGAGGAACAAAAGGTGTTTTATTTCTCGGCATGCCACCTTTTTAGAAAAGGATTTTCTTGTGAAGAAATTAGTGGTCATGAGGTAGAACTGGAAGGAGTTCCAGGTATACAAACTGCAGCTGATGATTTGGTAGAACCAGAGGATTCAATAGTTCCCGACGAACCTCAGCGTCTCCTCCGATCTGATAGGGTTCCTCCCCCACCTGAGAGATATTTCGGTTTTCTCTATGACAGTGTGAGCGAGGATTGCATCATGAGATGATGACCCAACTAGTTTCGAGCAGGCCATCAAGAGTGGGGACTCTATAAGAATGAATGGATGCTTTACGATCTGCGTTGGAATCTATGTGCACCAACAAAGTATGGACTTTGGTTGCTATATCTCAAGAGTTAAATCCCCATCAGGAGCAAGTAAATCTTGAGAAGATTACTTGGTGTACATAGAAAAGTTGAGACTTTCAAAGCAAAACTTGTTGTAAAAGCTTTCCGTCATCGACCAGGTGTGGATTATGATGAAACCTTTTCTCTAGTGCCTATGCTTAAGTCCATCCGGATCCTACATGCCATTGCTACAAACCATAACTACGATATCTGGTGGTTGGGTGTCATGACTTCTTTTCTAAATATTGATTTAGAAGAGAGCGTTTATAAGTACACAGCTAAAGGGCTTCGTAGCTAGTGGGAGCAACAGAAACGTGTGCAAGTTGCTTTACGTGTTAAAGCATGTATCGTAGAGTTGGAACATCCGTTTTGATGTGGTAGTCAAAGCGTTTGACTTCATCAAAATGGTAGATGAACCTTCTATATACAAAACGGTAGTAGGGAGTATGGTGATGATCCTCGTATTGTACGCGGATGACATACTCTTGATAGGAAAGGAGTTTCCTATGCTACGCTCGGTCAATCTCCTCTTATCATATGGATTCTCCATATAGGATCAAGGTGATACCTCTTGAATCCTGGGTTTTGGATCTATGAGATAGATCTAAATGGATGTTAGGATTCTCAATAGGTGTAGTGAATTGGTATCAATCGATCCTGGGGAGAATCACTGGATAGCTTCCAGAGTGATAAGGTCGACTGAATGTCAGTCACAGGTATTGTCTTTACCCTCACTGGAGGGACGGTATGTTGGAAGAGTTCCAAGCTAGATACAATGGAAAACTAGACGATAAAGGCTGGATACATTGCTACCAAGGATACTACCAAAGAAGGAGTCTGGATATATAAAAGTTCATGAGATGAACTTCGTTCCTACTATTGTGTGACAATAGAGTTGTGGCTTATGCTTAGGAACCCCCGTTCATCAGTGATCCATACATATTCTTAGACAGTATCACCTGATCATGGAGATAGATGATCTCCAGGGAGATCGGGGATAGGAGAGTAGACACAGAGGACAACAACATGGATCCACTCACAAAGGCCTATTGCCCAGTAGAGACTTTTTTGGGATGGTTGAGTATGTGATACTTCAACCACTGCTGATTGTTGGGTATTGGATACTACTACAGATGACCCTAGTGCAAGTGGGAGATTGTTAGTGATATGTATGCCCTAGAGGCCATTACTGTACATACGATGTATATTGTAGTCTATGCTTGGACATATATATAAAGGACTTTCTTGCTCGACATGATAGTATACTATCTGGTTACTCTTTATCTTAACATGTACACTGATTGTCTCTATGTTACATGTTGATAAAGCCCTTAGGATGCGTACTTGACTACCAGGATTATGATATAGATCATACTAGTGGGGACAGTGTAGTGGCTAAGTACATCATACATTTTTTTCTAGTCGTAGGTAT
The DNA here is from genome assembly GCA_030015575.1 of Agapanthus africanus. Classification (NCBI taxonomy): domain Eukaryota; kingdom Viridiplantae; phylum Streptophyta; class Magnoliopsida; order Asparagales; family Amaryllidaceae; genus Agapanthus; species Agapanthus africanus. The sequence goes on along the minus strand of JASDDO010000014.1, from coordinate 469,877,581 downwards.
ATCGAGACAGGGCATCGATATACCAGAGTAGACTAGCCTATAGCTTCTCGTCCCATGTATATGGGCGATGGATGATCCCATATCCATTGGTGTTTGACATCAGGGACAGTATCCGGGTGCTCAGTGGAGACTGGGTACACTGGACAGACTCGCCGAGAACTCCCAGATGGTATTATACCTCACGTCAAATGGCAGTTCTCTGGTGACACTGGTACAGGTTAGTCTGCAGACCCGAGATCGTCATAGAGTCTTGTGCGATTCCCACTGTGCTTTTATTTCCACCTTACCATGTTCAAGAGAACGTGCAAAACGGTGGCTTTTGGGTACAGTCCCGAATAACATGGAGCCAAAGAGCTATAGGAGGGGTTTCGTCTTTCCCGGTATAGGGAGTTGATGTGGCGTTGTGCTCGATTGGCTATAACAGGAAGTCCCTGGCCAGGGCTGCTTTAGAGATATACTGGTAAGTGTTATCAGTAGTTTCTCGATCCGTTATAAGCCTCATATCGTCACGACTTATCGAGTTACTGCGGTTTGACGTTTACCACCCCTAGACGAGATATGCGACATATCAGACGAAGAGACCGGACTGTACGGTAGTGTTACTGATTGGATTCGCAGGAGAGTGAGCAGGCTTGCTTGTTATGTAGGGTTCCTAGGCACTCTTGTGAAGGTTCATAAAGCATCAATCATGCCCAAATAAAATTTTAGATGTGCCGAACAACCCAAAGACGGGATCTTTGCTAGATTATTAGGGTTTACCATAAAAGATAACATCTTTAAACCTAAGTGTGAGGGATTACAACCTTTGTAGTCCGCTCCTTCGCTACACAAGCTCCGAGTAGAAGTCCTTTCACCGCGATCCACGATCTCCCAGACTCAAGAGAGGCTCCACGAATCGAACGATCCATGCTAGCTTGTATTGTTCCGCTTCTCCGATGATCTACGTCGAAGTTGCTAAAACCCAAGCTCTCTCACTCTAATGAGGTGAACACCCTAATCTAATGGGCTAGATTAGATGAGGATGATGGAGTAGTATTTATGCTATCTTTTTAATTCACTTTCTCACAAGAAATCATCACAAAATGAATTTCTAGTGAGCTCCCTCAAAAACTAAACAGAGAAGAAAATGAAGAAATATGAGATAATTCCTTTTGTGATGAATAGTAGATAAGAATATATGATTGATATGGAACCATGGCCAAGGATGATAGGCTTAACCTTTGTAGAGAATAAACTAGAGCTAGGGTTTGGTTAGGTTAAGGATAAGTATTAACCATAATATCTTAACCAAGACAAAAGTGAATCCTTCTAGAATGAACAAGAAGGAGCTAACCCTAATCAAACCCTATCCCTTTTTATCATCCTTAAACATGTTTCACAATAAATCATATCATGTCACAATAATATATATCACATATATATTATATATTTGCAACAAAAGAAAATAATACAATTAACATATATCGCATATATATCAATGTATTAATCCTGTGAGAAAATGAAATAATAAAGCGAGCCAATATTAGATAATGTAATACAATATATCATATATATCATTATACATTAAATCATCGAATCAACACTTGATCCGACGATCCGGCTATATCGAATATAACCGACTAATATATCATGTACCGATTCATCGAATCAACACTTGATTCAATGTCCCGGTTCAGAACTAAATATCGCGAGAATATAATACGGTATCTCATATCGCATTATCCTCGGTCCTGCACATATCACATATGTGTCTCTACTCCGTTTTGCCTGAGCCAAGAAAGCTCTGTGTGGGACTCTAAAGAATCGTCAATACGCCGGTAGCAGGTGATGATCATATCAAACACCCACAAGCTGTAAGCAGTCAGCTAAACGTAACAGCCACCCAGGTATTGAGCGTTCAGAAGATCAACAAGCTAGCATGTCCGTTCTCCTGTGAATCCAATCAGTAACACTCCCATACAGTCCGGTCTGTTCGTCTGATATGTCGCATATCAAGTCTAGGGGTGGTATACGTCAGACCCCAGTAACCGATAATTCGTGTCGATGTGAGGCTCATAACAGGTCGAGAAACTACTGGTAACACTTACCAGTAAATCTCTATATCAGCCCTGGCCAGGGACTTCCAGTTTTAGCCAATCGAACACAGCACAACATCAACTCCCTATACCGGGAGAGACGAATCCCCTCCTATCGTTCATTGCCTCCATGTGATTCGGGACTGTACCCAAAAGCCACCGTTTTGCACGCCCACTTGGACGTGGTAAGGTGGAAATCAAAGCACAGTGGGAATCACAAAAGACTCTATGACGATCTCGGGTCTACAGACTACCCTGTACCAGTGTCACCGGAGAACTGCCATCTGACGTGTGGTATATCACCATCTAGGAGTTCTCGGCGAGTCCGTCCAGTGTACCCAGTCTCCACTGAGCACCCGTACACCATCTCTGATGTCAAACACCGATGGATATGGGATCATCCATCGCCCATCATATGGGTCAAGATGCGTATACGCTAGTCTACTCTGGTGTATCGATGCCCTGTCTCGATATACCCTCGACTAGGAACTGCTATAGAATGTACTCATCGACTATTATGGCCCCACTAGTTTGATCTCATCATAGTCCCAGTAGTCGAGTACAGATCCTAAGGGCTTTATTAACATGTGAGAGTAAGACAGTAAACCAATACAAGTCAACATGTTAAGATAAAGTGAAACCAAATAGCATACTATCATGACGAGCAAGAAAGTCCTCTCTGTATATATCCAAGCATCCATCATAATATACATCATATGTACAACAATGGCCTCTAGGGCATATACATAACTAACAATCTCCCACTTGCACTATGGCCAGCTGCTGTAGTATCTCATACCTAGCATCCCGAATAATCTCTCAAACTGTATCTGGGGAATGGCCTTCGTGAGTGGATCCGCAGTGTTATCATTCGTATCTACTCTCCTGACCTCGATCTCCCGGCGATCAACTATCTTCCTGATCAGGTGATACCGCCTCAGAATATGTATGGACTTCTAATAGGACCTGGGTTCCTTGGCCAAAGCCACAGCTCCATTGTTATCGCAATACAGAGGTATTGGATGCTCAATGGATGGAACCACACCATGTTCACTAATGAACTTCTTCATCCATACAGCCTCTTTGGCAGCATCGTTGGCAGCGATGTATTCAGCCTCCATCGTCGAGTCTGCAACGGTATCCTGTTTGGAACTCTTCCAACATACCGCACCTCCATTGAGGGTAAAGACAAATCCCGAGTGCGACTTAGAGTCGTCCTTATCACTTTGGAAGCTGGAATCGGTAAAGGACTCCACCCGGAGTTCTCCGTTACCATACACCAAGAACATGTCTCTCGTCCTTCGTAAGTACTTGAGAATGTTCTTCACAGCTGTCCAGTGACTCTCTCCAGGATCTGCTTGATACCGACTCACTACACTTAGTGAGTATGCAACATCGGGTCTGGTACATAGCATCGCATACATGATAGAGCCTACTGCCGAAGCATAAGGTATCCCTTGCATGCGAGCTCTCTCCAAATCAGTCTTAGGAGACATCTCTTTGGAGAGAGTGAGTCCAGAGATCATGGGTTGGTTCCCACGCTTGGATTCTTCCATATTAAACCTCTTTAGTATGGTGTCAATGTACCGAGATTGGGACAATCCCAGTATCCTTTTGGATCTATCTCTATAGATCCTAATTCCTAATATGCAGGAGGCATCACCTAGATCTTTCATTGAGAATCTTTGTGATAAGAAGAGCTTGACTGATTGCAGCATAGGAATATCATTTCCTATCAAGAGTATGTCATCTACGTACAATACGAGGAAGACAACCTTACTCTTTGCTACCTTTTTATAGATACAAGGTTCATCTATGTTTTTGATAAAGTCAAACTCTTTGACTACAACATCAAAACAGATGTTCCAACTCCGCGATGCTTGCTTTAACCCATAAATGGATTTAAGCAACTTGCACACCTTTCTGCTGCTCCCACTATCTACGAAGCCCTCTGGCTGAGTCATGTACACGCACTCTTCTAAATCACCATTTAGAAAGGCGGTCTTAACATCCATTTGCCAGATTTCGTAGTCATGGTATGCAGCAATGGCAAGTAAGATCCGGATGGACTTAAGCATAGCCACTGGAGAAAAAGTTTCGTCATAATCCACACCAGGTCATTGACGAAAACCCTTTGCTACAAGTCTAGCTTTGAAAGTCTCAACTTATCCATCTACACCAAATTTCTTTTTAAAAATCCACTTGCTCCCAATGGGTTTTACCCCTTCAGGAGCATTTTCCAAAATCCATACTTTATTGGTGTACATGGACTCCATCTCAGATCGCATTGCATCCGTCCATTTCACAGAGTCACCACTCGTGATGGCCTGCTCGAAACTGGTCGGGTCATCATCTTCCATGATGCAATCCTCGCTTCCACCATCAATGAGAAAACCGTAGTATCTCTCAGATGGATAAGAAACCCTACTAGATCGGCGAAGAGGCTGGGGTTCGTCGGGTACTACTGAATCTTCTGGTTCCAACAAATCATCAGTTGCGGTTTGTGGTGCTGGAACCTCTTCCAGCTCTACCTCTTTGCCACTAATTTCTTTTGCAAGAAATTCCTTTTCCAAAAAGGTGGCATGTTGAGCAACAAACACTTTTTGTTCCTCATCGTGGTAGAAAAAATATCCTTGAGAATTCTTTGGATATCCCACAAATTTGCAAAGAACTGATCGTGCCTCGAGTTTGTCCGGATTTTGCTTTTTGACATAGGCCGGACAACCCCATATCTTAACTCGTTTAATATATGGTCTCTTCCCACTCCATATCTCATATGGTGTGGTAGGTACAGATTTAGACGGAACTAGATTCAATATGTATATGGCTGTCTTAAGCGTATACCCCCAGAAGGAAATAGGTAACTCAGCTTCACTCATCATAGAGCGCACCATATCTAATAGGGTCTGATTCCTCCGTTCCGATACACCGTTGTGCTGTGGTGTATAAGGAGGAGTAAGCTGAGAGAGAATCCCATTCTCTTTTAGATAATCCAGAATATTATTGCTCAAGTATTCTCCTCCTCGATCAGATCGAAGGATCTTAATACTTTTTCCCGTTTGGTTCTCTACTTCGTGCTTATATTCTCTGAATTTCTCAAAAGCTTTAGACTTGTGTTTCAACAGGAACACATGTCCGTATCTAGAGAGATCGTCAGTGAATGTAATGAAGTAGGAAGAACCGTTCCTTGCATGCGTAGACATGGGGACCGCATACATCACTATGTACCGGTCCTAAGAGTTCGGTAACTCTTTCTCCGTGTCCACTAAACGGAGCTTTGGTCATTTTTCCTTTGAGACATGAATGACAAGTATCATAAGATGAAAATTCGAATGAATTCAAATATCCATTTTTATGTAACTTAGCTAGCCGTGTCTCATTGATATGGCCAAGTCTACAATACCACAAGAAGGATTCGTTCATTTCTGAACTTTTCCTCTGTGTGTGTTTTGTATATTGAGGACTGTATTCTGATTTAGAATGAATATGCCATTATGTAACGAGCCTGATGCAATCAACTTTTGATCTAGGAATATGTTCATAACATTATCCTTTACTACAAAATTATATCCTTCTTTACAAAATAAAGAAACTGATATAATGTTGCACATCATGTTCGGTATATAGTAGCACTCATTTAGAATCAGTGTATTCTGACTTGGCAATACCTGGTGATATTCGCCAACTGCTTTGGCTGCAATACTTGCGCCGTTTCCTACTTGAACGGAATGATCACCTTTTCCCAGTTCTCTACCTTTACGTAGCCCATGTAACAATTTACATATGTGGGATCCTGATCCGGTATCTAATACCCAGGACGTAGGGTGAACTGAGAAACAGTTTTCAATAACTAACACACCTGAAGAAGATGCATCAACATGCATGTTCTTTTGGGCGGCGTGAGAATCCAGATATTCTTCTATTCCCTGTTCAGTCTTATAACTCTTATAAGAAAGAATGGGTCCAATATTGCCCTGCTCAGTATAATAAGCGGGTTCGGTCAATACATCCATATTATTATCTTGATTATGGCCTGACATGGTCGCTACCTGGAGAGAGAGAGAAGAAAACACTTTAGCGTATGCTCTTGCAAGATTAGATTGGTTATTATCTTATCTAATCAGGATGTCTCCCACTGTTTTTATCAAATCTTCCTTCAAACCCTAAAAGGTAAGATTAGCCGGGATTAATTACACCCTACAATTTCGTCAATCTTTTAGCCAGATCAGTGTCGGTACTTGAGGGAGGTTCCCCGTGCTTTCGCACGGACCTAATTAAAGTAAACCTCGTTTTCCCAGAGGCGTAACCCCGTTAACACTTTTCTAGACACCTACTTGATCGGCTAATTGTCCTGTGTAAAACTCTCCCAGGAGTAACTCTTACTCGCAGTGGGTATCGGGATCCAACTATCTCATAGGAGTTATGCAATCTCATTGCAAATTTCAACATTTGAAATTCCCGATAATATTTTGCCCCTAGAGATCTATGACCTTGACTAAGTCAACAAACCATAAATCGCAAGTCAAGTTCAACCCGTACATTTCCCGATTGAATTAAACCCACCCGTACGACCCTTGACTGAGTCAACAAGGCCGTGCGAATACCCTAATCCAATCACATCTCATGTTTTAGCAGATAAACACTACTTAGCTACCGTACAATACGCCTTGACTAAGTCAACAAACATAGCACGAATACTAAATAATATCTATCTGAAATGAAGGAGGGCTACGCAGGTTTTTCTGAAAACCTATTGCGTAATGAACTTGATATCGTCGTAGAATCAAGTGAAATTTTGAAATGGAGTATTTTTTAGGCTTTCATTAGTTTTGCTAAAGAGGTCACTCCTGGTGAAGGGATCTCGGCTCTTTCCTCATCGAATAAGGTGTAGGACATATCATATATATCACTGTGCAAACAAAACTCTAAAAGCAATCAAAAAACAAACAGAGTTTTGTAGCATCTGCCAGTTTCACTAAAGAGGTCACTCCCGGTGAAAGGATCTCGGCTCTTTCCTCATCGAATAAGGTACAGGGTATATCATATATACCACTATGCAAAGCAAAACTGTAGCTACCATTTTTATAAAGTTTTGATTCTACAATATCTTTTAGGTTTCTTTTCTTTTTATTAATCTCATTAATAAAAAATCCCATCAGCTTATGCTTCCTAAGCATCACAGATAAATACGACGTACACTTATGCCATCCGCATTCACCTCGATGTCCCCTCGTGCACCGTTAGGTTAGGTAACTAACGACAGAGCAGGGCAGGGCTAGTGCGGGTGTAAAACATAAGTAACGTCTATATAATATATCATATATACTATATATTGTATCCATCACAACATATCAAATGATCACATCACAGATATCGCAGCAGAAACATAGATATAATGTGGGATATACTAGGACGTCCGTATTTAGTATTTAGCCAACAATAGAAAATACGGATTCCACAGTCGCGATGAATAGCCAAGCCCGCACCCTGGACCCCTACGAGAGCGGCAAGCGACCCTACCAATTCTGGAGTTTAGGAGACCCGGTCTCGACTCCTCGAGCTGGCCTCCCACTGAACCCCAGAACCCGGTCAACTGTGTTCCCCTCCTTGGGTCCATCCTAATGCGGAAAAGTAAATAATATACAACACTGGTGGCATCAACATCAACCGGGAAGTTCCCCAAATAAAAGAATAGTACATTACATTTGAATTTACATGAATGAAAATATAAAACTCTCATCTCACAAAAAACACCCGGCTATTCAATCGCGACAATCCTGCACATCATATCTCAGCAACACATAATATCTCATATCATCAACGTAAGTAAGTATGCATACATCGATCGTCGTCGATGTATGGCAACGACAATCGGCAATACCACTACATACTACACTTACGGTCACAGAAAAGAAATTGTAAAACTACAATATTTAGAATCCACAATCACTTTAGACATCGTAAATCCGAAATATCACATACTTCGCATTTCATGTCTAACTCTGTAAATTCCACATATTGTATCACATTCCAGATAAATAGACAGTATTAAACTTTTCGAACGGATAATCAAATACCCAAACTTTCCTAAATTGCTCAACACTTGAGCGGAGTTCAAATAATCCGGAATGTGTCACAGTAGTAGCGGTCCAGCCGTAGAAGGGTCAAGCCAACGCCTCACATATGGCACGCCGTACTGCCCCAAACCCGAAGGTTCAAAAGGCAGTTCAAGACGGTCACATAATCGAGTTATGGTTTGTTGTCTTCTAGAGGGTCCACCACAAAACTTGCACGTATTTGCGAAAGATTTAAACTTGAGAAAAGATTCAACACTTGAAAATTTTTCGTGTCGGGAAAAATTGAGTTAATGATATCCGTTCGAACATTTTAACAGATTCTAAATATCCGGAAATAATAACGAATTTAAATTTTCCGATCGAATCTACGATTACAAAATAAACCCCAGAACACTCAACCCTTGAGCCAAAATAAAAATACCAGAAACTGTATAAGAATCAAAAACAAAAATTACTCTGAAATTAAAATTGTCTCATCAAGCAGTACTACCGCGGAACCGCGGCCCAAGCAGGGTACGGCAGCGATTCCGCGGTCGTTTGTACGGATCAATGGCTCGTATTTCACAGTTTTTCTTGTTTTTGTCTGAGGTATTTTTCAGGTATTTTTAATTCAGAAAAAAACGCATTTTTGAAAAATATCCAGAGAGGGGTTCATTTTCGTCGGTTCGGCTTCGATCGGAGTTTTAACTTCGTAAACACGTCGCCTAATACTCTAGCTAGGCTCTGATACCGCTGTAGGGTTCCTAGGCACTCTTGTGAAGATTCATAACGCATCAATATGCCCAAATAAAATTTTAGATGTGCCGAACAACCCAAACACGGGATCTTTGCTAGATTATTAGGGTTTAATATGCAAGATAACATCATTAAACCTAAGTGTGAGGGATTACAACCTTTGTAGTCCGCTCCTTCGTTACACAAGCTCCGAGTAGAAGTCCCTTCGCCGCGATCCACGATCTCCCGAACTCAAGAGAGGCTCCACGACTCGAACGATCCATGCTAGCTTGTATTGTTCCGCTTCTCCGATGATCAACGTCGAAGTTCCTATAACCCAAGCCCTCTCACTCTAATGAGGTGAACACCCTAATCTAATGGGCTAGATTAGATGAGGATGATGGAGTAGTATTTATGCTATCTTTATAATTCACTTTCTTACAAGAAATCATCACAAAAGGAATTTCTAGTGAGCTCTCTCAAAAACTAAAGAGAGAAGAAGATGAAGAAATATGAGATAATTCCTTTTGTGATGAATAGTATATAAGAATATATGATTGATATGGAACCATGGTCAAGGATGATAGGCTTAACCTTTATAGAGAATAAACTAGAGCTAGGGTTTGGTTAGGTTAAGAATAAGTATCAACCATAATATCTTAACCGAGACAAAAGAGAATCCTTCTAGAATGAACAAGAAGGAGCTAACCCTAATCAAACCCTAATCACTTTTTATCATCCTTAAACATGTTTCAAAATAAATCATATCATGTCATAATAATATATATCACATATATATTATATATTTGCAACAAAAGAAAATAATACAATTAACATATATCGCATATATATCAATGTATTAATCCGGTGAGAAAATGAAATAATAATGCGAGCCAATATTAGATAATGTAATACAATATATCATATATATCATTATACATTAAATCATCGAATCAACACTTGATCCGACGATCCGGCTATATCGAATATAACCGACTAATATATCATGTACCGATTCATCGAATCAACACTTGATTCGATATCCCGGTTCATAACTAAATATCGCGAGAATATAATACGGTATCTCATATCGCGTTATCCTCGGTCCTGCACATGTCACATATGTGCCTCTACTCCGTTTTGCCTGAGCCAAGAAACCTCTTTGTAGGACTCTAAAGAATCTTCAATACGCCGGTAGCAGGTGATGATCATATCAAACACCGACAAGCTGCAAGCGGTCAGCTAAACGTAACAGCCACCCAGGTATTGAGCGATCAGAAGATCAACAAGATAGCCTGTCCGTTCTCCTGTGAATCCAATCAGTAACACTCCCGTACAGTCCGGTCTATTCGTCTGATATGTCGTATATCAAGTCTAGGGGTGGTATACGTCAGACCCCAGTAACCGATAAGTCGTGTCGATGTGAGGCTCATAACAGGTCGAGAAACTACTGGTAACACTTACCAGCAAATCTCTATATCAGCCCTAGCCAGGGACTTCCAGTTATAGCCAATCGAACACAGCACAACATCAACTCCCGATACCGGGATAGACGAATCCCCTCCTATCGCTCATTTCCTCGACGTGATTCAGGACTGTACCCAAAAGCCACCATTTTGCACGCCCTCTTGGATGTGGTAAGGTGGAAATCAAAGCACAGTGGGAATCCCACAAGACTCTATGATGATCTCGGGTCTACAGACTACCCTGTACCAGTGTCACCGGAGAACTGCCATCTGACGTGTGGTATATCACCATCTGGGAGTTCTCGGCGAGACCGTCCAGTGTACCCAGTCTCCACTGAGCACCCGTACACCATCTCTGTTGTCAAACACCGATGGATATGGGATCATCCATCGCCCATCATATGGGTCAAGATGCGTATACGCTTGTCTACTCTGGTGTATCGATGCCCTGTCTCGATATACCCTCGACTAGGAACTGTTATAGGATGTACTCATCAACTATTATGGCCCTACTTGTATGATCTCATCATAGTCCCAGTAGTCGAGTACAGATCCTAAGGTCTTTATCAACATGTGAGAGTAAGACAGTAAACCAATACAAGTCAACATATTAAGATAAAGTGAAACCAAATAGCATACTATCATGACGAGCAAGAAAGTCCTCTCTGTATATATCCAAGCATCCACCATAATATACATCATATGTACAACAATGGCCTCTTGGGCAAATACATAACTAACATGTTAATCTTCTGATTGCTCAATACCCGGGTGGCCAATACGTTTAGCACACCGCTTGCGGCTTGTGGGTGTTCGATATGATCATCACCTACTGTCGGGGTATTGACGAGTCTATAGAGTCCTACACAGGGGTTTCCTGGCTCAAGCGAAACGGAGTAGGAGCACATATGTGATATGTGCGGGACCGAGATTAATACGATATGTGATACCGTATTATATTCTCGCGAATTGTGACATTGGTCGGTTATATGCGATATAGCCGGGTTATCGGATCAAGTGTTGATTCGATATGTTGTTACATGTGATATTAGTCGGTTATATGTGATATAGCTGGATTATTAAATCAATTGTTGATTTAATAATTTAATCTATAATTATATATTTGATATATTACATTACATTAACTATTATTAGCTCACTTAAGATTTCTTTTCTCACTAGATTGTGCACATTGTATATATGTGATATATGCAAGTGTACATGTTTGTTTCATTCTAGGTTACACATGCAACATGTATGTATGAGACTTATACCATGCTAGGGTTAAGTTACGGTTTTATTTATTTTAAGCTAATTCAAAAGAGTGAGAATTTATCATCGTTGAGCTTGGACAAAGCTTATGGATAACCTTTGACAAAGTCAACTCTTTTGTCTAGTTTAGGATATTTATTTAACCCAACCCTTAACCTTAGTGCATGGTTTATTCTGTACAATGTTTAGGCATGATATTATTTGACCGTGGTTGCATTTCTAACCTCATGGATTTATTCATTCATAACTCTCTCTTCAACTTCTTCTTCAAGAGCTCAAGAAAAGAGTTTTGTAGGGTTTGAGTTTGTGATGAAAAAGTGTGAGAAAATGAAATCTAAAGTGAGCCCACTTCTTACTACATCATCATTTACTAATTGTCATTTAGTATAAGGTGTTTGCTTCACTAATTCCAAAGTCAGTGAAGAGATAGCATCGGTTAGTGTCTCCTCGACGTAGATCATCTTCGGCCTCGAAGACTTTGAAGCAAGCATGTTCGTTTCTTCATGGGAGCCTCTCTAGAGTCCGGAGTTTACAATCGCAGCGAAAGGAAATACTACACGGAGCTATTGAAGTGAAGGACCTGTCTACAAAGGATGTATTCCTTGCTCACTAGACTTGGAAAGTGTTTGCATTTATATTTCCGTCGATTTCTAGTTAACGATTCATAGTTAGGGTTAGCTAAAACGGGAAATTTTTGAATTTGGCATGGACGATGCCTCCTGAAACCTTGTTGTCGTTGTAGGTAACCCTGCAATACCCAGGACATAGAGGATACTGAGAAACAGTTCTCGGTAATGAACACACTTGAAGTAGATGTCATCAACATGCACTTTCTTCGATAGGGTGGCATGAGAATCCGGATATTCCCCTATTTCAAGCTTGGACTTATAACTAATATAAGATTTAGAGGAACCAACGTTTCCCAGCTCAGTATAATAAGCTGGTTCGGTCAAAACTTCCATATTATTATTAAAATTAAGGCGTGATATGGTCGCTACAAGGAGAGAGAGAGAAGAAAACACTCTGCGTGCGCTCTTGCAAGATTAGATTGGTTATTATTTTATCTAATCAGGATGGCTCCCACTGTTTTTATCAAATCTTTCTTCAAACCCTAAATGGTAAGACTAGCCGGGATTAATTACACTCTTCAAGTTCGCCAATCTTTCGGCCAAGCCAGTGTCGGTACTTTGAGAGAGGTTCCCCGTGCTTTCGCATGGACCTATTAAAATAAACCTCATTTTCCAAGTGGCGTAAGCCCGATAACACCTTTCTAGACACCTACTTGATCGGCTAATTGTATTGTGTAAAACTCTCCCAGGAGTAACTATTACTCGCAATGGGTATTGGGATCCAATTATCTCATAGAAGGTATGCAATCTCATTGCAAATTTCAACACTTGAATTTCCCGATAATATTTTGCCCCTAGCAACTTATGACCTTGGCTATGGTCAACAAATCATAAGCACTAGCTAAGTTCAACCCGTCAATTCTTAATTGAATTAAACCCTCCTGTACGACCCTTGGCTAAGGTCAACAAAGCCGTACGACTACCCTAACTCAATCGCATCATATGCTTGCAGATAAGCACTAATTAGCTACCGCACACTACGCCTTGGCAAAGATCAACAAACGCAGCACGAATACTAAAATGTCCTTATGTGAAATGACGGAGGGCTACGACAGGTTTTTAATAAAACTTTTGCGTAATGAACTTGATCTCGTTGTAAAATCGAGTGATTTTGAAAATGAGTGTTTTTTAGGCTTTTACTAGTTTTGCAAAAGAGCTCACTCCCTATGAAGGGATCTCGGCTCTTTCCTCATTGAATGAGATGCTGGATATTTCACAAATACCACTATGCAAAACATGAACTAAAAAATGCAATCAAAAGACAAAACCGAGTAGGTTGTAGCATCTGCCAGTTTCGCAAAAGAGATCACTCCCGGTGAAAGGATCTCGGATATTTCCGTATCGAATAAGGTGATTGATATTCTACAAGGAATATCGCTATGCAAAGCAAAAACTAGAGCTACCAGTTTTTAAAACAAATTTCTACAACATTTTTAGGTTTCTTTTCTTTCATTAATCTCATTAATGAAGTCTTATCAATTATGCTTCCTAAGTATCACAGAAGAAACGAAAGCAGCAATATTTATTATATATCATATATATAATATAAGCATTCGTCTAAGAATATCAAGTGATCACATCACAGAATATCAGCAGCAGAAGAACACATATGAAATATTGGATATACTAGGAATTCCGTGTTTTAAACTAAGCCAGTAAAAAACACGGATTCCACGGTCGTGATGAATAGCCAAACCCACATCCCTAGACCCCTACGAGAGTGGCAAGCAACCCTACCAATTCTAGAGTTAGGAGACCCGGACTCGACTCCTCGAGATGGTCTCCCACTGGACCCTATAACCCGGTTACTTGTGCTCTCCTCCTTGGGACTATCCTTATGCGGAAAAGTAAATAATATACATCAATGGTGACATCATTCTCAACCCGGAAGTGCCCCAATAAAATAATATTACATACTAGCTTTTACATGAATGAAAATGAAAAACTCTCATCTCACATAAAAAACACCGGATATTCAAACATGACGATCCAATATAACATATCATAGCAATAGTTAACATCATATGTCATCAACGTAAGTAAATATTCCCAGTTGTCATTGACATATAGCAATGAAACCGGCGATACACCACATATTAGATTTACGGTCGCAGAAAAGAAAGTGAAAAACTACAACAGTTGGAATCCGCAAGAACCTTAGACATCATAAACCCAATGTATCACATACTTTGGATTTCATGCCTAACCAAATGAATTCCATAGACATTATAAACCCGGAATATCTCATATTCCATATTTCATGCCTAACAATTATAAACCCCGCATTTTAGTCTCGATATTGAAAACACTTTCCAATAACTAGTCGGGCAATTCAACAAGATTTCTGACATCCTGATCGAATGCTCGTCGGAAACTTTAGTAGACGGCCGCACCCCTCGATGCCATTGACGAAGTGCACTTAGGCGGAATACCGCGGCCGCGAGCACCCAAACGGATGCTTTTGGTGACGGGGTTCTCATAAAGTCACTTGGTCAGGGCTGTGGGGCATGGCTATCTAGTAAGGTTGCCCGGTAAGTATCCGCGTACTCTATGTAATTGCAACGGACTTTTGATCCACATCAAAATACCATGGCAACCGATCAAATGAGACTGAATTGATAGATTTATAAAATTCAAACTAGTTATCACATAACTAATTATGTGGATTCCATATATTGTATCACAATCACAGATAGCTAGACGATGTTAAACTTTTCGATCGAATCAACAAACACCAAAAATTTCCAAAAGAGCTCAACACTTTAGCGGAGTTTAAAGAGTACCCAGAATATGCCACAGCACCTATGGACCAACCGTAGAAGGGTCAACCCTTACCTCACCCATGGCGCCGCGGAACTACCATAAACCCAAGGGTTTGGTGGCGATTCCGACGGTTTTAGAATCGAGTTAGGGTTTCGTTCTTCTAGAGGGTCCATAGAAAACACCTGCATGATTTTCTGAAGATTTTAAACTTGGAAATATCCAACTCTTGGAAAATTTCCAGCGATAGAAAAAATGGGTTATTGATATCCGTTCGATCATTTTAACGTCTTCTAAATAACCCGAAATGATGTTAGAATTACGACTATGAAACACTCCGAATTGCCTTTACTTAAAGATAACATCACATGGACAAAAACAAGCAACCCCTGAAACACCAAAACCCAGAGACTGGAACACCCCACCAAAACGAAGCCCGGAACATTTTACAGAACAGGCCAAGCCGGAAATTCTTGACATGTGGCCGGCTATTTTCCGTCGATAGGGGTTCGTTTTCCTGTGGTGTTCCTGTTACATCTCATATAACATTCTACAATTGCTTAAAAAAATTTAGACACCATAAAAATTTCGACAGAAACTTGGTCTTTGTATCGGGTGTTTCGGAGTTCTTTTGGTTTCGTAATTCTACAAACATCGTCTAATTATCTAGCATGGCTCTGATACCACCGCTGGGTTCCTTAGGCGGCCACTAGGTTTCGGGAGGCATCGACCATGCCGTTTTAAAAAATTTGGAGCGCTAAAGAACCCTAACGCTAGAATCTAAACTAGAGAATTAGACGAACAAGCATGTAAACGTCTTTACATCTAGGTGAACGATGAATACAACCTTTGTAGACCGGTCCTTTACTTCAATAGCTCCGTGTAGTAGTCTCTTCGCTCCAAGTAGTGATCTCCCGGACTCTAGTGAGGCTCCACAAGGCGAAATGAACAAGCTTGCTTTAAATCTTCGAGGCCGAAGATGGTCTACGTCGAGAAGACACTAACTCAAGCTACCTCTTTACTAAGTGATGAACTGGTGAAGAAACAACCCAATCTAAATGGCTAGTAGAGAAGAGGTTGATGAAGTAGGAATTTTCCTCACTTTAGAAATAATTTTCTCACTATTTTTCTTCATCTCTCATAAACCTAGAGAGCTAAGCTCTTGATGAAGAAGAAGAAGAAGAGAGAAGAGAATGAAACTCATGAGGTGAGAATAGCAACCATGGGTGAGTTTATGTTATACACTAACTCATGTGGAGAATAAACCATGTATAAAAAATAATGGTTAGGTTAATAAATATCTTTAAGTAAAACCAAAAGAGTGGACTTGGTCAATGGTTCCACAAGATTCTACAAGCTTCAACCATGTGACAATTTCCAGCTAATTTGACTTACTTTAAATAAACAAAACCCTCACATTATTATAAGCATGGTGTGAGTCTCATGCCCATGTCTCATGTGGCATCAAGCATGACACAAAAGATGTGCATTAATATATATCACATATATACTAAGTGTACACTAGTGAAAAAAAGAAATATTAAGTGAGCTAATATTAATTAATGTAAATTAATATATCAAATATATAATTATACATTAAATTATTAAATCAACACTTGATTTAATAATCCGGCTATATCACATACAACCGACTAATATCAAATGTATCAACTTGTCGAATCAACACTTGATTCAACAGCCCAGTTATATCACATATAACCGACTGATATCACATATCGTGAAAATAGAATGTGGTATCATATACGCGCATTAATCTCGGTCCCACACATATCACATATGTGCTCCTACTTCGTTTCGCTTGATCCAGGAAACCTGTATGTAGGACTCTAAACATTCATCAATACGCCGGCAGTAGGTGGTAATCATATCAGTCACCCACAAGCCGCAAGCTGTCTGCTAAACTTAACGGCCACCCGGGTATTGACCGATCAGAAGATCAATAAGCAAGCCTGCTCATACTCCTGCGATTCCAATCAGTAACACTACCGTACAGTCAGGTCTCTTCGTCTGGTATGTCACATATCACAGCCTGGGGGTGGTATAACATCAGACCCCAATAGCTTTATAAGTCATGCCGATGCAAGTTCCATAACGGTTCGAGAAATAACTCATAACACTTTCCAGTAAATCTCAACAACCCTGGCGAGGGATTTCCTGTTATGGCCAATCGAGCATAGCGCAACATCAACCCTCAATACAGGGAGAGTCGAATCCCCTCCTATCGCTCATTGCCTCCATATGACTCGGGACTGTACCCAAAAACTACAGTTTTGAATGACCACTTGAACATGGTAAGTGTCACGACCCAAAAGTACGGAACGTGACCGGCACTTAGATTACGAAGCGTCTAGAGGCGCAACGTAACCTAAGTAAGTCGAAGCCCAGAAATCTAAACCATAAAAGAAGAAGAAGAAGATCAAATTTTCTCAAAAATTTCTGCAGAGTCTCTTTTGTAAAAACTGGCCCCAAACGGGTACAAACAAGTATAAATACATATAAACAATAAAAGCATCCCCAAACGGGAGCAAGCTCTACGCCAACAGGCGGAAACAACCACACCAATGCACATTAGTATACAACGCCAAAGGGCGAGGCTCAAAACTTAAAAGAATACAAATCCACCAGATACCATAATAATACAAGCGCGACTCTAAGGTCGAAATAAACAAATGATCCAGTAAACTATCAAGTAATACAAGTTTGGTTGATAGAGTTTTCTAGATACAAATGAAATAATAAAAGTACAATGGCGGTCCAGATCCAAGTGAACCAACCTACCATGCAAATCACCCTGAATGAAAAGATGTGCCAGCAAGCTGCCAGGAAAACCTATACATCGAACCTGTTATAAAATTTGGCACAACGAGGGCGAGTTGCCAACTCGTCAGTAGAAGATATCTGCGAAAAGAATTCGAATGCATGACGCTGTCCTAGGTCATAATAATATACTAATATACAACTAGTCATCAAGTAAAGGCAGAATAATAAGCTATGTTTAAGTGCAAATGCTCCGTGCTCGTGTCAGTGCCTCATATAGTACTATGTCATGTGAATGAGTATGCATGCACCATGAATGTAAAATAACCAATTCTGAAATCTAGATATATCCGTATAAGAAATCTTTAGCTTTTATCATGGTAAAACGTGTATAGAAATCTGAAATATCAACGATGAAATCCATGGAAATCCGTGTCAAGGATCGACACAAAACATGTAAATCTCAAGTCTCAATACCTCATAATCACAATGTTTCATAGTCTCAATATCTCGGGCTCCGTCAGTCCGGATCGGCCCATATCATCAAATCTCACGACAACGGCCGGTATCCTCCGGATATCCGCCGCGCCAGACATCACCGGTAGCTAGTCCTCCCCTGCCAGGCTCATCATCTACAACTCGATCTTCTTGCCCCGGGGTACCATACCGGGCCCACCATGTACCCGAGACGGTTCATCCACTCCTCGAATCGGGTCTCGAAATCCAACAGAAAACATGAAATCTCATGGTGGACGACACATACATCACGAGAAAACCGCATCTTATGTTTTAAAAAGAGAGGAGGAGGGAGAGAGAGAAGTTTTTATATATTCTTGCGGTTTTCCCCCAAAATCCAGAAATCTCATAGAAATCCAAAATCCCAAAATCATGAGTAAGTATATGATAAGTGTCGGCATATGCCCCATAATACTGCATGATAACATGAAAATGTGAATGCATGAAATGTCTAAGTAATAAATGCCATGCCTATACTAACACCAGAGAGTAATCAGAATATTATATCGATCTAGCTGTTAGCTGATTCTATCAATAAAAGATAATATGTTCTAAAGTGTACGTGACATAGCAATTACCGATGATGATGTGTGTGAGCCGACAAATAAGTGTGCGTGAAATATGCGCATCATCGGTAATGGTGCTGGTGTCCTAACAGGCAGAGTTTTATACTGATTATAGAAACATATGAATGAACATGCAACATTATGATTATGGTATGAATATAAAGACGGATGTGTAATAACCACTCATCTGTGATATACAAGTAAAACTACTACTACATGACTCAAACTTACACTAGTGTCCATCTAACCTCCGAAGGAACTAAACCTAAGAAACTAGTCGATAAGAACTAGGAGTACACCTAAAGGCTGAATCCATATCTCTAATAGTCGGCGATCCAGCCTCAATAGCGTCGCGTACGTTGTACGGCTTCCTCGAATCAAGAGTGCGGATAAATCATCATATCTTTGCCTCGTACGGTAAAGTCCATCGTACGGCATCCTAATATCGGGGTACGGGTCAAGTATCACCTATGTGTATCATCATTCGTATAATGTTATTATCAACACATGTCATGATCAAGGTGCTATACTGTAATCGCATACATCAATCATATATCATTGCCAGCATAAATATATATCGTTAATTTATCCTAAGAAATGTCATGTCACTTATATCATATCTTGATCGAGTCACATATGTCAAGTCATGATTAAGTCACATATATGTATATGTCATATCGTAATCAAGTTACACATATCTCACATCGTAATCAAGTCATACCTATATCATATCAGGCTTTCAGGCATAGGTTACGGTCCGGGTTCTATTTTAGAGTTCCATGTACTTCAATATCATCACCACCCTTTATTATTTATGTATAACTATTCATTATCTCATTTCCCAATGATCCGCTAACATCATAACACGACCGTATAACCAAGAATCACGACATCAAGCCAAGTTATATTGTTTCATCCCCATGTATCATATCACCTCCTTGTATCACATATACGTATTGTATATATATATATATATATATATATATATATATACACCTACACCTAGTCCTATATATATATACACATACACGTATACACCACGTTGAGTCTCAGTGTGTGCGTGTGCGTGTTTCTACCTGAAACTACGAATCTCCTCCATGATATTCATCCTCGGGTAAGGTCTTCCTAAATCAACCTAGTCCAACCTAAGGTCACTACTAGGGTCCTACTCATCGAAATTCTAAGGTCACGTCTGGCTTCCTAAATACAATAAGTACTTATTCCTATTTTACGTTTGCGGGGGTGCTAAACGCCATCCACCCGACTTCCCCCAATAGATATACATCTACTCACCTGGTCCTTGTCTGCCGAAGACGGTGTCGCCATCCTCTTCTTCATCGCCCACAGTCCACGTGAGGGGTACCTATACGCAAACATATGTAGTATTGTAAACTGAATCACGGACAACATCAAAACGACACACGAAACGCGCATAGGTTAAAACCTATGACCCGCTCATGCAAAGGAACCAAATATCGCTCGATATCGGCGTACAAACTCCGATTAATTGAGATAAACATCAACAAACAAATCATAGTTTTAAAACTCATTACTTATAATATAAAACATGATTTAACTCATCGAAACCCTAAAATCAATCAAATCGCCCGATTTCGTAAAACCCGAAAATGCCAATTTACCGTTTTACTTCAAAACTTGATGTTTAAATGAAACTAATGGCCGTAATACATATTAAATAGCATAACTAGATTATTCAAACCACTACTATATTTTTTACACCTTAATTTGTAATAAATTGAAATTCTAGTTTGTAAACATGCCCGATTTCGGTATTTTTAAGCAAAATTTTACAATGTCACAACAAAACATGATTTTACATGAATTTACTTATTAAACTACAATTCATGATGATAATAATATAATGAAACTTTAAAATAGAATTTAAATATCATTTAATTAAGAATTTCTAAAATCTAGTTTGCAAAATAGCATTTTTCTCACAATTTCTTAATTATCAATAAAAACTAGTAACCAAATTAAGTTTTTCATTGCACTAACAAGTTAATATCCTCATTAAAACCACAATCTAGTGTTACAAACATTAATTGGAATTTTATTTCACTAATATATACAATATATAGAAATCTAGTTTACAAAGTTGTTTAATTTAAACAATTTTGGATAAACAATTTACAATATACCATCCATACAAGATTTTCCCATTCTAAAAATGTTAAACTAGTTATAATAACCCCACTTAATTAGTAAAAACCCTAACTTGATTTTACAAACCCTAACTTGAATTTAGAACTTGTAAAGAGAATTAATTTATTAAATCTAAACATGCTTAAATGAAACATTTAATAACAATAAATCAAAAGAAAAAGATTTATACCTCCACAACATGAAATTCAAACATGAAAATAAGCCTCCAAAATGAATGCTTTCCATCTCCAAAATCCATGTAAAGATGAGCAAAGAATAGAGGGTATGAATTAATTAGGATTTTTGTAGGATTTTTGATGATTTTTGGAGTTAATTTAAATTTTGAAGATGGGGGGCTGCCATGGGGGGGGGGGGGGTTGAGGCCGGCCACACCATGGATGAGGGAGAGGAGAGTGAGAAAGGTGAAGAAAAGTGTAGAAACTTCAACCAAAATATCAACTTCTTTATGTCTTTTCAACAATTCATTTAATTTTTATCATTTCTTTTCTAAAACACCTAAAGAAAATTCTAGAATCATGGAAAAATTTGTAAATAAATTTTACATGATACACACTATATTCTAATATGCAATGATTCATTTTTGCAAATTAAACCCCTTCAAATTTGAAATTTACTCTAATGTAGTGTATAAATAAAGTTTATGTTAATATTTAAAATAATTAATTTAAGAAAAATATTTAATTAAACTAAAAATTTATAACTGGATAAATAAACACCATTTACTAATAATAACATAATTAAAATAGGTATTTTTAAATTTATAGTGAAAAATAATTACGGTTTAGTTTTACGAAAAATGCGTTTTACTTTACCGAAAATCATAAAATTCACTTAAACGATTTTATTTATTTAATTATTTTTAAAATGTTACAATCTTCCCCCCTTTAAGAAATTCGGTCCCTGAATTTAAATTAAAAATCCCCTCAATTACTAAAACATTCAGCAAAACACTCAAATCGTCGAGGCTCCGAAATCATCAATACATAAAACACGTTTTTTTTAGCACGATACAAGCGCATGAAAAACAAGTACATAACTCAAAATCAAAACTCCGTCAGACATAACACAATCATCAGAGTTATGGTGAAAATAAAATATCAAAACCCAATATGAAAACCATCATAATATACATCAAAACTACAACTTATATATAGTGCTCATCATAGTAAAATCGTCCCAATATCTAGATAAAGAAGCATGCAAGAGCCCCTTTTGAAAATCGCCGTGTGATGCACGTGTCACGGCATAAGTAGCAGACGTTTATTAAAAAAAATAGCTATATATATATATATATCTTTTATTTAACCTACACGTCCCGCCTGGTTACCAAATCAATAGTAATGATTATAAAAACATACTGCTTAAACTGAAATCAATCCCAATCACATCATAAAAATGTCATGTGCGTCCGGTGCACACTGAAATCGAAACCAAATACAGATGCCACGAATACACACAAAAACCAAACTAAGTGCAACAGGTGTGCACCAAAAACATCTGTCAAGTGCAACGGGCATGCACGACTCTAATATCAGGTGCATCTAATATGCACAAAACCCAGATTTAGTGCATCTGGTGTGCACAAAATCGCATCAAGTGCACCGAATGTGCGCAAGAATCTCAATCAGGTGCACATGGTGCACGAAAACATACTCCGAATATCAAAATCGAAATCACAGTACGAAAATGCATGTAAACTAGGTCCAAGCATATGTCAAAATCATGTGTAACCATATGCACGAAATCAAATCAAAATCTCAAAATGTATTAAAACCAAATCAAGTGCACTGGGTATGTACTAAACAACATCAATACATCTAATATATGAAACACAAATAGAATGTAATGAAGGTACACATAAGAAATACCAATCGTAGAACAAAGTCCTCAAAATACCAAAATCCAATCAACGAAAATATGAAATTCAGATCACCAAATCACAATCGTAAATACTATCGTCAATGTGCGCCTCTTTCCCCCTTTCCTCTGGTATCGACTGCTTCGAACTCGTCTCTTCATAGATGTGCTGACTGGGCTACCAACGACAATACTCATATCTAGAGTCTCCCACATAGTCGATCCCTTCACTTGATATCCGGACTACATTAAACTTTTCGATCGATCCATCAAAATCCCATAATTCCCCGAGAGCTCAACACTCAAGTACAGTTTAAAAATATCCGGTACATACCCCAGCATCGATGGTCCAGCCGTAGAAGGGAAAACCCAAGCCACACTAATGGCACCGCGGAACTGCCGTAAAACCTAAGGTTCAAGAGCGTTCTCGTGGTCATTATGTCGAGTTAGGGTTTCATTCTTCTAGACGGTCCATAGAAATACCTGCATGTTCTTCCGAATACTTTAAACTTGGGAAAATGGGTTTCCGACAATCGTTCGAATCCTTTAACTTCGTCTGAACGGCATGTGAATACCCTTCGTCCGCACGCTAAACAATGCTTCAATCCTCAAGAATAACCAATACCCTAATGGTTATCGCATTCGAGCCGCAGCTCTCTCTGCCCGTGCGCCCGTGGTAACAGAAACCACCCTCCGATAACAACGAAGATAGATCAAAGGAACGAATGAAATGCAGTGCAAAGAAATGTACATCCTAAGGCTACTTAAGAAGGGTAGCGTATCGTAAGTATGCCGCGGATCATACCCACGGTACATTACTCAACCTAAGTCGCCTACTCCATCAACCAAGGGTCACCTAGACTTATACAAGGTTAAACCTAGCGCTCTGATACCAACTTTGTCACGACCCGAATGTACAGAACGTGACCGACACTTAGATTACGAAGCGTCTAGAGGCGCAACGTAACCTAAGTAAGTCGAAGCCCAGAAATCTAAACCATAAAAGAAGAAGAAGAAGGAAAACATGTAGAAAACAAATTTAAAAAAACAAGATCAAATTTTCTCAAAAATTTCGGCTGAGTCTATTTTGTAAAAACTGGCCCCAAACGGGTACAAACACGCATAAATACATATAAACAATAAAAAGCATCCCCAAACGGGAGCAAGCTCTACGCCAACAGGCGGAAACAACCACACCAATGCACAATAGTATACAACGCCAAAGGGCGAGGCTCAAAACTTAAAAGAAAACAAATCCACCAGATACCATAATAATACAAGCGCGACTCTAAGGTCGAAATAAACAACTGATCTAGTAAACTATCAAGTAATACAAGTTTGGTTGATGGAGTTTTCTAGATACAAATGAAATAATAAAAGTACAATGGCGGTCCAGATCCAAGTGAACCAACCTACCGTGCAAATCACCCTGAATGAAAAGATATGCCAGCAAGCTGCCAGGAAAACCTATACATCGAACCTGTAATAAAATTTGGCACAACGGGGGTGAGTTGCCAACTCGTGAGTAGAAGATATCCGCGAAAAGAAGTCGAATGCATGACGTTGTCCTAGGTCATAATAATATACTAATATACTACTAGTCATCAAGTAAAGGCAGAATAATAAGCTACGTGTAAGTGCAAATGCTCCGTGCTCGTGTCAGTGCCTCATATAGTACTATGTCATGTGAATGAGTATGCATGCACCATGAATGTAAAATAACCAATTCTGAAATCTAGATATATCCGTATAAGAAATCTTTAGCTTTTACATGGTAAAACATGTATAGAAATCTGAAATATCAACGATGAAATCCATGGAAATCCGTGTCAAGCATCGACACAAAACATGTAAATCTCAAGTCTCATTACCTCATAATCTCAATGTCTCATAGTCTCAATATCTCGGGCTCCGTCAGTCCGGATCGGCACATATCATCAAATCTCACGACAACGGTCGGTATCCTCCGGATATCCGCCGCGCCAGACATCACCAGTAGGTAGTCCTCCCCTGCCAGGCTCATCGTCTATAACTCGATCTTCTTGCCCCGGGGTACCATACCGGGCCCACCATGTACCCGAGACGGTTCATCCACTCCTCGAATCGGGTCTCGAAATCCAACAGAAAACATGAAATCTCATGGTGGACGACACATACATCACGAGAAAACCGCATCTTATGTTTTAAAAAGAGAGGAGGAGGGAGAGAGAGAAGTTTTTATATATTCGTGCGGTTTTCCCCCAAAATCCAGAAATCTCATAGAAATCCAAAATCCCAAAATCATGATTGAGTATATGATAAGTGTCGGCATATGCCCCATAATACTGCATGATAACATGAAAATGTGAATGCATGAAATGTCTAAGTAATAAATGCCATGTCTATACTAACACCAGAGAGTAATCAGAATATTATATCGATCTAGCTGTTAGCTGATTCTATCAATAAAAGATAATATGTTCTAAAGTGTACGTGACATAGCAATTACCGATGATGATGTGTGTGAGCCGGCAAATAAGTATGCGTGGAATATGCGCATCATCGGTAATGGTGCTGGTGTCCTAACAGGCAGAGTTTTTTACTGATTATAGAAACATATGAATGAACATGCAACATTATGATTATGGTATGAATGTAAAGACGGATGTGTAATAACCACTCATCTGTGATATACAAGTAAAACTACTACTACATGACTCAAACTTACACTAGTGTCCATCTAACCTCCAAAGAAACTAAACCTAAGAAACTAGTCTATAAGAACTAGGAGTACACCTAAAGTCTGAATCCATATCGCTAATAGTCGGCGATCCAGCCTCAATAGCGTCACGTACGTAGTACGGCTTCCTAGAATCAAGAGTGCGGATCAATCATAATATATATGCCTCGTATGGTAAAGTCCATCGTACGGCATCCCAATATCGGGGTACGGGTCAAGTATCACCTATGTGTCTCATCATTCGTATAATATCATTATCAACATATGTCATGATCAAGGTGCTATACTGTAATCGCATACATCAAGCATATATCATTGCCAGCATAAATATATATCGTTAATTTATCCTCAGAAATGTCATGTCACATATATCATATCTTGATCGAGTCGCTTATGTCAAGTCGTGATTAAGTCACATAAATGTATATGACATATCGTAATCAAGTTACACATATCTTATATCGTAATCAAGTCACACCTATATCATATCAGACTTTCAGGCATAGGTTACGGTCCGGGTTCTATTTTAGAGTTTCGTGTACTTCAATATCATCACAACCCTTTATTATTTATGTATACCTATTCATTATCTCATTTCCCAATGATCCGCTAACATCATAACACGACCGTATAACCAAGAATCACGGCATCAAGCCCAGTTATATTGTTTCATCCCCGTGTATCATATCACCTCCTTGTATCACATATATGTATTGTGTGTATATATATACCTACACCTAGTCCTATATATATATATATACACATACACGTATACACCACGCCGAGTCTCAGTGTGTGCGTGTGCGTGTATCTACCTGAAACCTACGAATCTCCTCCATGATATTCATCCTCGGGTAAGGTTTTCCAAAATCAACCTAGTCCAACCTAAGGTCACTACTAGGGTCCTACTCATCGAAATTCTAAGGTCACGTCTAGCTTCCTAAAGACAATAAGTACGTATTCCTATTTTACGTTTGCAGGGGTGCTAAACGACATCCACCCGACTTCCCCCCGTAGATATACATCTACTCACCTGGTCCTTGTCTGCCAAAGACGGTGTCGCCATCCTCTTCTTCATCACCCACAGTCCACGTGAGGGGTATCTATATGCAAACATATGTAGTATTATAAACTGAATCACGGACAACATCAAAACGACGCACGAAACACGCATAGGTTAAAACATATGACCCGCTCATGCAAAATAACCAAATATCGCTCGATATCGGCGTAAAAACTCCGATTAATCGAGATAAATATCAACAAACAACTCATAGTTTTAAAACACATTACTTATAATATAAAACATGATTTAATTCATCGAAACACTAAAATCCATCAAATCGCCCGATTTCGTAAAACCCGAAAATGCTAATTTAGCGTTTTACTTCAAAACTTGATGTTTAAATGAAACTAATAGTCATAATACATATTAAATATCATAACAATATTATACAAACCACTACTATATTTTTTACACCTTAATTTGTATTAAATTGAAATTCTAGTTTATAAACATGCCCGATTTCGGTATTTTTAAGCAAAATTTTACAATGTCACAACTAAACATGATTTTACATGAATTTACTTATTAAACTACAATTCATGATGATAATAATATAATGAATCCATAAAGTAGAATTTAAATCTCATTTAATTAAGAATTTCTAAAATCTAGTTTGCAAAATAGTATTTTTCTCACAATTTCTTAATTATCTATAAAAACTAGTAACCAAATTAATTTTTTCATTGCACTAACAAGTTAATATCCTCATTAAAACCACAATCTAGTGTTACAAATATTAATTGGAATTTTATTTCACTAATATATACAATATATAGAAATCTAGTTTACAAAGTTGTTTAATTTAAACAATTTTGGATAAACAATTTACAATATACCATCCATACAAGATTTTCCCATTCTAAAAATGTTAAACTAGTTACAATAACCCCACTTAATTAGTAAAAACCCTAACTTGATTTTACAAACCAAACTTGAATTTTAAAACTTGTAAAGAGAATTAATTTATTAAATCTAAACATGCTTAAATGAAACATTTAATAACAATAAATCAAAAGAAAAAGATTTATACCTCCACAACATGAAATTCAAACATGAAAATAAGCCTCCAAAATGAATGCTTTCCATCTCCAAAATCCATGTAAAGATGAGCAAAGAATTGAGGGTATGAATTAATTATGATTTTGTGGATTTTTATTTGGATTTTGGTAGGATTTTTGATGATTTTTGGAGTTAATTTAAATTTTGAAGATGGGGGGCTGCCATGGGGGGTTGAGGCCGGCCACACCATGGAGGAGGGAGAGGAGAGTGAGAAAAGTGAAGAAAAGTGTAGAAACTTCAAACAAAATATCAACTTCTTTATGTCTTTCCAACAATTCAATTAATTTTTATCATTTCTTTTCTAAAACACCAAAAGAAAATTCTAGAATCATTCAAAAATTTGTAAATAAATTTTGCAAGATACACACTAGATTCTAATATGCTATGATTCATTTTTGCAAATTAAACCCCTTCAAATTTGAAATTTACACTAATTTAGTGTATAAATAAAGCTTATGTTAATATTTAAAATAATTAATTTAAGAAAAATATTTAATTAAACTAAAAATTTATAAGTGGCTAAATAAACACCATTTACTAATAATAACATAATTAAAATAGGTAATTTTAAATTTATAGTGAAAAATAATTACGGTTTAGTTTTACGAAAAATACGTTTTACTTTACCGAAAATCATAAAATTCACTTAAACGATTTGATTTATTTAATTATTTATTTAATTATTTTTAAAACGTTACAGTAAGGTGGAAATCAAAGCACAGTGGGAATCACACAAAATTCTATGACGATCTCGGGTCGACAGACTAACCTGTACCAGTGTCACCAGAGAACTGCTATTTGACGATAGGTATAATACCATTTAAGAGTTCTCGTCGAGTCCGTCCAGTGTACCCAGTCTCCACTGAGCACCCGTATACCTTCTCTGATGTCAAACACCAATGGATGTGGGATCATACATCGCCCATCATATGGGTCGAGAAGCATATACGCTAGTCTACTCTGCAATATCGATGCCCTCTATCGATACTCCCACTACTAGGAACATTTGAGGATGTACTTACCGACTACCCTTGCCCCACTAATATGATCTGCATCATAATCCTGGTAGTCAAGTACTCATCCTATGGGCCTTATCAACATGTTATAAAGAGACAATAAGTGTACATGTTAAGATAAAGTGCTACCAGATTGCATAGTATCATGTCGAGCAAGAAAGTCCTCCCTATATATGTCCATGCATCCACCACAATATACATCGCATGTACAGTAATGGCCTCTAGGGCATACATATAACTGACACAGGCTGTACAGACTTTAATCGGACGGTTGATAAAACTAGCGGCTTTGGATTAAGCCGGATTATTAAATAAGGTTTTGATTTAATAATTTATATATGTATTTATATATATGAATTTTAGTATTATTGTTCACTATTCATTTCCTCTCTTGGCTATTCGTATTTTTGTACGAATACGCGTATATGTATTTCGATACGTGTATCGGGTTGTATTCCGTATTTATACGGAATAGTTTCTAGAAGATGGCCACCTCATTAATTGATTTTCTTTTTAGAAAATCTATTTGAGAAATGAGGTGGAGGGTGAGTTGGCATGAGCATGTAGAGAGGTATGGCATGGAATTGTTTATTGGTAAGATGAAAAGAGATATTTTGGTGCATGATTAAGAGAGAGAGAGAGAGGAAGCCACAATTCTTGACATGCCATGCTTTTTCTTTTCTTTACTTGGTCATTCATTCTCACTTGTGAGAGTTAGCCATTTCTTGATTTGCTCATGCTACATGTTTTCTTCACCTCCTCTTCATCTTCTTGAGTTGCTCATGGAGCAATTGTGATGAGAGAAAATTATAGTGACACATCCCTACACCTCCACTCTCCATTGCTAGCGACCATGGAGTGTCGGTTGCCTCGCTTGGCAAGGCTGAAGCTTGCGCCGTTTCCTTCAGGTGGATCATCGTAGATGGAGGAAGACCGGCAACCAAACTCGAACAAGACGACCACTAGGAGCTTGGGAAGAAGGTTGAAGACCGAAGGACACGGATCAAATCGGTATAACCATTCCTAACTCTTTATATTGCTTGCTAGTATAGGGTTTAGGGTAGATCCAGGCATTGGGTAAAGGTAGCGCCAGTTTTGAAAAATTTTGTTCCGCATTTGGCCACGATTTGATGGCCGGGGTGCTGCTTTATCCCAGCAAAACACCAATGGATGCGGGATCATCCATCGTGTTAGTTGTATGTATGCCCTAGAGGCCAGTATTATACAGATGATGTATATTATATTGGATGCTTGGACATATATAGAGAGGACTTTCTTGCTCGATATGATAGTATGCTATCTGGTTGCTCTTTACTTTAACATGTATACATGTCTCTTTACGCTGTCTTATAGTTACATGTTGGTAAAGCCCTTAGGATGTGTACTTGACTACCTGGACTATGATGCGGATCATACTAGTGGGGACATGGTAGTCCATAAGTACATCCTTCAAGGTCCTTAGTCGTGGGTGTATCGAGACGGGGCATCGATATACCAGTGTAGACTAGCGTATACGCTTCTCGACCCATGAGATGGGCGATGGATGATCCCATATCCATTGGTGTTCGACATCAGAGATGGTATACGGGTGCTCAGTGGAGACTGGGTACACTGGACGGACTCGCCGAGAACTCCCAGTTGGTATTATACCTTACGTCACATGGCAGTTCTCTCGTGACACTTGTGCAGGTTAGTCTGTAGACCCGAGATCGTCATAGAGTCTTGTGTGATTCCCACTGTGCTTTGATTTCCACCTTACCATGTCTATGAGGGCGTGAAAAACGGTGGTTTTTGGGTACAGTCCCGAGTCACATGGAGGCAATGAGCGATAGGAGGGGTTTCGTCTCTCCCGGTATTGGGGGTTGATGTTGCGCTGTGCTCGATTGGCCGTAACAGGGAAGCCCCTGGCCAGGGCTGATTAGAGATTTACTAGTAAGTGTTACCAGTAGTTTCTTGACCCGTTATGAGCCTCACATCGGCACGACTTATCGGTTACTGGGGTCTGACGTTTACCACCCATAGACTTGATATGCGACATATCAGACGAGGAGACCGGACTGTACGGGAAGTGTTGCCGGCTGGCTTTTACAGGAGTTGGAGCGGGCTTGCTTGCTGATTTTCTGATCGCTCAATACCCGGGTAGCCGTTACGTCCAGCTAGTACCGCTGACGGCTTGTGGGTGCGTGATGTGATCATCACCTACTACCGGCATATTGACGAGTCTTTAGAGTCCTACACAGAGGTTTTACTGGCTCAGGAAAAACGAAATAGGAGCACGTATGTGATATGTGCGAGACCGAGAATAAATGCGTGTATGTGATACCGTATTCTATTCGCACGACTAAATGTATCGGTCGGTTATAAATATGATATGGCCGGGTTATAGAATCAAGTGTTGATTTGATAATTCGATACAATGGATGTTAGCCGGTTAAATGAGATATGACCGGATTATTAAGTCAAGTGTTGATTTAATAATTAAGTGTATAATTGTATATTAGATATACTAGTTTATATTTACTAACACTTGTTCACTTTAGGGTTTTTCTCACTTGTACACTACTTTAACATATATATGATATATGTTTAAAATGTGTTATCATATTGTATCATGGTTGATGATACATAATTCATGCATGTATGAGACATACACCATTCTATGTATTATGAAGGGTTAAGATTATTTAAGATAATTACAAAATTAGTGGAGTTTTGGAATGAGCATGAAGCTTGTAGAAGCTTAACTTGCTTTGACAAAGTCTACTAGCTTTGTCTTTACCTTAGATTCCTTTTAACCCAACCATAATCAATTAGCTATGGTTATGGCTCTACAAGGGTTAGTATATGATACTCACTCACCATGGTTACTCTTCTCACTTGATCGTTATCTTCATCTCTTTCTTTTCTTCTTCTTCTTCAGTTTTGCAAAGAAAGAAAAAGCTTGCTAGTGTTTGACCCAATGTGAGAAAGAGTGTGAGAAATAAAATTCTAAAGAGAACCCACTTCCTATTTCTCCATCCTCTACCAGATTAGCACTTTAGTATAGGGTGTTTACTTCACTAATTCTCAAGTTAGTGAAGTAGAAGCTTGAGTCGGAATTCCCTCGACGTAGATCATCTTCGGCCTCGGAGACTTCAAGCAAAGGTCGCACCTTTTCGCCTCGTGAAGCCATGCAAGGGTCCGGGAGAACCACGATCGCAGCGAAGGGACTTCATCAAGGAGCTAAAGAAGTGGAGGACCGATCTACAAAGGTTGTATATCGCATTCCTTTAGTGTAAAGTTGTTTACATGCTAAATGATTCGCCTAAACTCTAGTTAACGATCTTGCTTAGTGTTATTCGGCGCATAAAAATTTAATTTTGGCATGGTCGATGCCTTGTAGAGCCTCGTTAGTGTGCCTAGTAACCCTACAGTGGTATCAGAGCCTAGCTAGAGCATTAGACGATACGTTAACGAAGTTAGAACTCCGAACGAGCCCGAATACGACAAAACGTCCCCCTCTCTGGACAATTTTTAAAATCTGGGATTTTTGTGAATTAAAAATACTTAAAAAATACAGCAGGGATTTATAAGAATTACGGCGCAAAAATTATGACGTAATCTGTACGGACCGCCGCGGTTCCGCGGCAATACCCTTCTTGTGCCGCGGGACTGCGGCCTTACAGTGAGATGTTGACTGTTTGTTTGCACAGAAATTCTTGTTTCTGATTGTGTTATTTTATGGGTATTTTTAAACTGACTCAAGTGTTGAGTATTCAGGGGTTCATTTTGTAACCATCGATTCGATCGGAGAATTTAATTTTGTTATGTTTTTCCGGATAATTTAGAAAGTACTAAAATGTTCGAACGTATATCATTAACTCAATTTTTCCCGGTACGAAAAAAAATATTCAAGTGTTGAATTTTTCTCGGGTTTAAATCTTTCGGAAAAACGTGCAAGAAATGTGACGGACCCTCTAGAAGACAACAAACCTTAACTCGATTATGTGACTATCTTGAACTGCCCTTTGAACCTTAGGGTTTGGGGCAGTACGGCGTGCCACATGTGAGGCGTTGGCTTGACCCTTCTACGGCTGGACCGTTGCTACTGTGACGTATTCTGGAATCTTTAAACTCCACTCAAGTGTTGAGCTATTATGGAAATCTTGAGTATTTGATTACTCGATCGGAAAGTTTAATACTGTCTACTTATCTGGAATGTGATACAATATGTGGAATTCATACCTATTAGGCATGAAATGCGAAATATGTGATATTTCGGATTTACGATGTCTAAAGAGATTGTGGATTCCAAATGTTGTAGTTTTACACTTTCTTTTCTGTGACCGTAAGTGTAATATGTGATATCGCCGGTTTCGTTGCTATATGTCAACGACAATTAGGATGCGCATATTTACTTACGTTGATGACATGTGATGTTCTGTGTTGCTGGATATGTTATATTGGATCGTCGCGTTTTGAATAGCTGGGGGTTTTATGTGAGATTAGAGTTTTTATTTTCATTCATGTAAAATTTAATTATATGTAATATTCTTTTATTGGGGCACTTCCGGGTCGAGGTTGATGTCACCATTTGTATATTATTTACTTTTCCGCACTAGGATAGACCCAAGGAGGGGAGCACAAGTAACCGGGTTCTAGGGTCTAGTGGGAGACCAACTCGAGGAGTCGAGTCCGGGTCTCCTAACTCTAGAATTGGTAGGGTTGCTTGCCGCTCTCGTAGGGGTCTAGGGGTGAGGGTTTGGATATTCATCGCGATCGTGGAATCCATGTTTTATTGAGGCTCAAAATAAAACACGGACGTCCTAGTATATCCAATGTTTCATATATTTCTTCTGCTGCGATATCTGTGATGTGATCATTTGATGCTCTGTTATAAATATTGTATATAGTATATATCATATATTATATAGGCGTTACTTATGTTTTACACCCGCGCTAGCCCTGCCCTGCTCTGCCGTTAGTTACCTAACCTAACGGTGCACGAGGGGACATCGAGGCGAATGCGGATGGCATAAGTGTACGTCGTATTTATCTGTGATGTTTAGGTGACTAAAATGACGGGACTTCATTAATGTGATTAATGAAAGAAAATAAACCTAAAAGATGTTGTAGAATCAAATTTTAAAATATAAAAAGGGTAGCTACAGTTTTGCTTTGCATAGCGGTATATATGATATACCCTACACCTTATTCGATGAGGAAAGAGCCGAGATCCCTTCACTGGGAGTGACCTCTTTAGCAAAACTGGCAGATGCTACAACACTCAGTTTGACTTTTGACTGCTTTTGGAGTTTTTCTTTGCATAGTGATGTATATGATATATCCTGCACCTTATTCCATAAGGAAAGAGCCGAGATCCCTTCACCGGGAGTGACCTCTTTAGAAAAACTAATAAAAGCCTCAAAATCACTCCATTTCAAAATTCATGCGATTCTACGACGATATCAAGTTCATTACGCAATAGGTTTTCAGAAAAACCTGTCGTAGCCCTCCGTCATTTCAGATAAGTCCTGCTTAGTATTCGTGCTGCGTTTGTTGACCTTGTCAAGGCATAGTGTGCGATAGCTGACCAGTATTTATCTGTTTATGCATATGATGCAGATTGTTTTAGGATAGTCGTACGGCCTTGTTGACCTTGTCAAGGGTCGTGCGGGTGGGTTTAATTCAATCAAGAAATGACGGGTTGAACATGACTTACGGTCTATGGTTTGTTGACCTTGTCAAGGTCATAGATCGTTTGGGGCAAAATATTATCGGGAATTTCAAGTGTTGAAATTTGCAATGAGATTGCAAACCTTCTATGAGATAGTTGGATCCCGATACCTACTGCGAGTAATTGTTACTCGCGGGAGAGTTTTACACAGGACAATTAGCCGATCAAGTAGGTGTCTAGAAAGGTGTCAACGGGGTTACACCTCTGGGAAAACGAGGTTTACTTTAATTAGGTCCGTGCGAAAGCACGGGGAACCTCCCTCAAAGTACCGACACTGGCATGGCTGAAAGATCGGCGAAGTTGTAGGGTGTAATTAATCCCGGCTAGTCTTTCCTTTTAGGGTTTGAAGGAAGATTTGATAAAAAATAGTGGGAGCCATCCTGATTAGATAAGATAATAACCAATCTGATCTTGCAAGAGCATACGCTAAAGTGTTTTCTTCTCTCTCTCTCCAGGTAGCGACCATATCATTCCTTAATAAAGATAATAATATGGATGTATTGACCGAACCCGCATGTTATACTGTGCTGGGGAACGTTGGTTCCGTTCTTTCTTATAAGAGTTATAAGACTGAACAGGATATAGGAGAATACCAGGATTCTCATGCCACCCGGATGAAGAAAGTACATGTTGATGCATTTTCTTCGGGTGTATTCGTTATAGAGAACTGTTTCTCCATTTGCTCTACGTCCTGGGTATTGGATACCGGGTCAGGATCCCATATATGTAATCAGTTACATGGGCTTAGGAAAGGTAGAGAACTTGGAGAAGGTGATAAAGACATAACGGTTGGAAATGGTGCAATTGTTGCAGCTAAAACCGTCGGGGAATATGACCTTGTATTGCCAACTGGTAATACATTGATTCTGAACGAATGCTATTTCATGCCGAACCTGATATGCAACATTATATCACTTTCTTTGTTGAGTAAAAAGGGATATAATTTTGTATTACTGGATAATGTTATGAATATTTTCCTTAACCAAAAGTTGGTTGGATCAGGCACGTTGTGCAATGGCATTTATGTTCTAAATCAATCTACAGTTCTGAGCATAACAAACACACACAAGAGGAAGAGTTCAGAACTAAATGAATTCTTCTTTTGGCATTATAGACTCGGTCACATCAATACGACACGACTCGCTAAGTTGCATAAGGATGGATATTTGAATCCGTTTGAATTTTCATCTTATGACACTTGCCAGTCATGTCTCAAAGGAAAGATGACCAAAACTCCGTTTACGGGACACGGAGAAAGAGTTAGCGAACTCTTAGGACTGATACATAGTGATGTATGCGGTCCCATGTCTACACATGCCAGGGATGGTTCTTCGTACTTCATTACATTCACTGACGATCTCTCTAGATTCGGATATGTGTTCCCGATGAAACACAAATCAGAAGCTTTTGAGAAATTTAGAGAATATAAACAAGAAGTCGAGAACCAAACCGGAAAAAGTATTAAAATCCTACGATCTGATCGAGAAGGTGAATATTTGAGCAATGAATTCCTGGACTTCCTAAAAGAGAATGGGATTCTCTCTCAGCTGACTCTTCTATATACACCACAGCACAACGGTGTATCTGAACGAAGGAACCGCACACTATTAGATTTGGTGCGCTCTATGATGAGCACAGCTAAGTTACCTATTTCCTTCTAGGGGTATGCACTGCAGACAGCAGCATACCTATTGAATCAAGTTCCATCTAAATCTGTATCTACCACACCATATGAGATATGGAGTGGGAAGAGACCATATCTTAAACGAATTAAGATATGGGGTAGTCCGGCCTATGTCAAAAGACATAATCCGGACAAACTCGAGGCACGGTCAGTTCTTTGCAAGTTTGTGGGATATCCAAAGAACTCATATGGGTATTTTTTCTACCACAGTGAGGAACAAAAAGTGTTTGTTGCTCAACATGCCACCTTTTTAGAAAAGGAATTTCTTGTAAAAGAAATTAGTGGCAAAGTGGTAGAGCTGGAAGAGGTTCTAGATACACAAACTGCTACTGAAGATTTAGTGGAACCAGAGGATTCGGTAGTTCCCAATGAACCTCTGCCTCTCCGCCGATCTAGTAGGGTTCCTCACCCACCTGAGAGATACTACGGTTTTCTCATAGATGGTGGGAGCGAGGATTGCATCATGGTTGATGATGACCCAACTAGCTTCGAGCAGGCCATCACGAGTGGGGACTCAGTGAAATGGCTGGATGCAATGCGGTCCGAGATGGAATCCATGTACACCATTAAAGTGTGGACTTTGGAAGTTGCTCCTGAAGGGGTAAAACCCATTGGGAGCAAGTGGATATTCAAGAAAAAACTTGGTGTAGATGGAAAAGTGGAGACTTTCAAAGCTAGACTTGTTGCAAAGGGTTTTCGTCAAAGACCAGGTGTGGACTGTGACGAAACCTTTTCTCCAGTGGCTATGCTTAAATCCATCCAGATCATGCTTGCCATCGCTGCATATCATGACTACGAAATCTGGCAAATGGATGTTAAGACCGCCTTTCTAATCGGTGATTTAGAAGAGTGCGTGTACATGAATCAGCCAGAGGGCTTCATAGATAGTGGGAGCAGCGGGAAGGTGTGAATGTTGCTTAAATCTATTTATGGATTGAAGCAAGCATCGCGGAGTTGGAACATCTTCTTTGACGTCGTTATCAAAGAGTTTGATTTCGTCAAAAACGTAGATGAACCTTGTATCTACAAGAAGGTAGCAGAGAGTAAGGTTGTCTTCCTCGTATTGTACGTAGACGACATACTCTTGATAGGAAATGACATTCTTATGCTGCAATCGGTGAAGCTCTTCTTATCACAAAGATTCTCAATGAAAGATCTAGGTGATGCCTCCGGCATAATGGGAATAAGGATCTATAGAGATAGATCTAAACGGATATTGGGATTGTCCCAATCCAGGTACATTGACACCATACTAAAGAGGTTTAGTATGGAAGAGTCCAAACATGGGTTCTTACCCACGATCTAAGGGCTCACTCTCTCTAAAGAGATGTCTTCCAAGACTGATTTGGAGAGAGCTCGCATGCAAGGGATACCCTATTCTTCGGCTGTTGGCTCCATCATGTACGCGATGCTATGTACCAGACCCGATGTAGCATACTCACTAAGTTTAGTGAGTAGGTATCAAGCTGATCCTGGAGAAAGTCACTGGACAGCTGTGAAGAGCATTCTCAAGTACTTACGAAGGGCTAAAGAGATGCTCTTGGTGTATGGTAACGGAGAACTCCAAGTGGAGTCCTTTACCGATTCGAGCTTCCAGAGTGATAAGGACGACTCTAAGTCGCACTCGGGATTTGTCCTTACCCTTTACAGAGGGGCGGTTAGCTGGAAGAGTTCCAAGCAGGAAACCGTGGCAGACTCGACGATGGAGGCTGAATACATCGCTGCCAATGATGCTGCCAAAGAAGCTGTCTGGATTAAGAAGTTCATTACTGAACTTGGAGTGGTTCCATCCATTGAGCATCCAATACCTTTCTATTATGATAACAATGGAGCGGTGGCTTTAGCCAAGGAACCCAGGTCCCATCAGCGATCTAGGCATATTTTGAGGCGGTATCACCTGATCCGGGAGATAGTTGATCGCCGGGAGATTGAGGTCAGGAGGGTTGACACGAAGAATAACACAGCGGATCCACTCAAGAAGGTCATTCCCCAGATACAGTTTGAGAGACTCTTCGGGATGCTCGGTATGCGATACTACAGCAGCTGGCCCTAGTACAAGTGGGAGATTGTTAGTTGTATGTATGCCCTAGAGGCCCGTATTGTACAGATGATGTGTATTATATTGGATGCTTGGACATATATAGAGAGGAATTTCTTGCTCGATATGATAGTATGCTATCTGGTTGCTCTTTACTTTAACATGTATACATGTCTCTTTATACTGTCTTATAGTTACATGTTGGTAAAGCCCTTAGGATCTGTACTTGACTACCTGGAATATGATGCGGATCATACTAATGGGGACATGGTAGTCCATAAGTACATCCTTCAAGGTCCCTAGTCATGGGTGTATCGAGACGGGGCATCGATATTCCAGTGTAGACTAGCGTATACGCTTCTCGACCGATGAGATGGGCAATGGATGATCCCATATCCATTGGTGTTTGACATCAGAGATGGTATACGGGTGCTCAGTGGAGACTGGATACACTAGACGGACTCGCCGAGACTCCCAGATGGTATTATACCTTACGTCAGATGGCAGTTCTCTGGTGACACTTGTGCAGGTTAGTCTGTAGACCCGAGATCGTCATAGAGTCTTGTGTGATTCCCACTGTGCTTTGATTTCCACCTTACCACTTCCATGAGGGTGTGCAAAATGGTGGTTTTTGGGTACAGTCCCGAGTCACATGGAGGTAATGATCGATAGGAGGGGTTTCGTCTCTCCCGGTATTGGGGGTTGATGTTGCGCTGTGCTCGATTGGCCGTAATAGGGAAGTCCCTGGCCAGGGCGGATTAGAGATTTACTGGTAAGTGTTACCAGTAGTTTCTCGACCCATTATGATCCTCACATCGGCACGACTTATCGGTTACTGGGGTCTGACGTTTACCACCCATAGACTTGATATGCGACATATCAGACGAGGAGACCGGACTGTACGGGAAGTGTTGCCGGCTGGCTTTTACAGGAGTTGGAGCGGGCTTGCTTGCTGATCTTCTGATCGCTCAATACCCGGGTAGCCGTTACGTCCAGCCAGTACCGCTGACGGCTTGTGGGTGCGTGATGTGATCATCACCTACTGTCGGCGTATTGACGAGTCTTTAGAGTCCTACACAAGGGTTTTACTGGCTCAGGCAAAACGAAATAGGAGCACGTATGTGATATGTGCGAGACCGAGAATAAATGCGTGTATGTGATACCGTATTCTATTCTCGCGACTAAATGTATCGGTCGGTTATATATATGATATGGCCGGGTTATCGAATCATGTGTTGATTCGATAAGTCGATACAATGGATGTTAGCCGGTTTTATGAGATATGACTGGATTATTAAGTCAAGTATTGATTTAATAATTAAGTGTATAATTGTATATTAGATATATTAGTTTACATTTACTAACACTTGTTCACTTTAGGGTTTTTCTCACTTGTACACTACATTAACATATATATGATATATGTTTAAAATGTGTTATCATATTGTATCATGGTTGATGATACATAATTCATGCATGTATAAGACATACACCATTTTATGTATTATGAAGGGTTAAGATTATTTAAGATAATTACAAAATTAGTGGAGTTTTGGAATGAGCATGAAGCTTGTAGAAGCTTAACTTGCTTTGACAAAGTCTACTAGCTTTGTCTTTACCTTAGATTCCTTTTAACCCAACCATAATCAATTAGCTATAGTTATGGCTCTACAAGGGTTAGTATATGATACTCACTCACCATGGTTACTCTTCTCACATGATCATTATCCTCATCTCTTTCTTTTCTTCTTCTTCTTCATTTTTGCAAAGAAAGAAAAAGCTTGCTAGGGTTTGACCCAATGTGAGAAAGAGTGTGAGAAATAAAATTCTAAAGAGAACCCACTTCTTATTTCTCCATCCTGTACTAGATTAGCACTTTAGTATAGGGTGTTTACTTCACTAATTCTCAAGTTAGTGAAGTAGAAGCTTGAGTCGGAATTCCCTCGACGTAGATCATCTTCGGCCTCGGAGACTTCAAGCAAAGGTCGCACCTTTTCGCCTCGTGAAGCCATGCAAGGGTCCGGGAGAACCACTATCGCAGTGAAGGGACTTCATCAAGGAGCTAAAGAAGTGGAGGACTGATCTACAAAGGTTGTATATCGCATTCCTTTAGTGTAAAGTTGTTTACTTGCTAAATGATTCGCCTAAACTCTAGTTAACGATCTTGCTCAGTGTTATTCGGCACATAAAAATTTAATTTTGGCATGGTCGATGCCTTGCAGAGCCTCGTTAGTGTACCTAGTAACCCTACACATCGCCCCATACAGGGTCAAGAAACGTACACACTAGTCTACTCTGGAATATCGATGCCCTGTCTCGATACTCGCTCGACTAGGAACAATTAATGGATGAACTTGTGGACTACCCAGGCCCCACTAGTATGATCCGTATCATAATCCTGGTAGTCAAGTACACATCCTAAGGGCACTATCGACATGTGAGAGAAAGACAGTATAACAATACCAGTCTACATGTTAAGATAAAGAGCAACCGGATAGCATACTATCATGTCGAGCGAGAAATTCCTCTCTATATATGTCCAAGCATCCATTATAATATACAATCGTAAACATTAATGGCCTCTAGGGCATACATATAACTAAAAAAAACTAGACAATCTATCTCCGCTATACCTGCTTTAGTTTATAAATAGACATAAGCCACTTGCCCACTATACATCCGCTGCTCCCACTGACTACAAAAATCTTCTGGTAGAATCATATACACATGCACTTATAAAGCTAGTTTAGAACGACGCTATACTCATCCTCCTGCCAGATCCCATAGTCTAGGACAATAGTAGTGGCATGTTTGGGTAATAAAAAACCTCCCTGTCACCGTCTTTGAGGAGACCGAAATACCTCTCGGGTGCCTAAGGTTACCCACCAAATGTGTGGAGTGGCCAATGGTATGTCGAATCCAATTGAATCTTTAGGTTATACTAAATTTTCTGTAATTGTTTGTGGTTCTAGAATCACTTCCAATTCTACCATACTCCCACTAATGTTTTCTGAAAAAGAATCCATTTTACTAAAACTGGTGGCGAGTCAAGAACAATATAACCATCGATCTTCCAAATAGTAGAAAGTTAACCCTCGTCAAAGCCCGGGATAACCCAGAAACTGCCATTACTGAAACGTGCCTTGAGTTTTTCCAGATTCTGGTTTTAAGCACCAGCCGGACAACTCCATATACCTTAACATCGTTAAGATATGAATCCATTCAATATATCCAATATAGAAACAAAGGCACTAATTTAATTGGAACCAGATTCAATAATCATGCAGCTGTCTCCAGTGCATATCAACTATATGGATGGAGGCCAAGCAGCATTGCTCATCAAGGAATGCACCAACGTATGAGTAACCTGAAAGAGAAGCTAGTTCTCAAAAACTATTACTTACAACGGAATACCAAACACAAGTATCTACATCTTCGATCACCTGGAAGAATCCTGATACTTTGCAACAAATGGTTCTCTACTTTATTCTTATACATATATCTTCTCATAATCTGGACCTTGAATTTCAACAAAATACTTGGTTAAAACTAGAGAAGTCAAGAGTAAACAGAATATAGTACGAGTATCAACCGATTTGTCCTAATGGACACAGGACAACATACAATACTCTGTATAAGTCCACCGAGTTTAATAACTCAAACCCTATGCGTCGTAGGTTGAAAACTGTACTATGGTTAAGAAGAATTGCACCGCTGTTGTATGCTCCTTACCTAACCATCAACTGATATAGGTAAATGTTATAGATATAATTTCAAAAAGTTATATCTCACTTTATAAAATAAATGTATAGATATATCTATTTGAAATTGGTGCATAATGACGGATATTCAAAACCAAATATTTGTCGTCAGGCAAAACCCAGGTGATTTCCTCAAATATCACCAATTACAAAGAATTCCGATTTATAGAGGACATAATCACCCAATTCCCAATATCTTACTCACACTCAGCATATGTAACGCCATACAGATGTGAGAATCAAATATGGTAAATACATACCCTGAAGTCAGAATCTAATTGGGAAATCAGTTTTCAATTAACATTGCATAGTGAAACTGAAATATGAAAATGTTTCGAAGGGGTAACCAAGTATTCCTAGTAATGACTCTTCCACTATCCAGATTCATGACAGTAACCGTATATTTCCTTGCCCTCACCCCAATCCCTTTATATGTCTTTACTTCTTACCTTACGTATATCAAACTTAGGCTAATTGGTTTTTTTCCTTCCCTACCCTTCGGCACCAGCCTATGGATTGAAGGAAGACTATCCAATAAGCGTAATAGGTGTAATCTCCTAATGCAAGGAGCCCTCGCAACCTGAGAGAAGTTAAAGAGAAAAGACAACTGAATAATCCTTATTCTATTTCTGCAGAACCAGGAACCATCAACGAACTGGAACAAGTTCCTTCGAGTTCGTATGTAAATATACGATAGAAATATCCAAGCAATATGTGGATCTTCATTGTGATAAGAAATGTTCTGGAGAAAAGGAAAGGGGAGAGTAGGAGTGGCGATGATATACACGGTTTCGTCGTGAATGATAGTAATCGCAATTTTCTTTGCCCTTTTTCTAATCCCATTATATTTATTAACTTATTACCTTCTGTAAAGGGTTCCTTAGCACCCACACTATGTTTTCTAAGACATCTAGCATGCAATTTTAAAATACCAAGAGTGCTAAGAAACCTGGAACCAATGATCTAACTAGAGGATTAGGGTTATAACTAACATGTAAACAACTTTACACTAAGTGAAATAGGACTACAACGTTTGTAGACCGGACCTTCACTTCTAAAGATCTGTGTAGTAGTCCATTTTGCTCT
Organism: Agapanthus africanus; assembly: GCA_030015575.1. NCBI lineage: Eukaryota > Viridiplantae > Streptophyta > Magnoliopsida > Asparagales > Amaryllidaceae > Agapanthus > Agapanthus africanus. The sequence continues at coordinate 469,834,539 of JASDDO010000014.1, read as the reverse complement.
ATGTAGTGGTTTTTCGGACTCTCCTTTGGCTCCACTAGGTGAAAGGAACGATCTTGCTCAAGGATCTTCGAGACCAAAGATGATCTACGTCGAAGAATCTCTAACTCAAGCTACTTCTTCACTAATTGAGAATTAGTGAAGCAAACAACCTATACTAAATGGCCAGTCTAGTGTATATTGGTGAAGTAGGAATTTTGCTCACTTTAGAATAATTTTTCTCTTTCTTTTCTTTTCTCACTCAAAACTAGAGAGCAAATGGAAGAGATAAAGAAAATGATCAAGTGATCAACTAATGAACCATGGGTGAGAAAATATCATATATAACTCATGTAGAGACTTAACCATAGATAAAGATAATGGTTAGGTTAATAAATATCTAGAGTAAAACAAAATTAGTGGACTAAGTCAATGGTTTCCACAAGCTTCTCCAAGCTTCAAGCCAAGACTAATTTCCACCAAATTTTTTTTATCCTTAAATAAATAATTACCCACATTATCTTAAGTGTGGTGTGAGTCTCATACACCCATGTATAATGTATCATCAAGAATGACACAAAATAAATAAATTAACATATATCACATATATTAAAATTATAATGAGAAAAGAAATTCTTAAGTGAGGTAATATTAGTTAATGTATATTAATATATCAAATATATAATTACACATTAAATTATTAAATCAACACTTGATTTAATAACACGGTTGTATCGCATACGACCGACTAATATCATTTATATGTATATCATATATAACATATCATTAACTTAATTCAACAATCTGGTTATATCACATATAACCTGTATCACGATATTGGAATACGGTATCACATACACGTATTAATCTCGGTCCCGCACATATTAAATATGTGCCCTATTTCATTTCGCATGAGCTAGGAAACCTCTGTGTAGAACTCTAATGACTCGTCAATACGCCGACAGTGGGTGATGATCATATCAGTCACCCACAAGCCGTCAACGGTACTAGCTGGACGTAACGGCTACCCGGGTGTTGAGCGTTCAGAAGATCAACAAGTAAGCTTGTCCATATTCCTATGAATCCAACAGCAACAATACCATACAGTCCAGTCTCCTCATCTGATATGCCGCATATCTAGTCTAGGGGCGGTAAACGTCAGACCCCAGTAACATGATAAGTCATGCCGATGTGAGCCTCATAATTGGTCGAGAAACTACCGATAACACTTACCAATAAATCTTAGTATCAGCCCTGGCCAGGGACTTCCTGTTATGGCCAATCGAGCACAGTGCAACATCAACCCCAAATACCAGGAGAGACAAAACCCCTCCTATCGCTCATTGCCTCCATGTGAATCGGGACTGTACCCAAAACCATCATTTTGCACGCTCTCTTGAACGTGGTAAGGTGGAAATCAAAGCATAGTGGGAATCACACAAGACTCTATGACGATCTCGGGTCTGCAGACTAACATGTACCAGTATCACAAGAGAACTACTATCTGACGTCAGCTATAATACCATCTAAGAGTTCTCAGGCGAATCCTGTTCAGTGTACGCAGTCTCTACTGAGGACCCGTATACCATCTTTGATGTCAAACACCAATGGATATGGGATCATCCATCGCCCATCAAATGGGTCAAGAAGCGTATACGCTAGTCTACTCTGGTATATCGATGCCCAGTCTCGATACACGCTCGACTAGGAACAATTAAAGGATGTACTTGTGGACTACCTTGGCCTCACTAGTATGATCTGCATCATAATCCTGGTAGTCAAGTATACATCCTAAGGGCTTTACCAACATGTGAGAGCAAAATAGCATCACAATAATTGAAACATTTCAGAAATATAAAATATTATTTTTGGAATTTAAATATTAAAATAATATATTTCATGAAAACTATTCGATTTGTGAATAAGGGGTTTTCGCAAAATGGTATAAATATATCCCAATATTTGGGAAATAATTAGAGATTAAAATGATTTATTCATTTAAAAATATATTTATCGGATTAGGACATTTTTATAATTAATTATATGCAAATTTAAATTAAACTCGATTAGTGCACTACTGATCACGATTATGCTATATCCGTATTTTTAATTAACCATGGTTAGTGCACCATGACATGTTACATTTTTTTGCATGGTTATTTCATTTTTGTTTGTTTTATTTGTATTTGTGATTTTAATTGAGACAAAGAAAAGAAAAATAAAAGAAAAGTCAATGAGTATGGGCATGAGAGAGAGAGAGAGAGAGAGTGGCATGGCATGCCATGTGAGAGAGTGAGGGTGAGAGAGAGAGTGGCATGGCATGCCATGTGAGAGAGTGAGGGTGAGAGGGAGAGAGACCCTTGACCTCATTCTTTTTCCACCATCCATTATTTCCTTCATCATCTTCATCTCCTTCATCTCCTCCTCCTTCACCCCTCTCTACCCCATGGCAACCACCCTAAAACCTTGCCAAAACCCCATGCCACCTTCTCAAAAATTGAACCCCACCTCTTCCTAAACCCTATGAACCAACCAAGTTTGGATTTTGAAGACTTTAAGCAACTCAAGAAAATTCTTGATTGCCAAATGAGGTATTATTTCCATTCCTTTAGCTAAGTCATTGTGTTAATCTATTCTAGTTTAGCTTAGAACTTGATTTAGCATGTTTAGTGATTTTGGAATTTTCCAAGTTGATGTTTAGGTGATTGTGTGGACTTGTGATATGTAGTGACTATTTACAAGACCTTAGTGTTGATTTTATAGCCAAGACCAGAGACTAGAAAACCAAAACACGGACGTAGAATTTTCCCGATATCGTAAATTGACAGATTGTGATGGTATTTTGAAATCTGGGATGACCCGAGACAACCATAAATTAAGTTCCCCTGACAGTGATACGAGCAGGCAACCTAGAAGCCACACCTAACACCCTAGCCTCTAATGCTTTAATCTGGCTGCATATTTATTCATGGTGGCCGGCAAATTACGGCCACATTATGGTGGAATTCGATGATTTTTGGTTGGCAAATCACTTATGTGATATCTAGAGCAATCATATATGCAAAATTCCCTAGTTTGGCCATGGGTGAAATCTGGGAGTGATATCCTTCGTTGCTGCATTTCGTGTTATGCGATTTCTGAACTTGGGATGTGGTTTTTGATATTGTATTTGGTCGTTAGACGTTTGTACGTCAACGAAGAGAGTTATTTGGTTGACTTTGCATGCGCAAGGTATAGGTTTTAACCTATAAGCAATTCGTGTGCCGTATCGGTTTTTGGATGTTGGTTTTAATAGTATTGTGATTGTATATTGATTGTAGGTACCTTCTTGTGGATTTCCGAGATGACGAAGCATATCGACTTCGGCTAAGCGAGGAGTTTGCAGGTGTGTAGATTTATATCTACGGGGGAAGTCGGGTGGATGGAGTATAGCATGCCCGCAATTATAAAATGGGAACCGATATATATATATATATATATATATATATATATATATATATATAGAATATAGCCAGAGAAACCTATACTTGGAAACTATAGATATGATCAAAAAGTTAGTTAGAGATGATATGAATGATTGAATACATATACCAGGATATGAGATGATATCTATAAGGATATGACAAGAGTTTGATGAATAAGATAAGATTGAGATTGATTTGTTATGGGATCGGTAAAATATGATAAATATATATAAGATTACTTGATTTGAGATACTGACGTGACGAAAAGAGAATAGGATGCAATAAGATGGCTTGGCTTAATATGTCGATATACGGATGAGAGGCGATATGTGAATATATATACTTTTGCCAAGACATGATATGAGATTGATACGGATGTAACTTGAGATATGTGTTTGTGTGTGTGTGTGTGTGTGTGTGTATTTATGAGAATAATGAGTGATATACCGTACGAGACGTTAGATCCATACCCTCATTGTTGTATAGGTTGATAGAATCCCTATTTGTTTAATGCCGTCGTACGATGGATTATCGTACGAGATGAGTTTTACCTGATGACTGATCCATACCCTTGACTCAAGGATGTCGTACGATGGATTATACCGTACGTGATGCTGTGAGGATGGACTGCCGATTGATAGATTTATCGACTCGGATATGTTATAGATATTGTTAATCACTGTCTACACTACTTTGTTTAGCCCTTATGTAGATGTTAGATTAGATACGTATACCTTATAATAGTGCGCTTACGATTTACTTCCTGCTACGTTTACGATATTTTCATTGCATTACATATACCTGTGCTCCATTAATTGTTATGATATCGTCGGCTAGTACACCTGCACAATTATCGATGATGCGTATGTTATACTTACACAGATTGCCAGCTCACACACTTTCATCATCGGTAATTGCTATGTCACTTACACAGTCAAATTGCTATATCATGCTATTACTCTTAACTGTTTAGTATTATCACATGACTTGTTTGCATGATTTACTGATATACTCACATCACTAATCTATGTTACATGATATACGGATATGCTCACATTTCTGTTCTATGTTTGCATACATCATGCTTTACGATTATACGCATTGAGATGTTGTTTTCATGCGATTCTAGATTAGAGAACCGTGGTTATATTTCAAAAGAATGTATGCATTGTTTTAAAAACCCGATGTCTCTTGATATGATATTTCGATGCGTCCACCATGAGTTTTCTCGGTTCTGAGATTGGTTTTAAAAACCCTATTCGAGGAGATGGATGATCCGTTTGCAGGTACATGGTGGACCTGGTATGGTATCCCGGGGCAAGAAAGGTTTGTTGTGCAGTAGACGATGAGCCTAGCAGAAGGACTACTACCTACCGGTGATAGTTTGGACCCGGCGGTTATCCTAAGGCTACCGACCGGAGTCATGAGATGGATATGAGCCGATCCGGACTGACGGAGCCCATGAGCCGATCCGGACTGACGGAGCCCGAGATATGAGGATTTACGTGTCATTGCTGGGCACGGGTTTCATGATGTTTCAAGTGTCGGTGTTGGGCAGTTAGGTTCCATGATTTTGATGTGTCGTTGATGGACACACGTTGGTTGATATCCTCATACATACATGCATATTCTTTCATGATGTTGCGAGTGTCGATATTGGACACTCAGGTTCCATGATGTTGATTGTGTCATCTGTTTATCATAGAAAACTGCATTTCAATACCACTCATTCATTATCTATTTTGTTATATATCGGTACTATTAACCAGTGTCTGCTCAGTAAATACAGATTAAAGGTATCCATGACACAACACTAGAAACACACTCAAGATCACGGATATAACGTTGCGAGACGACACTGCAACCGAACTACAAACCGATCGATATCCAAAGAATTCTTTTGCAACAAATAAATGTGTACATAATTTTGGTCCAACACAATACAAGTGTTAACACAACTCTTTGATGCTTGGACCTAGGTGGGGGGTGCCCAAAGCACAAGTGAGTGTGATGTGTAATAAATGCTACAAGATATGATGTTATTTGAAGCATCAAGTTCCCTCCAAAACTACTGAGTATAACCCAAGCTGAAATGAAGAAATCAAAAAATACCAGTGGACTTTTTGAGTGCACTCAAGACCACCACACCAACATGAGCCCAATCTCCCACCAGAAAACCGGCGACATCACCTAAAAAACCGGTGCCACCGGTTTTTCTAGGTCCAATTGCCCCCAATTTTCTCCTGGTTGTTTATTTGGGTCACATCATCTTGTTTTTATTGTTTGTTTATTATGGTATGAGGCCTATAAATACCAGATCAATGGGCAAGGGGAAAAGATACTTATTCTCTAGTTTTTCTTTAGAACACTTGTAATTTGTAACTTGCTTTTCCTTTGAACTCTTGAGCTCTTTCCCCTTTGTCTTGACCTTGCAACTTCTTCATTCAACTTACAAGCTTAAGATTTAGGTTCTTGACTTCAAGATTAGTTATATCTTTTTTAAAATTCAATAAAGTTCTCATTTCATTACATAAGTCTTTCTCTCTACATACTTTGAACTTATGAAATCATTGCTTTACTTTGATCTTGCAAGCTCATAAGTGAGCTTGCGACCTTAAAGTTTGGTATTTTGATTTCACATTGGTACGGGATTAAAGAACAAACGAAGATATTTGCACATTGAATTAACCGGTTCTTAAGAATTAGCATTTCAAAATACGGAAAATATAGCCAAAAACACCCCAATGTGCTCCGAGATTTTACCCTAGGCCAAATTGGTCAATTCTGCACATATGGAGAGTCTAATTTACTATAGATAAAGCCCTGGAACCATCATGGACCAAATCCACCCTACTCTGGCCGCAAATTGCAGCCAGAATGATTAAATCTGCGGCAATTGGGTGGAGTTAGGGTCTCGGGGTCTCTGTGGTAGCTTCCTGGGTGCCTGCATGTGTCACCGTGTTCGCTAAATAATTTCTAGTGCCTACGGGTTACTCCAGATTTCCATATACCCTCACAAATCAATACAAAACCGACATAATGAATTCCTAAATCCATATTTTGATTTCTATACTAAATTCCAAGTCTTAAACAACCACTCAACAGCCACTCAATCATCACCAACCCACAATTTCACTCAAACCCTCACTAGGATTTCTAAGCATCACCAATCCTTCACTAAACGAACTCTAAACTTAAATAAAAAGCTAGGAAAACTTGAAACTAAACTAATGGAAGAAATTTTACCTCATGGATGCAACTCAAGAAAAACCCTAGTTTGCCAATGTTGTCTAAATCCCACTTTGCTAGGTCCATTTTGTAGAGGATGAAGAGGTGGTTAATTTTTGTAAAAGGGGTTTAGGGTTTTGAGGAGTATTTTTAGATGGATCTAGGGTAGAGGGTGGAGGGAAGTAAGGAGGAAGAAAATGAAGGAAAAATATGAGAAGGGAATAATGGGCAGCCCTCTCTCTCTCTTTCTTATTCTCACCCTCTCACTCTTATATCTCACACTCTCTCTCTCTCTCCAATCATTCTCTTTTAACCCCCTTTTTCTTTTCTCACCCAAAAGCCCAACCATAACATAAAAAATCCCAAATGAAATAACATGTAACATATCCTGGTGCACTAACCATGAAAACTGTAGAAACACGGATTTGGCCTAATCGCGATTAGTAGTGCACTAGTCGGGTTTTTATCGAAACTGCATATAAAAAATTTTTAAAATGCCAAATCCTTTAAATATATTATTAAATGAATAAATCATTTTAATTTCAATTTATTTCACAATTTTTGGTATATATTTATACCTTTTTTCGAAAACCCCAATTTCGCAAATCGGGCAATTTTTGAGAAAAATATTATTTTAATATTAAATTCCAAAAACAATATTTTATATTTTCTGAAATGTTACAATCATCCCATCTTAAAGAAATTCGGTCGGCGAATTTAAATTTAACCCCCTAAAATCTAAAACATTTCAATAATCAGCTCAAATCAACGGGGCTCCGAAATCACGGAAGATGCAGAAACAACATAGTGCGTCATGTACGCATGAAAACGAGTACAAAACTCAAAATCAAACTCCGTCAAGCGTCGCGCAAATCATCGAATTTGCACTCATATCCTCGGAGTTACAATATAGATACAGATATCGAAATCCACTTCTGAAATCCAATATACACTAGTCCAATACTATAATACGTGTATAGTACGCATCCTTGAAAAACTTTCAAGAACTAAATAAAACTCATGCAAAAGTCTTTCTAAATCGCCGCGTGAATGCGTAAATCACGGCATAAGTGACGAACGCTCATTTTAAAATAATAATATACGTCCATATATGTTTTCCTAAACACACGTTCCGTCGTTTTCAAAATATCCCGAAAGGTTATCCTTTAAAAACTTTCGCGTCGCTCACGGACACGTAGGTGTACGGTGTTTTTCGTCACCCCATTGAGATGGGAATACGCGCGCGCTTGTCAGGCGTACTTCAGATTCCTCCTGCATAGGGTAGGCCGGGGTTTATTGATTGTGGTGATCCGAATCTCCGGCAGCCGTGGACTAAGCTGCCGTTAATTACCCCTCGCCTTTGGGGCGAGGGAACCTCCGATTAACGGGTTAAACTGGTCATGCGAACTCAAATTTTTTTCTAACATGGACAGTGTCGTGGTGTATATGTGTGTGCACATATGTGTGTGTGTGTGTATATATATGTGTGTGTGTGTATATATATATATATATATATATATATAAAAGAAAGAGGCGGAAAAGGCATCCAAAGGATGCGTGGGGCCAGCGTCTTGGGCGCTGTGCGCCCAGGTGCTATGCGCTCAGGCGCTAGCGTGCCACGTGTCGGCACGTGGACGCTCTGCGCTTGAGCGCAGGTTGCTGTAGTGCAAGCGCACCACGTGTCGGCACGTGGGCGCTTTGCGCTTCAGCGCCTGACGCTCGAGCGCAAGTGCGCCACGTGTCGGCACGGGGGTGACTTGAGCTTGAGCGCAAGTGCGCCACATGTCGGCACGGGGGCGAGTTGTGCCAGAGCGCTGTGCGCTTGAGCGCAAGCGCATCACGTGTCGGCGCTGGGGCGACTTGCGCTTTAGCGCAAGCGCGCCACATGTCGGCACAGGGGCGACTTGCGCTCGAGCGCTTGTGCTTGAGCGCAAGCGCGCCACGTGTCGGCACGTGGGCGCTATTGTGCGAGTGCTCCATGTGCCGGCACGTGGGCGCTCTGCGCTTGAGCGCTCAGCTCTCAGCGCTCGAGCGCAAGCGCGCCACGTGTCGGCACGTGGGCGCTCTGTGCTTGAGCGCACGCGCGCCACGTGTCGGCACGTAGGCGCTCTGCGCTTGAGCGCCGGCGAGGAAAAGAGGCTTTAGCCTAAAAAGATTCTCGGAAGAGAAATCAGAGTGGAGTTGGACTCTTAAGTGTGTTTTTGGGGTTAATGGAAGAGTTCTTCTTCTTCCTCCTCTGTTAGCTGGATCTTGAAAATCAAGAGATGTGAGATCTCAAAATCTCTCCTTTTTGGGATCTAAAGACAGATCCAAGTTCCCCTTTGTGGGTTTGGTGGTGAAAAACTATCTTGTTTTTGAAAAGGAAGAGTAAAACTCTTGATTTAATTTAAAATAAAGAAGAAGGTTTGAGACCTTCAGAAAAGGGAAAGAAATACAAACCCTAGGTTTTTTTTTTGAGAGAGAATGAAAGTGTTTTTTTTTATTCATCAATATGTTGCCTTTTATAGGCTTACATATTTACATATAGCCCATTGGGCTTCACAAAATGTAATTTTAGCCATCCTATGGCTCATGTGTCATTTCTTTTTGCACATAAGCCATGGGCTTTCAAAATATTGGCTTTATGCCCATTTTTCATGAATTCATGTATAAAAAAAATTACATAAAAATTATTTATTACAAGATCTATATTTTGACATGGAGGAGGCTGGCCGCGGGCTCGACTTGGGCATAGGCCCGCTTGACCTGGGCTTGGGCCTACCTAGCTTGGGGGTTGACCTTGACTTTGACTCGGTCAATCGGGGTGTAAATTTTTACCCCAACAAATTGCCCCCCATCAATGAATGCACACCGCACATGTGGGTCGTGTGCATGAAATTGATGGATCTTCTTTTGCGTCGAGGCGACTTGCTTTGGTTCCCAGTTTTTGGGACGCACTGTCCTTTTTACGACATGGACGGCCGACGCTTGACCCATCTCCGAGACAGAGTGTCCGTGGTGGACGTTTCCCTAGCCCGGAGTGATTTCGTTGACGTGCCCCCGGCGCGGAGTGTGGTTGGTCGACAATTCCCCTAGGCGGAGTATCGGCGATCGATGTGTCCCCGGCACAGAGTGTCTGCTTGACGTTTCCCCGGCACGGAGTGTCGCTGATCGACTTTTCCCCGGCGCGGAGTGTCGCTGGTTGACTTTTCCCCGGCACGGAGTGTTGCTGATCGACTTTTCCCCGGTGAGGAGTGTCGCTGATCGACTTTTCCCCGGTGCGGAGTGTCGCTGGTCGACTTTTCCCCGGCACGGAGCGTCGGGTTGACTTTTCCCTGGCACGGAGTGTCGATGATCGACTTTTCCCCAGCGCGGAGTGTCGCGGGTTGAATTTTCCCCGGCACGGAGTGTCGCTGATCGACTTTTCCCCGGCGCGGAGTGTCGCTGGTAGACTTTTCCCCAGCACGGAGTGTCGCTGATCGACTTTTCCCCGGCGTGGAGTGTCGCGTTGACTTTTCCCCGGCACGGAGTGTCGGGTTGACTTTTCCCGGCTCGGAGTGTCGGTGATCGACTTTTCCCCGGCACGGAGTGTCTCTGGTTGACTTTTCCCCGGCACGGAGTGTCGCTGATCGACTTTTCCCCGGCACAGAGTGGCGGGTTGACTTTTCCCCGGCACGTAGTGTCGCTGATCGAATTTTCCCCGGCGCTGAGTGTCGGGTTGACTTTTTCCCGGCACGGAGTGTCGCTGATCGACTTTTCCCCGGCGCAGAGTGTCGCTGGTTGAATTTTTCCCGGCACGTAGTGTCGCCGATCGACTTTTCCCCGGCGCGGAGCGTCGGGTTGACTTTTCCCCGGCACGGAGTGTCGCCGATCGACTTTTCCCCGTCGCGGAGCGTCGGGTTGACTTTTCCCCGGCACGGAGTTTCGCTGATCGACTTTTCCCCGGCGCGGCGTGTCGGGTTGACTTTTTCCCGGCACGGAGTGTCGCCGATCGACTTTTGCCCGGCGCGGAGTGTTGGGTTGACTTTTCCCCGGCACGGAGTGTTGCTGATCGACTTTTCCCCAGCGCGGAGTGTCGGGTTGACTATTCCCCGACACGGAGTGTCGCTGATCGACTTTTCCCCGGCACGGAGTGTCTAGTTAACTTTTCCCCGGCACGGAGTGTCGCTGATCGACTTTTCCCCAGCGTGGAGTGCCGCTGGTTGTCTTTTCCCCAGCACGGAGTGTCGCTGATCGCCTTTTCCCCGGCGCGGAGTGTCGGGTTGACTTTTCCACGGCACGGAGTGTCGCTGATCGACTTTTTCCCGTCGCGGAGTGTCGCTTGTTGACGCAGAGGTCGATGTTGGAATTGGTTAGTTTGATTTGTTTGATTTGAGTCGACATCAGCATCGCTACACTGGAATATGGTACCAGGAGCGAATCATCATCCTTCTTTGAGAGGATTTGGGAATTGGGGTTTTTGTTTGGCATCTGCATTGCTGCAGTGGAATAATGCCAGGAGAAACTCATCATTTGCCCCGGGAGGTTTTGGGAATTGTTTTTTTTGTTTGGCATGTGCATTGCTGCACTGGAATAATGCCAGGAGCAACGCATCATTTGCCCCGAGAGGATTTGGGAATTGGTTTTTGTTTTTGTTTGGCATCAGCATCGCTACACTGGAATATGGTACCAGGAGCGAATCATCATTTGCATTTGCTTATTAGGGAACGATGGCTTAGGAAAAAGGTTTTAGGTCCCTATCACCTAAACCTTTTCAATTTTATGGGCCGTAAGGGTCCCATAAAAGCATTTTCTCCCTACGAGTCGAAAGGATCTCATAGGTGTATTTTCTCTTTAGGAGTCGTGGGGACTCCTAAGGGTGTTGCTCCTTTGTGAGTCGTAAGGATCTCACGCGGCAATTTTCTCCTCACAAAGTCGAGAGGACTTTGCGAGTGCATTTCATCTCTTTTTTACGAGTGTGCGCCCTTTCAGGTTTTCACAAACTCGCCAGCCATCCTGCTGTTTTTACTCACGGAGCCCTTTAGGGTTTTCATCCGTACCCATTTTGCTGGTTGACATGCTTTTTTTATTTCTATTCTTTTTTTTTGGTGGGACTTTGAATGTTGTCTCACCGGTAGGACTTGGGAGGGACTGGGATTGTTTTACGCCCGTGGATTGTATACGGTTTTGCAGGATGTACGATCCAGACCATAGGGCCAAAAGCATTTTGGGTCTTTGTTGGCGTCTGCACTGCTGCACTGGAATATGGTACCAGGAGCGACTCATCATTCGCCGTTGGGATTTGGAATTTGGCTGGCATCTGCATCGCTGCACCGGGATATGGTAGCAAGAGCGACTTATCATTCGCCACTTGGGGATTGGAATTTGGAATTTGGTTGGCGTCTGCATCGCTACACTGGAATATGGTACCAGGAGCAACTCATCATTCGCCACTTGGGGATTGGAATTTGGAATTTGGTTGGCGTCTGCATCGCTACACTGGAATATGGTACAAGGAGCGACTCATCATTCGCCATTTGGGGATTGGGGAGTGATGGCTTAGGAGACAGGTTTAGATCCCTATCACCTAAGTCTTTTCAATTTTATGGGCCGTGAGGGTCCCATAAAGGCAAATTCTCCCTGCGGGTCGTAAGGATCCCATAGGCGTATTTTCTCCTTAGGAGTCGTGGGGACTCCTAAGTGTGTTTTTCCTTTCTGAGTTGTAAGGATGCCACAAAGGTTTGTTGTCCTCATGTATCGTGAGGACAAATGGGTGCATTTCCCTCGTTCCCAGTTTAACGACTTAGAGGTCAACTGTTTCCGGTTTAACGACTTAGCGGTCATCTGTTTCCAGATTAAAGACTTAGGGGTCTGTGGTGCCCAGTTTAACGACTTAGCGGTCATCTGTTTCCAGTTTAACGACGTGGTGGTCATCTGTTTCCAGTTTAACGACTTTGGGGTCAATCTGTTTCCAGTTTAACGACTTGGTGGTCATCTGTTTCCAGTTTAGAGACTTAGAGGTCTACTGTTTCCATTTTAACGACTTAGAGGTCATCTGTTTCCAGTTTAACGACATAGAGGTCATCTGTTCCCAGTTTAATGACATAGAGGTCATCTGTTTCCAGTTTAACGACTTGGTGGTCATCAGTTTCCAGTTTAACGACTTGGAGGTCATCTGTTTCCAGTTTAAAGACTTAGGGGTCTATGGTGCCCAGTTTAACGACTTAGCGGTCATCTGTTTCCAGTTTAACGACGTGGTGGTCATCTGTTTCCAGTTTAACGACTTAGCGGTCATCTGTTTCCAGTTTAACGACTTAGAGGTCATCTGTTTCCAGTTTAAAGACTTAGGGGTCTATCTGTTTCCAGTTTAACGACTTGGTGGTCATCTGTTTCCAGTTTAGAGACTTAGAGGTCTACTGTTTCCAGTTTAATGACTTAGAGGTCATTTGTTTCCAGTTTAACAACATAGAGGTCATCTGTTCCCTGTTTAACGACATAGAGGTCATTTGTTTCCAGTTTAACAACTTGGTGGTCATCTGTTTCCAGTTTAACGACTTGGAGGTCATCTGTTTCCAGTTTAAAGACTTAGGGGTCTATGGTGCCCTGTTTAACGACTTAGCGGTCTGTTTCCAGTTCAACAACGTGGTGGTCATCTGTTTCCAGTTTAACAACTTAGCGGTCATCTGTTTCCAGTTTAACGACTTAGAGGTCATCTGTTTCCAGTTTAAAGAGTTAGGGGTCTATCTGTTTCCAGTTTAACGACTTGGTGGTCATCTGTTTCCAGTTTAGAGACTTAGAGGTCTACTATTTCCAGTTTAACGACTTAGAGGTCATCTGTTTCCATTTTAACGACATAGAGGTCATCTGTTCCCAGTTTAACGACATAGAGGTCATCTGTTTCCAGTTTAACGACTTGGTGGTCATCTGTTTCCAGTTTAACGACTTGGAGGTCATCTGTTTCCAGTTTAAAGACTTAGGGGTCTATTGATGGCGAGCTTGGAATTTTGGGGTAGGGGCCGGCATCAGCGTTGCTAACACTGAAGCAGAGGTGACAGGATCAATTCATCATTTGCCTACTCTTTTTGGCGGAGAGACGGGTTTAGGTCCCTATCACCTAAGGCTTTTCAATTTAATGGGCCGTGAGGGCCCCATAAAAGCATTTTCTCCCTGCGAGTCGTGAGGATCCCTCTGGTGTATTTTCTCCTTAGGAGTCGTGAGGACTCCTAAGTGTGTTTTTCCTTTGTGAGTCGTAAGGATCCCACAAAGGTTTGTTCTCCTCATGTATCGTTAGGACACATTAATGGGTCTTCTCAATGGAGCATAACTCCAAAGGCAGAGACCAGCCGCGTAACTGGTGATTACGGTGGGTCATGTGTATGATGAGAATTATTTGAGCCCGTGGATTGTATACGGCAGTCAATTTGAGGACTGGCCGTAGGGCTGGGAGAATTTTGGAAATTTTAATTTTGGTTGGCGTCTGCATCGCTGCACTGGAATATGGTACCAGGAGCAACTCATCATTCGCCAGTTGTTTTTTTTTGTTTTTTTTACCGCGGTTGCTCTATCATTTCAGCTTTTCTTATCGCGAAGGTCGCGATTGCCCTATCATTTCGGCTATTTATTCGCGGTTGCCCCATCATTTCGGCTTTATTTTCATGTTTATCTTTACTCGCTGATTTTTTTTTTGCGAGTTGCCCCATCATTTCGGCTTTTCTTTATTTTTCTTTTATTTACACATTTTTTGTTTATTTACATACATATATATTTTTTTACATTCCCAGTTTAACGACTTAGAGGTCGATGGTTCCCAGTTTAACGACGTGGGGGTCATCTTTGCTTATCCCAGCTCCTTGAATTTTGATCTTGGCGGAGCTGTGTTGATGACCTAGCTCTGTGGCTTGCCGATACATCCGAGGATTGTGAGGTTTTTCCAAGCTTATATTGGTCCTCTGCCCAATCTTTGAATATATAGCAGTCTTCGATGGTATGAACCACTACTCTATGATATGGGCAGTATACGGGATTGCCGGTCGTGTTCATTTCTTGTGGCCTCTTTGGAACAGGCAGTTCAGACCGTTGTTCAAGGCGTCTATGAATATTTTTCGGACTTCATCCCTCCTGAAGGAGTATACCTTCTTCATTCTCTCTATTGGAGTAGGTGCCTTTACTGATGCTGGTCCTCGAGGCCAATCGGTCTTTGGTTCGCCCTTTTCAAATAATGGCATGTGTCTGGGAGGACTAGGTTCCCGAAAGTCTCCGGTCTCCATTTGCATGAAATCGGCGGTCGTAGCTTGACTGTTTGCTAACGCGCCTTTAGACAGTTCTATCTCTCCTGCCTTGTATTGCTTTTCGACCCAATCTTTGAAGACGAAGCAGTCCTCAATGGCATGACCTATCACTTGGTGATAAGGGCAGTATTTTGGGTCGTCGGTCATATTCTCTTCTTGCGGTCTCTTTGATTCCGGCAGTTGTTGACCGTTCTTCACGGCGTCTTTGAATATTGTACGGATTTTGTCCCTTCTGAAGGAATAGACCTTATCCAGCTTATCTTTCAGCGGAGATTCTCCTCCCTCTCCGAACACCGGCTTCCGAGGCTGGTTGGCGCTAGGCCCGCTCATCCCTTGCTTATTTCGGTTAGCCGAAATGTTGAAAGATCCAGAATCATCGGAGTTTCTGCCTTTGCGATTATCGTCCTTTCGGTTTCTCCAGGACCTATTGTTATTTTGAGAATCCGAGAAGGACTCCTGTTTTGAGCGCTCCAGCATCTGGACTTTCCTTGTCAGCTCTTGGAATGTTTTGAGACCCGCGGTGCATAAAAACGGGGCCATCCAATTGTTGAGATTTCCGACGATGAGACTGACAGATTGGTCCTGCTCTATCGGCGGTTCACATTTGACGGAGAGATTGCGCCATCGGGTTATAAAATCCGTGCTGCTTTCGTCGCTCTTGGGCTTGGTCCTTACGAGCTCGGCAATGGTAATTTTATCGCTGACGCTCATGAACCTCTGCCGAAACAGAGACTCCATTTGGACAAAAGTTGTGACGGAGCCATACGGTATGCTCGCGTACCAGTCGAAAGCAACATCGGTCAAGCTATTAACGAACTGGCAAAGGAGAAGCGCATCGTTGCCCCCAGTGTTCCCGCATGAGGCTTTGAAATGGGCGATATGCTGATTCGCATTTCCCGTCCCATCAAATCTTCCGAATTTGGGGATGACATAGCCGCTAGGAAATTCCACCAGATCATACTGAGCAGGATATGGTCTCGCACGACTGCTGATTTCTTTTTGCGCTTCGGCTTCAGCTACCAATGTTTTGAATTTGCTGGCAACTAAATCCATGATTTGATCTTGAGTTAGCGGGTTACTGTCATCGGTAGCCAAAACATTTCCCGAGATAGGATGCGATTGATTTTCATGTAGTTAGGCACTTTTGGATTTGAGGGAATAGGCGCCGGCTGCTTTGGGACACCATTTCCCAGTTCACGAGCAGAGCCCTCCGCTTGATTGGGCGGCTGAGAGGCAAGTCGGGCCGTGAGCTGCATCACGACATTCGTCAAGTCATCGATTTTGGAGTAGAGTTTGGCCATCTCTTTGTCTTTGTCTCTGAGTTGCATTCAGAGCTCTTGAAGCAGCTCTTGCTCCGCGGTCCTGGGGCGGAAAGTCGGCTCTTCTTCGCTTTCCGAGCCCGACTCCTCATGGACCGAAGGGTCTTTCTGCTTATCAGCCTCACTGGGAATGTCTTCATTACCTTCCAGAGGAGGCTGGCCTTGGGATGTGGCAGCCATATTCACGCCAGATTGCATTTGGGATGTGGTGGCCTCGTCCTTGCTCTTGCTGCGCGTGCCCACTAAGTAGACAGTGTGGACCTCATATCCAGTGGTCTCCTTTCTCATTGGCGGGGAGCTTAAAGAAGAAACCCGATCGAGCAGTGGTCAAGAGCAACGCTGGAGCTTGCTCGGGACGCGTTGTAGCTTTGTTGGTGTTGATGACCTTGCCCCCAGCTGGAGCCAAGGAAAGTCGTTCAGGCACCGACTTGCGTTTGGGTTGGGGCGCCCTTGAGATCACCACATTTGGTCTCCTGCCTTTCGAGACCGGTTTGTCTGCCACCGGGGCTTGAGGAGCTGGGATGGCGCCAACTGGCATGAACATAATAGAGCCGAATGGTAGCAGCGGCTCCTCCCATAGTCGCCCGAGACTGGCCGGAAGGACCGTCCCGGAGTCTATCTTCATCGTGTAGGAGACGGGAGCCATGTTGAGAGCTGAGCAGGTTTTTGGAGACATCGTTGAGAAGTGATTGCTTGAAAATCTGCATGAAAGGGCATTATTTTAGTAAAAATATCGATATGTATATTGATTGAGTTCGCATGAACGTTTAACCCGAAATATGGGAGGAGAGATTGGTCCCACCAGACGTGCCAAAATCTGTAGTGTGTTTTTCGTTACCCCATTGAGATAGGAATACACGCGCGCTTGTCAGGCGTACTACAGATTCCCCATGCCTTGGGTAGACCAGGGTTTATTGATTTGGTGATCCAAATCTCCGGCAGCCGCGGACTAAGCTGCCGTTAATTATGTAAGTCGATGTACAACACCCCACAACTTGCGGGGAGGCGGAATAATGAAAAACAATCTTGTTTAAAGCGTAAACATCGACTAACCGAGAATATTTGCATAAAAAATAACTAACAACAAACATAGAAGTTAACAACTACTATTAAAAGTGATTATACCTAAAGATCCGAGTCCTTCGTCTTGTCGTTCTCCACGTCCTCTCCGGCCTTCTCTAAGTAGTAGAAGATCCACCCGAGAGCTTTACTACAAGCTTCACCTCAAACTGGAGGTAACTAGGTTTCTTAAACCGCTAATCTAAGCAACCTAGGTGATATAGAGATTGGTTAAGGATTAAGTAGTCTAATCTAATCCTTGTACTCAACACATGAGAGGGGAGGATTAGGGTTTGAAGAGGGAGAGCTCGAGGAGAGAGAAAGTGAGCAAAAGAATGAGATGAGATAATGATGTATCATAATATATATCAAGCATTATCATTTATCCAATAAAAGAAAATAAAGGATTTACAACCATGCTTGATAAATATCAAAGGGTGATTCATCTCCATGAGTCATTAAGCATTTATGATGCATTAATGACATGGATGAATCACTCATATGACTCACTAATCCCATTTAATGCATATGCCACCTTAACCCCCAAGTCACCATCTTCTAGAAGCTTCTCACGCAATTACGAGAACGCCCTCCTATCCGTGAAAACACGGAAAAACTTTAGACTGTATAAATCCAATAACCGGATACTAGAAACTGGCTTAAACCAAAGCCGACAAGTAAAAACTGTCCGAAAGTCGTACGTGCGTAAACACACGTATGCGTCCGAACCTTTGTCGTAAAACCATACGACCTCTATATCGTTTCGCCTGGAGTAGGGAAACTCTCTTTGTGGGACTCTAGAGACTCGACTACTACGCTGGCAGTGGGTTTAACCACAGACCGCAAGCGGCACAAGCTGTACGTAACGGTCCCCAGGTAGATGTCGATAAGAATGCCGATGAGGAAACCCATCCGAACTCCTACTGAGTCTGATGTGACAATCTCCAAACAGTCCGGTCCGTTCGTCTAAGACTATCGCATATCGGGCCTAGGGGGCGGCAAGCGTCAGTCCCCTAATAGCGGTATAAGTCGGTCGGAGCAAAGCCCATTACACCCGGAGAAACTACTGGAACCTACCAGCAAATCTCGTTTGCCCTGGTCAGGGACTTTGCGTAATGGCTCTCTGACACAGCGCGATATAAACCCCCAATACCGGGAGAGACGAATCATGTCTAACCGCTACTGCCTCCAAGTTCTCGGGACTGCACCCAACTGCTACCTGTTTGCACGACTCCTTTGAGCCATGGTAGGTTAGCAATCTAAGAACATTGGGACACACTCGCGGCGAAGTACAGTGTCAAGTCTGCGGACTATGCTGTACTCATGTCACCTTGGAACTTTTCACTGACGACTGGTATAAAACCAACCAACAGTTTCCTGTGAGTCCTGTCCGGTGTTCCCGTAACCTAACGAGCACCTCCATACTATCTCCAGTACGACGTACTGACGGCTGTGGGACAGACCATCTCCCCAACTCGGATGAGAAGTGTACACACTAGTCTACTCCGGAGTATCGATGCCCTGTCTCGATAATCCAACGACTAGGGACCTGAATAAGGATGTTCTTGTAGACTACCCAGCCCCCACTAGTGTGACTGCCATCACAACGCTGGTAGTCAAGCAAGATCCTAAGAGCTCTATCAATACGTATACTCACATATTAAGATAGAAAAAACCAAGTAGCATACTACCATGTTTAGCAAGACAGTTATATACATATGAATATCCCAAGCTTCCATTAAGTAATATACAAACTAGTATGATACAATAATGGCCCCTAGGGTATATACACTAACAATCTCCCACTTGCACTAGGGCCATGTACTGGCATATCGAAGACCGATGATCTCGAGTAGCCTCTTGAACAGAATCTGAGGTAGGGCCTTCGTGAATGGATCAACTATGTTCTCTTCAGTAGCAACTCTCCGAACCTCGATCTCCTGATTGTTGGAGATAGTGCCCTCATAGTCAATTATTGGATCGCAGGTACGTGATTGCAATGATTGCGGAGGACCTATACCGGTATGACAGTCTTACTCGAGATGATAGTATGCTATCTGGTTTGCCTTTATCAGTCGTGTACATGATCAGGTGACTGATTACATGTTACACTTTGATAGAGCCCTTAGGATCTTGCTTTACCACCAACAGTATGATGGCGATCATATACATGAGATTTTGGTGGTTTATACGCATATCCTTAATTGTGGTCCCTAGTCATGGGAGTTTCGAGACAGGGCATCGATACTCCGGAGTAGACTAGTGTGTACAGTCGAGACCCCGACGAGGGGCGGTGGACGGTCTCACAAGCCACTCGTGTCAGTTGGATCACCTAAGATGTATACAGGTGCTCATTGGGTTATGAGTACACCGGACAAGACTCGCCGGGAATCTGCTAGTTAGTATTATATCTACCGTCAGATAGCAGTTCCCTGGTGACATGTGTACAGGTTAGTTCATCGACCTGAGGTCGTCATTTGTCTCGTGTGAGTTCCCACTGTGCTTTGATTTCTACCCTACCACGGCTCAAAGGAGTCGTGCAAACAGGTAGTTTTTGGGTACAGTCCCGAGCCATATGGAGGCACGTGAGCGGATCGGCAGGGGATTCGTCTCTCCCGGTATTGGGGGCGAGGTCGTACTGTGTCTAGGAGAGCCATTACACAAAGTCCATGGCCATGGCAGGAGATTTACTGGTAGGTACTCCAGTAGTATCTCAGGGTGTTATTGGGCTTCACTCCGACACGACTTATACTGCTATTGGGGGTCTGACGTTACTAGCCCCCTAGGCAGATATGCGATACTCATAGACGAACGGACCGGACTGTATATACATTGTCACTGTTAGGCTCAGTAGGGTTTTCCGGATGAGTGCGCTCATCGGCATCCCTTGAGGTCAGTCCATGGGCAACCGTTATGCATTGCTAGTGCCGCTGAAGGTTTGTGGTTAAACCCACTGCCAGGGTATTAACGAGTGATTAGAGTCCCCCACAGACAGTTTCCCAAGTTCGGGCGAAACGTTGTAGAGGCCGTATGGTTTTATGGCAGGGTCCGGAAAATGCACGTGCGTTTACGCACGTGTTATTTTTCGGGCAGATGATACTGGTCGGCTTTGGTTTAAGCCGGATCCGAGTATTATATTGAGTAGGTATAATATCTTTGTCTCAGTTGCATTTGTATTCGGTCGTAATACAAATGCGGGTATATTTATACAGTTTCGGGGTTATCCTGAAAGTCGTTTCAGGATCACTTTTGGAAGTTGCCAGTTTCCAGTTTTCTATCAGCCGTCTTTTAACATTCGGTTAAAGACGGATTTATCTTTTCTTTGATGAGAGAGAGAGCCATGCTTCTAGAAGCTTCTAGATGATGACTTGGCTTCATGACTCATTAGTGCATTAATGGGTTTTTGATGATGTGTTTAATGACTCATTCTTTGATATTAATGGTTTTGTTTTCCTTAGGATATTTGTTCATAATATCTTTTGCTTAAGGTCACCCCCCTCTCCTACGGTCACCTCCCTCTTGCTATATATGGCCGGCCCTCTCTCTCCTCACTCTCTCTCTCACTTGTTGTTTCACTTGAAAAGATATGATAGTATTTGGGGTGTATGGAATTTTACAGTTCATTTCATTCCATCACCCAATTCCCTCGGCAACTTCATTAACCGATCGTCCACGGATTTGGACGAAGTGAGACAAAGTCATCTACTCATTCTCTACATCATTCTTGGTCATCTCTTTTAGCAAACTTGACGATCGAGTTGCCTCAAGTCAGAGGCGGGAGCCCGTTTAAAGAATCGTCGACGTGGTGCCACCTCGACGAAGGAATCGGAGATCGACGAGATCGGAGCAGCCGCAACGGAGCGTGGGATGATGGTTGAAGAACGAAGGACTCGGATCGTTCGGTATAACCTTTCTACACTCTTTACAGTTTGTTAGTTTAGCAATAATGGCAGATCCGGGTTAAAGTATACGATAGCGCCAGTTTAAAAGTTTTTGTTCCGCATTTGGCGTCTGTAGACGGCCGGGGCGCTAGCGTAGACTTACAGTGGTATCAGAGCCTCACCATTTTGCTATACTAACTTGTGCTAACGCGTTTAAAACATCGATCCGACCGGAAATCAAAAATCACATTTTTACAATATGACAGTTTCTGTTGATTTTAAACGGTGTCCTAAAATTTTTCTACACATCTCAGAATACTGTGCAGGCTTTTCTAAGAACCACGACAAAATTTGGGCACATGACCTCACCAAACCGCCGCGGAAACGCGGTCAAACCCATGATTTGACCGCGCATCCGCGGCCATGTGGTGAGCTCGTGCTCCCAAATTTTGTCAGTGGGTTCTTCTCTGGAATTTGTGGTTTTGGCCCAGATTTTGTTACTGTTCACCAGTAAGTCGTGGGGCCCACTTTTTGATATTTGGTCGATCGAAATTTAAACATGTTGGTTTACAGTGCTTACATTATATCTCCGACCGGGAATGTCATTTGATCGGTAAACCGCGTTTGATTGCTATAGTTCTTTTAGACGGGTTTGCGAACATGACATTCGCGTTGATGTTCTGTATTGTGCTGTGATGTTGCAGATTTTTTGTGGTGGATAGCAGTGTGCAATGGTAGTACAGTTTGTGTTTATTTGTACATTTGATATTGCGGGGCGAGCGTCCAACATGTGGACTGCCGTTACTGCCTGTTGTATAATATTCTTTTAGGGCACGACCAGGTTGCGGTCGATGTACCTATTGTACTATTTTTCATTACTGTACTAGGTTTTGCCCCGCGTCGGAGTGCACGGATAGCCGGGTTCTGGGCGGCAACGGGTCCGCATCTCATGGCTTTGAGAGGCAGAGGGGTCCCACTCTAGAATTGGCAGACTATTCGCCGCACTCGTAGGGGGTACATGTTGACCCAAGAAGGGGTGCCCAAGCTTGCCGGATTCCGTGAAGTGCTGGGTGGTCCATTCATTATGCTGTAGGGGGCTGCCTCGCTTCAGGTTTTGGCGGGTAACTTGCCGCACCCGTAGGGGTCTAGGTTTCATTGCACAGGCTATCCACACGACAGGGGAACGTCGAGTTTCAGCAGCGGCTCTGTGAAACTCGGGGATCCCAGATATCTGTATTGTTCTGTGATGCTTATTACTTTTCTGTAATGTTGCATACTATCACGCCTGGAGCGATTATTGTATATTGGTTTATATACTATTAGATGTTGTATATGTTTTACACCCGCGCTAGTC
Source organism: Agapanthus africanus (assembly GCA_030015575.1). Taxonomy (NCBI): domain Eukaryota; kingdom Viridiplantae; phylum Streptophyta; class Magnoliopsida; order Asparagales; family Amaryllidaceae; genus Agapanthus; species Agapanthus africanus. The sequence continues at coordinate 469,812,012 of JASDDO010000014.1, read as the reverse complement.
CAGTCCCCGCTCTGTCGTTAGTTAAGTAACCTAACGAGTGATGACGGGACCCAGTGACGAATGCGGATGGCATATACGTACATTTTATTTTCGTTCTTTTCTGGTGTGATTATATTGATGGGACTGCGTTGATTCTGATCAATGCAAAGGAAAACAAACCTGTTTGCAGTTGTTGGAACAAATTTAAAAAGTGTTATTGCAAAGACGTTTTCTTTTGTTATGCATAGCGGTATTCAGTGGAATATCCTGCACCTCATTCGACGGGGCAAGGGTTGATATCCCTTCATCGGGACTGACCCCTTGGGCAGAAGTTTGCGTCAGGGTAATAACTTCACTATAGTCGATTACATGTTGCTTTGCATAGTGGTATTCAGTGGAATATCCTGCACCTCATTCCACGAGGAAAGAGCCGAGATCCCTTTACCGGGAGTACCTCTTTAGCAAAAGGTTTTCGCCACTATATTTTAAAAAGCTATCAGGTTCCTTCAGCGATATCAAGTTCACTACGTTAAAGGTTTTTCGCCAAAAACCAGCCGTAGCCCTCCGTCACTTCTTTTGGGTATTCAGTAGTATTCAAGCTATGTATTTTGACCAACGCCAAGGCATAGTGTTTGGTAGATGCTGGGTATTCAATTGTTGCATAGATAGATGAGTTAGTTTGGGACAGTCGTTCTGCCATTTTGGCCAACGTCAAGGGCATGTGCGGGTGGGTTCAAATTGACAAGATAGTGACGGGTAGAACTTGGCATGTGACTTATGACATTTTGACCAACGCCGAGGTTATAAGAGCATGGGGCAAAATTCATATCGGGAGTTTCTAAAGAAACTGAAACTTGCCAAGTATGCGCATACCTTCTGGAGTATGAGTAACGTGGATGCATTCCATCACGTTATCATGCGATGAGAGTTGGATCCTGATTCCCACTGATGAGTTGGTTTACTCTTCGGGTGATCCCGATTGATTCTTCTTTAGGTTTGGAGGAGAATTTGACAGGACAGTGGGAGGTTTCCGGATTAGATAAAGTGATGACCATTCTGATCTAGGTTAGAGTGCACGCAGAGTGTTTCTTTTCTCTCTCTCTTTGGCAGCGACCTTTGACCGACCCTAGACTTTGACTCAGTGACCAGGTTGACCGAACCTTCTTAAAATACTGGCTTTTGGATTGTCTGAGTTGCATAAGTCATTGCCACTCCTTCTTTTACCCTTTGCATTTCTCAGAACACCCGTATTACTACGGATATCCACTTCCATTGGATAGATCCATCGTATGGTTATATACGAACTCGAAGGGACTTCTTCGAGGATGGATCCAGGTTCAGGAGAAATAGAATTGGTTTATTCAGTTGTCTTTTATTATCACCTTCTCTCAGGTTGCGAGAGCTCCTTGGTTTAGGAGAGTACACCTATTACGCTTATTGAATAGTCTTATTCCAAACCATAGGCTGGTGCCGAAAGGTAGGGAATGAAGAAAACCAATTAGCCTAAGTAGGGTGTGCAGAAGGTAATATGTAAAGACAAAATAAAGGGATTAGAAAGAGGGCAAAGTAAATTGCGACTGATATCATTCACGACCAAAACCGCGTACTTCATCGCCACTCCTATTTCACCTTTAAAAGAATAAGGTATTATTCAGTTGTCTTTTATCATCACCTTCTCTCAAGATACGAGTACTCCTTGTTTTAGGAGGGTACACCTATTATGCTTACTGGATAGTCTTCTTCCAAAGCATAGGCTGGTGCCGAACGGTAGGGAAGGAAGAAAACCATTTAGCCTAACGATGGTGTACAGAAGGTAACGACTAAAGACAAATAAAGGGATTTGGAGAGATGGCAATAAAATATACGGTTGAAGTCATGAATTGGATTATGGAAGAGGCATTACTATGAATACCAGGATACCCCTACGAAACATTTTCATGTTTCAGTTCATTGTTAAAGGAAAAACTGTTTTCCCGATTAGACACTTACTCCAAGGGTATGTATTTACCAGGTTTCATTCTCATATCTTTATGGTTTTACAGATGATGAGTGGGAGTAAGATATTGGGAATTAGGTGATCATCCTCATTATATCGGAATTCGTTGTAATTGGTGATATTTGAGGAAATCGCTAGGGTACAGTTTTCAACCTACGACGCACAGGTTTTGAGTTGTTTAACTCAGCGGACTTATACAGAGTATTGTATGTTGTCCAGTGTCCATCAGGACAAAGGGGTAGGTCCTCGTACTATGTTCTGTTTACTTATAACATCTCTAGTATTTAGACAAGTGTTTCGTAGAAATACAAGGTCTAAGTTTTGAGAAATTGTGGGTATAAGAATAAAGTAGAGAACCAGGTATCACAAGTATCGGGATTCTTCAAAGAGATCGAAGATGTAGATTCTTGTGATTGGTATTCAGATGATAGTGATGGTTTTGAGAAACGTGTTTCTCTTTCAGGTTACTCACAATTGGATGGATTCCTAAGTTGAGTAATGCTGATTAGCCTCTTTCCATTAAGTTGATATGCACTGGAGACAGCTGCATGATTTGAATCTGGTTCCAATTAAATAAGTGCCAAAGTTTCTGTATTGGATATAGAATAGTTCATACCTTAAAAGATATTGAGGTACGGGGAGTTGTCCAGCTTATGCTTAAAACCAGACTCTGGATAACTCAGGGCACGTTTCTGTAATGGCTGTTTGTGGGTTGACCCTGGTTATGACGAGGGTTGATATTCTACCATTTGGAAGATCAATAGTGATATTGTTCTTGACTCGCCACAGTTTTAGTAAAATGGATCTTTTTCAGAAAACAGTAGTGGGGGTATGGTAGAACTGGAAGTGATTCCAGAACCGCGAACGATTACGGAAAATTTAATAGGACCTATATATTCAATCAGGTTTGACATTCCAATAGCCACTCCGCAGATATGGTGGGTAACCTCAGACACCCGAGAGGTACTTCGGTAGCCTCAAGGACGGTGACAGGGAGGTTCTTATCTACCAATACTTGACACTACTGTTGTTCCAGGATATGAGACCCGGTAGGAGGGTTGTCGTAGTCAGTGGGAGCAGCGGAAGCTTAGTGGGCAAGTAGCTTATATCTATTTATAGACTTGAGCAGTTATAGCGGAGATAGATCATCTAATTTTGATGTGACAGTCATAGGTTTGACTTCATCAGAATAGGGGATGGATCTGTTAAGAAGGTAGTAGGGTGTGATGTCATGGTATTTGGATGACATACACAGAGTAAGAAGTAAAATTCCTATACTACGATCGGTTGTACTGTGGTCGTCACACAGTTGTTTCTCCAGACAGGATATGGATATAATATTTGACATTCTGGTTTCTAGATCTATGGTTTTAGATCTGGATTTGGGTAGTTTCCCAATGTGGGTACTTTGACAGATATTCTAATGGTTTTTGGAATAGTTGACTCCTAGCATGGTGGTGTACCTGCAGGTGATGGAGTCACCCTCTCTAAAGGTGTCGTATAGACTAAAGGGGAGAGGGATGTGCATGATTGACAGATCACTTGCTTAGGCAATTGAGTCAATCATCAGATGTCTAGTACCACACCAAATGTTGGTTTTGCACTAGACGCAATAAGTTTGTATTAATCCAATCCTGGAGAAACATAAGGAAGCAGGTTTAGAACATAAGTGCATGTTCTACGGATTTGATGACGGCAGCCTCCTTCGGGAGACGATTATCATTCCAGGCTTCAAAGGTGACATGGTTGACAGAGTGATTGTCAGAGTTATAGTTTTCCCTCTGACGAAGAGGGACAGTATTATGGACAGGTGGTCCAAGAGGACACTGTGGGTGGCATGGTGCCGGATACTGATTAGGTTCAGTGATCGATACAGTCTAAGAAGTTTGGATTTGGAGTTAATTTATGAACTAGGTCCCATCAGATATCCAGACACATTCTAAGACAGGTATTACTCAATTCAGGAGATGGCTTTCTCCGCGAACTTGAGATTAAGAGAGATATAGAAAGAAACTTCTAGGCGGATCCACTCACTAAGGCTATTTCTCGAACACAATAGTTTTACAAACGGGCTTTGTGAAACTGATTAGTAGAGGAGTTGGATGTTCGGTTTCACACGGGCTGTGAGTAGTCGACATCGCAATAATTAGCCTTGAGTGCAAGTGGGAGATTGTTGGAGATAGTGCCCTCATAGTCAATTATTGGATCGCAGGTACGTGATTGCAATGATTGCGGAGGACCTATACCGGTATGACAGTCTTACTCGAGATGATAGTATGCTATCCGGTTTGCCTTTATCAGTCGTGTACATGATCAGGTGACTGATTACATGTTACACTTTGATAGAGCCCTTAGGATCTTGCTTTACCACCAACAGTATGATGGCGATCATATACATGAGAGTTGGGTGGTTTATACGCATATCCTTAATTATGGTCCCTAGTCGTGGGAGTTTCGAGACAGGGCATCGATACTCCGGAGTAGACTAGTGTGTACAGTCGAGACCCCGACGAGGGGCGGTGGCCGGTCTCACAAGCCACTGGTGTCAGTTGGATCACCTAAGATGTATACAGGTGCTCATTGGGTTATGAGTACACCGGACAGGACTCCCCGGGAATCTGCTAGTTAGTATTATATCTACCGTCAGATAGCAGTTCCCTGGTGACATATGTACAGGTTAGTTCATCGACCTGAGGTCGTCATTTGTCTCGTGTGAGTTCCCACTGTGCTTTGATTTCTACCCTACCACGGCTCAAAGGAGTCGTGCAAACAGGTAGTTTTTGGGTACAGTCCCGAGCCATATGGAGGCACGTGAGCGGATCGGCAGGGGATTCGTCTCTCCCGGTATTGGGGGCGAGGTCGTACTGTGTCTAGGAGAGCCATTACACAAAGTCCATGGCCATGGCAGGAGATTTACTGGTAGGTACTCCAGTAGTATCTCAGGGTGTTATTGGGCTTCACTCCGACACGACTTATACTGCTATTGGGGGTCTGACGTTACTTGCCCCCTAGGCAGATATGCGATACTCATAGACGAACGGACCGGACTGTATATACATTGTCACTGTTAGGCTCAGTAGGGTTTTCCGGATGAGTGCGCTCATCGGCATCCCTTGAGGTCAGTCCATGGGCAGCTGATTGGTAGGATACGTGCGTGTTCAAGTTTAGTTTAAAATACCGCAATCAAGACGATTTCGCTTGTAGCTAGCCGGTTGAGTACGGGTCGTCCGCAGGGAGATGGGAGTCTTTTTCAAAGTGTTTTTACGAGTTAAGTCCGAAAGTTCAGATTTTGTTGGATTATCTAAGTGTTGAGTTGATATTTAAAGAGAGCTTGTTAGGGTTTGGATTAGGTTAGTTTGAGTTAGGAGTCTCCACATCTTTCGTTGCCCTACTTAATATCGGTGTTACGGTAATCGGCAACAACGGGGATTAGCACGACTAGGAAGGAACTTGCGAGTATAAGCTAGGCTTTCCAACGCATAGTCCTTCCTTTTGGTGCTTGTCCGTCCGTTCTTGGCTTTTATCCATAACCTCCGGTTAAGTCAACCACAACCGGTCTCACTACGGAATCACCGCTATCATGTAGGATAGGGTGCCGTAAGGAGCGGATTGTGGTTCAATTAACGGGAGTTGATTTAAGTTGTTGGGCAAGGAAAGAGTGAGAGAGATTTCCTTCTCTCAAACTTCCCTTATCCTACCCTAACAAGTATAGAACTACTCACACTTCATAATACGGAAAAATAAAACAACACAAAAGAGGAAGATAGAAAGAAGGAGATTAGAAGAATACGACTAGCTATTTGCGACCTCACCTTGGCGAGGATCAAGCGTAAGTATCATTGTCGTATGAATGATAAAGAAAAAGAGAGAAGAAATAAACAACAAGGAAATAACAACAACTACTTAACGAATTAAAATTACAACAAGCATAAAGATAAGGAGACAAGCATGATAATAAAATGGTCTTCTTTATTCATCACTCTTCACTCAAAAGCTCACTTACAAGTTTAATGGAGAAGAGGTGAGAAGAGGAAGAAGAACATGTAACTAAAACCTAGCAAAAAGAAATACAAGAATTGGACCCCTTCCTTCTCAAACTTCTGGGCTATTTATAGGCTGGAGAATGGAAATCTAGGGCAACCATCAGAACACATACGAAAAGACCATCCTACCCCCTAAAATTCCTCCTCTCTGGCGCCAGAACGGCCGCGAATCCGCGGCCTGGACCCACCTTTGGCCGCGGTTCCGCGGCCAAGTTGTTGAATTGGGCTTTGGGCTTTTTGGTGGTGGCCTGGTTTGGTGTCTACATTATTCTGAAGCATATATTTTCTCAATTTGGCTCCACGATTTTTCCAGAATTTCTGTTGAGGGAATGGTGGACTTTTTGTCAAGATTTTATCATGATTGCCTCGAGCTCCGCGTAGATCTCTTGAATTTTGTGCTACCATTGAGCCTTGTGCATGAAGGTGACATTGATTTGACATTTTGTCTTCCAAAACTGGTATCTGGCAACATACGGATGACGAGCGGAGACCGTGTTTTCTCAGTGGTTGGCAGGAACCCGGATTTTGTTGTGTTTTCCATGAATTTCACCGTTTTAGAACCGAGAACCTGTATCCTGCAATTGACTAATAAACACGGCTCAAGAGTATCTACCGATATGCAATGTGACAAAAATTGGGCGGTATGAAAATGCAAAAATCTGATATGAACAAATACCCCCAAACTTATCATTTGCTCGTCCCGAGCAAAGCCCATTTATTCACAAAAATTTCCTAACCTCACTTTCGCAGGGAACGCGATTGCACTGAGCATGTGCAACAAGCCGTTAAATCTCTAGGTGTCCCTAGTAGGAGGAGTGTTGTCTCCTGAGGGTTTTCAGCGGATACTACCCACAAAATCCGGTCAAGTTGGTTTTGTAAAATAACTAAGATTCAAACCCTAAAGTTTTGTTTTTGAAAATAACAATTTTATAATCCTAAGTCTAGACTATCAAACCTTTATTTTTGACACCTCGCTTCTTATTTAACTACAGATTTTACATGTCTTTACGTGCAGTGCAAATAGTGTCGTTAAGTTCCCGAAAGGTCGAATAAAGTCATCATGTCGCACAATAAAGCCCAGATAACAATTTTAAAAGGATCACATAAGTTTTATAAGGAGTTAAGCATTTTTCAAGTTTCGTTTTCCAGTAAGGTTTCAACTTCAGAATTTCTATCTTCCATAACAGAAAACTAAGTCGTATTTTTCACTCCACCTTCTCCTTGTTTTCATTTCATACACACCTCTGTGATCATGCAATAGTCTTTATCATAGAATAAAACCTTCATATCTCCGTTAAAATTTTTATAAAAGCCTGTCTTTTATCAAGATTATTCTCACACAAAGAACCGTTAGGAATTTTAACTCGGAGAGAACACTTGCTTGACTTTGTTTTAAACTGGACTTTCTAGGCTTCTTAGCGAGCTTTAGGCCAATGCACCCAAACCAGTTGGTTTTAGGGCATTAGGTGTAGAAACACCCCAGCGGACTTAATTACTCAAGTTACCTAGGTCCAAAAACAAAAGACAGTTTGGCGTGAAAATCAGATGATTTAATACGAACGGAGATATAACTGGCAGTTCAAATATTTTTTTTTTTGGATAAAAGACGTGTTTAGTGGGTTTGGTGTGTAATCATTCCAATCAAGTTTCAGATGGGTTATTTTTCAGACTCCGCTCCAATTACGACATCAATAACATTCCTTCATATTCGCTTTACATCATAAACTATTCTTGACATTACTTATTTCAGAACAAACCTATTTGATCCTCAGAAAATCAATTATCTGTTTAAAAGTTTAAACATGAAAGACTTGTCATCTAATTCCCAAAATCTTACGACACGTGTAGTGTGATGTAAAGACGTATATCAGCTATAGTTAACTTCAAAGGAGAGTTATCTTTCAGGTTTTCAAAATCCAAACATAAGATTTAGTTATTCCTATTTTTTCAAACAAAAACCGTCGAAATGTTGAATCAAAGTTCTTCCACAGGCTAACTTGACAAAAAAGTTTTTATATTTTTAGAAAATTTTCAGATTTTTATGGATTTTATGGATTTTAATATGCAGATGCAAAATATACATATGAATGCGAAGGTAAGAAATGCGTACCGAGCGTATCCCCAAACTTAAACTGGACAGTGTCCTCACTGTCGTTGCATGAAGAGAGCAGTTGGAAGGTTCAAAATTGTCGGTTAGCAATATACAAATTTTTATTTGTTTTTTTTTTTTTTTTTTTTTTTTTAAAGAAAAGAAAAAGAATATACACAAATATAAACAAAATGGTTTGTACATACCCCCAAACTTATTTAGAACAGTGTCCACTGTTCTTGGCTGGATAACCGAAGTTTGGAGGTAAGCAGAGGAAGATCATTCAGGGTAAACCGGCTCCTGTAAGAACAGGAGCTCCTCTGTTGGTTCGGCGCTAAGGTACGGTTTGCATCGGTGTCCATTTACCTTGAAGAGTGAACCGTCCTTTGGATTTTCCAAATCCACAGCGCCCTGCGGATACACATTCCGCACAAAATACGGCCCTTTCCAGCGAGATCGGAGCTTTCCTGGATGAAAATGAAGTCGGGTGTCGAAAAGAAGTACCTGCTGACCAGGTACGAAGGTTTTGCGCAAAAGGTGTTTATCATGAAACATCTTCGTTCGATTCTTAACGACAACCGCGTTGTCGTAAGCCTCATCCCTAAGCTCGCTCAGTTCGTTCAGCTGCAGCTTCCGATGGCTGCCCGCGTCCTCCAGAGACAGATTCAGCTCCTTTATCGTCCAAAACGCGCGATGCTCGATTTCGACAGGAAGGTGGCAGGCCTTTCCGTACACAAGCCGATAGGGAGACATGCCAAGGTCGGTCTTATAAGCGGTTCTAAATGCCCAAAGGGCATCAGTGAGTTTCAAAGACCAATCCTTACGGTTCTTGGAAACCGTCTTCTCCAGTATCTGCTTGATTTGCCGATTTGAAACTTCGGCCTGCCCGCAGGTTTGGGGGTGGTAGGGCGTAGAGAGCTTATGATTAATGGAGTATTTCCGCATTAAGGTTTCGAAAGTTTTATTGCAGAAATGACTTCCATTGTCGCTAATGATCGCTCGGGGGTGGCCAAACCGGGAGAAAATGTTTTCTTTAAGGATCCTAACGACAACCTTGTTGTCGTTAGTCCGGCTGGCCACAGCCTCGACCCATTTAGAGACGTAATCAACAGCTAGAAGAATGTACAAGTTCCCAAAAGAGCTGGGAAACGGCCCCATGAAGTCTATCCCCCAAACATCAAAAATCTCCACAACCAAGATTGGTTGGAGCGGCATCTCGTTTCTCCGGGATATCCGGCCCATGTGTTGGCACCGGGAGCAAGTCTTGCAATAGTCGGGAGCGTCTTTGAAAAGTTGTGGCCAGTAGAAACCACATTGCAAGATCTTCTCAGCTGTCTTTCTGGGCCCAAAATGCCCGCTACACGCTTGATCGTGGCAAAATGACAGCACACTCTTGAATTCCTCAACGGGGACACACCGACGAATAATCTGGTCGGGACAGTACTTGAACAAGTAGGGCTCGTCCCATTAAAAGTGTTTTACTTGGGATAAGAAGCGAAGTCTGTCCTGATTAGACCATTTGGTCGGTAGTAATCCCGTGGCCAAATAGTTCACAATATCTGCGGACCAGGGTTCGCAAGATACTTTCAAGAGTTGTTCATCCGGGAAAACGTCATTTATCGGAATTGGAAGCGAAGGCGAAGAAGGAAGTCGTGAGAGATGGTCGGCAACCACGTTTTCACATCCTCGTTTGTCCTTAATGACAAGGTCAAACTCTTGAAGCAAGAGGATCCAACGGATTAACCGAGACTTGGCATCTTTCTTCGCAAAAAGATGGCGCAGAGCTGAATGGTTCGTGTAGACAATGACTGGAGAGCCGATGAGGTAGGGCCTGAACTTTTCTAAAGCAAATACAACAGCTAAGAATTCCTTCTCAGTTGTTGTATAGTTAAGTTGGGCGTCGTTCAGGGTTCGGCTCGCGTAATAGATTACGTGCGGCATCTTGTTGATGTGCTGTCCAAGGACAGCACCGATGGCAAAGTCGGATGCATCGCACATAATCTCGAATGGGTGCGTCCAGTCAGGGGAAGAAAGAACGGGAGCAGAAGTGAGAGAGCATTTCAGTGACTCGAATGCAGTCACACAGCTCGAGTCGAAGGTGAAAGGCGTGTCCTTGGCCAGCAAAAGCGTCAAGGGCCTAGCAATCTTGCTAAAGTCCTTGATAAACCGTCTGTAGAAACCGGCATGGCCAAGGAAGGCTCAGATATCTCTGACGCATCGGGGAGGAGGCAGATTGGATATGACCTCAATCTTAGCTTTGTCAACCTCTATGCCATTTTGCGAGATGATATGTCATAAGACAATACCTTCGCGCACCATGAAGTGGCATTTCTCCCAGTTCAAAGTGAGATTCTTGTCCTTACATCGGGTAAGGACAGCGTCAAGATGCAGCAAACACTCGTCGAAGGAGTCGCCGAAGATGGAGAAGTCATCCATGAAAATCTCCAAAAATTTCTCCACCATGTCTGAGAAAATTCCCATCATACACCGCTGGAAGGTAGTGGGCGCATTGCATAACCCAAAGGGCATGCGTCGATATGCAAACGTGCCGAAAGGACAAGTGAAAGTGGTCTTGTCCTGGTCTTTTTCGGCGACGGGAATTTGATTATAGCCAGAGTAGCTATCAAGAAAACAATAGTACTCATGTCCGGCCAATCTTTCAAGCATCTGGTCAATGAAAGGTAGCGGAAAGTGGTCTTTCCGCGTTGCGGCGTTGAGTTTTCTGTAATCAATGCAAACTCGCCACCCAGTTTGGGTGCGAGTAGGGATTAACTCATTCGCCTCGTTGGTTATGACCGTGATGCCCGACTTCTTGGGGACAACATGAATGGGGCTAACCCACTGGCTATCAGAGATAGGGTAAATGATACCACTATCTAGACATTTGACGATCTCCATCTTCACAGCCTCCTTCATGACTGGATAAAGACGTCTTTGTGGATCCCGGGCTGGTTTGGCATCATCCATCAAATGAATGTGATGCTCAACGATCAGGGGACTAATCCCCTTGATGTCCGCCATGGACCAGCCAAAAGCTTGCCTGTTGCTGTGCAAGACCGTGAGAAGGGCTTTCTCTTGCTCGGGAGCTAGAGAAGCCGAAATGATGACATGGAGGGTCTCGTTCTCACCTAAGTAAGCATACTTAAGGTGAGACGGCAACGGCTTGAGTTCGAGCGTTGGAGGTGAAATGATGGAAGGCAAGACCGGTGCAAAGGTCTCGAACTCAAAGGACTCCAGCAATGGTTCAAAACGAGTGTAGGCAACCGAGTCGGATGGTTCAGGTAACTCATCCGGAAAGTCGAAAGATTCAAACTCGGGTTGTGCGCGGGTAAGATCGTTCGAGAATGTGAAACACTCGTATTCGTTATCGGGCGCAGAAACAGCAGCAGGTTTGAAGAGAAACGCACTAGTGGCGTCAAGATAATCGTGATCAAACAAAAACTCCTCGAATTCACTCTCTTCTGGTGTGATCTCCTGGATCGAGCAGACGTCCAGTATATGAGCATTAGGTTCGGCGGGCTGATTCCCCAACCTAAAAATGTTGAGTCCAATCGTCATATTTCCAAAAGAGAGGTTCATCGAACCGTTGCGACAATTGATCACAGCATTTGAGGTTGCGAGAAATGGGCGACCGAGTATCACCGGAATTTGATTCCGGGGGTTAGCCACAGGCTGTGTGTCTAATACAATGAAGTCGACGGGGAATATGAAGTCCCCGACTTTGATTAACACATCCTCTAGCTCACCCCTAGGATGGGTGATCGATCGGTCGGCCATTTGGAGAGTGCAGTGTGTGGGTTTCAACTCTCCGACGCCTAATTGCTCGTATACTGAATACGGAAGCAGGTTAACTCTGGCACCAAGATCTAATAATGCGCGGTTGATGTTCTTATCCCCAATGGTAATTGAAATCGTAGGACAGCCAGGGTCCTTCCGTTTTTGTGGTAAAGATTGGGTAAGGGCATCACTCACAGCACTAGCCAAGAAAACTTTCTTGGGTACCTGAGACTTCCTCTTTTTCGTGCACAAGTCCTTTAAGATTTTCGCGTAGGACGGGACTTGTTGGACAGCATCTAAAAGAGGAATATTAATGTTAACCTGCTTGAATAACTCCAAAATCTTCTCCATTTAAGGATTTTGTTTATTAGACCTCAACCGGTTTGGAAATGGAACATTTTGAAAATTGGTTGAGTCTAATGCTGGAGGAGGAGATTTTGGAGTTGGAACGGATCCCAGAATAGGTGTTTTCGTGGAATGAGAAGTGGGTCCGTTCAGAGCAGAAGAAGAGGAAGGAGAGCCTTGTGAAGAACGGAGAATAGGCTCAGAAGACGAAGAAGAAGAAGGAGAAGAAGAAGAAGAAGCGGCGGCCGGGGTGTCATCGTCGATTCGCTTGCCAATGTTGTTTTGCAGCATCCTTCCCGATCTCAGTGTGGTCACGGCACTCACATTATGGTTTTTTTGTTCAAGAGCAACATGTGCATTATGTGGGTGACCGGGATTTGGCAGTGGCTGGGATGGGAGCTTCCCCTTCTCTCGCTCGCTCAAGGCCGCGTTTAGCTGTGCAATCTGGGCCTCGATGGTCTTGATGCTCTGCCCGTGTGCGGCGGTGTGTTACACTAAAGATTGGATCGAAGACTGGATGTTGGCGGTGGATTGAGTCGATTGTTTAACAAACTCCTCCAGACTTCGCTCGAGCGAGGAAACCTTATAGTTGTTAGACGGAACAAGGTTGTTTGGTGGAAAAGAATTGTTCGGTGCAAAGTTGTTCGTCTGGTTTTGGTAAGGTTGGGGTTGGAAGGGCTGCTGATACTGAGTTTGTTGTTGCGCTTGTTGTTGTGGTGGAGGGGCCCTTTGGAAATTGTTGCCTTGGAATTGATTCTGATTCTGATTCCAGGCGAAATTGGGGTGGTTCCTCCAACCGGGATTGTAGGTGGAAGAGTATGGATCATTCCTCGGTCTTTGCTGGAATGCATTAACCTGATCCTGTCCTTGCGATGGTGGATTGTAAGGACACTCTTCGGTCAAGTGAGAAAGATCGGAACAACAAGCGCAGATGGTATGAAGGGGGAGAACAGGGGCAGGAGTAAGAGAATAAAATTTGCTCTCTATTGCTTCAAGCTATTTTGTTATTGCAGCCATTTCAGCTCTCATTGCAATAGAGACATCAAGCTGGTGAATTCCTACCCTAGACTGACCGGTAGAAGTGGAGGTAGAAGAAGAAGAAGGAGTCGGTCTGGTGCTCTCCCACTGTAGCGTTTGCTCCGCAAGATCGTCAAAGAACTGCCATGCTTCCTCTTCAGATTTCGATAGGAAGTGGCCCTGACAGATGGTTTCCAGCAACTGCTTCGTTGCTGGGTTCAGTCCTTCGTATAAGGTTTGGCAGAGCTTCCATTTCTCTATACCGTGGTGAGGACACTGAACAAGAAGGTCTTTGTACCGGTCAAAGCACTTCCAGAAGGGTTCAGAAGGAAGCTGGGAGAATTGGTTGATTTCATTTCGAATTCTTGCGGTCTTATGATTTGGGTAGAATTTTTTCAGAAACGCTTTAACAAACTCGTCCCAGCTGGTGATTGAGTGGGTAGCGGTGCTATACAGCCATTTTTCAGCGAGATCGCATAGAGTGAACGGAATGACCCGTAGACGTATAGCATCGTCCGACAGCTGGGTGGTTTTCATCATGGCACAGACGTTTTGAAATTTATTGATGAAGATATAGGCATCTTCATATTCAAGCCCATGAAAACGTGGAAGCATGTTGATAAAATGGGGCTTAATTTCAAAGTTTTCCCCATTGGCCGGAGGAAGAGAAAGGCAGGTGGGAAGTGCAGAACGGGTGGGGTAGAAACGATCCTGGAGCGCAATTCGCTGCGGCGCTACAACAGGCGGAGGTGGTGGGATATTGGTCTCCGTAGGAGGTGGAGCCAATCCAGCGGTGGTCAAAGAGATGTTCGGATTAAATCCCGACATCGCGGAAGAAGAGGTTGGTGAAGGTGAAGGTGAAGGTGAAGATGTATGAACAGAATTCCGGTCAACGTCGGAGTTGGCCGGCAAAGGAAGGGGTGAAAGAGGAGTGGACGGAGTATCGACTTCGGAGTCGATCGCGTAGTCGGTCGCGACTAACGTAACGCGGACTAGACGGGAGCTAGTGTCCCGAGTCCATGTGGACATACACTAAACGAGTTTAGTATAGTCAAAGCGAAGAAGGTGAGGGTAAGAAAAGGTCAAAGGAGAAAGGCGATGGGTGGTGGGTGAAAATGGATTTGGCGACAAAAGACTAGTTTTTATAAAAGTTTTTGATTTTTTTTTTCCTTTTTTTTTTAGAAAGAGATTTACAGAAGTATGTACGGAAATACGGCTTAAGCAATCACAAACAAGATATGCACAATCACACCTAGATCTAGGGTAACCTAGGTCTACTAGACCTGCTCCTGAACTTGATTTTCGAAGTTAAACAGTGTCGAGAAACAGGCTTAAAAATACACCGATCACGGGGCCAGGTAAGTGCAGAGATAAGGGGAGGTTGTACAACGCTTTCGCGAAGTTCCTTAATTAAATAACCCTTTCTCTTTCGGCGGTTGCGCCTTTAACACTTTCCTAGACACCCCGTAAACAATGTACGGTTAAGCTAGGTTCTAAACACGGTTTATCTTCTCCTAATGAGCGCGAAGTCCTCAGGGCTGAAGTCTAGTATTTTTTAATTTACAATGGACAATGCATATGCCTTAGTGATTTTTGGGGTCCTGGGAAGGGTGATGAAATCCCCACCCAATCTGGATTGGTTTCAAGCCCCTTAAGTCCGTATTAAAGAATGCAAAACAGTAACAAATCAACTGCAAACAATTTTTATTTTGCGGCGCAAAGAATCCTGCACAAGAACAGTTTATTGGAAGGGGGAGAAGAATTTGTGCAAAGAAGCCTGCAGAAAACACAATTCAGTGGAGTTCAGAGGAGAGGGGAGAGGCAGAGGGACTCACCAGAAAAATTTGGGGCCCTGAAGCCACCAACAGGACGCGGATCCGCGGCCCTAAGCCCACTATTGCCGCGGATCCGCGGCAGTAAGGAGAGATTGGGACTTCAGTTTTTCTGTGGGTGCTGGTATTGGTCTGCTCTGCTTGTCTGGATCTGTGGAATGCTGATTTGCTCACTGTATATGCTCCAGATTTTTACAGTAGACCGGATGCTTCGTTTTGTCCGTCGCGGTGTAGCCGCGGAATGTGGGTCTATCATCCCACGTTTTTGGCACTGTACTTGAACTCCGTATTTTCAACGTCTTGGCCACTGAACTCGAACTTGTATTTTCCTTCACACTTGCACAAAAACTAATCAAAAATAACAAGATGGTTTTGTTTACAATGTATATTTTTTTTTTGTTTTTCGGTTAGAGTATACATACAAATTAACCCGAAATTTCACAAAGAAACAGACTACCGTCTCCCCGGCAACGGCGCCATTTGGTTGGTAGGATACGTGCGTGTTCAAGTTTAGTTTAAAATACCGCAATCAAGACGGTTTCGCTTGTAGCTAGCCGGTTGAGTACGGGTCGTCCGCAGGGAGATGGGAGTCTTTTTCAAAGTGTTTTTACGAGTTAAGTCCGAAAGTTCAGATTTTGTTGGATTATCTAAGTATTGAGTTGATATTTAAAGAGAGCTTGTTAGGGTTAGGATTAGGTTAGTTTGAGTTAGGAGTCTCCACATCTTTCGTTGCCCTACTTAATATCGGTGTTACGGTAATCGGCAACAACGGGGATTAGCACGACTAGGAAGGAACTTGCGAGTATAAGCTAGGCTTTCCAACGCATAGTCCTTCCTTTTGGTGCTTGTCCGTCCGTTCTTGGCTCTTATCCATAACCTCCGGTTAATTCAACCACAACCGGTCTCACTACGGAATCACCGCTATCATGTAGGATAGGGTGCCGTAAGGAGCGGATTGTGGTTCAATTAACGGGAGTTGATTTAAGTTGTTGGGCAAGGAAAGAGTGAGAGAGATTTCCTTCTCTCAAACTTCCCTTATCCTACCCTAACAAGTATAGAACTACTCACACTTCATAATACGGAAAAATAAAACAACACAAAAGAGGAAGATAGAATGAAGGAGATTAGAAAAATACGACTAGCTATTTGCGACCTCACCTTGGCGAGGATCAAGCGTAAGTATCATTGTCGTATGAATGATAAAGAAAAAGAGAGAAGAAATAAACAACAAGGAAATAACAAAAACTACTTAACGAATTAAAATTACAACAAGCATTAAAGATAAGGAGACAAGCATGATAATAAAATGGTCTTCTTTATTCATCACTCTTCACTCAAAAGCTCACTTACAAGTTTAATGGAGAAGAGGTGAGAAGAGGAAGATGAACATGTAACTAAAACCTAGCAAAAAGAAATACAAGAATTGGACCCCTTCCTTCTCAAACTTCTGGGCTATTTCTAGGCTGGAGAATGGAAATCTAGGGCAACCATCAGAACACATACGAAAAGACCATCCTACCCACCAAAATTCCTCCTCTCTGGCGCCAGAACGGCCGCGGATCTGCGGCCTGGACCCACCTTTGGCCGCGGTTCCGCGGCCAAGTTGTTGAATTGGGCTTTGGGCTTTTTGGTGGAGGCCTGGTTTGGTGTCTACATTATTCTGAAGCATATATTTTCTCAATTTGGCTCCACGATTTTTCCAGAATTTCTGTTGAGGGAATGGTGGACTTTTTGTCAAGATTTTATCATGATTGCCTCGAGCTCCGCGTAGATCTCTTGAATTTTATGCTACCATTGAGCCTTGTGCATGAAGGTGACATTGATTTGACATTTTGTCTTCCAAAACTGGTATCTGGCAACATACGGATGACGAGCGGAGACCGTGTTTTCTCAGTGGTTGGCAGGAACCCGGATTTTGTTGTGTTTTCCATGAATTTCACCGTTTTAGAACCGAGAACCTGTATCCTGCAATTGACTAATAAACACGGCTCAAGAGTATCTACCGATATGCAATGTGACAAAAATTGGGCGGTATGAAAATGCAAAAATCTGATATGAACAGCAGCCGTTACGCATTGTTAGTGCCGCTGACGGTTTGTGGTTAAACCCACTGCCAGGGTACTGACGAGTCATTAGAGTCCCCCACAGACAGTTTCCCAAGTTCGGGCGAAACGTTGTAGAGGCCGTATGGTTTTATGGCAGGGTCCGGAAAATGCACGTGCGTTTACGCACGTGTTATTTTTCGGGCAGATGATACTGGTCGGCTTTGGTTTAAGCCGGATCCGAGTATTATATTGAGTAGGTATAATATCTTTGTCTCAGTTGCATTTGTATTCGGTCGTAATACAAATGCGGGTATATTTATACAGTTTCGGGGTTATCCTGAAAGTCGTTTCAGGATCACTTTTGGAAGTTGCCAGTTTCCAGTTTTCTATCAGCCGTCTTTTAACATTCGGTTAAAGACGGATTTATCTTTTCTTTGATGAGAGAGAGTCATGCTTCTAGAAGCTTCTAGAAGGTTCTAGATGATGACTTGGCTTCATGACTCATTAGTGCATTAATGGGTTTTTGATGATGTGTTTAATGACTCATGCTTTGATATTAATGGTTTTGTTTTCCTTAGGATATTCGTTCATAATATCTTTTGCTTAAGGTCACCCCCCCTCTCCTACGGTCACCTCCCTCTTGCTATATATGGCCGGCCCTCTCTCTCCTCACTCTCTCTCTCTCACTTGTTGTTTCACTTGAAAAGATATGATAGTATTTGGGGTGCATGGAATTTTACAGTTCATTTCATTCCATCACCCAATTCCCTCGGCAACTTCATTAACCGATCGTCCACGGATTTGGACGAAGTGAGACAAATTCATCTACTCAACGTGGTGCCACCTCGACGAAGGAATCGGAGATCGACGAGATCGGAGCAGCCGCAACGGAGCGTGGGATGATGGTTGAAGAACGAAGGACTCGGATCGTTCGGTATAACCTTTCTACACTCTTTACAGTTTGTTAGTTTAGCAATAATGGCAGATCCGGGTTAAAGTATACGATAGTGCCAGTTTAAAAGTTTTTGTTCCGCATTTGGCGTCTGTAGACGGCCGGGGCGCTAGCGTAGACTTACACCGACGATCAATGATCTCCCTGATAAGGTGATACCCCCTTAAGATGTGTCTGGACTTCTGATGGGACCTTGGTTCCTTCGCTAAAGCTATAGCTCCGTTGTTGTCGCAATACAGAGGTATTGGATCAACAATGGTAGGAACCACCTGAAGTTCTGTTAGGAACTTCTTCATCCAGACTGCTTCTTTTGCGGCATCGCAAGCAGCAATATACTCAGCTTCCATCATCGAGTCAGCAACGGTGTCCTGCTTGGAACTCTTCCAGCACACCGCCCCTCCATTGAGGGTAAAGACATAACCCGACATGGACTTGGAATCGTCCTTATCACTCTGGAAGCCGGAATCAGCAAAGGCGTCCAACCTGAGGTCTTTTCCGCCGTAAACCAAGAACATCTCCTCAGTCCTCCTCAGGTACGTGAGAATGTTCTTTACTGCTATCCAGTGCTTCTCCCCTGAGTCTGACTGATACCGGCTTACCATGCTCAGTGCGTAAGCTACATCTGGTCTGGTGCACAACATCGCATACATTATAGAGCCTACCGCAGAAGCGCAGGGTATAATAGACATGCGTTCCCTTTCCAAATCGGTCTTGGGAGACATCTCTTTGGATAGGGTGATTCCGTGACAAGACGGTAGATTACCGCGCTTAGAATCTTCCATACTGAATCTTTTCAGTACAGTGTCGATATACCTGGACTGCGAAAGTCCCAACATCCTCTTGGATCTATCACGATAGATCCGGATCCCCAGAATGTAAGAGGCATCTCCCAGGTCTTTCATGGAGAACCTGTGTGACAAGAATCCTTTGACAGATTGTAGCATAGGAATGTCATTTCCTATCAATAGAATGTCATCCACGTACAAGACGAGGAATATGACACTTCTGGCTACAACTTTACTATATATGCACGGTTCATATGGATTTTTGATGAAGTCATATTCTTTGACTGTTTCATCAAAACAGATGTTCCAACTCCGCGATGCCTGCTTCAGTCCATAAATGGAGTTAAGCAACTTGCATACATTCCCGCTGCTCCCACTCTGATTGAAACCCTCTGGCTGATCCATATAGACGCACTCTTCTAAATCTCCATTCAGAAAAGACGTCTTTACGTCCATCTGCCAGATTTCATAATCATGGAAGCCGGCAATAGCAAGAAGGACCGAATGGATTCGAGCATAGCCACTAGAGAAAAAGTTTCGTCATAGTCCAAACCAGGTCTTTGACGAAAACCCTTTGCAACAAGTCTAGCCTTATAGGTTTCCACCTGTCCATCTACACCAATCTTTTTCTTGAAGATCCATTTGCATCCTATGGGTTTTACCCCATCTGGAGCAAAGTCCAAAGTCCATACTTTGTTGGTGTACATGGACTCCATTTCGGTCCGCATTGCATCTAGCCATCGTACCGAGTCGCCACTCTGGATGGCCTGCTGGAAGCCAGTAGGTTCATCATCATCTATGATGCAATCCTCTCTATCCCCATCTATGAGAAAACCGTAGTATCTCTCCGGCGGATGAGACGGCCTACTACTCCTGCGGAGGGGTGCGGGAATGTCATGTTCTTCTTGAACTACCGGTTCTACCAAACTTTCAGTATTAGTTTGTGGTTCTGGAATTTCTTCCAGTTCTATTTCGCTCCCACTTGATTCCTTTTCTAAAACTGATGTTCTAGAAAATGGGCATTACGAGAAACAAATACCTTTTGTTCCTCTGCGTAATAGAATAGATATCCCCTAGAGTTCTTTTGATATCCCACAAACTTACCCTTTACTGATCGTGCCTCGAACTTGTCCACATGCTGCTTTTTAACAAAAGCTGGACATCCCCAAATCTTTATATACTGTAGATGGTGTTTCTTCCCACTTCACATCTGATATGGAGTGGTAGGCACAGTCTTGGTAGGTACCATGTTCAGAAGATATGCCGCTGATTCTAGCGCATAACCCCAAAAAGATCGCGGTAACTCAGCATTACTCATCATGGATCGTACCATATCCAATATGGTTCGATTCCGTCTCTCCGATACACCGTTATGCTGCGGAGTGTATGGAGGAGTACGCTGAGAGAGAATTCCTTTCTCTTTTAGGTAACCTAGGAATTCGGCACTCAAGTATTCACCACCTCGATTAGATCTTAGTGTCTTGATATTTTTGCCGGTTTGGTTTTCTACTTCATTCTTATACTCTTGGAATTTCTCAAAAGCCTCGGATTTATGTTTCATCAGATAAATGAATCCGTACCTTGAGTAATCATCCGTGAAAGTAATGAAATAGGAAAAACCACCTCTTGCATGTGTAGACATTGGACCACATACATCACTGTGTATGAGTCCTAAGAGCTCGCTCGCTCTTACTCCATGTCCAGTAAATGGAGTCTTTGTCATCTTTCCTTTGTGAAAAGATTGACAAGTGTTATAAGTTTGATATTCGAACGAGTCCAAATATCCTTCTCTATGCAACTTAGTCAACCTTCTCTTATTGATGTGACCCAGTCTACAATGCCATAAGAAAGCTTTATTTAAATCTGGAGACTTTCCTTTTAGTGTGTTCTGGACATTGAAAATTTGGAGTTGGTTTAACACATATATACCGTTTTCCAGTGTACCGGACCCAATCAAACTATGATTAAGGTGGATGTTAACAACACCACTTCCAAACGTGAAATCATAACCTTTATTTGATAACAAGGAAACAGATATGATATTACACGTTAAGCTGGGTACACAAAAACAGTTATGTAAAACCAAAAAGTGTCCACTCGTCAATCCCAGGTGATAATCCCCTACGGACACAGCTCCCACGCTAGCTCCGTTAGCAACCATCAGGGTCATATCACCTTCCTTCAGCACTCTACGGTTTCTCAGTGCCTGCAATGAATTGCAAATATGAGATCCTGATCCGGTATCCATTACCCAGGAAGTAGAGGTGATTGACAGACAATTCTCAATTACAAACACACCTGAAGTCGAAGCCACAGCTTGCTTCGGTTCCTGGTCCTTGGCGTTCCACATCTTGCAATCCTTTTTCCAGTGCCCTTTCCTGTGACAATGGAAGCACTCATCCTGGCCCACTACCGGTACAGCAAAATTTTTCTTTCCCTTCACTCCCACCTTACTTACACCTCCTTTAGGTCTGGGGGCGGCCTTCTTTTTCCTTCCATTGGCCCTAGCCTTGGACCCGGAAGAAGAAGCACCGCTAACAAACATAGCGGGTGTTTCCCTTACCTTCTGCAAGGTTCCCTCTGCACTCCTTAACATGTTCAGGAGTTCCGGAAGTACAACTTCTTTTCCTTGAATGTTGAAGTTCAGGATAAACTTGGCGTAGGTGGGAGGAAGGGACTGGAGGATAAGGTCTGTACAGAGCTCATTATCCATAGTCGTCCCAAGGTCTGCGAGCTTTTCTATATAGCCGATCATCTTTAGGACATGTTCTCCTACCGATGGCCCGACAGCCAACCTCGCTTGAAACAAGTTCTTAGAGGTCTCGTATCTTGCTATACGAGATTGCTCTCCATAAAGTTCCTTTGTATGGAGAAATATGGCATCTAGTTCCATATCCGCGTGCCTCCTCTGATGTTCATTGTGTAGGTGCATGGCGGCGCCCCGGCCTCCATTCCGAGGCCAAATTGCGGAAGCGGTGATATACTTAAATTTTTCAAGAACTGGCACCACCGCGCACTAATACCCGGATCGAACCATTAACTAGTCCTAGGTAACTACAAGATGGGGATGAGAGATATACCGACTGATCTGAGTTCTCCGGTCTTCTCGTCGTCGTCCCGATCTCTTACGGAAGCTCCGGTCTCCACCTCATCGCCGGAAGTGCACCACATCGCCTACTTCTTTTACGGGCTCCAACCTCAATGCCGAGGCAACTCGGGCATGAAGCTGGCTAGTCGACGTGCCCAAGATTCGTTGTAGAATGTGTAGTGAAGAAGTCTCATTTGGGGTTGTAGGAATTGCCTTTTGGTGGAGGGATTGAACTTGGAGCTTTTTGGATTGATCTTGTGGGATTTTTGCAACATGAAATGAAGCAAAATCCCACACCAAGAATTTGGGACAGCCCACTATGGGAGTGGCCGGCCATGACAATGAGGGGAGGGTGAGAATGAGAGAGTCATCCAATAATACAATGGAGAGAGAGAGAAGGCTATCATGCAAAAAGAATCATCACAAAATCAAACCCACACTCAACTAACAACCATCTCTCATCATCAATAATCATGTCCACAAAAAGTCATGCCATCATGACAAGAAGTCAAGTCAAAAGGTCAAGGTATGGAGCAACCATGATGAAGTCAACATGATACAAAAATAAGCAAAGACCCCCTCTACAAATGCTTATCTGCAACAATGCAAATAAGCCCTCCTCCACCAAACTTCGGCCAATGAACGATACAAAGGAAATTGGCCGAAACGGAAAGCAAACTGGCAACTCCAAAAAAACTGGTCCCGTAATAAATTACAGGAAACCCCGATACCGTGCATACACACCCGCATTTGTATTCCGACCGAAATACAAATGCAATGAGACAAAATTCACACTGTACTATACTAGGATCCGGCTTAAACCAAAGCCGGCTAGTAATATCCGCTCGATCCTGATCCGTGCAATACCGCACGTATCTGATCGAACCCTGCCATATATCCATACGGCATATAGTACAAACTGTCCGATCCTGATCCGTGCAATACCGCACGTATCTGATCGGACCTTGCCATATCTCCATACAGCCTCTACAACCTTTCGCCCGAAAGCTGAGTAACTGAATGTGGGGGACTCTAAAGACTCGTCAACAACTTGGTTGTGGATTTAACCACTAGCACGTCAGAGGTATAAACCAATAGGTAACAGGCTACCAGGTATTGACTAAAAGGGACGTCTGTGAGAGAACTCAGCCTGACAACCCTACTGAGCCTGTCAGTGACAATATCCGTACAGTCCGGTCCGTTCGTCTATGAGCATCGCATGGCGGGCCTAGGGGGTTGGTAAAAGTCAGACCCCCAAAAGCGGTACAAGTCGTGTCGGAGTGTAGCCCAGAACACCCTGAGATACTACTGGAAAACCTTCCAGTAAATCTTCTTGCCTCGGCCGAGGGCTTCGTGTAATGGCTCTCCTAGACACAGCGCGACCTCACCCCCAATACCGGGAGAGACGAACCCCTGAAGATACGCTCACTGCCTCCATGTGGCTCGGGACTGTACCCAACTAAAACCTGATTGCACGACTCGTTTGAGCCGTGGTAGGGTAGTAATCAAAGTACAGTGGGAACTCACACAAGACAAATGACGATCCCCAGGTCGATGAACTAACCTGTACACATGTCACCAGGGAACTGCCATCTGACGTCTGGTATATGACCAACTAGCATGTTCCCGGCGAGTCCTGTCCGGTGTACTCATAACGCAATGAGCACCTGTATACATCTTAGGTGATCCAACTGACACCAGTGGCTTGTGAGACCGGCCACCGCCCCTCGTCGGGGTCTCGATAGTATACACTAGTCTACTCTGGAGTATCGATGCCCTGTCTCGAAACTCACACGACTAGGGACCATTTAAGGATATGCTTATAGACCCCAGTTCCCACTTATATGATCGCCCTCATACTGCTGGTGGTCAAGCAAGAATCCTAGGGGCTCTATCAACGTGTAATAACGACTTGTCAGGTCACCTAAAGCAGTACACGCAGATAAAGGTAAACCAGATAGCATACTATCATCTCGAGTAAGACTGTCCTACCGGGATAGGTCCTCCATCAATCATTGCAATCACGTACCTGTGACCTAATAATTGACTCTGAGAGCACAATCTCCAACAATATCCCACTTGCACTCAAGGCTAATTATTGCGATGTCGCATACTCACAGCACGTGTGATACCGAACACCTAACTCCTCTACTAGTCAGTCTCACAAAGCTCGCTTGCGAAACTATTGCGTTCGAGGAATAGCCTTAGTGAGTGGATCCGCCTTGATGTCTCTTTCTATGTCTCTCTATATCTCAAGTTCGCGGAGAAACCCATCTCCCGAACCGAGCAATTCCTGTCTTAGAATGTGTCTGGATGTCTGATGGGACATAGCTCATAAATGAACTCCAAATCCAAACTTCTTAGACTGTATCGTCAACTGAACTTAATCAGTATCCTGCGCCATGCCACCCTCAGTATTGCCTTGGACCACCTGTCAAAAATACTGCCCCTCATCAGAAGGAAAACTATAACTCCGACAACCTCCTTGTCGTCCATGTCACCTTGGAAGCCTGGAATGATAATTGTCTCCCGAATGAGGCTGTCGTTATCATATCCCTAGAACATTCACTTATGTTCTAAAACTGCTTCCGACCGTTTCTCCAGGATTGGATTAATGTCAACTTATTGCATCTAGTGCAAGAACAACATCTGGTGTGGTACTTGACATCTCATGATTGACTCAATTGCCTAAGCAAGTGATCTGCCAATCATGCACATCCCTCTCCAAATTAGTTTGTAGGACACCTTTAGAGAGGGTGACTCCATTACCTGCAGGTACACTACCGTGCAAGGAGTCGTCCATTCTAAATACTCTTAGAATGCTGTCTAAGTACCCTTAATTGGGAAACCACCCAAATCTAGATATAAAACCATAGATCCAGTAACCAGTATGTCAGATATAAAATCCAAGTCCTTTTTGGAGAAATCACTGTGTGACGACCAAAGTATAACCGATTGTAGTATAGGAATATCACTTCCTACTCTGTGTATGTCATCCAAATACCAGGACATCACACCCTACTACCTTCTCAACAGATCCATCCCCTATTCTGATGAAGTCAAACTTATGACTGTCACGTCAGAAATAGATGATCTATCTCCGCCACAACTGCTTTAGTCTATAAATAGACATAAGCTACCTGTCCACCAATGCTTCCGCTGCTCCCACTGACTACGACAACCCTCTGCCAGAGTCATATACACGTACACTTCTAAAACTAGATTAGAACGACGCTATAATCATCCTCCCGCCGGGTCTCATAGTCTGGAACAACAGCAATGGCAATTGTGGGTAAACAAGAACTTCCGTGTCACCGTCTTTGAGGCTACCGTAGTACCTCTCGGGTGCCTGAAGTTACCCACCTTATCTGAGGAGTGGCCAATGGAATGTCGATCCGGATTGAATCTTTAGGTTCCTTATCAAATCTTCAGTAATCGTTTGTGGTTCTGGAATCACTTCCAGTTCTACCATACTCCCACTACTGTTTTCTGAAAAAATCCATTTTTAATTTAAAACTGTGGCGAGTCAAGAACAATATCGCTATTGATATTCCAGATGGTCGAAAGTCAACCCGCGTCATAGCTTGGGTCAACCCACAAACATCCATTACAGAAACGTGCCTTGAGTTGTCCAGTGTCTGGTTTTAAGCATAAGCCGGACAACTCCCCGTACCTTAACAACGTTAAGATATGAACTGTTCTATATCCAATATAGAACAAGAGGCACTGATTTAATTGAACCAGATTCAAATCATGCAGCTGTCTCCAGTGCATGTCAACTAAATGGAAGGAGGCCGATCAGCGCTACTCAACTTAGGAATGCTTCCAATTATGAGTAACCTGAAAGAGAAGCAAGATCTCTTAATCATTACTATCAACTGAATACCATACACAAGTATCTACATCTTCTATCACTTTGAAGAATCCCGATACTTGCAATATCTGGTTCTCTACTTTATTCAAATACCTACAACTTCTCAAAATTCAGACCCTGTGTTTCCACGAAACACTTGTCTAAAAACTAGAGAAGTCATAAGTAAACCGAATATAGTACGAGGACCAACCCCTCTGTCCTGATGGACCCTGGACAACATGCGATACTCTGTACAAGTCCCTTGAGTTTGATAACTCATTTACTGTGTGTCGTAGGTTGAAAACTGTACTTATGGTTAAGAAGAATTACACCGCTGTTTCATGCTCCTTACCTAACCATCCACTGATATAGGTAAATGTCGTAGACATAATTTCAAAAGGGTATATCTCACTCTATGAAAATAGACGTACAGATATATCGATTTGAAATTGGTGCATAACAACGGATATTCAAAACCAAATATTTGCCGACCGGCAAACAGCCCAGGTGATTTCCTCAAATATCAACGATTACAACGAATCCCGATATAATGAGAATGATCACCTAATTCCCAATAACTTTCTCCCACTCATCATCTGTAAAACCATACAGATATGAGAATCAAACCTGGTAAATACATACCATGTAGTAAGTATCTAATCGGGAAATCAGTTTTCCTTTAACAGTACACTGTGAAGCTGAAACATTGAAGTGTTTCGATGGGGTATCCCGGTATTCCTAGTAATGCCTCTTCCAGTATCCAGATTCACAACTGTAACCGTGTAATTCTTTGCCACCTCTCCAAATCCCTTCATATGTCTTTAGTCATTACCTTCTGCACACCCCTTTAGGCCAAATGGTTTTCTTCCTTCCCTACCGTTCGGCACCAGCCTATGGTTTGGAAGAAGACTATCCAATAAGCATAATGGGTGTACTGTCCTAATCCTAGGAGCACTCGCAATGCGAGAGAAGGTGAGGATAAAAGACAACCGAATAAATCTTATTCCTATTTCTCTTGAACCAGAATCCATCCCCGAACTGGAACAAGTTCCTTTCGAGTTCGTATATAACCATACGATGGAGTATCCAAATAAACTGTGGATCTTCGTAGTGATACGGAGTGTCCTGGAGAAATACAAAGGTGATTTAGGATTGGCGAAGGAATAGTTGGTCTGGTCGTGAATGTCAGTCGTAATTTACTTTGCCCTCTTACTAATCCCTTTCTTTGTCTTAACTCAATACCTTTCTGTACGCCATCGTTAGGCTAATTGGTTTTCTTCATTCCCTACCGGTCGGCACCAGCGTAAGGTTTGGAAGAAGACTATCCAATTTGCGTAATAGGTGTACTACTCCTAAACCAAGGAGTACTCGCAACCTAAGAGAAGGTAAAAGGAAAAGACAACTGAATAGTCCTATCCGTTTTCTCCAGAACCGGAAACCATCCTCGAATAAATTCCTTCGAGTTCGTATCTAACCATACGATGGTTTTGTCCAATGGAAGTGGACGTTCGTAGCAATACGGGGTGTCCTGGAGAAAAGGGTAAAAGTAGGAGTGGCAATGAGGTCTGCAATTCTGACAATCCAAAAGCCAGTGTTTAAGAAGGTTCGGTCAATCTTGGTCACTGAGTCATAGTCTTAGGGTCGGGTCAATGGTCGCTGCCAAAGAGAGAGAGAAAAGAAACACTCAGCGTGCACTCTAACCTAGATCAGAATGGTTACCAATTTATCTAATCTGGAAACCTCCCACTGTACCTCAAATTCTCCTCCAAACCTGAAAGAAGAATTAGTCGGGGTCACCCGAGGAGTAAACCAACTCATCAGTGGGAATCGGGATCCAACTATCATCGCATGATAACGTGACGGAATCCGCTCACGCTATCACACTCTAGAAGGTATGCGCATATCTGGCAAGTTTCAGTTCTTTTCAAACTCCCGATGAGATTTTTGCCCCATGCTCTTATGACCTTGGCGTGAGGTCAAAATATCATAAGTCACATGTCAAGTTCTGCCAGTCATTATCCAGGTTAATTTGAACCCACCTGTACATACCCTTGACGTAGGCCAAAATAGTAGTACGACTGTCCCAAACCAACGCATCTATCTATGCAACAGATAAATACCCGGCAGCTACCAATCACTATGCATTGGCGTGAGGTCAAAATACATAGCTTGAATACTACCGAATATTTAACTGAAATGACGGAGGGCTACGAATGGTTTCTGGCGAAAACCTTTAACGTAAAGAACTTGATATCGTTGAAGGAACCGGATAGCTTTTGAAAATATAGTGACGAAAACCGTTGCTAAAGAGGTCACTCCCGGTGAAGGAATCTCGGCTCTTTCCCCGTAGAATGAGGTGCAGGATATTCCAACTGAATACCACGATGCAAAGCAAAAGTAATCGGTTATAGTGAAGTCATTGCCCTGACGCAAAATTTTGTCCAAGGGGTCACTCCCGGTGAAGGGATCTCGGCCCTTGCCTCGTCGACTGAGGAGCAGGATATTCCAAATGAATACCACGATGCATAAACAAAAGTGAACGTCCTTGCAATAACAGCTTTTTGAAAAGTGTTCCAACAACATCGGATTATGTTTGTTTTTAACTTGCATTGATCCGAATCAATGCAGTCCCATCAATTGATCACACCACAAAGAACGAAAATAATACTGATGTACGTATATGCCATCCGCATTCGCCACTGGGTCCCGTCATTACCCGTTAGGTTAGCTAACTAACAACAGAGCGGGGACTGGACTAGCACGGATGTAAAACATATACAACATCTACTAATATATATACCAATATATTATATTCGCTCAAGACGTGATAAAATGCAACATCACAGAAATGTACAGCATCACAGAAACAATACAGATATCTGGGATCCCCGGGTTTCACAGAGCCACTACTGAAACCCGACGTTCCCCTGGTCGTATGGATAGCCTGTGCAATGAAATCCTAGACCCCTACGGGCGCGGCAAGTCACCCGCCAAAACCTGAAGCGAGGCAGCCCCCTTCAGTACCGTGAATGGACCACCCAGCACTTCACGGAATCCGGTAACTTGGGCACCCCTCCTGGGTCAACCTGTACCCCCTACGAGTGCGGCGAATAGCCCGCCAATCCTAGAGTGAAGCCCCCTCCGTCTCAATGCCATGAGATGCGGGCTTGTTTCCCTCTAGAACCCGGCTATCCGTACGCCCCTCCGCGGGGTAATCCTAGTACAGAAAGTAAAATATACATACAACGGGTACATCGACCGCAACCAGGTCGTGCCCCAAAAGAATAATACAAACAGGCAGTGACGGCATTCCACATGTCGGACGCTCGCCCCGCAATATCAAATGTACATAATACAACAAAACTGTACTAGCATTGCATCCAGGCTATCCCCCACGACCGATCCGCAACATCACAGCAAAAACAGAACATCAACGTGAAAGTCACGTTCGCAAATCCGTCTAACAGAGCTATAGCAGTTAGACCGGATTTACCGATCGAGCGACATTCACGGTCGCAGATATAATGTAAATACTGTGAAATAATGTGTTTAAAATATCCGATCGATCAAATTTTAACAAGTGGGCCCCCAAGTACTGTAAGTGCACGGCGGCGCCCCGGCCGTCAACCCGACGGCCAAACGCGGAAGCGGTGATAAACTTTAATTTTGCGGACTTTGCAAACCGGCACCCCCGCGCACTAAACCCCGGATCGTGACCATTAACAAGTCTACGCTACAAATAAGAAAGGGAAGAGATGTATACCGACGATCCAAGTCCTCCGGTCTTCATCTCCGCTCCGATCTCCTCGCGGGATCTCCATCCATCTCCTCCTCGTCGGAAAGGGCACCACGAAGCCGGGTACTTTTACGGGCTCCCGCCTCTATACCGAGGCAACTCGGGCACGAAGCCGGCTACTCGACGTGCCCAAGATGTGCTGTAGGAAGTGTAGTGTAGAGGCTACTTGTCTCTTTGGGGTTTGTTGCCTTTGGATGGAGGAATGAAGATTGAACTTTGGAGGGAAATGAAGCTACCAATTTTGCAAGCCAAATGAGATGAACAAAATGAAGCACAAAATGAATCTCTCATTTTTCTCTCCTCATCATGAAGTGGCCGGCCAATGCAACTAGGAATGGTGGAGAGAAAAGAATGGATATATATGATGAAGGGAGGTGAGTGTAGGAGTGAAGAAGGGGTGACCACATCAAGGGACAAAGAAACATACAAGCATGCTTCACTTTAATCAAACCATACCCTCATCAAATCACAAGTCAAAGCAAGTCATGGTGCAAAGAAAAGAAAGCTATCATAATCAATCCATTATGCAAGAAAACCCCTCCACAAAAGTAATTTGCAAAACTGCAAATTACCCCCTCCATCGGAAAAGTCCGGCCGGGAAAGAACAAATGAAAACCGGCCGGAACGGAATGCAAACTGGCAACTCCAGAAAACTGGTCCCGTAATAAATTACAGGAAAACCCCATACTGTGCATACACACCCGCATCTGTATTCCGTCCGGATACAAATGCAAAAAGACAAAATCTACACTGTACTAAACTAGGACCGGCTTAAGCCAAAGCCGGCTAGTAAAATCCGTCCGATCCTGATCCGTGCAATACCGCACGTATCTGATCGAACGTTGCCATATAACCATACGGCCACTAGTACAAAACTGTCCGATCCTGATCCGTGCAATACCGCACGTATCTGATCGGACCCTGCCATATCTCCATACGGCCTCTACAGCGTTTCGCCCGAAAGCTTGAGTAACTGAAAGTGTGGTGGACTCTAAAGACTCGTCAATACTATGGCTGTGGATTTAACCACTAGCACGTCAGAAGTATAAGCCAATACGTGACGGGCCACCAGCTATTGACCAAAAGGGACGTCGATGAGGAAGCTCACCCCGACACCCAACTGAGCCTGTCAGTGACAATATCCGTACAGTCCGGTCCGTTCGTCTATGAGCATCGCATGGCGGGCCTAGGGGGTTGGTAAAAGTCAGACCCCCAAAAGCGGTACAAGTCGTGTCGGAGTGTAGCCCAGAACACCCTGAGATACTACTGGAATACCTACCAGTAAATCTCCTGCCTTGGCCAAGGTCTTTGTGTAATGGCTCTCCTAGACACAGCGCGACCTCACCCCCAATACCGGGAGAGACGAAACCCCCGAAGATCCGCTCACTGCCTCCATGTGGCTCGGGACTGTACCCAACTAAAACCTGTTTGCACGACTCCTTTGAGCCGTGGTAGGGTAGTAATCAAAGTACAGTGGGAACTCACACGAGACAAATGACGATCCCCAGGTCGATGAACTAACCTGTACACATGTCACCAGGGAACTGCTATCTGACGTCAGGTATAAGACCAACTAGCATGTTCCCGGCGAGTCCTGTCCGGTGTACTCATAACCCAATGAGCACCTGTATACATCTTAGGTGAACCAACTGACACCAGTGGCTTGTGAGACCGGCCACCGCTCCTCGTCGGGGTCTCAACTGTATACACTAGTCTACTCTGGAGTATCGATGCCCTGTCTCGAAACTCCTACGACTAGGGACCTTTTAAGGATGTGCTTATAGACTACCAGCTCCCACGTATATGATCGCCCTCATACTGCTGGTGGTCAAGCAAGAATCCTAGGGGCTCTATCAACGTGCAATAGTGATCTGTCAGGTCACCTAAAGCAGTACACGATGATAAAGGTAAACCAGATAGCATACTATCATCTCGAGTAAGACTGTCCTACCGGGATAGGTCCTCCCTCAATCATTGCAATCACGTGCCTGTGATCCAATAATTGACTCTGAGGGCACTATCTCCAACAATCTCCCACTTGCACTCAAGGCTAATTATTGCGATGTCGCATACTCACAGCCCGTGTGATACCGAACACCTAACTCCTCTACTAGTCAGTCTCACAAATCCCGTTTGTGAAACTATTGCGGTCGAGGAATAGCCTCAGTGAGTGGATCCGCCTAGAAGTTTCTTTCTATGTCTCTCTATTTCTCAAGTTCGCGGAGAAAACCATCTCCCGAAATGAGCAATACCTGCCTTAGAATGTGTCTGGATGTCTGATGGGACATAGCTCATAAATGAACTCCAAATCCAAACTTCTTAGACTGTATCATCAACTGAACTTAATCAGTATCCTGCGCCATGCCACCCTCAGTATTGCCTTGGACCACCTGTCCAAAATACTGCCCCTCGTCAGAAGGAAAAACTATAACTCTGACAACCTCCTTGTCGTCCATGTCACCTTGGAAGCCTGGAATGATAACTGTTTCCCGAATGGGGCTTTCGTTTTCATATCCCTAGAACAGCCACTTATGTTCTAAAACTGCTTCCGACTGTTTCTCCAGGATTGGATCAATGTCAACTTATTGCATCTACTGCAAGAACAACATCTGGTGTGGTACTTGACATCTCACGATTGACTCAATTGCCTGAGCAAGTGATCTGCCAATCATGCACGTCCCTCTCCCCTTTAGTCTGTAAGACACCTTTGGAGAGGGTGACTCCATTACCTGCAAGTACACTACCGTGCCAGGAGTCGTCCATTCTAAATACCCTTAGAATGCTGTCTAAGTACCCAAATTAGGAAACCACCCAAATCTAGATCTAAAACCATAGATCGAGTAACCAGAATGTCTGATATATATCCAAGTCCTTTGTGGAGAAACCACTGTGTGACGACCAAAGTCTAACCGATCGTAGTATAGGAATATCACTTCCTACTACCTTCTCAACAGATCCATCCCCTATTCTGATGACGTCAAACCTATGACTGTCACATCAGAAATAGATGATCTATCTCCGCTACATCTGCTTTAGTCTATAAATAAACATAAGCCTGATGTCCACCAATGCTTCCGCTGCTCCGACTGACTACGACAACCCTCTGGCAGAGTCATATAGACGTGCACTTCCAAAGCAAGTTTAGAACGACTCTATACTCATCCTCCTGCCGGGTCTCGCAGTCTGGAACAACAACAATGGCAAGTGTGGGTAAACAAGAACTTCCCTGTCACCGTCCTTGAGGCTACCTGAGTACCTCTCGGGTGCCTGAAGTTACCCACCTTATCTGCGGAGTGGCCAATGGAATGTCAAATCAGATTGAATCTTTAGGTTCCTTATCAAATCTTCAGTAATCGTTTGCGGTTCTGGAATCACTTCCAGTTCTACCATACTCCCACTACTGTTTTCTGAAAAAATCCATTTTTGTTAAAACTGTGGCGAGTCAAGATGGTAGAAAATCAACCCTCGTCATAGCCTGGGTCAACCCACAAACAGCCATTACAGAAACGTGCCTTGAGTTATCCAAAGTCTGGTTTTAATCATAAGCCGGACAACTCCCCGTACCTTAACAACGTTAAGATATGAACTGTTCTACATCCAATATAGAACCAGAGGCACAGATTTAATTGAACCAGATTCAAATCATGCAGCTATCTCCAGTGCATGTCAACTAAATGGAAGGATGCCGATCAGCGTTACTCAACTTAGGAATGCTTCCAATTATGAGTAACCTGAAAGAGAAGCAAGTTCTCTTAATCATTACTATCAACTGAATACCATACACAAGTATCTACATCTTCGATCACTTTGAAGAATCCCGATACTTGCTATACCTGGTTCTCTACTCTATTCATATACCTATAACTCCTCAAAACTTAGACCCTGTGTTTCTACGAAATACATGTCTAAGAACTAGAGAAGTCAAAAGTAAATAGAATATAGTATGAGGACCAACCCCTCTGTCCTAATGGACACTGGACAACATACAATACTCTGTATAAGTCCCTTGAGTCTGATGACTCATTCACTGTGTGTCGTAGGTTGAAAACTGTACTTATGGTTAAGAAGAATTACACCGCTGTTTAATGCTCCTTACCTAACCATCCACTGATATAGGTAAATGTCATCGACATAATATCAAAAGGTATATCTCACTCTATGAAAATAGACGTACAGATATATCAATTTGAAATTGGTGCACAACAGCGGATATTCAAAACCAAATATTTGCCGACCGGCAAACAGCCCAGATGATCTCCTCAAACATCACCGATTACAACGAATCCCGATATAATGAGGATGATCACCCAATTCCCAATGACTTACTCCCACTCATCATCTGTAAAACCATACAGATGTGAGAATCAAAACCTGGTAAATACATACCCTGGAGTAAGTATCTAATCGGGAAATCAGCTTTCTTTTAACAGCACACAGTGAAACTGAAACATTGAAATGTTTCGGTAGGGTATCTCGGTATTCTTAGTAATGCCTCTACCATTATCCAGATTCACAACTATAACCTTATAATTCTTTGCCACCTCTCCAAATCCCTTCATATGTCTTTAGTCATTACCTTCTGTACACTCCTTTAGGCCAAATGGTTTTCTTCCTTCCCTACCGTTCGGCACCAGCCTATGGTTTGGAAGAAGACTATCCAAAAAGCATAAAGGGTGTACTGTCCTAATCCTAGGAGCACTCGCAACGCGAGAGAAGGTGAAGATAAAAGACACCTGAATGTACTTTATTCCTATTTCTCCTGAACCAGGATCCATCACCGAACTGGAACAAGTTCCTTTCGAGTTCGTATATAACCATACGATGGAGTATCCAATAAAATGGGATCTTCGTAGTGATACGGAGTGTCCTGGAGAAATACAAAGGTGATTTAGGATTGGCGAAGAAATACTTGGTTTGGTCGTGAATAGCAGTCGCAACTTACTTTGCCCTCTTACTAATCCCTTGCTTTGTCTTAATCTTAATACCTTCTGTACACCGTTTAGGCTAACTGGTTTTCTTCATTCCCTACCGGTCGGCACCAGCCTATGGTTTGGAAGAAGACTATCCAATTTGCATAATAGGTGTACTACTCCTAAACTAAGGAGTACTCGCAACCTGAGAGAGGGTGAAAAGAAAAGACAACTGAATAATCCTATCCGTTTTCTCCAGAACCGGAAACCATCCTCGAATTCCTTCGAGTTCGTATCTAACCATACGATGGTTTTGTCCAATGGAAGTGGACGTTCGTAGTAATACGGGGTGTCCTGGAGAAAAGGGTAAAAGTAGGAGTGGCAATGAGGTCTGCAACTCTGACAATCCAAAAGCCAGTGTTAAGTAGGTTCGGTCAACTTGGTCACTGAGTCATAATCTAGGGTCGGGTCAATGGTCGCTGCCAGAGAGAGAGAAAAGAAACACTCAGCGTGCACTCTATCCTAGACCAGAATGGTTATCACTTTATCTAATCTGGAAACCTCCCACTGTACCTCAAATTCTCCTCCAAACCTGAAAGAAGAATTAGTCGGGGTCACCCGAGGAGTATACTAACTCATCAGTGGGAATCGGGATCCAACTCTCATCGCATGATAACGTGACGGAATCCGCTCACGGTATCACACTCCAGAAGGTATGCGCATATCTGGCAAGTTTCAGTACTTTTGAAACTCCCGATGTGATTTCTGCCCCATGCTCTTATGACCTTGACTTTGGCCAACATATCATAAGTCACATGTCAAGTTCAACCCGTCATTCTCCAGGTTAATTTGAATCCACCCGTACATACCCTTGACTTTGGCCAAAATGGCAGTACGACTGTCCCAAACCAACGCATCTATCTATGCTGCATATGAATACCCCAATAGCTACCAATCACTGTGCCTTGACTTTGGCCAACATACACAGCTTGAATACTATTGACTACCCATATGAAACGACGGAGGGCTACGAATGGTTTCTGGCGAAAACCTTTAACGTAATGAACTTGATCTCGTTGAAGGAACGGATAGCTTTTTAGAAAATATAGTGACGAAAACCTTTACTAAAGAGGTCACTCCCGGTGAAGGGATCTCGGCTCTTTCCCCGTAGAATGAGGTGCAGGATATTCCAAATGAATACCACGATGCAAAGCAAAAGTAATCGGCTATAGTGAAGTTAATGCCCTGACGCAAACTTCTGTCCAAGGGGTCACTCCCGGTGAAGGGATCTCGGCCCTTGCCTCGTCGACTGAGGAGCAGGATATTCAAACTGAATACCACGATGCAAAACAAAAGAGAACGTCCTTGCAATAACAGCTTTTTGAAAAGTGTTCCAACAACATCAGAATAGGTTTGTTTTAACTTGCATTGATCCGAATCAACGCAGTCCCATCATTGATCACACCACAAAGAACGAAAATATACTGACGTACGTATATGCCATCCGCATTCGCCACTGGGTCCCGTCATCACCCGTTAGGTTAGCTAACTAACGGCAGAGCGGGGACTGGACTAGCGCGGATGTAAAACATATACAACATCTACTAATATATATACCAATATATTATATTCGCTCAAGGCGTGAATAGAAATGCAACATCACAAAATGTACAGCATCACAGAACAATACAGATATCTGGGATCCCCGGGTTTCACAGAGCCACTACTGAAACCCGACGTTCCCCTGGTCGTGTGGATAGCCTGTGCAATGAAATCCTAGACCCCTACGGGCGCGGCAAGTTATCCGCCAAAACGTGAAGCGAGGCAGCCCCCTTCAGTGCCGTGAATGGACCACCCAGCACTTCACGGAATCCGGCAACTTGGGCACCCCTCCTGGGTCAACCTGTACCCCCTACGAGTGCGGCGAATAGCCCGCCAATCCCAGAGTGAAGCCCCCTCCGTCCCAATGCCATGAGATGCGGGCTTGTTGCCCTCCAGAACCCGGCTATCCGTGCACCCCACCGCGGGGTAATCCTAGTACAGAATGTAAAATATACATACACCGGGTACATCGACCGCAACCAGGTCGTGCCCCAAAATAATAATACAAACAGGCAGTGACGGCAGTCCACATGTCGGACGCTTGCCCCGCAATATCAAATGTACATAATACAACAACACTGTACTAACATTGCATCCAGGCTATCCCCACGACCGATCCGCAACATCACAGCATAAACATAGAACATCAACGTGAAAGTCACGTTCGCAAATCCGTCTAACCGGGCTATAGCAGTTAGACAGGATTTACCGATCGAGTGACATTCACGGTCGCAGATATAATGTAAATACTGTGAAAAATGTGTTTTAAAATATTCCGATCGATCAAAAATTAACAAGTGGGCCCTCAATCAAAACTGTAGCACTCACAGAAAACCTGGGCCCAATTTTAATATTCCAAAACCCATATTTTAAGCCCAGAAGGCCTCTGGAAAAATTTGGTGATGTGACATGAATAGTGCGCGGCGGAAGGGCCGCACGAGGTGGGGTTTCGCGGCGGATCCGCGCTCCAACTGTGGAATTACATCGTCAAATTTTTACAGAACCCTTAGATTTCCCAGTACATCAATATTTTACAACCAGAAAAATTTTTCGAGACCAAAAATTTTCAACAGAAACTGATTCGAACTAAGATGCAGTTTTGGAACATTCGATCGATCGAAACAGAAAAACACATTACACCAAGCTAGACTATGTTAATGGCGAGGCTCTGATACCACTGTAAGTGCACGGCGGCGCCCCGGCCGTCAACCCGACGGCCAAACGCGGAAGCGGTGATAAACTTTAATTTTGCGGACTTTGCAAACCGGCACCCCCGCGCACTAAACCCCGGATCGTGACCATTAACAAGTCTACGCTACAAATAAGAAAGGGAAGAGATGTATACCGACGATCCAAGTCCTCCGGTCTTCATCTCCGCTCCGATCTCCTCGCGGGATCTCCATCCATCTCCTCCTCGTCGGAAAGGGCACCACGAAGCCGGGTACTTTTACGGGCTCCCGCCTCTATACCGAGGCAACTCGGGCACGAAGCCGGCTACTCGACGTGCCCAAGATGTGCTGTAGGAAGTGTAGTGTAGAGGCTACTTGTCTCTTTGGGGTTTGTTGCCTTTGGATGGAGGAATGAAGATTGAACTTTGGAGGGAAATGAAGCTACCAATTTTGCAAGCCAAATGAGATGAACAAAATGAAGCACAAAATGAATCTCTCATTTTTCTCTCCACATCATGAAGTGGCCGGCCAATGCAACTAGGAATGGTGGAGAGAAAAGAATGGATATATATGATGAAGGGAGGTGAGTGTAGGAGTGAAGAAGGGGTGACCACATCAAGGGACAAAGAAACATACAAGCATGCTTCACTTTAATCAAACCATACCCTCATCAAATCACAAGTCAAAGCAAGTCATGGTGCAAAGAAAAGAAAGCTATCATAATCAATCCATTATGCAAGAAAACCCCTCCACAAAAGTAATTTGCAAAACTGCAAATTACCCCCTCCATCGGAAAAGTCCGGCCGGGAAAGAACAAATGAAAACCGGCCGGAACGGAATGCAAACTGGCAACTCCAGAAAACTGGTCCCGTAATAAATTACAGGAAAACCCCATACTGTGCATACACACCCGCATCTGTATTCCGTCCGGATACAAATGCAAAAAGACAAAATCTACACTGTACTAAACTAGGACCGGCTTAAGCCAAAGCCGGCTAGTAAAATCCGTCCGATCCTGATCCGTGCAATACCGCACGTATCTGATCGAACGTTGCCATATAACCATACGGCCACTAGTACAAAACTGTCCGATCCTGATCCGTGCAATACCGCACGTATCTGATCGGACCCTGCCATATCTCCATACGGCCTCTACAGCGTTTCGCCCGAAAGCTTGAGTAACTGAAAGTGTGGTGGACTCTAAAGACTCGTCAATACTATGGCTGTGGATTTAACCACTAGCACGTCAGAAGTATAAGCCAATACGTGACGGGCCACCAGCTATTGACCAAAAGGGACGTCGATGAGGAAGCTCACCCCGACACCCAACTGAGCCTGTCAGTGACAATATCCGTACAGTCCGGTCCGTTCGTCTATGAGCATCGCATGGCGGGCCTAGGGGGTTGGTAAAAGTCAGACCCCCAAAAGCGGTACAAGTCGTGTCGGAGTGTAGCCCAGAACACCCTGAGATACTACTGGAATACCTACCAGTAAATCTCCTGCCTTGGCCAAGGTCTTTGTGTAATGGCTCTCCTAGACACAGCGCGACCTCACCCCCAATACCGGGAGAGACGAAACCCCCGAAGATCCGCTCACTGCCTCCATGTGGCTCGGGACTGTACCCAACTAAAACCTGTTTGCACGACTCCTTTGAGCCGTGGTAGGGTAGTAATCAAAGTACAGTGGGAACTCACACGAGACAAATGACGATCCCCAGGTCGATGAACTAACCTGTACACATGTCACCAGGGAACTGCTATCTGACGTCAGGTATAAGACCAACTAGCATGTTCCCGGCGAGTCCTGTCCGGTGTACTCATAACCCAATGAGCACCTGTATACATCTTAGGTGAACCAACTGACACCAGTGGCTTGTGAGACCGGCCACCGCTCCTCGTCGGGGTCTTAACTGTATACACTAGTCTACTCTGGAGTATCGATGCCCTGTCTCGAAACTCCTACGACTAGGGACCTTTTAAGGATGTGCTTATAGACTACCAGCTCCCACGTATATGATCGCCCTCATACTGCTGGTGGTCAAGCAAGAATCCTAGGGGCTCTATCAACGTGCAATAGTGATCTGTCAGGTCACCTAAAGCAGTACACGATGATAAAGGTAAACCAGATAGCATACTATCATCTCGAGTAAGACTGTCCTACCGGGATAGGTCCTCCCTCAATCATTGCAATCACGTGCCTGTAATCCAATAATTGACTCTGAGGGCACTATCTCCAACAAGTACTACTATAGCACATCAAGAAATTCTGGGCCCAATGTTATTATTCCAAAACCCCAATTTTAACCCCAGAAAGATACTGTAGAAATTTGGTGTAGGGAACCCAACAGTGTGCGGCGGAACCGCGGCCCGAAGTGGGGTTTGGCCGCGGTTCCGCGCTCCTACTGTAGATTTGTTGCATCGAATTTTGACCGGACTCTTATATTTTCTAGTAGATCACTTTTCTGTAACCTGAAAAAATTTTCGACACCAAAAATTTCCAACAGAAAACTGATGTGAACAAAAATGCAGATTTTGGAATTTGGTCGATCGGAAATGCAAAACACATTAAACAAAGCTAGACTAAGTTAATGGCGAGGCTCTGATACCACTGTAAGTGCATGGCGGCGCCCCGACCTCCATCCCGAGGCCAAATTGCGGAAGCGGTGATATACTTAAATTTTTCAAGAACTGGCACCACCGCGCACTAATACCCGGATCGAACCATTAACTAGTCCTAGCTAACTACAAGATGGGGAAGTGAGATATACCGATAGATCTGAGTCCTCCGGTCTTCTCGTCGTCGTCCCGATCTCTTGCGGAAGCTCCGGTCTCCACCTCGTCGCCGGAAATGCACCACATCGCCTACTTCTTTTACGGGCTCCCACCTCAATGCCGAGGCAACTCGGGCACGAAGCTGGCTAGTCGACGTACCCAAGATTCGCTGTAGAATGTGTAGTGAAGAAGTCTCATTTGTGGTTGTAGGAATTGCCTTTTGGTGGAGGGATTGAACTTGGAGCTTTTTGGATTAATCTTGTGGGATTTTTGCAACATGAAATGAAGCAAAATCCCACACCAAGAATTTGGGACAGCCCACTATGGGAGTGGCCGACCATGACAATGAGGGGAGGGTGAGAATGAGATAGTCATCCAATAATACAATGGAGAGAGAGAGAAGGCTATCATGCAAAAAGAATCATCACAAAATCAAACCCACACTCAACTAACAACCATCTCTCATCATCAACAATCACGTCCACAAAAAGTCATGCCATCATGACAAGAAGTCAAGTCAAAAGGTCAAGGTATGGAGCAACCATGATGAAGTCAACATGATACAAAAATAAGCAAAGACCCCCTCCACAAATGCTTATCTGCAACAATGCAAATAAGCCCTCCTCCACCAAATTTCGGCCAATGAACGATATAAAGGAAATTGGCCGAAACGGAAAGCAAACTGGCAACTCCAAAAAAACTGGTCCCGTAATAAATTACAGGAAACCCTCGATACTGTGCATACACACCCGCATTTGTATTCCGACCGAAATACAAATGCAATGAGACAAAATTCATACTGTACTATACTAGGATCCGGCTTAAACCAAAGCCGGCTAGTAATATCCGTTCGATCCTGATCCGTGCAATACCGCACGTATCTGATCGAACCCTGCCATATATCCATACGGCCTATAGTACAAACTGTCCGATCCTGATCCGTGTAATACCGCACGTATCTGATCGGACCTTGCCATATCTCCATACGGCCTCTACAACCTTTCGCCCGAAAGCTGAGTAACTGAATGTGGGGGACTCTAAAGACTCGTCAACACCTTGGTTGTGGATTTAACCACTAGCACGTCAGAGGTATAAGCCAATACGTAACGGGCTACCAAGTATTGACTAAAAGGGACGTCTGTGAGCGAACACAACCTGACAACCCTACTGAGCCTGTCAGTGACAATATCCGTACAGTCCGGTCCGTTCGTCTATGAGCATCGCATGGCGGGCCTAGGGGGTTGGTAAAAGTCAGACCCCCAAAAGCGGTACAAGTCGTGTCGGAGTGTAGCCCAGAACACCCTGAGATACTACTGGAATACCTACCAGTAAATCTCCTTGCCTCGGCCGAGGGCTTCGTGTAATGGCTCTCCTAGACACAGCACGACCTCACCCCCAATACCGGGAGAGACGAACCCCTGAAGATACGCTCACTGCCTCCATGTGGCTCGGGACTGTGCCCAACTAAAACCTCTTTGCACGACTCCTTTGAGCCGTGCTAGGGTAGTAATCAAAGTACAGTGGGAACTCACATAAGACAAATGACGATCCCCAGGTCGATGAACTAACCTGTACACATGTCACCAGGGAACTGCCATCTGACGTCTGGTATATGACCAAATAGCATGTTCCCGGCGAGTTCTGTCCGGTGTACTCATAACACAATGAGCACCTGTATACATCTTAGGTGATCCAACTGACACCAGTGGCTTGTGAGACCGGCCACCGCCCCTCGTCGGGGTCTCGACTGTATACACTAGTCTACTCTGGAGTATCGATGCCCTGTCTCGAAACTCACACGACTAGGGATCATTTAAGGATATGCTTATAGACCCCAGCTCCCACTTATATGATCGCCCTCATACTGCTGGTGGTCAAGCAAGAATCCTAGGGGCTCTATCAACGTGTAATAGCGACTTGTCAGGTCACCTAAAGCAGTACACGCTGATAAAGATAAACCAGATAGCATACTATCATCTCGAGTAAGACTGTCCTACCGGGATAGGTCCTCCATCAATCATTGCAATCACGTACCTATGACCTAATAATTGACTCTGAGGGCACTATCTCCAACACATTGTTCATCGAGGCAAGCATGATGCACTTGGCTTTCGCGCAATCGAAATCCCAGGTTTTGCGGATTTCCTTATCCGCATTACTGGATTTGGGACCAGGGACAGCAGGTGCCTTAGCGGTGAGGACGTACCCCAATTTGTCATAGGTCAAAGCCATTTTGACATTCCGCAGCCAATCTATATAGTTTGGCCCTGTCAGTATATTTTTCTCTAAAAGTAACTTAAGTCCAGTCATTTTCAGGGTCGCTGCAATTAAGAGAGAGAGAAGAAAACTCTTTAGCATGATGCTCTTGCAAGTTTAGAATGGCTTTTGATTTATCTAAACTGGATGGCTCCCACTATTTATCGAATCTTTCCTCAAACCATAAAAGAAGAATTAGCCAGGACTATTCTTACTGTACAATACTTGCTTAACCGTTTAGCCAGGCTGGTGTCGGTACTTCGAGAGAGGTTTTCCAACGCTTTCGCGAAGTTCCTTAATTGAATAACCTCTTTTCTCTGGGGGCGTAACCCCACTGACACCTTTCTTGACACCTACTTGGTTTATAGCATTGATCATTAAGTGACGAATATCCTGATGAGTAGCATATACTCACAGTAGGATCGGGATCCAAATATCATCGTATGATAAAGTTGAAGTAATGCTACCAACATTCATCAAACTCAAAATGGTATGCATCTCTTTGCAAATTTCAGTTTCTTTAGAAATTCCCGATATGTTTATTTTTGCCCCATGCTCTTATGACCTTGGCGTTAGGTCAAAATGTCATAAGTCACATGTCAAGTTCTACCCATCATTATCTTTTTAATTTGGACCCATCCGTATATATCCTTGACGTTCGGCCAAAATGATAATACGACTGTCCCAAACTAACTCATCTATCTATGCGACAAATGAATACCCAGCAGCTACCAAACACTATGCCTTGGCGTTAGGTCAAAATACATAGCTTGAATACTACTGATTACCCAAATGAAATGACGGAGGGCTATGAATGTTTTGGCGAAACCGTGAACGTAGTGAACTTGATATGACCGAAGGAACCTGATAGCTTTTAAAAGGAGTGGTTAAAGCTCCGCAATTAAAAATATCATCTGTTTTAAAAATAACCGATTGGTTTCTTTTAAATTGTTCCAACGATTCAACTTTTTGCATTATAAAATAATGCGACCCATCATTTAACCTATCATTGCAGAAAACAACGAAAATACAACGTCCTCTTATGCCATCCGCATTCGCCACGGGGTCCCGTCATCACCCGTTAGGTTACTTAACTAACGACAGAGCGGGGGCTGGGCTAGCGCGGGTGTAAAACATAAGTGACGTCTAAATAGCTAGCATATATAGATATTGTACATTCGTCAGATGCAAAAATAGGCATTCCAGATCTCATATGAACTTTATTGGATTTGCAAGCAATCCGTGTTTGTTTAGAGCTTGCAACAAAAGACGGATTACACAGTTGTGATGAATAGCCATTACCCCGCCCTAGACCCTTACGGGTACGACAAACTACCCGTCAAATACCCGAAGTGAAGCGGTCTCCCTCAACAAAGTGAGTAGGCCACTAAACACTTCAAAGTACCCGGTAGTTTGTGCACCCCACCTTGGGTCTATCATAAGAGCAAAAACAGTAAAATGAAATAATACAACGGTGGTAACAACCGCAACCTGGATGCACCCTGCAAAATAATATTACAATATATTACAGTTACACCGAATGAATTAAAATAATAACCCATCACAAAACCCGGCTAATCATCACAACAGTCCAATACAGTTCACATCCACAAACAGTAAAAACCATTACAGAAATGTGCAACCCCCTGCCAACCGACATACTAGCAGTTAGGGAAGGTTTACGAACACATTATACAATCACAGATATAATCATATTAGCAAACATCGCAAAATTTCGATCGAGAAAAACACTTTAGATTCTACTGCAAAACTTCTCTGTGCACCTGAGATCTTAGCAGAAAACAAAACATCCCAGAAACATCACTGTTAACACCTAGGAGTTACTGAGAAATTTGGGCTAACTCGGGCCTAACTCGGCCGTGGATCCGCGGCGGATCGCATGGATCCTCCGCGGTTCCGCGGTGAGTTAGCCGAGTTACAAGTCCAAATTTCTCTAGTAGCCCTAGTTTTTCCTGCTTGTTATTCTGAAGGTCCCTTAAAAAATTTTAGGGCCTGTTTTAAATTCGACAGAAACTGTGATAATCGACGATGTTTCCGGTTCTTTTGCGTTCGAAATTCTTACGAATTTGGTAATGAGTTAATTATTGTTTATCGAGGCTCTGATACCACTGTAAGTCGATGTACAACACCCCACGACTTGCGGGGAGGCAGAATAATGAAAAACAATCTTGTTTAAAGCGTAAACATCGACTAACCGAGAATCTTTGCATAAACAATAACTAACCACAAACATAGAAGTTAACAACTACTATGAAAAGTGATTATACCTAAAGATCCGAGTCCTTTGTCTTGTCGTTCTCCACGTCCTCTCCGGCCTTCTCTGAGTAGTAGAAGATCCACCCAAGAGCTTTACTACAAGCTTCACTTCAAACTAGAGGTAACTAGGTTTCTTAAACCGCTAATCTAAGTAACCTAGGTGATATAGAGATTGGTTAAGGATTAAGTAGTCTAATCTAATCCTTGTACACAAAACACATGAGAGGGGAGGATTAGGGTTTGATGTGAGAGAGCTTGATGAGAGAGAAAGTGAGCAA
Organism: Agapanthus africanus; assembly: GCA_030015575.1. Classification (NCBI taxonomy): domain Eukaryota; kingdom Viridiplantae; phylum Streptophyta; class Magnoliopsida; order Asparagales; family Amaryllidaceae; genus Agapanthus; species Agapanthus africanus. The sequence continues at coordinate 469,767,152 of JASDDO010000014.1, read as the reverse complement.
AAGAATGAGATGAGATAATGATTTATCCTAATATATATCAAGCATTATCATTTATCCAATAAAAGAAAATAATGGATTTACAACCATGATTGATAAATATCAAAGGGTGATTCATCACCATGAGTCATTAAGCATTTATGATGCATTATTGACATGGATGAATCACTCATATGACTCACTAATCCCATTTAATGCATATGCCATCTTAACCCCCAAGTCACCATCTTCTAGAAGCTTCTCGCGCAATTACGAGAACACCCCTCCTATCCGTGAAAACACGGAAAAACTTTAGACTGTATAAATCCAATAACCGGATACTAGAAACTGGCTAAAACCAAAGCCGACTAGTAAAAACTGTCCGAAAGTCGTACGTGCGTAAACATACGTATGCGTCCGAACCCTTGTCGTAAAACCATACGACCTCTATATCGTTTCTCCTGGAGTAGGGAAACTCTCTCTATGGGACTCTAGAGACTCGACTACTACGCTGGCAGTGGATTTAACCACAGACCGCAAGCGGCACTAGCTGTACGTAACGGTCCCCAGGTAGATGTCGATAAGAAGGCCGATGGGAAAACCCATCCGAACTCCTACTGAGTCTGATGTGACAATCTCCATACAGTCCGGTCCGTTCGTCTAAGACTATCGCATATCGGGCCTAGGGGGCGGCAAGCGTCAGTCCCCTAATAGCGGTATAAGTCGTGTCGGAGCAAAGCCCATTACCCCCTGAGAAACTACTGGAACCTACTAGCAAATCTCGCTTGCCCTGGCCAGGGACTTTGCGTAATGGCTCTCTGACACAGCGCGATATCAACCCCCAAAACCGGGAGAGACGAATCCTGTCTAACCGTTACTGCCTCCAAGTGCTCGGGACTGCACCCAACTGCTGCCTGTTTGCACGACTCCTTTGAGCCGTGGTAGGGTAGCAATCTAATAACAGTGGGACACACTCGAGGCGAAGTAGCAGTGTCAATTCCGCGGACTATGCTCTACTCATGTCACCTGGGAACTGTTCACCGACGACTGGTATAAAACCAACCAACAGTTCCTTGTGAATCCTGTCCGGTGTACCCGTAACCTAACGAGCACCTGCATACTATCTCCAGTACGACGTACTGACGGCTGTGGGACAGACCATCTCACCAACTGGGATGAGAAGCGTACACACTAGTCTACTCCGGAGTATCGATGCCCTGTCTCGATAATCCAACAACTAGGGACCTGAATAAGGATGTGCTTGTAGACTACCCAGCCCCCACTAGTGTGACTGCCATCACAACGCTGGTAGTCAAGCAAGATCCTAAGAGCGCTATCAATACGTATACTCAAATATTAAGATAGAAAAAACCAAGTAGCATACTACCATGTTTAGCAAGACTGTTATATATATGTGAATATCCCAAGCTTCCATTAAGTAATATACAAACTAGTATGATACAATGATGGCCCCTAGGGCATATACACTAACAAATTACCCTCGCCTTTACGGCGAGGGAACCTCCGATTAACGGGTTAAACTGGTCATGCGAACTCAATGTGCGGTGTGCGTGTGTTATGTTTCGAAAAGGGTTTTGGATATATCGGGGGCCCCGCAGAGTTTTCATGGGGGTCACGCTACCCGGATAGCGGGCTGGGGGTCAAGGGGGCGAGTAGCCCCCTTGCGCGGTGCGGGGCAGCGCCCCGTTAGAAATTTTTTTCTAACAGGGACAGTGTCGTGGTGTATGTGTGTGTGCACATATGTGTATATATATATATATATATACATGTATATATATATAAAATAAAGAGGGGGAAAAGGCATCCAAAGGATGTATGGGGCCAGCGCCTTGGGCGCTGTGCGCCCTGGTGCTATGCGCTCAGGCTCTAGCGTGCCACGTGTCGGCACGTGGGCGCTCTGCACTTGAGCGCAGGGCGCAAGAGCGCCACGTGTCGGCATGTGGGCGCTTTGCGCTTCAGCGCCAGACGCTCGAGCGCAAGTGCGCCACGTGCCGGCACGGGGGCGACTTGCGCTTGAGCGCTCGGCGCTTGAGCACAAGTGCGCCACGTGCCGGCACGGGGGCAACTTTCGCCAGAGCGCTGTGCGCTTGAGCGCAAGCGCGCCACGTGTCAGCACTGGGGCGACTTGTGCTCGAGCACTTAAGCTCGAGCGCAAGCACGCCACGTGTCGACACTGGGCGACTTGCGCTCGAGCGCTTATGCTGGAGCGCAAGCGCGCCACGTGTCGGCACGTGGGCGCTTTGCGCTCGAGCGCAGGGCGCTGTTGTGCGAGCGCGCCACGTGTCGGCACGTGGGCGCTCTGCGCTCGAGCGCAAGCGCGCAACGTGTCGGCACGTGGGCGCTCAGCGCTCGAGCGCAAGCGCGCCACGTGTCGGCACGTGGGCGCTCTGCGCTCGAGCGCCGGCGCGCCACGTGTCGGCACGTGGGCGCTCTGCGCATGAGCACCGGCGAGGAAAAGAGGCTTTTAGCCTAAAAAGATTCTCGGAAGAGAAATCAGAGTGGAGTTGGACTCCTAAGTGTGTTTTTGGGGTTAATAGAAGAGTTCTTCTTCTTCCTCCTCTGTTAGCTGGATCTTGAAGATCAAGAGATGTAAGATCTCAAAATCTCTCCTTTTTGGGGTTAAAGACAGATCCAAGTTCCCCTTTGTGGGTTTGGTGGTGAAAAACTATCTTGTTTTTGAAAAGGAAGAGTAAAACTCTAGATTTAATTCAAAAGAAAGAAGAAGGTTTGAGACCATCAGAAAAGGGAAAGAAATACAAAACTTAGGTTTTTTTTTGAGAGAATGAAAGTGTGTTTTTTTATTCATCGTCATGTTGCCTTTTATAGTCTTACATATTTACATATAGCCCCTTGGGCTTCACAAAATGGCATTTTAGCCATCCCATGGCTCGTGTGTCATTTCTTTTGTACATAAGCCATGGGCTTATAAAATATTGGCTTTATGCCCATTTTGCATGCATTCATGTATAAAAAAAATTACATAAAAATTATTATTACATGATCTATATTTTGGCATGGAGGAGGCTGGCCGCGGGCTCGACTTGGGCATGGGCCCGCTTGACCTGGGCTTGGGCCCACATAGCTTGGGGGTTGACCTTGACTTTGACTCGGTCAACCGGGGTGTAAATTTTTACCCCAACAGTAGGAATTAGAGAGACTATATCTCCTTTGAAAACCTCTTGGTAAGCTTTTAATGCATGCAAATTACTCAGGTACTGTCCTCAGATCAGTCATTTTCGGCTACTATATAATATATAGTACCTATCATGAAAACAAAGTGCTCAAAAGCAAAGTCAGCCTCAAAAGGCGTATCCAATAATCACATGCGTCTAGTACGCATGGAAATCAAATCCAAACACAGGTGCCACTATACGCATAAAGCAAAACTAAGTGCAACGGGTGTGCTTAAAAGCATCTGTCCACTGCAATGGGTGTGCACGACAACACATCTGGCGCATCTATTGTGCACAAAAACAGCATCTGGTGCATCAAATGCACGAAATACCACCAATAACTTAAACACATAAAAAGCAACACCGAGTACACCAAGGTGTATAAATAAAAAAAGGTGTGCAACTATGTGCACAAAATCCGTATCAATGCACTGCAAGCACATATGAGCTATACAGAGTGCAAAAAATCAAATCATCCGTATGAAATGCACAAAATCATAAACACATGCTACGAAGGTACAAAATCGACATCAACCGCAATAGGTATGCACAAATCGCAAATCAACACAATGGTGTATAAAATATATATCCAGCGCAATAACTATGCCCAAAAATGTAAATACCCAGCGGGTGCAGCCATGGTGCACGAACACATTATCATGAAACTCAATCATCAAAACTCAAATCCAAGCGATATAAGCGTGATACTCGAATAACAACGCAAGTTACAGTAAATTACATTGAGGTACACCTCCTACAATTTCGAAAAGATAAATCGATGCGCCTAAAACCGGCATAACAAGAATATCTGCTTGCCTCCTGCTCACAGTCTGGCGTATTCTGTCTCTGGGTCCTCATTTTCTCTGCGGATTACCAATCTCGCAATCCATCGGCTCATCAGCCCGGTCCAGTGTGCTAACGGAAAAGATTCCGCTCTTCCACTTCTCTGGTCATCTCTCGGTCAATCATCACAACCACTCGTAAAGCATCACGTCACTGGCGTCGGCCTCTGGTCCACTGAATACACGTGACACAACTGATCCTGGGTGGAAATCTCATCGCAGCAGTGTCCTGGATGGAATCCTGCTCACAGTCCCTTCCGATCTCGCCTATGCCGAACTGTACGGAGGCCGGTACTCTTACATAATCTGTTCTCATTCTCTGGACATCTGCGTTCTCAGCACAGCATTTCTTCGGGAACTGGTCGTATCCCAACACCTCTGTATACATATCAGATCTCTGATCTCGACGGAGAGTAACAACAACTCGTCAGCGTCTCGTGCGAGCCTCTGGTTCCACTCGTCTCTATTATCATCTGCTTCGACATCACGTCATGCTATCTGCCCACTGCAATGTTCTCGGCTACAGTCAATCTGGGGTCTCTCACACGGACTTGAAATCACAAACTCGGTACCTTCATCACTCTGTGGAAGAAATCTAGCCGAACACGTCCTCGGAAACTCGTCCCAACCATCGGGGGAATACTCAATACTCGTCCGTTCTCGATCAGCTCACAACGCGTCGGGGTGAGGTCCTCTATCTAAAGCTGGTTAGCTTACTGGTCTCTTATCACATGATATCTGGACGACGTCAAACTTTTCGATCGAGTCATCAAAATCCCCTAATTCTCGAAGGCTCAACACCTAAGCGCAGTCTAAAAATATCTGATACATACCACAGTACCTCTGGACCAGCCGTAGAAGGGCAAACCCAAGCCTCACTGATGGCACCGCTAAACTGCCGGAAACCCTAAGGTTCGAAAGCGGTTACATGGTCATCATGTCGAGTTAGGGATTCATTCTTTTAGAGGGTCCACAGAATCACTTGCATGTTCCTCCGAACACTTTAAACTTGGGGAAAATGGGTTTCTGACACTCGTTCGAAGTTTTTAGCTTTGCTTATACAACATGTGAATACTCTTCGCCCGCATGCTAAACAATGCCTCAATCCTCGAAGAAAGACGATACATCAATGGTCATCTCCGGATCAGTCTACTCTGTTGGATATATGTATGCCCTAGAGGCCATTATGTGATAGTGGATGTATTTATACATGTATATATATATATATTCAGTGTACATTCTTGCTCGAAATGATAGTATGCTATCTGGTTCTTCTTTATCTGACATGTTGATTTGATCATGCTTTTATTCATTCATACTTGCTGATAAAGCCCTGAGGATATCGGCTTGACTACAGTGATTATGATAGAGATCATACTAGTGGGACATCTGTAGTCTATAAGCATATCGTGGAAAGTCCCTAGTCGTAGGTATATCGAGACAGGGCATTGATATACCAGAGTAGACTAGCGTATATGATACTAGACCCATACGATGGGCGATGAATGTTCCCACGTTCATCGATGTTTGACATCAAGATCATATACGGGTGCTCAGTGGTGACTAGGTACAGTTGACAGACTGACTGAGAACTCCGATATGGAATTATATCTATCGTCGAATAGCAATTCTCAAGTGACACTGGTACATGTTAGTCTGTAGACCCGAGATCGTCATAGAGTCTTGTGTGTTCTCCCACTTTATTTTGATTGCCACCTACCACGGCTCTACTGAGTTATGCAAACAGGTGGCCGTTGGGTACAGTCCCGAGACACACGAATGCAGTGAGCGATAGGAGGGGTTTCGTCTCTCCCGCTCCCGGTATTGGGAGTTGATGCTGTGTTGTGCCCGACTGGTTATATCAGCAAGTCCCTGGCTAGGGCTGCTGAGATTTGCTGATAAGTGTTATCAGTAGTTTCTCGATCTGTTATAGACCATTCACCGGCATGACTTATTGAGTTATTGGGGTCGACGTGACCATCCCTAGGCTCGATATGCAGCATATCTGACGAAGAGACCGGACTGTACGGTAGTGTTGCTGGTTGGCTCGACGAGAGTTGTAGCAGGTTCGCTTGTTTTCTTCTGATCGCTCAATACCCGGTTGGCTGTTACGTTTAGCTGACCGCTTGCGTCTTGGGGGTGATTGATATGATCATCACCCACTGCCGGCGTATTGACGAGTCTTAGAGTCCTACAAAGGAGTTACCTTGTCCAGGCGAAACATTGTGGTGCACGTATGCGATATGCGCATGGACCCGATTAAAATGCGCGTATAGGATACTGTATATTGATCGGGCGGCATGCTTTTGGTGGGGTCATATGTGATATGGCCGGATTGATAAATCAAGTGTTGATTTATCATTTAACCATTAGTTTTCTCACTTGAAATCTTTTCTTGTATATGATGGATGTATGCATGCATGTATGTTTTTCTTTCTTTCTAGTTTCATGCATATATGGATGTGCATACCTATATACATACATACATACATACATCATCTATCATGGTTGATTACACATGGAAAATGGTGGCAATATAAGACTCACACCATGGATTAAATATATGGTTAATTATTTAATTTATGTTAAAAACAAAATGGAAAAAGAAAGGATAATTCATGGCTAGTTTCTACATCCTTCTTAAACCTAACCATGCTCACCTACTCCTAACCATGAGTTAACCTTCTCTTTGTGTTTTAAACTCAAGTTAAATAGTATCTTTATCATCTAACCATGGTTTGAGATGAGGATAAGAAAATATATATATAGATATATTTTCTTTTTCTTCACATGAGTTATCTTTTTACTCTTGTTAAAAGAAAGCCATCATCTTCTTCCTCCTTGACCATTTGCTCTATAGACTTTTGTAGTGAGCAATATACTCATCAAGTTAGGTTTTTGAAGTGAGAAAAGCCACCACAACATCATTCTACATAAGTTTAGCCCACTTGTTTAGAGTGTTCTCTTCATTTCTTCTCTTGAAAAGTGAAGTTACAAGCTTGGACTAGGAGCTTCGGGTGGATCGTCGTGGACACTAGAAGACTTCAAGAGAACCTTCCTCCAACTCTCAAGTGGCCAAGGAGTCTAGCAAAAGGGAGCTACAAAGGTTGTACTCTCAAAACCCTAGTCTTTGCTACTTGTTATGTATCGAAACCCTAATATTCTAGGATAGATCCTTTGTATGCTTACATAGCACCATAAAAATTTGAACTTTGTGACAAGTGATGCTTCCAAACACTACATAGGGTGCTAGGTAATCCTAACATTGGTATCAGAGCCGACCTAGAACATTAGGCTACACTTTTACGAAGTAAAAATCCCGATCGGATCAAAATACGACGTTTCGAGACCTTCTCTGGACAATTTTTAAAATCTGACATTTTTCAGAATTAAAAATACTTAAAAAATAGAGAAGGAAAATATAAGAAATACTGTGAAAAACGAACCCATGATCCGTACAATCCGCCGTGGAACCGCGGCCAATCCTTGCTTAGGCCGCAGTTCCGCGGCCGTACAGAGGCTTCATGGCATCGTTTTTGCACAGTAACTCCTACAACTGCTTGTATATTGTTTTAGGTATGTTTAATCTGAATCCAGTACTGTAAATTCTGGAGATGGTTTTGTACTCGACGATTCGATCGGAATTTTCATTTCGTTTCTTTTCCGGGTAAACTAGAATGTATTGAAGTGTTCGAACGACTATCATTTGCTCACTTTTCACGGGGTTTAAATCTTTTGGAGATACGTGAAAGTTTTGTGGTGGACCCTCTAGAAGACAACAAACCTTAACTCGATTATGTGACTATCTTGAACTGCCCTTTGAACCTTAAGGTTTGGGGCAGTACGGCGTGCCACATGTGAGGCGTTGGCTTTGACCCTTCTACGGCTGGACCGCTACTACTGTGTCACACTCCGGGTTTTTGGACTCCGCTCAAGTGTTGAGCTTTAGGGAATCTTGGGTATTTGATCGTTCGGTCGAAAACTTAAATACTGTCTATTTATCTGGAATGTGATATAATATGTGGAATTCATATAATTTAGGCAAGAAATACGAAGTATGTGATATTTCGCGTTTATGATGTCTAAAGAGAATGTGGATTCCAAATATTGTAGTTTTACACTTTCTTTTCTGTGACCGTAAGTGTAGTATGTTCGATATCGCCGGTTTCGTTACTATACATCTACGACAATTGGGGTACGCATACTTACTTACGTTGATGATATGTGATATTATGTGTTGCTGAGATATGATGTGCAGGATTGTCGCGATCGAATAGCCGGGGTTTTTTTTATGTGAGATGAGAGTTTTATATTTTCATTCATGTAAATTCAAAAGTAATTTAATATTCTTTTATTTGGGGCACTTCCGGGTTGAGGTTGTGTCACCAGTGTTGTATATTATTTACTTTTCCGCATTAGGATAGACCCAAGGAGGGGAGCACAAGTGACCGGGTTCTGGGGTTCAGTGGGAGGCCATCTCGAGGAGTCGAGACCGGGTCTCCTAAACTTCAGGACTGGTAGGGTCGCTTGCCGCTCTCGTAGGGGTCTAGGGGTGTGGGCTTGGCTATTCATCGCAACTGTGGAATCCGTATTTTCTATTGTTGGCTAAATACTAAATACGGACGTCGTAGTATATCCCACGTTATATATATGTTTCTGCTGCCTGTGTTCTGAGATATCTGAGACGAATGACATATTATATATATGATATATAGTAGACGTTGCTTATGTTTTACACCCGCGCTAGTCCCGTCCAGGTATGCTGTTAGTTAAGTAACCTAACCGTGCATAACAGGACATCGCGGCGAATGCGGATGGCATAAGCGTAAGTGTTATTTTCGTTTCCTTTCTGTGATTGGCCTAAGGACTTAAATGATAGGATTACATTAATGTGATTAACGTAAAGAAAATAAACCTAAAAAGATGTTATAGAATCGGATTTGAAAACCACTCGGCTATTTGTGAAAAAGCTACATTTCAAAATTGCGGAGCTTAAGCCACTCCTTTTGAAAACCATTTGATTCTACAACGATATCAAGTTCAAAGCGTTAAAGATTTTCTTAAAAATCATCCGCAACCCTCCGTCATTTTAGGAAGTAGAGTACTTAGTATTCGTGCTACGTTTGTTGACTTTAGTTAAGGCGTAGTGTACGGTAGCTAAGTGATGTCTTCCTACACTGCATATGATGCAGATTAATTAGGACATTCATGCGACTTTGTTGACCATAGTTAAGGGTCATATGGGTGGGTCTAATTGATCAAGAAATGACGGGTAGAACTTGACTGGTACTTATGATTTGTTGACCATAGTTAAGGTCATAAGTACTAGGGGTAAAAATTACATCGGGAATTTCAAGTGTTGAAATTTGCAATGAGATTGCATACCTTCCATGTGATGGTTGGATCCCGATCCCACTGTGGGCAATAGTTGCTCCTAGGAGAGTTTTGCAGTTTACAATTAGCTAACTCATTAGGTGTCTAGAAAGGTGTTAACGGGGCTCCGCCTCTGGGAAAACGAGGTTTACTTCAATTAAGTCCGTGCGACAGCACGGGGAATCTCCCTCAAGTACCGACACTGGCCTGGCCGAACGGTTGGCGAAGTTGTAGACTGTAATTAATCCTGGCTAGTTTTCATTTTAAGATTTGAAAGAAAAACTTGATTAAAGCAGTGGGAGACATCGATTAGACAAGATAATAACAAATCTAATCTATGCAAGAGCTTTCGCTAAGTGTATTCTTTTCTCTCTCTTAATGACAGATACCAATGACTGGACTCAAGCTTCTACTAGATAAAAACAAACTGAATGGGACCAACTATAAAGACTGGCTGAGGAATCTGAAAATAGCCTTGACTTATGATAAAGTATCATATGTCCTCACGACTTCAGCCCCGCCCACCCCAGGTCCAAAATCCTCTGTTGCGGACATTGAAGTCCGCAAGACATGGGACGCTGACTGTGCCACGTCCAAATGCTTCGTGCTTGCATCGATGGACAATACACATCAAAAGCAGCACGAGAATATGAACATTCAAACCATATTCCTCCATACAAAGGAGTTGTATGGAGAGCAATCCCGCGTATTACGATACGAAGCATCAAAGAAATTGTTTCATATGCGAATAGCCCCTGGCACACCAGTAGGAGACCATGTTCTGAAGATGATAGCTCTTATATAAGAGCTTGAGGACCTAGGATGGACAATGGACAATGAACAATATACAGTTATTATTCCGCAGTCTCTCCCCTCCACCTTTTCTCAGTTCATAGTTAACTTCAACATGCACGGCATGGAGAAGGAGCTACCTGAACTCCTTAATATGTTAAGGAGTGCAGAGAGCACTATGAAATCAATGAAAACTCCCGTTATGACTATTTGGCAATCTTCTTCTTCTCGCCCTAAGGCTAAGTCTAAAGGAAAGAAAAAAAAGAAGCCCACCAATCCTAAGGGTGGAGTTAAAAAGGTGAAGGGAAAGGAAAAGTCCAAAGCTAGAGACTCGGGGAAAGGTGAATGTTTTCATTGCCACAAGACAGGACATTGGAAGCCCAACTGTACGGAGCACTTGAACCTCAAGAAGAAGCATGGGGATGCTTCCGCTTCAGGTGTGTTTGTGACAGAAAACTGTTTTTCAATAAACTCTGCTTCCTGGGTATTAGATACCGGTTCAGGTTCTCACATTTGCAATTCTATGCAGGGACTGAGAAATAGCAAAGTTTTGAAGACAGGTGACCATACTCTCCGCGTTGGAAATGGTTCCAATGTACATACAGTCGCAGTGGGAGAGTATCACTTGGGGTTGCCATCTGGGTGTATATTGGTTTTGAACCCATGTTATTTTGTACCAAGTATGCTATGTAATATAATATCAGTTTCTTTGTTAAACAATGAAGGATATAACTTTATATTGCAGAACAATGTTATGAACATTCACCTGAATCAAATATTGGTTGGGTTTGGTACACTTAATAACGGGATATACGTCCTAAATCAACACACAGTTTTTAGTATACAACACACTAATAAAAGAAAACTTTCAGAATTAAATGAAGCTTTCCTTTGGCACTGTAGACTTGGTCATATTAACGAAACAAGACTAAACAAGTTACACAAAGATGGATATTTAAACTCTTTTGAATAGAAATCTTATGCGACTTGCCAGTCTTGTATCAAGGGTAAAATGACCAAAACCCCGTTTACCGGACGCGGAGAAAGAGCTACTGAGCTCCTAGGCCTCATACATAGTGATGTATGCGGGCCAATATCTACACAGGCTAGAGGCGGTTTTTCTTACTTCATTACGTTGATTGACGATTTCTTAAGATTCGGTCATGTATTTTCATTAAAGCACAAGTCCGAAGCTTTCGAGAAATTCATTGAATATAAACAAGAAGTAGAAAAACAAACCGGCTTTAGTATCAAGATGCTTCGATCAGATCGAGGTGGGGAATACCTTAGTACAGAATTTGCAAACTTCCTAAAAGAGAATGGGATTCTCTTTCAGCTCACTCCTCCTTACACACCACAGCACAACGGTGTGTCTGAATGACGGAATAGGACCCTATTAGATATGGTCCGATCCATGATGAGTGATGCTGAGTTACCCGTCTCATTTTGGGGGCATGCATTGGAGACTGCAGCGTTTCTGCTAAACAGGGTTCCGACTAAAACCGCGTCTACCACGCCATATGAGATATGGCATGGGAAGAGACCATCTCTTAAAAGATTTAAGATTTGGGATTGCCCGGCCTATGTTAAAAAGCAGAATACGGACAAATTCGAGACACGGTCAGTCATGTGTAATTTTGTGGGGTATCCAAAGAATTCTTATAGATATCTATTCTACCACAAAGAGGAACAAAAGGTGTTTGTTTCTCAGTTTGCCACATTCTTGGAAAAATAGTTTTTCACAGATAAAGATGATGGCAAAGTGGTGGATCTAGAAGAGGTTCTAGAGACACAGACTACAAATGACGATTGGGTTGAACCGGCTGTTGCAATAGAAACTGAGGAACCTCGGCCACTCCGAAGGTCTGGTAGGACTTCTCGCCCACCAGAGAGGTACTACAGTTTCCTCATTGATGGTGACGGAGAAGACTGCATCATGGATGATGATGATCCTACCTTTTTTCAGCAAGCTATCACGAGTGGTGACTCTGTGAAGTGGCTGGATGCCATGAGATTCGAAATGGATTCTATGTACACCAACAAAGTATGGACGTTGGACATTGTACCCCCTGGGGTAAAACCTGTGGAATGCAAATGGATCTTTAAAAGAAAGATTGGTGTAGATGGGCAGGTAGAGACCTATAAGGCAAGACTTGTGACGAAAGGATTTCGTCAAAGACCAGGTTTGGACTATGACGAAACTTTTTCTCCCGTAGCCATGCTTAAATCCATTCGGATCCTACTTGCTATTGCTGCTCACTACGACTATGAAATCTGGCAGATGGACGTTAAAACAGCATTTCTAAATGGAGATTTAGAAGAATGCGTTTATATGGATCAGCCAGAATGCTTCATTGACAGTGGGAGCAGCGAGAAAGCATGCAGATTGCATAAATCCATATATGGGTTAAAACAGGCATCTCGGAGCTGGAACATCTGTTTTGATGATGTTATCAAAGAGTTTGATTTCATCAAAAATCCAGATGAACCTTGTGTTTATAAGAAGGCTGTAGGAAGAGCTGTCACATTCCTCGTATTGTACGTGGATGACATTCTTCTGATAGAAATGATATTCCTATGCTACAGTCGGTCAAATCTTATTATCACTAAGGTTCTCCATGAAGGACCTGGGTGATGCCACATACATCCTGGGCATAAGGATCTATAGGGATAGATCCAAAAAGTTATTGGGATTGTCCCAAACCAGGTACATCAACACCATCCTAAAAAAGGTTTAGTATGGAAGACTCCAAGCGGGGTGCCTTACCCGCTTGCCATGGAGTCACTCTCTCCAAGGATTCTTGTCCAAAGACCGATGAAGAGAGAGCTCGCATGAGCATTATACCCTATGCTTCGGCAGTAGGATCTATAATGTATGCGATGTTATGTGCACGCCTAGATGTAGCTTATGCACTTAGTGTTGTAAGTAGGTATCAATCCAACCCAGGGGAGAACCACTGGACTGCTGTGAAGAACATTCTTAAGTACTTACGAAGGACTAAAGAATTGTTCTTGGTGTATGGTAATACAGATCTCCAAATGGAGGCCTTTGCCGATTCGAGCTTCCAGATCGATAAGGACGACAACAAATCTATCTCAGGGTTTATATTTACCCTCAATGGAGGGGCGGTAAGTTAGAAGAGTTCCAAACAGGATACCGTTGCAGACTCTACGATGGAGGCTGAGTACATTGCTGCAAATGATGCCGCCAAGGAAGCCGTATGGATGAAGAAGTTCGTCTCGGAGCTAGGAATAGTTCCAACCATTATTGATCCAATACCCTTGTATTGTGATAATAATGGGGCTATGGCGTTAGCCAAGGAGCCTAGGTCCCATCAGCGGTCCAAACACATCCTGAGGCGCTTTCATTTGATCCGGAAGATTGTAGATCGCCGCGAGATCGAGATTAAGAGAGTAGACACAAAGAATAACGCCGCGGATCCACTCACCAAGGTCCTCCCTCAGCCGCAGCATGAGCGACTTTTTGAGATGTTGGGTATGAGATACGCCAATAACTGGCCTTAGTGCAAGTGGGAGATTGTTGGATATATGTATGCCCTAGAGGCCATTCTGTGATAGTGGATGTATTTATACATGTATATATAAATATATATATATATATATATATATATATTCAGTGTACATTCTTGCTCGACATGATAGTATGCTATCTGGTTCTTCTTTATCTGACATGTTGATTTGATCACGCTTTTATTCATTCAAACATGCTGATAAAGCCCTGAGGATATCGGCTTGACTACTGTTATTATGATAGAGATCATACTAGTGGGACATCTGTAGTCTATAAGCATATCTTGAAAAGTCCCTAGTCGTAGGTATATCGAGACAGGGCATTGATATACCAGAGTAGACTAGCGTATACGATACTAGACCCATACGATGGGCGATGAATGTTCCCACGTTCATCGATGTTTGACATCAAGATCATATACGGGTGCTCACTGGTGACTGGGTACACTGGACGGACTCTTCGAGAACTCCTATATGGAATTATATCTATCGTTGGATAGCAGTTCTCAGGTGACACTGGTACAGGTTAGTCTGTAGACCCGAGAACGTCATAGAGTCTTGTGTGTTCTCCCACTGTATTTTGATTGCCACCCTACCACGGCTCTACTGAGTTGTGCAAACAGATGGCCGTTGGGTACAATCCCGAGACACACGAAGGCAATGAGCTATAGGAGGGGTTTCGTCTCTCCCGGTATTGGGAGTTGATGCTGTGCTGTGCCTGACTGGTTATATCAGCAAGTCCCTGGCCAGGGCTGCTGAGATTTGCTGATAAGTGTTATCAGTAGTTTCTCGATCTGTTATAGACCATTCACCGGCACGACTTATTGAGTTATTGGGGTCGACGTGACCATCCCTAGGCTCGATATGCAGCATATCTGACGAAGAGACCGGACTGTACGGTAGTGTTGCCGGTTGGCTCGACGAGAGTTGTAGCGGGTTCGCTTGTTTTCTTCTGATCGCTCAATACCCTGGTGGCCGTTACGTTTAGCTGACCGCTTGCGGCTTGGGGGTGCTTGATATGATCATCACCCACTGCCGGCGTATTGACGAGTCTTAGAGTCCCACAAAGGAGTTACCTTGTCCAGGCGAAACGTTGTGGTGCGCGTATGCGATATGCGCATGGACCCGATTAAAATGCGCGTATAGGATACCGTATATTGATCGGGCGGCTTGCTTTTGCTGGGGTCATATGTGATATGGCTGGATTGATAAATCAAGTGTTGATTTATCATTTAACCATTAGTTTTCTCACTTGAAATCTTTTCTTGTATATGATGGATGCATGCATGCATGTATGTTTTTCTTTCTTTCTAGTTTCATGCACATATTGATGTCATACATACATGCATGCATACATCATCTATCATGGTTGATTACACATGGAAAATGGTGGCAATATAAGACTCACACCATGGATTAAATATATGGATAATTATTTAATTTGTGTTAAAAACAAAATGGAAAAAGAAAGGATAATTCATGGCTAGTTTCTACATCCTTCTTAAACATAACCATGCTCACCTACTCCTAACCATGAGTTAACCTTCTCTTTGTGTTTTAAACTCAAGTTAAATAGTATCTTTATCATCTAACCATGGTTTGAGATGAGGATAAGAAAATATATATATAGATATATTTTCTTTTTCTTCACATGAGTTATCTTTTTACTCTTGTTAAAAGAAAGCCATCATCTTCTTCCTCCTTGACCATTTGCTCTATAGACTTTTGTAGTGAGCAATATACTCATCAAGTTAGGTTTTTGAAGTGAGAAAAGCCACCACAACATCATTCTACACAAGTTTAGCCCACTTGTTTAGAGTGTTCTCTTCATTTCTTCTCTTGAAAAGTGAAGTTACAAGCTTGGACTAGGAGCTTCGGGTGGATCGTCGTGGACACTAGAAGACTTCAAGAGAACCTTCCTCCAACTCTCAAGTGGCCAACGAGTTTAGCAAAAGGGAGCTACAAAGGTTGTACTCTCAAAACCCTAGTCTTTGCTACTTGTTATGTATCGAAACCCTAATATTCTAGGATAGATCCTTTGTATGCTTACATAGCACCATAAATATTTGAACTTTGTGACATGTGATGCTTCCAAACTCTACATAGGGTGCTAGGTAATCCTAACATGCTCTAGATCGGAGTAAGACTCTCCACAATGAAAATTTTCAACTCAACTGGGCCTGCGTCGGTGCATCAATCTGACGAATTACCTTCGTCTCTCCAATCGGAGTAGACTAGCTATCACCTGTCGCATTTCTGTCTGGAAGCTCCGGAGATCTCAGCTCGTACGTTCTGGAAGCGACATCCCATCATCTCAGCAACAACTGGGCCATCTGTCTGCACGGTAGGCGACATCAAATTCTCTGAGGTATGTTGTACATCAACAATCCTCTCGCAACTGGCAGCTCTAACAGAGGCCCGATCATCTGGTTTAAAACCAAGCACTCGCCTCCATAAGTGGTCACAACATAACACTATATCGAGACGTTCCTATGTCACCAGAAAACACAATGGTCAGCCCTCGTACCAGACGAGCTCTCCCTGATCGTATCACTAGCAGCAGCTCAATCTGCGCTCAAACCATGGTGACAGGAACCTCAATCGAGTATCGAAGAAAGCAGATCAATGGCATGAAAGGAAACGACAGATCCAGAATGGATACATGATCATAAGAAGGAACAACATCAATGAGTGTATGATCATGGAAACGAATAGAATCAAGGATCTCAAATGGATGTATAATCATGGGTATGAAGAGAATCATTAGTCTCAAAAATATGTACATCCTAAGGTTTCTTAAGTGGAGTATCGTATCGTAAATATGCCACGGAACATACGTACGGTATGTCACTCTACCCAAGCTTCCAACTCCATCAATCAGGGTCAGCCTATCAAACGATAGTTCGGGTCTAATACCCCCCGTTCAAGTCTATGTCCTGTAAGGTCAAGCCTAGGTTCAGAAATACATACCCGTCCTAGACTCCGCATAGTCAAACATAGACTCGAAACAAGGTTAAACCTAGCACTCAGATACCAACTTTGTCATGACCCAAAATATTAGCTCATGACCAGCACTTAAATCACGCAACGTCTAGAAGCGTAACGTAATTCAAGTAAGCTGAAACTCAGAAATCTAAACCCTTTTAAGAAAAATAAAGGATGTGAAGTTTTGAAATGAACGTATAATGAAATCAAGTTTTCTTAATGCATAGGAAAGGAACATGAATGATGCAAGTGAAATTTACTAGTTTGAAAACATGTTTCGTCTTTTAAAAATTTGGGCAGCACCTATTTTGTATATTTTGATCCAAAACCACAAATACATAACAAGAATAATGGCATCTCCAAGCGGGAGCTAGCCCTTCGCCAACCGGCGGATCACGACCTTGCAAGACAGTATAAATAAGTATACAACGCCCAACGGAGAAGATCACCACAAAGATAAGGAAAAGCAAGACATAAAAACCATAAGTAGCGGAAAAACCTCTCGCTCTAAGTCTCGCAACCACAATCTCACTAAGTCTCATTACTTATACAATTTACTAATTTTGATTGATGGAGTTGACTAGATACAATATGAAATATAAATACAAGAGTGGGTACGTTACAAATGCCTCACCTACCAATGCAAAACACCCAAATGAAGCTATGTGCCAGCGATGCCGCTACGGATCCATGCGGTCAAACTGCAAGAACTATGGCACAACGGGGGTGAGTTGCCAACTCGTGAGTGGAAAAACATCTACAACTAGAAATCGAATAAACAACGACTCCTAGGTCAACTATATCATAAAGGTAATACTATGATATCTAGGGTGACCGGGTCATCATATGTGCCAACAATGTAATCAATACCTATATGTATGCGGATATAATCCAACAATATAACCAATGTCTGTATACATGTGGATCTCGTCCCTGTGTTAACCAATGACACAACAATATCATGCATGTAAATATCATAAAAGCGTATGCATGAAAGTATGAGGATATAAATCAACGGGTGTCCCTCGGGACACATCAAAATCATGGAACCTGAGTGTCTAGCATCGACACTCGAAATATCATGAAAAACGTGTCCAGCATCGATACGTAAATCCTCATATATCGGGCTCCGTCAGTCCGGATCGCCCCACGGGCTCTGTCTGCGGAATCGGCCCTCGGCCCTGGCAGTACGGGTCGGCCCGTATCCATCTCTCATCTCTGGTCAGTATCCTCCAGATAACCGCCAGGTCCAACTAATCACCGGTAGGTAGTAGTCCCTCTGCCAGGCTTACCGTCTGTATACACAGCATCCCTTTCTTGCCCCGGGGTACCATACCGGGTCCACTATGTACCCACAATTGGCCTCATCCAGCTCCTCGAATCGGGTTCACATGTCACACTTCTCAGAAACAAAAAAACGAATGGTGGACGCACTGAAATATCATATCAAGAGAAACCAGGTTTTTAAAGCAGTACATACTTTCGTTTGAAATAGCCACGGTTCTCAAATCCATAAATCTCATGAAAACAGCATATCTCAATACGTAATATCGTAAAGCATGATGTATGCGACATATATCAGAAATGTAAGCATATATCATGCAACATGAAACAGTGGTATGGCTATTAAGGGAAAACCGCTCTTTTAAATGTTTCCAGTCTTTAAAATATAACATGCGGTTCCCAATTTCCCAATAAAGCCAGTTATCTATGTAGGTACAATATGTATATGCGCAAGTATAGATGTATCATATGCAAATCATGATGCAGCAACCCTACTGTGTAGTGACAAGTCAATTATCGATGATGAAGTGTGTGAGCCGGCAAATCTGTGTACGTGTAACATACGCAACATCGATAATGCTCCAGGTGTACTAGCACAGATATAAGCAATGCAATGAGAATAATATGAATGCATCATAAGGTAAATCATATGCAAAACTGATAGGTATACGTATCTAACATGATCGAGTCGGTGAATCAGTCAATCGGCATCCAGCCTCACAACGTCCCGTACGGTATACTCCATCATACGGCTTCCTCTAGTCAAGGTTATGGATCAAACCTCAAGTCAAACTCATCACGTACAGAAAATCATCGTACGGCGGTATTAAGCTATCAGGGATCCTATCATCCTATAAGACGAGGAGGGTATGGACCTAACGTATCGTACGGCTAACACTCACGATTCACAACACATATAAATATCTCTATATACCTATGTACCAGGTCACATCCACAATAATCTCATATCAGGGGACCGGCAGGGTATAAATCTTCTCAATCGACTCACATCCGTATACCAACATATCACCAAATCATCATATCGTGTCATATATCCTTTTCATCGCATTTATATCCCTCATCAAGTCACTTTTACAAATACATTCTACCTTTACTATAACCATAAGTATCTAATCTAACATACACACCCGAACCATACAAACAGTTTTTTTTTTTGAAAGATGCAAATCATAGTTTTGAAAGGAGGGCTACGGTGTTTTTAAGGAAAAGATATCATTTGAAAATCCGTAACATCCCACAAGGTATCTGTTTAAAAGATGCATACGATTCTTCAGTTTGAAAATAGGTATGGTTCGGATGACACATCTATATCGACTATCTAGTCCTATAGTACCCTAAACGGCTATATCGTCAAACGTCATCCTCAAATCCCGTCATCATATATTAGTCGTATCAAAACACTTCTAACTATCCTTTAGTTTATAATATGGTTTTACTTACTACTTTTTAACTCTAACCCTAGTTTCCTAATCTAGGTTTCCTTAACCATATTCTATAAATCAGTTTTCATCAAAACATTGCGGGGGTGCTATACGTCATCCACCCGACTCTCCCCCGTAGATATAGATCTACTCACCTTGGTCTTCCCTTGCCGAAGTCGATGACGCCACACTCCGTCGCATCGGAATCTACGCGAAGGTACCTACAATAACAACACATATCACAACGCTATTAAAATCAAGTTCTGAAATCCAAAACGGCAGGCGCATTGCTCATATGTTAGAACCTATAGCTTACGCATACAAAATCAACCAAACAACGCTTTTTGTTGATGTACGAACATACAACAACCAAATACAAAACCAAATATCAAGAATTAGCATTTCAAAATACGGAAAATATAGCCAAAAACATCCCAATGTGCTCCCAGATTTTACCCTAGGCCAAATTGGTCAATTCTGCACATATGGAGAGTCTATTTTACCGGAGATAAAGCCCTGGAACCAACATGGACCAAATCCATCCTACTCTAGCCGCAAATTGCAGCCAAAATGATTGGATCTGTAGCCATTGGGTGGAGTTAGGGTCTCGGGTCTCTGTGGTAGCTTCCTAGGTGCCTACATGTGTCATTGTGTTCGCTAAATAATTTCTAGTGCCTCCGGGTTACTCCAGATTTCCATATACCCTCACAAATCAACACAAAACCGACATAATGAATTCCTAAATCCATATTTTGGTTTCTATACTAAATTTCAGGTCTTAAACAGCCACTCAATCATCACCAACCCATAATTTAACTCAAATCCTCACTAGGATTTCTAAGCATCACCGATCCATCACTAAAAGAACTCTAAACTTAAACAAAAAGCTAGGAAAACTTGAAACTAAACTAATGGAAGAAATTATACCTCATGGATGCAACTCAAGAAAAACCCTAGTTTTCTTATGTTGTCAAAATCCCACTTTGGTATGTCCATTTTGTAGAGGATGAAGAGGTGGTCAATTTTTGTAAAAGGGGTTTAAGGATTTGAGGAGTATTTTGAGATGGATCTAGGGTAGAGGGTGGAGGGAAGTGAGGAGGAAGAAGATGAAGTAAAAATATGAGAAGGGAATAATGGGCAGCCTTCTCTCTCTCTTTCTTATTCTCAACCTCTAACTCTCATATCTCACACTGTCTCTCTCTCCAATCATTCTCTTTTAACCCCCTTTTTCTTTTCTCACCCAAAAGCCCAACCGTAACATAAAACTTCACAAATGAAATAACAAGTAACATGTCATGGTGCACTTACCATGAAAACTGTAGAAACACGGATTTGGCCTAATCGCGATTAGAAGTGCACTAATCATGTTTTTATCGAAACAGCATATAAAAAATTTTAAAAATGCCAAATCCTTTAAATATATTATTAAATGAATAAATAATTTTAATTTCCATTTATTTCATAATTATTGGTATATATTTATACCCTTTTTCGAAAACCCCAATTTCGCAAATCGGGCAGTTTTCGGGAAAATATTATTTTAATATTAAATTCCAAAAATAATATTTTTAATTTTCTTAAATGTTACACTTATGTCCGCAAACTCCGTCTCGAAAATCCTCGAAATCATACCTATAATCATATTTAAAATCACACCAACGTAAATATCATATCGAAAACCAAAATAACGATATAGACACCCATAGGTTAGAACCTACAGCATACTTAACCCAAAAACAATAATATGCCACCGAACTTTACGTACGAACATCGACGTTTCAGTAGCAATACAGAAATACGAAAAATGTTAGGTCCACGTTACCTCTCCCGGTACTTTCGGAGTTGCGGAAACGGTAAATCAAAATTTTTCTAAACTTTGTAACATGGACCGTAAAAGCCGGATCTTTGCTAAACAATATACTAGCATCCTAACATGAGATGTATCTACTCGGTTAGGGGTTATACCTCAACTTGAACTCCTTCTCTTCTTGTTGTTGTTCTTCTTTGATGTTCTTCTCTTCTTGTTGTTCTTCTCATTGCTTGCTCAATGGTTGATACGGACTTCGGTCACCTCCGCGGCCTCCTTGAGTCTAAGACGATCCACCCGAGAGATGTACACCGAGCTCCACCTCAAGCCGAGGTAACTAGGGCAAGGAGATTGCTAATCTAGAAGCCCTAGGTTCTGTAGAGAATATGTATGGATGTGTTTGTCAAGTAGAATCCTTTTTCTCTCAACACATGAGATCAAAGGAGAAATCAAGAGGAGGAAGAAGAAGGAGATTTTCTAGCAACCATGGAGCTTCTCATTTCAAGAGAGAGAATGAGAATAAGCAAATGAAAAGCTTAACCTTGAGAAAAGCTAACCATGGTTGCAATAATGCACAAACATTATGATTACTAATCACATCAAGATAAAGGTGATGGCTACAAATGACATGACCATTATCATAACAAAAGAAAAAGAAAATCAAAGAATACTTTAGATCTTCTAAGAAGATCCAAGTCAACTTTGGTCAAATGGTCAACAAAGTCAAGATGGTCAAATGGTCAATGTAATTAGCCATAACAAAATTATCAATGAAAGGATTAGTAAATAAAGTCCCCGGCTCATAATGGTTTTGACCAAACGAACTGTCGAAACCCTAATGAGTCCTCCTCAAAATGGTTTTGACCGAATCAACTGTCAAAACCCGAATGAGCCTGCCACATAGCGGTTTTGGCCGAACCAACTGCCAAAACCCTAATGAGGCACCTCCTCCTTCATCGCTCCGGAAAACTGTGCATACACACCTGCATCCGTATTCCCTAGAATGCGGATGCGCAGAAGACAAAACAAATCCATCCATGCAATACTAGGATCCGGCTTAAACCAAAGCCCACTAGTATTGCCTGCCCGAACACTATACGCACACAAGTGTACGAAAGTGATCGCAGCCCTGCCGTAAAACCATACGGCCTCTACACGTTTCGCTCAGTGCAGGGAAACTCTCTGTGTGGGACTCTAAAGATTCGACACTACGCTGGCAGTGGGTTTAACCACAGACCGCAAGCGGCACTAGCTGTACGTAACGGTCCCCAGGTAGATGTCGATAAGAAGGCCGATGAGGTAAACCCATCCGAACTCCTACTGAGTCTGTATGTGACAATCTCCGTACAGTCCGGTCTGTTCGTCTGATACATCGCATGGCGGGCCTAGGGGGGCGGTAAACGTCAGTCCCCTAATAGCGGTACAAGTCGTGTCGGAGTGATGCCCAATACACCCTTAGATAACACTGGAAACCTACCAGTATATCTCGCTTTCCCTGGCCAGGGACTACTCGTGTAATGGCTCTCCTAGACACAGCGCGATGTCAACCGCCAATACCGGGAGAGACGAATCCTGTCTAACCGTCACTGCCTCCAAGTGCTTCGGGACTGCTCCCAACTACTACCTGTTTGCACGACTCAGCAGAGCCGTGGTAGGGTAGTAATCAAAGAACAGTGGGAACACACTCGAGGCGAAGTGACAGTGTCAAGTCAGCGGACTAAGCTGTACTCATGTCACCTGGGAACTGATAACTGACGATAGGTATAATACCAACCATCAGTTCCCGACGAGTCCTGTCCAGTGTACTTGTAACCCAACGAGCACCCGCATACTATCTCAAGTATGACGTACCGACGGCTGTGGGACAGACCGTCTCCCGTGCTGGGATGAGAAGCGCATACGCTAGTCTACTCCGGAGTATCGATGCCCTATCTCGGTACTCCCACGACTAGGGACGTGTATAAGGATGTGCTTGTAGATTACCCGCCCCCACGAGTGTGATCGCCATCACAACGCCGGTAATCAAGCAAAGATCGTAAGGGCTCTACTAATGCGTATAGGTGATATAATAAATAAACACACATGTACACATTAAAGCAGAGACAAACCAAGTAGCATACTACTATATTGAGCAAGATTGTCTGTACAACTGTGAATATCCCAAGCTTCCATCAAGTAATATACATACTAGTATGATACAGTAATGGCCTCTAGGGCATATACACTAACAATCTCCCACTTGCACTAAGGCCATGTACTGGCGTATCGAAGACCTATCATCTCGATCAGCCGCTCGAACTGAGTCTGGGGTAAAGCCTTCGTGAATGGGTCCGCAGTGTTGTCCTTTGTGTCCACTCTCCGCACCTCGATCTCCTGTCGATCAATGATCTCCCTGATCAGGTGATACCGCCTTAAGATGTGCCTGGATTTCTTATGGGACCTTGGTTCCTTCGCTAAAGCTATAGCCCCATTGTTATCGCAATACAAAGGTATTGGGTCAACAATGGACGGAACCACCTGAAGTTCACTAATGAACTTCTTTACCCAGACCGCCTATTTTGCGGCATCGCTTGCAGCAATGTATTCAGCCTCCATCGTCGAGTCTGCGACGGTATCCTGCTTGGAACTCCTCCAACATGCGGCCCCTCCGTTGAGGGTAAACACAAAACCCGAGACGGACTTGCTGTCATCTTTGTCACTCTGGAAGCTAGAATCGGTAAAGGACTCGACCCTGAGGTCTCCATTACCGTAAACCAGGAACATCTCCTTAGTCCTTCTTAGGTACTTGAGAATGTTCTTCACAGCTGTCCAGTGGTCCTCCCCTCGGTCTGACTGATACCGGCTTACCGTGCTCAACGTGTAAGCTACATCTGGTCTTGTACATAGCATCGTATACATTATAGATCCTACCGCCGAAGCGTAGGGTATAGTGCTCATGCGAACCCTCTCCTCGTCAGTCTTAGGAGACATCTTCTTGGAGAGGGTAATTCCGTGCAATGCGGGTATGTTACCGCGCTTGGAACCCTCCATACTAAATCTCTTTAGTACGGTCTCTATGTACCTGGACTGTGAAAGTCCCAATAGTCTCTTGGATCTATCTCTATAGATCTTGATCCCCAGAATGTACGAGGCATCACCCAGGTCCTTCATGGAGAACCTTTGTGACAAAATTAGCTTGACCGATTGTAGCATAGGAACATCATTTCCTATCAAAAGAATGTCGTCCACGTACAAGACTAGGAATACGACAGTTCGTCCTACAATCTTCTTGTAAACACAGGGTTCATCTTCATTCTTGATGAAATCAAATTCCTTGATTGCCTCATCAAAACAGATGTTCCAGCTCCGCGATGCCTGCTTTAATCCATAAATGGACTTAAGCAACTTGCACACCTTTCCGCTGCTCCCACTGTCTACGAAACCTTCTGGTTGATCCATGTAAACGCACTCTTCCAAACAACCGTTTAGGAAAGCCGTCTTAACATCCATCTGCCAGATTTCATAGTCATGTAAGGCAGCAATGGCAAGTAGGATCCGAATGGATTTGAGCATAGCCACCGGAGAAAAAGTCTCGTCATAGTCCAAACGAGGTCTTTGACGAAAACCTTTTGCAACGAGTCTAGCTTTATAGGTTTCCACCTTCCCATCTACACCAAGTTTCCTTTTGTAGATCCATTTGCATCCAACGGGTTTTACCCCAGGTGGAGCAATATCCAAGGTCCATACTTTATTGGCGTACATGGACTCCATTTCGGATTGCATTGCTTCCTGCCACTTATCAGAGTCCCTACTGATAATGGCCTGCCTGAAACTGGTAGGGTCATCTTCTTCCAAGATGCAATCCTCTCGATCCCCGTCTATGAGAAAACCGTAGTATCTCTCGGGCGGATGAGAAATCCTACCAGATCTGCGGAGTGGCTGAGGTTTGTTTGGGGTCATTGAATCTAGCGGTTCCTCCAAATTTTCAGTTACATTTTGTGGTCGCTGAATTTCTTCCAGTTCTACCGAACTCCCACTAGCTTCTTTTGAAAGAAACTCCCTTTCTAAGAAGGTAGCGTGGCGAGATACAAACACCTTCTGTTCCTCAGTGTGGTAGAACAGATATCCTAGTGAGTCTTTAGGATATCCCACAAATTTACAGAGAACTGACCGTGCCTCTAACTTGTCCTGTTTCTGTGTTTTTACATAGGCCGGACAACCCCATATCTTAAATCGCTTAAGATACGGATTTCTTCCATTCCATATTTCATATGGAGTCTTAGGTACTGATTTGGTTGGAACATAGTTCAATAGGTACGCAGCTGTCTGAAGCGCATGTCCCCAAAATGAAAGAGGCAACTCAGCACTACTCATCATGGAGCGAACCATATCCAATAGGGTACGATTCCTCCGCTCCGATACACCGTTGTGCTGTGGTGTATAAGGAGGAGTAAGCTGAGAGAGAATACCATTCTCTTTTAAGTAATCTAGGAATTCCGTGCTTAAGTACTCCCCTCCCCTGTCAGACCGGAGGATCTTGATACTTTTGCCTGTCTGGTTCTCTACTTCGTTTCTAAATTCCTTGAATTTCTCAAAAGCTTCAGATTTGTGTTTCATCAGATACACATATCCGAACCTAGAGAGATCGTCAGTGAATGTGATGAAGTATGAGAACCCACCCCTTGCATGTATAGACATCGGACCACACACATCACCGTGTATGAGTCCCAAGAGCTCTCTTGCTCTTTCTCCATGTCCGGTGAACGGAGATTTGGTCATCTTTCCTTTGAGACAAGACGGACAAGTTTCATAAGATGAAAACTCGAACGTATTCAAGAGTCCATCTTTATGCAACTTATTCAGTCTTTTCTCTCCGATATGACCAAGCCTACAATGCCACAAGTAGGATTCATTCGTATCTGAATTCTTCCTCTTGCGTGTGTTTTGTATATTGAGAACTGTATTCTGATTTAGAACGTAGATACCATTACACAGTGTACCCTCTGCAACCTGTACCTTATGAAGGTAAATGTTCATGATATTCTTTTCAAGAACAAAGTTATATCCATCTTTATCGAGTAAAGAAACTGATATGATGTTGCAAACCATGGAGGGTACATAGTAGCAATCGTTCAAAATCCTAGTCTTGCCATTTGGAAATACTAGGTGATATTCACCGACGGCTGCCGCATTAACTTGTGCTCCGTTCGCTACTCTGAGCGACATATCACCCGGTGCAACTTTCCTACTTTTTCTCAGTCCCTGTAATAAATTACAGATATGAGATCCTGATCCGGTATCTAATACCCAGGAGGTAGGGCTGACCGTAAAACAGTTCTCAATAACAAGAACACCTGAAGTAGATGCAAAACCATGCTTCTTCTTCAACTGGGTATCCTGGAAATCCATACAATCCCCTTTCCCATTCTCACACTCATGACTGTTGTCACTAGTTAGAGCTGAACCAACTTTCCCCAGTCCCGAATAAGAATTCGGATCGATCAAGCGATACATTTTATTATCTTGATTAGGGCGTGAAAAGGTTGCTGCCTGGAGAGAGAGAAAAGAAACACTCGGTGTATGCTCTTGCAAGATTAGATTGGTTTATTAATTTATCTAACCAGGATGTCTCCCACTGTTTCCTCAAATTCTTCTTAAAACCTTTTTAAAAGAAGAACTAACCGGGTTTTAATTCACGTCACAATACTTGCTTAACCTTTCAGCCAGGCTAGTGTCGGTACTTCGAGGGAGGTTTTCCAACGCTTTCGCGAAGTTCCTTAATTAAAGAACCTCTTTTCCTTGGGGGCGTAACCCCGCTAACACCTTTCTAGACACCTACTAGGTTTATAGCATTGATCGTTAAGTGAAATAATCTCCCGAGAGTAAACCAACTCATCAGTAGGATCGGGATCCAACTGTCATTGTGTGATAACCTAGATGGAATCCACTCTAGTCACCACACTCCAGAAGGTATGCTAAATCTGCAAGTTTCAGTTCTTTTGAAACTCCCGATGTGGTTTTTGCCCCTAGGACCCAAGTGATCTTGACGGAGTCAACAAATCAAAGAGTCCTAGTCAAGTTCAACCTGTCATTATCTGGATTGCATTAAACCCACCCGCATAACCCTTGACGGAGTCAACAAGGTTATGCGACTGTCCTAATCAATCCCATATACCAATACAAACAAGCAGCACTTAGCTACCATACACTACGCCTTGACAGAGTCAACAAACGCAACACGAATACTAAGTGTTACTTGTAAGAAATGACGGAGGGCTACGGCTGGGTTTTTGGCGAAAAACCCGTTAACGTAATGAACTTGATATAGTTGAAGGAACCTGGTAGTCTATTTGAAAATATAGTGGCGAAAAACTTTTGCTAAAGAGGTCACTCCCTGTGAAGGGATCTCGGCTCTTTCCTCATCGAATGAGGTGCAGGATATTCCAAAATGAATACCTCGATGCAAAGCAAGAATAATCGACTATAGTGAAGTTATTACCCTGACGCAAACTTTTGTCCAAGGGGTCACTCCCGGTGAAGGGATCTCGGCCCTTGCCTCGTCGACTGAGGTGCTGGGCATTCACAACCGAATACCGCGATGCAAAACAAAAATGAACGTCCTTGCAATAACAGCTTTTAGAAAAATTGTTCCAACAACGTCTTTTAGGTTTATTTTCTTGCATTAGTTCTTTTAATGTGTCCCATCATTTAAATCCTACCATTGCAGAAAACAACCAAAATATGACGTACGCTTATGCCATTCGCATTCGCCATGGGGCCCCGTCATCACCCGTTAGGTTACTTAACTAACGACAGAGCGGGGGCTGGGCTAGCGCGGCTGTAAAACATAAGCAACGCCTAAATAGTTATAAATATAGCAATGATAGACATTACAGATCACAGATGAACGCTTTGGATATACTAGGAACCCGCGATTCGTTCGAGCCTGCAACGAAAAACGGATTACACGGTCGCGATGAATAGCCAAAACCCCACCCAAGACCCCTACGGGTGCGGCAAACTACCCGCCAAGTACCCTAAGCGAAGCAACCACCCTCAATGCCATGAGTAGGCCACTCGGCACTTCGAGATACCCGGTAGTTTGTGCACCCCCTCCATGGGTCTATCCTAGGAGCAAAAACAGTAAAAAGAATTATACAATGACGGCTACAACCCCGACCCGGTTGTGCGGCCAAACAAATAATATTACATCAATTTACAATTTTATTACATGAATGAAAGAAAAAGAAACTCTCATCTCACATCCACCCCGGCTATTCATCCGCGACAATCCAACGAGTTCATATACACAAACCATCAACAACAATCACAGATCACAGATATGTATAACCCCGACTAATCGTCATATAGCGATTAGCCGACGTTCAATACATAAGAACATCACAGATATAACCTGTATAGTCAAAGTATGTTGAAGTTCGAAAAAAAAATACGGAATTATAGGCCCCCAAAAACAAATTTCTATTCTGGAAAATCTGGGCACATATAATATATCTGGAAAATCCTAAAACCAGGTTAGAAACACTCTGCACCAAAAACGATGCAGTGACTCACCAAGTTGGCCGCGGTTCCGCGGCAATAGCTTGCTATTGCCGTGGAAGCGCGGCGCTTTGGTGGAGTCGCTGTCTCGTTTTTGGTGGCTTTCTTCTAAAAACCTTGAGATGATTTTTGCACTGTAACAAAATTTGTTTTGACCAGAAAAAATTTTAACAGAAACTCAGGTTTTTATAACTTGGTTTTTTCGATTTTTCCGTTTCGAACTTCGATATACTTTACTACCAAGCTAGTTTATGTTTAGTTAGGCTCTGATACCACTGTTAGGTCCACGTTTCCTCTCCCGGTACTTTCGGGGTTGCGGAAACGGTACATCAAAATTTTTCTAAACTTTGTAACATGGACCGTAAAAGCCGGATCTTTGCTAAACAATATACTAGCATCCTAACATGAGATGTATCTACTCGGTTAGGGGTTATACCTCAACTTGAACTCCTTCTCTTCTTGTTGTTGTTCTTCTTTGATGTTCTTCTCTTCTTGTTGTTCTTCTCATTGCTTGATCAATGGTTGATCCGGACTTCGGTCACCTCCGCGGCCTCCTTGAGTCGAAAACGATCCACCCGAGAGATGTACACCGAGCTCCACCTCAAGCCGAGGTAACTAGGGCAAGGAGATTGCTAATCTAGAAGCCCTAGGTTGTGTAGAAAATATGTATGGATGTGTTTGTCAAGTAGAATCCTTTTTCTCTCAACACATGAGATCAAAGGAGAAATCAAGAGGAGGAAGAAGAAGGAGATTTTCTAGCAACCATGGAGCTTCTCATTTCAAGAGAGAGAATGAGAATAAGCAAATGAAAAGCTTAACCAAGAGAAAAGCTAACCATGGTTGCAATAATGCACAAACATTATGATTACTAATCACATCAAGATAAAGGTGATGGCTACAAATGACATGACCATTATCATAACAAAAGAAAAAGAAAACCAAAGAATACTTTAGATCTTCTAAGAAGATCCAAGTCAACTTTGGTCAAATGGTCAACAAAGTCAAGATGGTCAAATGGTCAATGTGATTAGCCATAACAAAATTATCAATGAAAGGATTAGTAAATAATGTCCCCGGCTCATAATGGTTTTGACCAAACGAACTGTCGAAACCCTAATGAGTCCGCCTCAAAAAGGTTTTGACCGAATCAACTGTCAAAACCCTAATGAGCCTGCCACATAGCGGTTTTGGCCGAACCAACTGCCAAAACCCTAATGAGGCACCTCTTCCTTCATCGCTCCGGAAAACTATGCATACACACCTGCATCCGTATTCCGTAGAATGCGGATGCGCAGAAGACAAAACAAATCCATCCATGCAATACTAGGATCCGGCTTAAACCAAAGCCCACTAGTATTGCCTGCCCGAACACTATACGCACACAAGTGTACGTAAGTGATCGCATCCCTGCCGTAAAACCATACGGCCTCTACACGTTTCGCTCAGTGCAGGGAAACTCTCTATGTGGGACTCTAAAGACTCGACACTACGCTGGCAGTGGGTTTAACCACAGACCGCAAGCGGCACTAGCTGTACGTAACGGTCCCCAGGTAGATGTCGATAAGAAGGCCGATGAGGTAAACCCATCCGAACTCCTACTGAGTCTGTATGTGACAATCTCCGTACAGTCCGGTCTGTTCGTCTGATACATCGCATGGCGGGCCTAAGGGGGCGGTAAACGTCAGTCCCCTAATAGCGGTACAAGTCGTGTCGGAGTGAAGCCCAATACACCCTGAGATAACACTGGAAACCTACCAGTATATCTCGCTTGCCCTGGCCAGGGACTACTCGTGTAATGGCTCTCCTAGACATAGCGTGATGTCAACCCCCAATACCGGGAGAGACGAATCTTGTCTAACCGTCACTGCCTCCAAGTGCTTCGGGACTGCTCCCAACTAGTACCTGTTTGCACGACTCAGCAGTGCTGTGGTAGGGTAGTAATCCAAGAACAGTGGGAACACACTCGAGGCGAAGTGACAGTGTCAAGTCAGCGGACAAAGCTGTACTCATGTCACCTGGGAACTGATAACTGACGATAGGTATAATACCAACCATCAGTTCCCGACGAGTCCTGTCCAGTGTACTCGTAACCCAACGAGCACCCGCATACTATCTCAAGTACGATGTACCGACGGCTGTGGGACAGACCGTCTCCCGTGCTGGGTTGAGAAGCGCATACGCTAGTCTACTCCGGAGTATCGATGCCCTATCTCGGTACCTCCACAACTAGGGACGTGTATAAGGATGTGCTTGTAGATTACCCAGCCCCCACGAGTGTGATCGCCATCACAACGCCGGTAATCAAGCAAAGATCCTAAGGGCTCTACTAATGCGTATAGGTGATATAATAAATAAACACACATGTACACATTAAAGCAGAGACAAACCAAGTAGCATACTACTATATTGAGCAAGATTGTCTGTACAACTGTGAATATCCCAAGCTTACATCAAGTAATATACATACTAGTATGATACAGTAATGGCCTCTAGGGCATATACACTAACATAAAATCCGTATCGGAATATCGGAAAACTTGATAAAACCTTAACTAACTGCTTCCAGATTTCTCTGTATACATCTAGGGACAAAACAAACAATACTATAGATCATAAACTACCCAAAAGTGGCCACAAAAGAAAAACCAACACCAAAAGCCAAAGGGGTGCCGGCGAGCTCGGAAAATGGTGGGATGTCGCTGGGTCAATTGTGGAGTTTGGGTCTCGGGTTTTGTGTAAAGTCTCCTAATTATCTTACTATAGTTTTGGTCTTTCTAGTTTTTCTAGTAATTGTACCTAATGGTTCCAGATTCATTAACAGTGAGCTAGATATCACAAAACACATTGTTTTCTATACTGCACAATAAAAACAGATATGGAATTATACTGAACAAGCAAAGAGAAAAGGAATTATACCTATGGAGATTATACACAATGAAACACCAGCTCAAGAATTGTGTGTGGGAGCATCTATGGTTTGTAGTATCTTAAGCTTGAAGAAGTGCACACTTGATGAAGGAAATCATTGCTCTCTCTCTCTCTCTCTTTCTCTTTTGGTATGAACACTTAGGAATTATTTTGCTTGGATTTGAAAAACTAATGTGTTGAGTTGAGAAACTAAAGAATTCCCTATGCGTTTTATTGTGTAGAGAAAGCATGAGGTGGAGGTTGAGAGGTGGAGGTGGCATGTAGGAAGGAGGAGCTGTAAAGAGAAAAAGGAGGAGGTGGAGGGATATGAACAAGGGTGCGGTGTGTTAAGGGTGAGGGTCAGACTTAGGTTAAGATATAACCAACCATACAATAATTAAAACCCTTTTATATAAAAATCTAATTTCAAATGTACAAAGAATGAAATACTTAACTTAACACTTAAATACCAATATCTTATAATAACATTCTATGTCATGTTTAGAAACATTAAAATATCATATTTATGATATCACATCTTTTCTCCACATTCACCAAAATAATTACAATTTTCGGATAAAATTCCGATACCAAAAGTCGTATGTGATATCACTTGCAAACTCTATTTAAATTCATATTTAAAATTATAATTTAATACTTATAATTTTCCAAAATGTTACAAATTGGGAAACCAGTTTTCAATTAACAACGCATAGTGAAACTGAAACATGAAAATGTTTCGAAGGGGTATCTGGGTATTCCTAGTAATGCCTCTTCCATTATCCATATTCATGACTGTAACCGTATATTTCTTTGCCATCTCTCCAAATCCCTTTATTTGTCCTTACTCATTACCTTCTGTACACCATCTTTAGGCTAAATGGTTTTCTTCTTCCCTACCGTTCGGCACCAACATTTGATTTAGAAGAAGACTATCCAATAAGCATAATAGGTGTACTCTCCTAATCCTAGGAGCCCTCGCAACCTGAGAGAAGGTAAAGATAAAAGACAACTGAATAAACCTTATTCAATTTCTCCTGAACCAGAATCCATCTTTGAACTGGAACGAGTTCCTTCAAGTTCGTATATAACCATACGATGGATTATCCAATAACTGTGGATCTTCGTAGTGATATGGGGTGTTCTGGAGAAATTCAATGGTGAAGTAGGAGTGGCGATGAAATACGTGGTTTGGTCGTGAATGATAGAAGTTACAATTTACTTTGCCCTCTTTCTAATCCCTTTATTTGCCTTTACTTATTGCCTTCTGTAAACCACACTTGGGCTAATTGATTTACTTCCTTTCCTACCTTTCGGTACCTCCCTATGGTTTGGAAGAAGACTATCCAATAAGCGCAATAGGTGTACCCTCTCCTAATCCTAGGAGCCCTCATAACCTGAAAGAATGTAAAAGGAAAAGACAACTGAATATTGATTGATCTTATTTTCCGTTGTCGGTATTTAGTAACTTATATGAAATCACAACAAAAAATATTTGACCGCAATCAATAACGGTGTCGAATGTAGCGCGTTAGCGAGTGCGGATCGTCCACAGGGATTGTGCGATTCGTTCGTATTTTGATTTGTTTGAATCGAAAATTTAATAGAAAAGAAAACGATTCAAGATTTTTATCGATGAGTTTCAAGTATCACTATTCTAATCAAGAATCAAGAAAACGATAAACATCAAGAATCAAGTATCGATAGAATTCCAATCAATTTAGGGTTCAAGATTTGAAGTAAAGCTCGTTGGAATCGATTCGGTTGTAATTGTGAAGAAGATTCAAGATTACGATTTCTTATCCATTAACAAATTGATGCTAAATCGATGTAGAATTCATCGAGGATCAAGGATCTTGCGAAGAATTGGGGTTCCTCATCCTATCCTTTGTCCTTTCGATGAATCACATTCACTAGATAACTTCTTGAAAGTCGAATGATCAATTGTTGATCGCTAGATCGTGCGAAAGGAATCAAGAACGCATTCGCATCGATCTAGATCGTCGATCTATCAATTTTCAAGAATTTACAATTGTTTTAAGACTTAAGAAATCGTTTAAAGATTTATCAACATCATCCTTTTACAGTCGTTTCGATTCCTCCACAAGCGGAGATTTATTCAAGCATCATCACGAAGAATACATTCAAGAATAGAATACAGATCATAATGCTCGAATTGAAAATAAGCAAGTTTAAAGAATCTTCACCTTTATTACATCAACAAGTAGTTACAACTCTCAAGAATTACAAGAGGTAGGAACTTTGCTCGTCGAATCTAACATCGCTCGGCTCCTTGAGTCTTGGATCGCTTGGATCTCGTGCTCCGTTGAAGTCCGGTTCCGCTTCTAAAGAATCTTGAAGACTTGCTTGGCTTGCACTCAAAGGATCTTGAGGTTTCTTGATTTTGGATTGGATTAGGGTTAGGGTTTGAGGTGGTAGTTGTTGTTTGAAGAATTAGAATAAGAGAGATTAGGGATTGATCAACTAAGGATTCAACAACTAATGAACAACCTTGAACAAGTGAGCCTAGGGGTCTATTTATAGGTTTTCCAAACCCTAGGTCTAGGAATTCAAATTTGAGTTTTCCCTCCAAAAGTTAGTTAGAGGAAGAGGCTTCTAGAAGTAGTTAGTTAGGGGATTAGCTTCTACCCTAAGCTAGGAGGTTAGGGGGAAGGTTCTAGGTCCTTAATAGAGTTTAAGTGAAGCTTGTTGTGAAAGCATGGGGTGTTTAGTTAGGAACCCTAGGTCTTGCTGATCTGGAAGAATGTTTGAGAGACATCTGGAATTTGAAGTGTCTTTCTGAATTGTACACACTTAGGGGAGAGTTATGAAGCAGAGAAGTGGGGATGACGTGTCAGAGTCGCCGCGGAACCGCTGCGCAAGGCGGCTCCGGCCGCTGTTCCGCGGCCAAGTTGATGGCTTGTGGCTTGAGACTTCATATGCTCCTTTGTGTTATCTTCAGGTGTACTTTTTGATATGTTGAATCTTTTAATGCCTTTTCGATCATTGGCAGATTCCAATTCCTTGAGTTGGTGTATTTTTAGCAGTATTGTTTTGTAAAT
Organism: Agapanthus africanus; assembly: GCA_030015575.1. Taxonomy (NCBI): domain Eukaryota; kingdom Viridiplantae; phylum Streptophyta; class Magnoliopsida; order Asparagales; family Amaryllidaceae; genus Agapanthus; species Agapanthus africanus. Next base: position 469,732,418 of record JASDDO010000014.1, on the reverse strand, counting down.
TTGACCGATCTTATGAAATTTCCTGCACAGACTTCGAAATACAAGTTGCGATATATAGGAATGATGCCATGCTATGAAATGCACTCAATTTCCCTTATAGTGCCGGTTTCAAAATCTAACACATGCAATCTGATATTTAACGACTATTTTGCTAATATGTGCTATATGAATGCCGAACACTTCTAGATGAGTGCAAATGATAGGGAAATTGCCGCTTTAAAGATGCAGTATTTTCGACTGATCAAATTCCCCTAAACTTATTTTTGATCGTCTCGAGCGAACTTTTTATTAAAAAGAGAAGGAGAAAATAAAGAAAGAAAAAAACTAACTAGCACACTTTCGTAGGCAACACGATTGCACTGAGCATGTGCAACAAGCCTTTAAACCTCTAGGTGTGCCTAGTAGGAGGAGTGTTGTCTCCTGAGGGTTTTCAGCGGATTGCACCCACAAAATCCAATAATAAAAGGAAGATCATGAAATTTACATTTAAAGATAAGAATTGTAAAAGAAAAGCCTTGAAAATTAGGGTTTCCAACTGACCTTGCTTTTCGGTTGTCATGAGCCCTATCTTAATAGTCATGAAAAGATGTCAGAAATCACGTACTCCCTCAATAAAACATCGTCTTATTCTTCATTCCTATCTTTCAACCAAACATCGATCATATAACCCTGCGTGTGTGTAAAGACATCCCTACACCCGGAGAATTCAATTCAAGCTATCATACTCTTGCCCATCAGCCTCAGTACTTTTTAATTAATGAATATTTAGATGAGATTGCTCACACACTTTCATGCGACCGTTAATACTTCTTGAGGTACTAATCGACCGATTACTCCTGTGCTTGCTTACTTGGTGTATTTTCCTCGTCTTGCACCACCTAAGGCTTTGCAGTGACTCCCAGACCAGTTGGCCTTTGGGCACTATGTGAAGAAGCACCCTCGCTATATTTTTTTTATTGCTGCTTCGCGATAACAAAACCAGTGTCCATTTTTCTTACCACTTTATATTTTCTTCATTTTTTTTATTTCCGTCATACTTTTGGCTTTAAGACAAGAGCATTTCAAGGTATTCTCTACTATCCCGAGTTTCAAGACGTGTGTAAGTGCGAATAGCAGGGTATCAACGTTCAAAATGTTTGGCTTCCAGAATAGAAACCATTTTTCAGACTTATTTTTATCCTCAGATTAGTGACATCCTTCATCTTACTAACCCTTGGGACAACGGCTCATAACTACTTATTACTAGTTCGTATAAGAAAACTTCTAATTTTCTTAGTTTTCTTAAATTCTTTCTAATCTCATGGATGTAATTTTTTACTATCTAAACTTTTATTATCTTATTTATGTACAAAAAATGTTTTATCTTTTGAAATTTTTAAAATTTTTATAGGTTTTAAAAGAAATGTTTTGTGCTTATGCAAATGATATGCAAATGATGCAAAAATAAGCACAAACCTCCCCCAAACTTGTTTTCAACAGTGTCCTCACTGTTGCCAACCGTTATATCTACAAAACCTGTAAGCCTGGGAGGAATTTATTAGTGGGGGCAAAATATATAAGTGAAGAACCTCCCCCAAACTTTCTCTTTTCACTCACCTCCATTCAAAAAGATGATGCAGTGATATATAAGATATGAATGTGAGACGGAGGAATTTTAATCCAAATAAAATGGCTCATGTAAGAACAGGAGCTCCTCCGTGGGGTCAGTGGAAAAATACGGCTTTAGTCTATGTCCATTCACTTTGAAAAATGTGTCGTTTTTAACATTTTCTACTTCTACTGCCCCGTGCGGGTATACAGACCGCACAACAAAAGGTCCCTTCCACCGAGATCGAAGCTTACCCACGTGAAGGTGTAATCGTGAATCATAAAGAAGGACTTTTTGACCTGGTGAAAATGTTTTCCTCAAAATATTTTTATCGTGAAAAACCTTAGTCCTATTCTTTATGATTACAGCGTTATTATAAGCTTCATCATGGAGTTCGCTTAGCTTATTTATTTGCAGCTTCCGAATGTTGCAAGCTTGGTTTAGGTCAAAATTTATTTCCTTAATAGCCCACAATGCTTTATGCTCAATCTCGACGGGTAAGTGACCTGCCTTCCCAAATACTATCGTATATGGAGACATCCCTAGGTCGGTCTTAAATGCAGTTCGGAATGCCCAAAGAGGATCCGTCAGTTTGGTCGACCAGTCTTTTCTATTCTTTGCAACAGTCTTCTCCAGGATTAGTTTGATCTGTCTATTTGAAATCTCAGCCTTCCCGCTCGTTTGGCGATGATAGGGTGTAGAAAATCTGTGGTTGATTGCGTATCTCCGCATCAGAGTCTCGAAAGACCTGTTGCAGAAATGTGTCCCATTATCGCTAATAATAGCGCATGGGTGTCCAAATCGCGAAAAGATATTCTCTTTTAAGAACTTAATGACAACTTTCTTGTCATTAGTGCGACATGGAATGTCTTCAACCCACTTTGAGACATAATCAACCGCCAGCAGTATGTACAAATTCCCAAAGGAGTTGGGAAAGGGACCCATAAAATCAATGCCCCAAACATCGAATATTTCAACAACCAAAATGGGTTGCTGAGGCATTTCATTTCTCCGGGAGATTCTACCCGTGTACTGACATTGTGTACAGGTTTCGCAATAGTCAAATGCGTCCTTGAATATGGTCGGCCAATAAAATCCACATTGCAAAACCTTTTCCGCCGACTTTTTAGGACCGAAGTGACCCCCACAGGCCTGATCATGACAAAAAGAAAGAACACTCTTGAACTCTTCTTTCGGGACTCGCCGGCGAATGATCTGATCAGAACACTATTTAAAAAAATATGGATCGTCCCAGTAAAAGTGTTTTACTTGGGATAGAAAACGGTATTTTTCCTGTTTTGACCAATCGATGGGTATAAGTCCCGTGACAAGATAGTTCACAATATCCCTGAACCAAGGTTCATTGGATACGTTCAAGAGTTGTTCGTCGGGAAACGAATCATTGATCGACAGGGTCATAGGGGAAGAAGAGATGCGTGAAAGATGGTCGGCTACTACGTTTTCACGTCCTTTCTTATCTTTGATAACAAGATCAAATTCTTGTAGCAGAAGGATCCAACGTATTAGCCAACCTTTTGCATCTTTCTTCGCCAGAAGATGTTTTAAGGCGGAATGGTCAGTGTACACAACTATAGGTGAGCCAATTAAGTAAGGCCTGAATTTTTCTAATTCAAATACAACCGCTAAAAGTTCCTTTTCGGTGATTGTATAATTGATTTGAGCATCGTTCAGGGTCTTACTTGCGTAATAGAGCACGTGTGGCATCTTTTCAATGTGTTGTCCTAAGACTGCACCTACTGCGAAATCGGATGCATCACACATCAGCTCAAAGGGGTAGTCCCAATTTGGAGACAATAGAACGGGGGCTGAAGTGAGGGAGCGTTTAAGTGAGTCGAAAGCTGCCTCACAGTCCGAGTCAAAGTGGAAGGTCGTATCCTTGGCCAAGAGAAGAGTTAAAGGTCTAGCAATTTTGCTAAAATCCTTAATGAATCTCCTATAAAAGCCCAAATGGCCAAGGAAAGATCGAATATCTTTGACGCTTTTGGGATGAGGGAGGTTTTGAATGACATCGATCTTAGCTCTGTCAACCTCAATGCCTTTCTGTGAAATGACATGTCCAAGCACAATTCCTTCTTGGACCATGAAATGGCATTTTTCCCAGTTCAAAGTTAAGTTCTTCTTTTTGCAACGAGTAAGAACTGCGTCAAGATTCGATAGGCAATCAGAAAAAGAGTCTCCAAAAATCGAGAAATCGTCCATAAAGATCTCCAGAAAATTCTCTGCCGTATCAGAGAATATCCCCATCATACACCGCTGAAAGGTAGCGGGAGCCTTGCATAACCCAAAGGGCATGCGACTGTAAGCAAAGGTACCAAAAGGACAAGTAAAAGTGGTTTTATCTTGATCCTTTTTGGCGATGGGGACCTGATCATGGCCTGAGTATCCGTCCATAAAACAATAATACTCTCGTCCGGCTAAGCGTTCCAGCATTTGATCAATGAATGGTAGAGGAAAGTGGTCTTTCCTCGTGGCAGCATTGAGTTTTCTATAATCAATACATACACGCCACCCAGTTTGGGCGCCTGTCTGAATCAACTCATTTTCCTCATTGGTAATAACAGTGATGCCGGATTTCTTAGGGACGACATGTATAGGACTCACCCATTGGCTATCGGAGATTGGGTATATAATACCACTATCTAGGCATTTGACGATCTCTTTCATCACTGCTTCCTTCATGACGGGATTCAACCGTCTCTGTGGTTCTCGGGTTGGTCTGGCATCATCCATCATATGTATATGATGTTCAACAATCAAGGGACTAATCCCTTTGATGTCCGCCATAGTCCAACCAAACGCCTCTTTATTTGATCTCAATACCGATAAAAGTGCATTCTCTTGCTCTGATGCTAGAGAAGCGGATATTATAACCGGTAAAGACTCATTCTCACCGAAATAAGCATATTTAAGATGAGAAGGTAAAATTTTGAGATCTAATACTGCCGGAGAAATGATAGAAGGAGGGATCATCGAGTGATTTTTGGAATTACAAAGAAGCTCAGAGCCTGTGAAAGATACAGACTCGGGTGGAGAAAGTCAGGAGTGTAGGACTCAAGTGTAGGAAAAGTGTCCTCACTAAGATCATGTGTAAGGTCAAACAGAGATGTGGTAGTGTCGTCGAGATCTGTAAAGCAAAGTTCCTCAGCTCCGCAACTATCGGGAGCGATCTCGTGGACAGAGCACACATCTAGAATATGAGCAGAAGGTTCTGATGGCTGACTTCCAACTTTGTAGATATTTAGTTCAATGGTCATATTTCCAAATGATAAGTTCATTGAACCATTTCTACAGTTTATAACAGCGTTGGAAGTGGCAAGGAAAGGACGACCCAAAATCACCGGAATTTGGCCCCGGGGGTTTGCTACAGGCTGTGTGTCGAGTACAATGAAGTCTACAGGGAATACAAATTCCCCGACCTTTATCAACACATCCTATAGTTCACCCCTTGGTTTGGTGATTGAACGGTCTGCCATTTGGAGAGTGCAGTGAGCAGGTTTCAACTCTCCAATCCCTAGTTGCTCATATACAGAATATGGAAGTAGGTTAACACTTGCGCCAAGATCTAAAAGAGCACGATTTATGTTTTTACCACCAATAGAAATCGATATTGTAGGACATCCTGGGTCCTTACGTTTCTTTGGTAGCTGGGGGATAAAAGGAGTGCTAATATTATTAGACATGAAGACCTTCTTCGGCACTTGAGTCTTCCTCTTCCTATTGCACAAGTCCTTAAGAATTTTCGCATAAGCGGTGAATTGTTGAATAACATCTAGGAGAGGGATGTTGATGTTAACCTGTTTGAACATTTCCATAATTTTCTCCATACGAGGACTCGTTTTGTTACCCCTTAACCGATTCGGGTAAGGAGCTTTAGCATTAAGCGCCGGGTCCATCATAGGAGAAGGAAGAGGGGGTAGACGAGATCCCAAAAGAGGAGTGGGGACCGTCTGTGGAGAACTAGAAGGGCTATACTGAGGTGTCGAGCCTAGTGGGAAATGGAGAATAGGCTCGCGAGAAGGCGGTGGGGTAGAAGAACAAGGATCAGAAGTAGAAGTGTGTGTGTGTGGAAAGGTCTCAGCCGGGGTGTTATTGATAGGATTTTCAATATCATCAATTCCTTCCCCGACATGGTTGTTCAGCACTCTTCCCGATTTCAACGTTGTGACGGCATTTACATTGTAATGCCCAGGATTCGGTAGGGGTTGAGACGGAAGTTTCCCTTTTTCTCTCGCACCTATCTCGGCTTTAAGTCGTGCGATTTCAGCTTCCATCGATCTGATACTCTCAGCTTGGGACGCTGAGTTTTTCTTTATCTCACTGACGGAAGATCTAACCTCAGCCGAAACCTCTATGAAATTTGACAAAAGTGATTTCATGGTTTGAGTGAATTGAGAGAATTCGTCAGAACAGGACAACTGCATAAGATTAGACTGTGCAGGAGTGTTGGCCTGGTTTTGGAAATTTTGTGACTGGTAGGGGTGCTGAGTGAGTTGAAGTGGTTGCTGTTGTGGTGGAAGAGCCCTTTGGAAATTATTTTGGCTTGGAACCGTGTTTTGAGATTGTTGTTGTTGGTTCCAAGCAAAATTCGGGTGATTCCACCAACCCTGATTGTACGTGGAAGAATATGGATCGTTTCTAGGTCTTTGAAATGCGGCATTAGTATGCTCGTGACCTTAAAACGCAGAGTTTAATGGACATTCTTCCGTTAAATGAGATGGATCAGAACATCAGCCACATACAGTTTTGGGGAGCGACATTGGGTTTAGGGAGGCTGCAGAAAATTTGTGTTCCATAGCATCGAGCTTCTTTTGCATTGTTGCCATCTCAGCTCGAACACCTATGGACACATCTATTTGGTGTACGCCACCCCTATTCAATGATTGGGTTCCACTCTCCCACTGTGAAGATTTTTCAGCGAACTCTTCTAAAAATTTCCATGCTTCCCATTTATCCTTGGTCATAAAAGTACCTTGACACAAGTTTTCAAGGTTCTGTTTAGTGTTTGGGTTAATGCCCTCATATATGATTCGGCAAAAATCCCATCTCGGGATGCCGTGATGAGGAAATTGAACCAAAAGATCCTTGAAACGTTCAAAGCATTTAGAGAATGGTTCAGTAGGGACCTGGGTAAATTGGTTGAGTTTTCTACGGATTCGAGCTTTGCATTGGGTATAATTTCTTAAGGAATGCCGCGACGAATTCTTCCCAATTCGTAATAGAGTGTGCGGTAGTGTTATATAGCCACTTCTCGGCTATATCGCACAAAGTAAATGGAAGAAGTCGTAGACGCATAGCATCCACTGAAAGTTGTGTCTTACCTATCATTGCGCATATGTTTTCAAATTTGGTAATGAAAACGTAAGCGTCCTCAGTCTCGAGTCCGCGGAATTTAGGTAAAAGGTTGATGTATTGGGGTTTAATTTAAAAATTATCCCCGTTGGATGGAGGAATGGATAAGCAGGTCGAAAGAGGACCTCGCAATGGATAGCACCTCTCTTGAAGAGAGATGCGGGGTGGATTCTGCGCACCAACGGACGGCGGCAGATTAGTGGTAAAGAAATTCGATGGAGGTGGATCCATCGATGTGGGTGTGGTGGTGGGTAAAGAAGAAGTAAATGGAGAAATACCGACTTCGGAGTCGATAAAGGGTACGCGGACTAAACTGGCACTAGAATCCCTTGTCCAGCCTATCTTGCACTAAAAAGGGTTAGTACAAGTGGCAGCGTTGCATATAATTAGTGGTAATGAATGAATGAATGCGGTGTTTGTTTTGAAAATTGCACGGATTTTGGAAAATATGATGCAACACAACAAATGCAACACACAAAACCCTAATTCAACGGGTCGCCTAGGTCAAAACTCTAGACCGCTCCTAACCTGCAAAAGACAAGACGCAGGATAAATCCTCCACTGCCTCTTTGTCTCTCCTGTGGCCAGGTAAGTGGGAGGTAAGCGGGAGGTTCTACTCTACGTAAGTAGTGGGCCTAATTAAGTAACCACTAGCCTTCGACACACTTGCCTTAGACACCACAAGAGAAACGCGGATAAGCAATGAATTGCCCACGGCCTTCTTCTGTCCTAAGTGAGCGCGACGGTCCTTAGAGTCATCTCTAGATTTCTTTTAGTTAATTTGGGTAAATGCGGATGCATGTTTTGCGATTTTCGGGGCTTAGGAAGGGTAATGAACTCCCCACCTAATCTGGATTTGGTCTTTGCCCCTTAATGTCCGTATTAATTATGCAAACAACCACAAAAATCAAAACAAGCACAATTTAATTTTGCTTTTTGCGCGGCGCTGCGATTTTTTTGCAAAGAAGCCTGCACAAAATGTTAATTGGAGCAGACAGAGAGGAGATAAGAAAGATAGAGTCTCACTGTGAAAATTTTGTGCAGAGATGACTTCACCAAGCTGCGGAACCGCCGCAGATGGTGGCTTAGACCGCGGAAACGCGCCCGTAGGTAATGTTCAATGCACCAAAATTCAACAGCAGCTTGCTGTTGATTCCTTCTGCTCTCTGGAAATTTCCAAAAAAAATTTCAATTGCACGGCAAGCTCCAGATCTCCTTGCAATAAACCACAACAAATTGTTTAGTGTTTTTCCGTGAATTTTTATTACAAAATAATAATGGAATAAATCTTTGAATTCAAATTTCAATATAGAACGAATTAGCGCGCGATCCCCGGCAACGGTGCCATTTGATTGATCTTATTTTCCATTGTCGGTATTTAGAAACTTATATGAAATCACAACCAAAAATATTTTACCGCAATCAATAACGGTGTCGAATGTAGCGCGTTAGCGAGTGCGGATCGTCCAAAGGGATTATGCGATTCGTTCGTATTTTGATTTGTTTGAATCGAAAATTTAATAGAAAAGAAAAGAAAACGATTCAAGATTTTTATCGATGAGTTTCAAGTACCGCTATTCTAATCAAAAATCAAGAAAACGATAAACATCAAGAATCAAGTATCGATAGAATTCCAATCAATTTAGGGTTTAAGATTTGAAGTAAAGCTCGTAGGAATCGATTCGGTTGTAATTGTGAAGAAGATTCAAGATTACGATTTCTTATCCATTAACAAATTAATGCTAAATCGATGTAGAATTCATCAAGGATCAAGGATCTTGTGAAGAATTAGGGTTCCTCATCCTATCCTTTGTCCTTTCGATGAATCGCATTCACTAGATAGCTTCTTGAAAGTCGAATGATCAATTGTTGATCTCTAGATCGTGCGAAAGGAATTAAGAACGCATTCGCATCGATCTAGATCGTCGATCAATCGATTTTCAAGAATTTACAATTGTTTTAAGACTTAAGAAATCATTTAAAGATTTATCAACATCATCATTTTACAGTCGTTTCGTTTCCTCCACGAGCGGAGATTTATTCAAGCATCATCACGAAGAATACATTCAAGAATAGAATACGGATCATAATGCTCGAATTGAAAATAAGCAAGTTTAAAGAATCTTCACCTTTATTACATCAACAAGTAGTTACAACTCTTAAGAATTACAAGAGGTAGGAACTTTGCTCGTCGAATCTAACATCGCTCGGCTCCTTAAGTCTTGGATCGCTTGGATCTCGTGCTCCGTTGAAGTCCGGTTCCGCTTCTAAAGAATCCTGAAGACTTGCTTGGCTTGCACTCAAAGGATCTTAAGGTTTCTTGATTTTGGATTGGATTAGGGTTAGGGTTTGAGGTGGTAGTTGTTGATTGAAGAACTAGAATAGGAGAGATTAGGGATTGATCAACTAAGGATTCAACAACTAATGAACAACCTTCAACAAGTGAGCCTAGGGATCTATTTATAGGTTTTCCAAACCCTAGGTCTAGGAATTCAAATTTGAGTTTTCCCTCCAAAAGTTAGTTAGAGGAAGAGGCTTCTAGAAGTAGTTAGTTAGGGGATTAGCTTCTACCCTAAGCTAAGAGGTTAGGGGGAAGGTTCTAGGTCCTTAATAGAGTTTAAGTGAATCTTGTTGTGGAAGCTTGGGGTGTTTAGTTAGGAACCCTAGGTCTTGCTGATCTGGCAGAATGTTCGAGAGACATCTGGAATTTGAAGTGCCTTTCTGTAGTGTACACACTGAGGGGAGAGTTATGAAGCAGAGAAGTCGGGATGACGTGTCAGAGCTGTTAGTTATATGTATGCCCTAGAGGCTATTACTATACATGGGATGTATATTGTAGTGGATGCTTGGACATATATAGGGAGGACTTTCTTGCTCGACATGATAGTATGCTATCTGGTTGCTCTTTACCTTAACGTGTACACTGACTGTCTCTCTGTTACATGTTGGTAAAGCCCTTAGGATGTGTACTTGACAACATGGACTATGATGCGGGTCATACTAGTGTGGACATGGTAGTCCATAAGTACATCCGTCAAGGTCCCTAGTGTAGGGTTCCTAGGCACTCTCAAGAGGTCTCACAAGACATCAACCATGCCAATTTCAAAAATTACGGTGCCGAGAAACCCTAACAAGATCGTTGGCTAGAATTTTAGGCGAAAAAGAAACTAGTTTACAACTAAACTAAAAGAACGGAAATACAACCTTTGTAGATCCGCTTCTCCACCTCCATAGCTCTATGATGAAGTCCTCTCCGTTGTCCAAATCGAACCATGGCTCTCACGGTGGCTTCATCGGAGAAAAGACCGGGCTAGGTCGTCGACTACGATGCCGAAGATGATCTACGTAGAGGCATCACTAGATCAAGCTCCAACTTCACCAAGTCAAGAAACTTGTGAAGAAAACACACTCTACTACTTGGCAAGAGGTAGAGGATGAAGAAATTGGAAGTGGGTAGACTTTAGAATTGGATTTCTCACTTGATTTCTACACTTGCCATTGATGAGGCAAGCTTTCTTCATGAAGTGAAGAAGAAGAAGAAGATGAAGAATATGATAAGTGTTATTTTAATAAACAAAAAGAATTCCTTCTTATCATATTCTCAACCATAGTTAAGTGTAGATAATCAACTAGGGTTAGTTCAAATGGTTAGGGTTAAGCAAGAGATAAGAATGATGACTTAGTCAAAGCTTCATGAATGTTCAACTAAAAAACAAACAAAGCCATCATTCTTATATATTTATCAAAAATGAATAAACATATAAATAAAAGAATAAGCAAAACCCTAATCATCAACTTAACCATGGTTTAATTCTTTAGACTTAACCAAATGAGCATGTATCATCAAACATGATACAAACATGTGCACAAAAGTATATCACATATACAACTTGCACATCAAGTGAGAAAATCCCTTTAAAGTTAACCAATACTAGTTAATGCAAAGTAATATATCAAATATATAATTATGCATTAAATCATTAAATCAACACTTGATTTAATGATCCGGTCATATCGCATATAACCGACTAATATCAACAGTAACAACTTATCGAATCAACACTTGATCCGATAACCCGGCTATATCGCATATAACCGATCAATGTCATAAATCGCGAGAATCGAATACAGTATCACATACTGGTATCATTCTCGGTCCCGCACATATCTCATATGCGCTCCTATTTCGTTTCGCTTGAGCCAGGAAACCTCTGTGTAGGACTATAAAGACTCGTCAATACGCCGGCAGCAGGTGATGATCATATCAAGCACCCACAAGCCGCAAGCGGTCTGCTAAACGTAACGGCCACCCGGGTATTGAGCGATCAGAAGATCGACGAGCAAGCCCGCTCACACTACAGTGAATCCAACCAGTAACACTACCATACAGTCCGGTCTGATCGTATGATATGTTGCATATCTCGCCTAGGGGTGGTTAACGTCAGACCCCAATAGCTCGATAAGTCGTGTCGATATGAGGCCTATAACAGTTCGAGAAACTACTGGTAACACATACCAGTAAATCTCAGCAACCCTGGCCAGGGATTTTCGGTTATAGCCAATCGAACACAGCGCAACATCAACCCCCTATACCGGGAGAGACGAATCCCCTCCTATCGCTCATTGCCTCTATGTGATTCGGGACTGTACCCAAAAACCACCGTTTTGCACGCCCTCTTGGACTTGGTAAGATGGAAATCAAAGCACAGTGGGAACCACACAAGACTCTATGACGATCTCGGGTCAACAGACTACTCTGTACCAGTGTCACCAGAGAACTGCCATCTGACGTATGGTATAATACCATCTGGGAGTTCTCGGCGAGTCCGTCCAGTGTACCCAGTCCATACTGAGCACCTGTATATCATCTCCGATGTCAAACACCAATGGATATCGGATCATCTATCGTCCATCTGTATGGGTCGAGAAGGTATACGCTAGTCTACTCTAGTATATCGATGCCCCGTCTCGATACACCCACGACTAGGGACTTTGAAGGATGTACTTATGGACTACCATGTCCCTATTAGTATGATCTGCATCATAGTCCAGGTAGTCAAGTACACATCTTAAGGGCTTTACCAACATGTAACAGAGAGACAATCAATGTACACGTTAAGGTAAATAGTAACCAGATAGCATACTATCATGTCGAGCAAGAAAGTCCTCCCTATATGTGTCCCAGCATCCACTACAATATACATCCTATATACAGTAATGGCCTCTAGGGCATACATATAACTTACAATCTCCCACTTGCACTAGGGCCATCTGTACAGCAGTGGTTGTAGTATCTCATACTCAACCATCCCATAAAAGTCTCTCTCTGGGAATAGGCCTTCGTGAGTGGATCCATCGTGTTTTCCTCTGAGTCTACTCTCCTAACCTCGATCTCCTTGGTGATCAACCATCTCCATGATCAGGTGATACTGCCTTAGAATATGTCTGGATCACTGATGGGACCTGCGTTCCTTGGCATAAGCCACAACTCCATTGTCTCACAATGGTAGGAACGTAGTTCATCTCATGAACCTGTATACACCCAAACATCCTCTTTGGTAGCATCTTAAGTAGCGATGTATCCTGCCTTTATCGTCTAGTATGCCACGGTATCTAGCTTGGAACTCTTCCAACATACCGTCCCTTTACTGAGGGTAAAGACAATGCCTGTGACTGACATTCAGTCGTCTTCATCACCCTGGAACACTTCCAGTGATTCTCCCCAGGATCGATTGATACCATCTCACTACTGCTAGTGAGTATCCTAACATCCAATTAGATCTATCTCATAGATCCGAAATCCAGGATTTAGTAGGTATCATTTTGATCCTATATGGAGAATCATTGTGATAAGCGGAGATTGACTGAGCGTAGCATAGGAAACTCCTTCCCTATCTTGAGTATGTCATCCACGTACTCTACGAGGATCGTCACCATACTCCCTACTACCTTTTTGTTTATACAAGGTTCATCTACCATTTTGATGATGTCAAACTCTTTGACTAATCCATCAAAACAGATGTTCCAACTCCGCGATGCCTGCTTTATCAGATAAAGCATCTTGCTCACGTTTCCGCTGCTCCCACTGTCTACGAGGCCCTCTGGCTGTGTACTTATAGACACACTCTTCTAAAACATCATTTAGAAAAGGAGTTATGGCACCCAACCGCCAGATATCGTACTCATGGTATGTAGCCGTGGCAAGTAGGATCTGGATGGACTTAAGCATAGCCACTGGAAAAAGGTTTCATCATTATCCACGCCTGGTTGATGACGAAAACCTTTAACAAGTCTAGCTTTGAAAGTCTCAACTTTTCCATCTACACCAAGTAATCTTCTTAAGATATACTTGCTCCTGATGGGGATTTAACCCTTCAGATATAGCAACTAAAGTTCATACTTTGTTGGTGTATAAGGATTCCATCTCAGATCGCTAAGCATCCAGCCATTCTTACAGAGTCTCACTCCTGATGGCCAGCTCGAAGCTAGTTGGGTCATCATCTCAGGATGCAATCCTCGCTCCCACTGTCATAGAGAAACCGAAGTATCTCTCAGGTGGGTGAGGAACGCTACTAGATCGGCGGAGAGGCTGAGGTTCGTTGGAATCTACTGAATCCTTCGGTTCTGCCAAATCATCTGCTGTAGTTTGTATAGCTGAAACACTTCCAGTTCTACATAACTGATCTTGCATCGATCTTGTCCGGATTTTGCTTTTAGACATAGGCCGGACAACCCCATATCTTAACCAATTTAAGATATGGGCTCTTCCCATTCCATATCTTATATGGAGTGGTAGGCAACTGATTTGATTTGAACCCTATTTAGTAGGTTTGCATCTTCTCAAGTGCATAACTCCCAAAAGGAAATAGGTAACTCAGTAGTACTCATCATAGAGCACACCTTATCATATAGGGTATGATTGTTCCGCCCCGATATACCATCTGGCTATGGTGTATACGGAGGAGTAATTCTGAGAGAGAATCTCATTCTCCTTTAGAAAAGTCCATGAATTCCGTGCTCAAGTATTCTCCTCCCTGATCTCATCATAGGACATAATATTTATACCCGTATTTTGGTTCTCTACTTCTAACTTATATTCTATGAATATCTCAAATGGTTCGGACTTGTGTTTCAACAGGAACATGTGTCTGAATCTCGAGAGATTATCAGAGAATGTAATGAAGTACAAAGAACCGGTCTTGGCATGTGTAGACTGGGGACCTACATACATCAACATGTATCATCCCAAGAGTTCATTAACTCCTTCTCTGTTTCCAGTAAACAGAGCTAGGGTCATCTTATCTATGTGACATGACTGGCAAGTTTCACAAGATGTAAATTCAAACTGATTTAATTATGCATCTAAATGTAACTTAGCTAGTCGGGTCGCATTGATATGACCTAGTCTACAATACCTCAAGAAGGAATGGTTCATTTCTGAACTCTTCCTCTTGTGTGTGTTCCATATACTAAGAACCGTAGTTTGATTTAGAACATTAATGTTTTAGATAACGTGCCTGAACCGATCAACTTTTGATATAGGAAATGTTCAAAACATTATCCAACAATACAAAATTTTACCATTTCTTTACTAATAAAGAGACTGATATAATTTTGTATATCAGGTTCGGTATCTAATATCATTCGTTCAGAATCAATGTATCGGTAATACAGGGTGACAGTGACCAACAGACTTGGCTGCAACTCTTGCCCCGTTTTCTGCCTCATGAAACTTATCACCCGTTCTCAGTTTTTCTACCCTTTTGTAGCCCTATGTAAAAGATTACATATCTGGGATCCTGATCCGGTATCATATACCCAGGATGCGGAGGATACTGAGAAACAGTTCTTTGTAATGAACACACCCGAAGATGATGCATCAACATGCACTCTCTTCGTTTGGGCGGCACGGGAAATCTGGTATTCCCCAATTTCCTGCTCTATCTTATAACAATTATAAGTTGGAGCGGGACCAACGTTCCCCAGCTCAGTATAACAAGCGGGTTCGGTCAATAATCCGTATTATTATCTTGATTAAGGCGTGATATGGTCGCTACCAGGAGAGAGAGAGAAGAAAACACTCAGCGTGCGCTCTAGAAAGAATAGATTGGTTTTTATTTTATCTAATCAGGATAGCTCCCACTGCTTTTTACCAAATCTTCCTTCAAACCCTAAAAGGAAAGACTAGCGGGGATTAATTACACACTACAAGTTTGCCAATCTTTCAGCCAGGCCAGTGTTGGTACTTTGAGGGAGGTCCCCCGTGCTTTCGCACGAACCTAATTAATGTAAACCTCGTTTTCCCAGAGGCGTAACCCCGTTGACACCTTTCTAGACACCTACTTGATCGGATAATTGTAATGTGTAAGACTCTTCCAGGAGTAACTCTTACTCGTAGCGGGTATCGGGATCCAACTATCTCATAGAAGGTATGCAATCTCATTGCAAATTTCAACACTTGAAATTCCCGATAATTTTGCCCCTAACAGTTATATGACCTTAACATAGTCAACAAATCATAAGTGCTAGTCAAGTTCAACCCGTCATTTCCCGATTGAATTAAACCCACCCGCACGACCCTTAACATAGTCAACAAAGTCGCACGACTACCCTAATCCAATCACATCATATGCTTTTGCAGATAAGTACTAATTAGCTACCGCACACTACGCCTTAACATAGTCAACAAACGTAGCACGAATACTAACTAGTACTTATCTGAAATGAAGGAGGGCTACGACAGGTTTTTCTGAAAACCTATTGCGTAATGAACTTGATATCGTTGTAGGATCGAATGAATTTTGAAATGGAGTGTTTTTTAGGCTTTTCTAGTTTTGCTAAAGGAGTCACTCCCGGTGAAGGGATCGTCGGTCCTTTCCTCGTCGAATGAAGTGCGGGATATATCATATATATCACTGTGCAAAGAAAAAACACTTAAAAGCAATCAAAAGACAAACCGAGTGTATAGCATCTGCCAGTTATTGCTAAACGAGTCACTCCCGGTGAAGGGATCTCGGTCCTTTCCTTATCGAATAAGGTGCAGGATATATCACATATACCGCTGTGCAAAGCAAGAACTGTAGCTACCTGTTTTATTTTGAAATTCGATTCTACAACATCTTAGGTTTCTTTTATTTCATTAATCATATTAATGAAGTCCCATCATTTTAGTACCTAAACATCACAGATAAATACGACGTACACTTATGCCATCCGCATTCGCCTCGATGTCCCCTCGTGCACCGTTAGGTTAGGTAACTAACGACAGAGCGGGGCAGGGCTAGCGCGGGTGTAAAACATAAGTAACGTCTATATAATATATCATATATACTATATACTGTATCTATCACAGAACATCACATGATCACATCACAGATATCGCAGCAGAAGAAACATATGAAATATTGGATATACTAGGACGTCCGTGTTTTCAATACGAGCCAGTATAAAACACGGATTCCACGGTCGTGATGAATAGCCAAACCCACACCCCTAGACCCCTACGAGAGCGGCAAGCAACACTACCAATTCTAGAGTTAGGAGACCCGGACTCGACTCCTCGAGTTGGTCACCCACTGGACTCTAGAACCCGGTTACTTGTGCCCTTCTCCTTGGGTCTATCCTAGTGCGGAAAAGTAAATAATATACAAAGGGTGACAACTTACGCAACCTGGAAGTACCCCAATAAAAGAATATTACATACAAGTTTTTACATGAATGAAAATGAAAAACACTTATCTCACATAAAAAAACCCCGGCTATTCAAACACGACGATCCAATATAACATATCCAGCAACATATAACATCACATGTCATCAACGTAAGTAAATATGCGTATCCCAATTGTCGTTAACATATAGCAACGAAACCGGTGATATCACATATTACACTTACGGTCACAGAAAAGAAAGTGTAAAACTACAACAGTTGGAATCCGCAACCACCTCAGACATCGCATGCCTGACCAAATGAATTACTTAGACATCGCATGCCTAACAATTATAAACCCCGTATTTTAGTCTCAAAATCGAAAACTCTTTTCAATATCAAGTCGGGCAATTCAACAAGATTCCCGACATCCTGATCGAATGCTCGTCGCAAACTTCAGTAGGCGGCCGCACCCCTGACGCCGTCGACGAAGTGCACCAAGGCGGAACACCGCTGCCGCGAGCACCCGAACGGATGCTTTCGGCGACGGGGTTCTCCTACAGTCACTTGGTCGGGGCTAAGGGGTGTAGCTGTCTATTAAGTTTACCGGCGAATATCCGCGTACGCTACGTGATTGCGACGGACTTTTGATCACATCAAAATTCCACGGCAACCGATCAAGTGAGACTAAACTACTATGTTTATAACATTCATTCAGTTATCACATAACTTTTGTGAATTCCAATTGTTGTATCACATTCCGGATAAACAGAAAATGTTAAACTTTCCGATTGAACATTCGAACACCCAAGTTTTCCCGAAACAACTCAACACATGAAATAAGTCTAACAACATTCAGTTCGTGCCTCAGTACCAACGGTCCAGCCGTAGAAGTGTCAAGCCAACGCCTCACATGTGGCACGCCGTACTGCCCCAAACCCGAAGGTTCAAAGGGCAGTTCAAGACGGTCACATAATCGAGTTAAGGTTTGTTGTCTTCTAGAGGGTCCATCGCGTTACTTGCACTATTTAGAACGTCGTTAAACTACGGAAAAATCCAACACTTGGAAATTTCCCGACAGGGGAAAAATTGGGTATTTATATCCTGTCGAACTTTTTAACATATTCTAAAATTTATCCGGAAAGCCACATAGACAAAATCTGATACCCCGATCGAAACAACGAATCCCCAAAACAATCCCAGAAAATTCAACTCTTGAATAAAATTTAAAAATACCCAGAGAACTCAGCATAGTTAAATAGGAATTACTGTGCAAATTGGTATGGCTGACGTCATCAAGTGGCGGCGGAACCGCCGCACGAGCCATGCTTGTGCCGCGGTTCCGCGGCTGTTTAAACTCCAAACAGTGTCGTATTTGCACAGTAATTCTTACAATTTCCTTCTGAATTTTTTAGGAATTTTTAATTAACAAAAAACCCTGTTTTTGAAAAAAGTCCAGAGAGCATGTAAAATTAGGGTTTCGGGTTCGTTCGGGTTTCTAATTCCGTCTACACATCGCCTAAGGCTCTAGCTAGGCTCTGATACCACTGTAGGGTTCCTAGGCACTCTCAAGAGGTCTCAAAAGGCATCAACCATGCCAATTTAAAAAATTACGGTGCCGAGAAACCCTAACAAGATCGTTGGCTAGAATTTTAGGCGAAAAAGAAACTAGCTTACAGCTAAACTAAAAGAACGGAAATAAAACCTTTGTAGATCCGTTTCTCCACCTCCATAGCTCCATGATGAAATCCTCTCCGCTGTCCAAATCGAACCATGGCTCTCACGGTGGCTTCATCGGAGAAAAGACCGGGCTAGGTCGTCGACTACGATGCCGAAGATGATCTACGTCGAGGCATCACTAGATCAAGCTCCAACTTCACCAAGTCAAGAAACTTGTAAAGAAAACACACTCTACTACTTGGCAAGAGGTAGAGGATGAAGAAATAGGATGTGGGTAGACTTTAGAATTGGATTTCTCACTTGATTTCTACACTTGCCATTGATGAGGCAAGCTTTCTTCATGAAGTGAAGAAGAAGAAGAAGATGAAGAATATGATAAGTGTTATTTTAATAAACAAAAAGAATTCCTTCTTATCATATTCTCAACCATAGTTAAGTGTAGAGAATCAACTAGGGTTAGTTCAAATGGTTAGGGTTAAGCAAGAGATAAGAATGATGACTTAGTCAAAGCTTCATGAATGTTCAACTAAAAAACAAACAAAGCAACCATTCTTATATATTTATCAAAAATGAATAAACATATAAATAAAAGAATAAGCAAAACCCTAATCATCAACTTAACCATGGTTTAATTCTTTACACTTAACCAAATGAGCATGTATCATCAAACATGATACAAACATGTGCACAAAAGTATATCACATATACAACTTGCACATCAAGTGAGAAAATCCCTTTAAAGTGAACCAATACTAGTTAATGCAAAGTAATATATCAAATATATAATTATGCATTAAATCATTAAATCAACACTTGATTTAATGATCCGGTCATATCGCATATAACCGACTAATATCAACAGTAACAACTTATCGAATCAACACTTGATCCGATAACCCGGCTATATCGCATCTAACCGATCAATGTCACAAATCGCGAGAATCGAATACAGTATCACATACTGGTATCATTCTCGGTCCCGCACATATCTCATATGCACTCCTATTTCGTTTCGCTTGAGCCAGGAAACCTCTGTGTAGGACTCTAAAGACTCGTCAATACGCCGGCAGCAGGTGATGATCATATCAAGCACCTACAAGCCGCAAGCGGTCTGCTAAACGTAACGGCCACCCGGGTATTGAGCGATCAGAAGATCGACGAGCAAGCCCGCTCACAATCCAGTGAATCCAACCAGTAACACTACCGTACAGTCCGGTCTGATCGTCTGATTTGTCGCAAATCTCGCCTAGGGGTGGTTAACGTCAGACCCCAATAGCTCGATAAGTCGTGTCGATATGAGGCCTATAACAGTTCGAGAAACTTCTGGTAACACTTACCAGTAAATCTCAGCAACCCTGGCCAGGGATTTCCGCTTATAGCCAATCGAACACAGCGCAACATCAACCCCCTATACCGGGAGAGACGAATCCCCTCCTATCGCTCATTGCCTCCATGTGATTCGGGACTGTACCCAAAAACCACCGTTTTGCACGCCCTTTTGGACGTGGTAAGATGGAAATCAAAGCACAGTGGGAACAACATAAGACACTATGACGATCTCGGGTCAACAGACTACTCTGTACCAGTGTCACCAGAGAACTGCCATCTGACGTAAGGTACAATACCATCTGGGAGTTCTCGGCGAATCTGTCCGGTGTACCCAGTCCATACTGAGCACCCGTATATCATCTTCGATGTCAAACACCAATGGATATGGGATCATCTATAGCCCATCTGTATGGGTCGAGAAGGTATACGCTAGTCTACTCTGGTATATCGATGCCCCGTCTCGATACACCCACGACTAGGGACTTTGAAGGATATACTTATGGACTACCATGTCCCCATTAGTATGATCCGCATCATAGTCCAGGTAGTCAAGTACACATCCTAAGGGCTTTACCAACATGTAACAGAGAGACAATCAATGTACACGTTAAGGTAAATAGTAACCAGATAGCATACTATCATGTCGAGCAAGAAAGTCCTCCCTGTATATGTCCCAGCATCCACTACTATATACGTCCTATGTACAGTAATGGCCTCTAGGGCATACATATAACTAACACCTAGTCATGGGTGTATCGAGACGGGGCATCGATATACCAGAGTAGACTAGCGTATACCTTCTCGACCCATACAGATGGACGATGGATGATCCCATATCCATTGGTGTTTGGCATCAGAGATGATATACGGGTGCTCAGTGGAGACTGGGTATACTGGACGGACTCGCAGAGAACTCCCAGATGTTATTATACCCTACGTCAGATGGCAGTTCTCTGGTGACATTGGTACAGGTTAGTCTGTAGACCCGAGATCGTCATAGAGCCTTGTGTGATTCCCACTGTGCTTTGATTTCCACCTTACCACGTCCAAGAGGGCGTGCAAAACGGTGGTTTTTGGGTACAGTCCCGATTCACATGGAGGTATCAGAGCTACTAGGCATTGCATGTCGACCTATGGAGGGTTCTCACTGTGTGACAGTATGGCGAAGCATAGGCTCTTATCCCTAGGGTGTCCCGAGACCGGAAGGTGTTCCGGCGGGTTGTAGTCCTCGCGAGGGGGCATGCGTAAAAAGTAGCGGCTGAGGGACCCGTTGTTGCCACGGCGACCCTATTGGATGGGGTGGCTGCCTGACCTACAGTGGTATCAGAGCCTAGCTAGAGCTTTAGGCGAAGTGTAGACGATGTTAGAAGTCCGATCGAACCCGAAACCCTAATCCAAAACCCTTCTCTGTACAATTTTTCAAAACTGGGATTTTTGTGAATTAAAAATATGCAGAAAATTCAGCAGGGTTTTCTAGGGGTTAATGTGAAGCACGTGTCCCTGAATCAACTAAAGCATCGCGGAACTGCGGCCACACCCTGGCATTTGCGGCGGTTCCGCGGCCATGAAGAAGCTTCTTGTCACGTACTTTGCACAGTAATCCCCGTCTGTAATGCCTGTGTTTTCTGGGTAATTTTAATTACTGCTCAAGAGTTGAGTTTTCTGGGTTGTATTGGGAGTTCGTAGATTCGATCGGATTGTCAAACTTTGTCTATGTGTGCTTTTCCGGATATTTTAGAACATGTTAAAAAGTTTGACCGGGTATAAATACCCACTTTTTCCCCAGTCGGGAAATTTCCAAGTGTTGGATCTTTCCGTAGTTTAAGAACGTTCGAAGTAGTGCAAGTAACGCGATGGACCCTCTAGAAGACAACAAACCTTAACTCGATTATATGACCGTCTTGAACTGCCCTTTGAACCTTAGGGTTTTGGGCAGTACGGCGTGCCACATGTGAGGCGTTGGCTTGACCCTTCTACGGATGGACCGTTGCTAATGTGGCATGAAATGGATGTTTTTAAACTTATTTAATGTGTTGAGCTGTTTCGGGAAAACTTGGGTGTTTGATTGTTCGATCGGAAAGTTTAACATTTTCTATTTATCTCGAATGTGATACAATATTTAGAATCCATAATTGGTTTTGAGATAACTGATTTGGATGTTATAAACATAGCAGTTTAGTCTTACATGATCGGTTGCCGCGGATACTCGCCGAATAAACTTAATAGACAGCTACCCCCCTTAGCCCCGACCAAGTGACTGTTGTAGAACCCCGTCGCCGAAAGCATCCGTTCGGGTGATCGCGGTAGCGGTGTTCCGCCTTGGTGCACTTCGTCGACGGTATCGGGGGTGCGGCCGCCTACTAAAGTTTGTGACGAGCATTCGATCAGGATGTCGGGAATCCTGTTGAATTGCCCGACTTGATATTGAAAAGAGTTTTCGATAAAGAGACTAAAATGCGGGGTTTATAATAGTTAGGCATGCGATGTCTAAAGAGTTTGCGGATTCCAACTGTTGTAGTTTTACACTTTCTTTTCTACGATCGTAAGTGTAATATGTGATATCGCCGGTTTCGTTGCTATATGTCAACGACAATTTGGATGCGCATATTTACTTACGTTGATAACATGTGATGTTATGTGTTGCTGGATATGTTTTATTGGATCGTCGCGTTTTGAATAGCCGGGGGTTTTTGTGAGATGAGAGTTTTTATTTACATTCATGTAAAATTAATTGTATGTAATATTCTTTTATTGGGGCACTTCCAGGTTGCGGAAGATGTCACCTTTTGTATATTATTTACTTTTCGACACTAGGATAGACCCAAGGAGGAGGGCACAAGTAACCGGGTTCTATAGTCCACTGGGAGACCAACTCGAGGAGTCGAGTCCGGGTCTCCTAACTCCAGAATTGGTAGGGTTGCTTGCCGCTCTCGTAGGGGTCTAGGGGTGTGGGTTTGGCTATTCATCGCGACCGTGGAATCCGTGTTTTATACTGGCTCGTATTGAAAACACGGACGTCCAAGTATATCCAATGTTTCATATGTTTCATCTGCTGCGATATCTGTGATGTGATCATTTGATATTCTGTGATAAATACTGTATATTGTGTTAGGTCCACGTTAACTCTCCCGGTACTTTCGGGGTTGCGGAAATGGTAAAACAAAAATTTTTCTAGACTTGGTAACATGGACCGTAAAAGCCGGATCTTTGCTAAACTAGAAACTAGCAAACAAAAGGAGGTGTTAACTACTATGCCGTAGAAGTTATACCTCACGATACCGGTCCTTCGGGTCTTCACTCCGCTGCGTCGTTTGTCCATTCATGCTCCGAGGGTTGATCCGGACTTTGGTCACCTCCGCGGCCTTCTTGAGTCGAAGACGATCCACCCGAGAGTTGTACACCGAGCTTCACCTCGAGCCGAGGCTACTAGGGCAACAAGATTGCTAGTCAAGAAGCCCTAGGATATGTAGAGGAGATATATGGATGTGTTAGTCTTTGTGGGATCTTTTTCTCTCAACACATGAGATCAAAAGATGAATCAAGAGGAGGAAGAAGGAGGAGCTAGCAACCATGGAGCATTTCTTTTCTTCTCATTTCAATAGAGAGAATGAGAAAAGAGAAATGAAAAACTTGACCAAAGAAAATGAACCATGGTTGCATAATGATACTAAACACCATCATTACAAATCCTATCATGATAAAGTTGATGCTACATTAATTTGACCATTTTCATAATCCAATGACCATTTTCATAATCCTAAAATGAAAAAGAAAACCAAAGAAGAGTGTAGACCACTCATGAAGGTCAATGGTCAACTTTGGTCAACTGGTCAACAGAGTCAAGAGTGGTCAACGTGGTCAAATGGTCAAAGCAATTAGCCATCACATAATTATCACTAAAAGGATTAGTAAATAATGTCTCCAGCTCATAATGGTTTTGACCGAACGAATTGCCAAAACCCTAATGAGTCCACCTCAAAAGGGTCTTGAACGAATCAACTGTCAAAACCCTAATGAGCCTGCCACATAACGGTTTTGGCCGAACCAACTGCCAAAACCCTAATGAGGCACCTCCTCCTTCACCGCTCCTCAAAATTGTGCATACACACCCGCATCCGCATTCCCTAGAATGCGAATGCACAGAAGACAAAACAAATCCATCTGTGCAATAGTAGGATCCGGCTTAAACCAAAGCCCACTAGTATTGCCTGCCCGAACAGCATACGCACACAAGTGCACGTAAGTGATCGCAGCCCTGCCGTAAAACTATACGGCCTCTACACGTTTCGCTCAGTGCAGGGAAACTCTCTGTGTGGGACTCTAAAGACTCGACACTACACTGGCAGTGGGTTTAACCACAGACCGAAAGCGGCACTAGCTGTACGTAATGGTCCCCAGGTAGATGTCGCTAAGAAGGCCGATGAGGTAAACCCATCCGAACTCCTACTGAGCCTGTATATGACAATCTCCGTACAGTCCTGTCTTTTCGTCTGATACATCACATGGCGGGCCTAGGGGGTGGCGAACGTCAGTCCCCTAATAGCGGTACAAGTCGTGTCGGAGTGTAGCCCAGAACACCCTGAGATAACACTGGAAACCTACCAGTATATCTCGCTTGCCCTGGCCAGGGCCTATATGTGTAATGGCTCTCCAAGACACAGCGCGATGTTAACCCCCAATACCGGAAGAGACGAATCCTGTCTAACCGTCACTGCCTCCAAGTGCTTCAGGACTGCACCCAACTACTACCTGTTTGCACGACTCAGTAGAGCCGTGGTAGGGTAGTAGTCAAAGAATAGTGGGAACACACTTGAGGCGAAGTGACAGTATCAAGTCAGCGGACTAAGCTGTACTCATGTCACCTGGGAACTGATAACTGACGATAGGTATAATACTAACCATCAGTTCCCGACGAGTCCTGTCCAGTGTACTTGTAACCTAATGAGCACCCGCATACTATCTAAAGTACGACGTACTGACGGCTATGGGACAGACCGTCTCCCGTGCTGGGATGAGAAGTGCATACGCTAGTCTACTCCGGAGTATCGATGCCCTGTCTCGATAATCCCACGACTAAGGACGTGTATAATGATATGCTTGTAGATTACCCAGCCCCCACAAGTGTGATCGCCATCACAACGCCGGTAATCAAGCAAAGATCCTGAGGGCTCTACTATTGTGTATAGGTGATATAATAAAGAAACACATGTACACATTAAAGAAGAGACAAACCAAGTAGCATACCACTATTTCGAGCAAGATTGTCTATACAATTGTGAATATCCCAAGCTTCCATCAAGTAATATACATACTAGTATGATACAGTAATGGCCTCTAGGGCATATACACTGACAATCTCCCACTTGCACTAAGGTCATGTACTGGCGTATCGAAGACCTATCATCTCGATCAGCCGCTCGAACTGAGTCTGGGGTAAGGCCTTCGTGAATGGATCCGCCGTGTTGTCTTTTGTGTCCACTCTCCGTACCTCGATCTCCTGGCGATCAATGATCTCCCTGATCAGGTGATACCGCCTTAAGATGTGTCTGGATTTCTGATGGGACGTTGGTTCCTTCGCTAAAGCTATAGCCCCATTGTTATCGCAATACAAAGGTATTGGGTCAACAATGGACGGAACCACCTGAAGTTCAGTAATGAACTTCTTCATCCAGACCGCCTCTTTTGCGGCATCGCTTGCAGTAATGTATTCAGCCTCCATCGTCGAGTCTGCGACGGTATCCTGCTTGGAACTCCTCCAACATACCGCCCCTCCGTTGAGGGTAAACACAAAACCCGAGACAGACTTGCTGTCATCTTTGTCACTCTGGAAGCTTGAATCGGTAAAAGACTCGACCCTGAGGTCTCCATTACCGTAAACCAGGAATATCTCCTTAGTCCTTCTCAGGTACATGAGAATGTTCTTCACTACTGTCCAGTGGTCCTCACCCGGGTCTGACTGATACCGGCTTACCGCGCTCAGCGCGTAAGCTACATCTGGTCTTGTACATAGCATCGCATACATTATAGATCCTACCGCCGAAGCGTAGGGTATAGTGCTCATGCGAACCCTCTCCTCGTCAGTCTTAGGAGACATCTTCTTGGAGAGGGTAATTCCGTGCAATGCGGGTATGTTACCGCGCTTGGAATCCTCCATACTAAATCTCTTTAGTACGGTCTCTATGTACCTTGATTGCAAAATTCCCAGTAGTCTCTTGGATCTATCTCTATAGATCTTGATCCCCAGAATGCACGAGGCATCACCCAGGTCCTTCATGGAGAACCGTTGTGACAAAAACAGCTTGACCGATTGTAGCATAGGAATGTCATTTCCTATTAAACGAATGTCGTCCACGTACAAGACTAGGAATACGACAGTTCGTCCTACAATCTTCTTATAGACACAAGGTTCATCTTCGTTTTTGATGAAATCAAATTCCTTGATTGCCTCATCAAAACAGATGTTCCTGCTCCGCGATGCCTGCTTTAATCCATAAATGGATTTAAGCAACTTGCACACCTTCCCGCTGCTCCCACTGTCTACGAAACCTTCTGGCTGATCCATGTAAACGCACTCTTCCAAACAACCGTTTAGGGAAGCTGTTTTAACATCCATCTGCCAGATTTCATAGTCATGGAAGGCAGCAATGGCAAGTAGGATCCGAATGGATTTGAGCATAGCCACCGGAGAAAAAGTTTCGTCATAGTCCAAACCAGGTTTTTGAGGAAAACCTTTTGCAACGAGTCTAGCCTTATAGGTTTCCACCTGCCCATCTACACCAAGTTACCTTTTGTAGATCCATTTGCATCCAACGGGTTTTACCCAAGGTGGAGCAATATCCAAGGTCCACACTTTATTGGCGTACATGGACTCCATTTCGGATTGCATTGCTTCCTGCCACTTATCGGAGTCCCTACTGATAATGGCCTGCCTGAAACTGGTTGGGTCATTTTCTTCCAAGATGCAATCCTCTCGATCCCCGTATAAGAGAAAACCGTAGTATCTCTCGGGCGGATGAGAAATCCTACCAGATCTGCGGAGTGGCTGAGGTTCGTCTGGGGTTATTGAATCTAGTGGTTCCTCCAAATTTTCAGTTATATTTTGTGGTCGCTGAATTTCTTCCAGTTCTACCAAACTCCCACTAGTTTCTTTTGCAAGAAACTCCCTTTCTAAGAAGGTAGCGTGGCGAGATACAAACACCTTCTATTCCTCAGTGTGGTAGAACAGATATCCTAGTGAATCTTTAGGATATCCCACAAATTTACACAGAACTGACCGTGCCTCTAGTTTGTCCGGTTTCTGTGTTTTCACATAGGCCGGACAACCCCATATCTTAAATCACTTAAGATACGGATTTCTCCCACTCCATATTTCATTTAGAGTCCTAGGCACAGATTTGGATGGAACATAATTCAGTTGGTATGCTACTGTCTGAAGCGCATGTCCACAGAATGAAAGAGGTAACTCAGCAACACTCATCATGGAGCAAACCATATCCAATAGGGTACGATTCCTCCACTCCGAAACACCGTTGTGCTGTGGTGTATAAGGAGGAGTAAGCTCAGAGAGAATGCCATTCTCTTTTAAGTAATCTAGGAATTCCGTGCTTACTCCCCTCCTCTATCAGACCGGAGGATCTTGATACTTTTACCAGTCTGGTTCTATACTTCGTTTCTGAATTCCTTGAATTTCTCAAAAGCTTCAGATTTGTGTTTCATCAGATACACATATCCGAACCTAGAGAGATCGTCAGTGAATGTGATGAAGTACGAGAACCCACCCCTTGCATGTATAGACATCGGACCACATACATCACTGTGTATGAGTTCCAAGAGCTCTGCTGCCCTTTCTCCATGTTCGGTGAACGGAGATTTGGTCATCTTTCCTTTGAGACAAGACTGACAAGTTTCATTAGATGAAAACTCGAACGTATCCAAGAGTCCATCTTTATGCAACTTACTCAGTCTTTTCTCTCCGATATGACCAAGTCTACAATGCCACAAGTAGGATTCATTCGTATCTGAATTCTTCCTCTTGCGTATGTTTTGTATATTGAGAACTGTATTCTGATTTAGAACGTAGATACCATTACACTTGTACCTTCTGCAACCATTACCTTATGAAGGTAGATTTTCATGATATTTCTATCAAGAACAAAGTTATATCCATCTTTATCGAGTAAAGAAACTGATATTATGTTGCAAACCATGGAAGGTACATAGTAGCAATCGTTCAAAATCATAGTCTTGCCATTTGGCAATACTAGGTGATATTCACCGACGGCTGCAGCATTTACATATGCTCCGTTCGCTACTCTGAGCGACATATCACCAGGTGCAACTTTCCTACTTTTTCTCAGTCGCTGCAATAAATTGCAGATATGAGATCCAGATCCGGTATCAAGTACCCAGGAGGTAGGGCTGACCGTAAAGCAGTTCTCAATTACAAGAACACCGGAAGTATATGCAAAACCATGCTTCTTCTTCAACTGGGTATCCTTGGAATCCATACAATCCTCTTTCCCTTGCTCATACTTATGACTGTTGTCACAAGTTAGAGCCGAACCAACGTTCCACGGCCCCGAATAAGAATTCGGATCGGTCAAGCGATACATTTTATTATCTTGATTAGGGCGTGAAATGGTTGCTACCTGGAGAGAGAGAAAAGAAACACTCAGCGTGCGCTCTTGCAAGATTAGATTGGTTTATTGATTTATCTAACCAGGATGGCTCCCACTGTTTCCTCAAATTCTTCTTCAAACCTTAAAAGAAGAACTAGTCAGGATTAATCGCACGTCACAATACTTGCTTAACATTTCAGCCAGGCTGGTGTTAGTACTTCGAGGGAGGTTTTTCAACGCTATCGCGAAGTTCCTTAATTAAATAACCTCTTTTCCCTGGGGGCGTAACCCCGCTAACACCGTTCTAGACACCTACTTGGTTTATAGCATTGAATGTTAAGTGAAATAATCTCCCGAGAGTAATCCAACTCATAAGTGGGATCGGGATCCAACTATCATCGTGTGATGACCTAGACAGAATCCACTCTAGTCACCACACTCCAGAAGGTATGCTAAATCTGCAAGTTTCAGTTTCTTTAGAAACTCCCGATGTGGTTTTTTGCCCTTAGGACCCAAGTGACCTTGACGGAGTCAACAAATCAAAGAGTCCTAGTCAAGTTCAACCCGTCATTATCTGGATTGCATTAAACCCACCCGTATAACCCTTGACGGAGTCTACAAGGTTATACGACTGTCCTAACCAATCCCATATACTGTTACAAACAAGCAACACTTAGCTATCGTACACTACGCCATGACGGAGTCAACAAACGCAGCACGAATACTAAGTGTTACTTGTAAGAAATGACGGAGGGCTACGGCTGGGTTTTTGGCGAAAAACCCGTTAACGTAATGAACTTGATATCGTTGAAGGAACCTGTTAATCTTTTTGAAAATATAGTGGCGAAAACTTTTGCTAAAGAGGTCACTCCCTGTGAAGGGATCTCGGCTCTTTCCTCGTCGAATGAGGTGCAGGATATTCCAAACTGAATACCTCGATGCAAAGCAAGAATAATCAACTATAGTGAAGTTATTACCCTGACGCAAACTTTTGTCCAAGGGGTCACTCCCGATGAAGGGATCTCGGCCCTTGCCTCGTCGACTGAGGTGCTGGGCATTCATAACCGAATACCTCTGTGCAAAACAAAAGTGAACGTCCTTGCAATAACAGCTTTTTTTTTTTGAAAAATTGTTCCAACAACGTCTTTTAGGTTTATTTTCTTGCATTAGTTCTTTTAATGCGTCCCATCATTTAAATCCTACCATTACAGAAAACAACCAAAATATGGCGTATGCTTATGCCATCCGCATTCGCCACGGGGCCCCGTCATCACCCGTTAAGTTACTTAACTAACGACAGAGCGGGGGTTGGACTAGCGCGGATGCAAAACATAAGCAACACCTAAATAGATATCATATATAGATATATAGCAATGATAGCCAATCCAGATCACAGATGAACACTTTGGATATACAAGGAACCCGCGATTCGTTCGAGCCTGCAACGAAAAAGCGGATTACACGATCGCGATGAATAGCCAATACCCCACCCAAGACCACTACGGGTGCGGCAAACTACCCGCCAAGTACCCGAAGCGA
This sequence comes from Agapanthus africanus, assembly GCA_030015575.1. Lineage (NCBI taxonomy): Eukaryota > Viridiplantae > Streptophyta > Magnoliopsida > Asparagales > Amaryllidaceae > Agapanthus > Agapanthus africanus. The sequence goes on along the minus strand of JASDDO010000014.1, from coordinate 469,702,645 downwards.
AGCAACCTCCCTCAACACCGTGAGTAAGCCACTCGGCACTTCGAGATACCCGGTAGTTTGTGCACCCCTTCCATGGGTCTATCCTAGGAGCAAAAACAGTAAAAAGAATTATACAATCACGGCTACAACCCCGACCCGGTTGTGCGGCCATACAAATAATATTACATCAATTTACAAATTTTTTACATGAATGAAAGAAAAAGAAACTCTCATCTCACATCCACCCCGGCTATTCATCCGCGACAATCCAACGATTTCATATACACAAACTATCAGCATTACAGATCACAGATATGTATAACCCCCACTGATCGACGTATAGCGATTAGTAGACGTTCAATACATATATCACAACACAGATACAACCCATTAGTCAAAGTCTACAGAAAATCGACCAAAAATACGGATTTTTAAGCCCCCAAAACAAATTTTGCTTTCTGGAAAATCTGGGCAGAAAAATCATATTCTAAAAATCCCAAAATGCCCATATAAGAACACTGCAAGAAACAGGACCCCAAACCGAGTTAACTCGGCCGCGGTTCCGCGGCATAAACAAGCTTATGCCGCGGTTCCGTGGCGCTTTAACTGATTTAGGGGATCGAATTTCTCCAGTGTTCTATAAAAAGCTTGAGCCGATTTTTAGTGCATGATTTATTAATTTTTGAACTGATCTAAAAATCGGCAGAAACTTGATATTTCCGGGGTGTTTAGTGGTTTTTCGTCCGGTCGAAATTCTAGATACTTTGCTAACTTGCTAGTTTATGTTTAGCTAGGCTCTGATACTACTGTTAGGTCCACGTTACCTCTCCCGGTACTTTCGGGGTTGCGGAAACGGTAAAACAAAATTTTTTCTAGACTTGGTAACATGGACCGTAAAAGCCGGATCTTTGCTAAACTAGAAACTAGCAAACAAAAGGAGGTGTTAACTACTATGCCGTAGAAGTTATACCTCACGATACTGGTTCTTCGGGTCTTCACTCCGCTGCGCCGTTTGTCCATCCATGCTCTGAGGGTTGATCCGGACTTTGGTCACCTCCGCGGCCTTCTTGAGTCGAAGACGATCCACCCGAGAGTTGTACACCGAGCTTCACCTCGAGCAGAGGCTACTAGGGCAACGAGATTGCTAGTCAAGAAGCCCTAGGATGTATAGAGGAGATATATTGAAGTGTTAGTCTTTGTGGGATATTTTTCTCTCAACACATGAGATCAAAAGATGAATCAAGAGGAGGAAGAAGGTGGAGCTAGCAACCATGGAGCATTTCTTTTCTTCTCATTTCAAGAGAGAGAATGAGAAAAGAGAAATGAAAAACTTGACCAAAGAAAATGAACCATGGTTGCATAATGATACTAAACACCATCATTACAAATCCTATCAAGATAAAATTGATTCTACATTGAATTGACCATTTTCATAATCCAATGACCATTTTCATAATCCTAAAATGAAAAAGAAAACCAAAGAAGAGTGTAGACCTCTCATGAAGGTCAATGGTCAACTTTGGTGAACTGGTCAACAAAGTCAAGACTGGTCAACGTGGTCAAATGGTCAAAGCAATTAGCCATCACATAATTATCACTAAAAGGATTAGTAAATAATGTCTCCGGCTCATAATGGTTTTGACCGAACGAATTGCCAAAACCCTAATGAGTCCACCTCAAAATGGTCTTGACCGAATCAACAGTCAAAACCCTAATGAGCCTGCCAAATAACGGTTTTGGCCGAACCAACTGCCAAAACCCTAATGAGACACCTCCTCCTTCATCGCTCATCAAAACTGTGCATACACACCCGCATCCGCATTCCGTAGAATGCGAATGCACAGAAGACAAAACAAATCCATCTGTGCAATACTAGGATCCGGCTTAAACCAAAGCCCACTAGTATTGCCTGCCCGAACAGCATACGCACACAAGTGCACGTAAGTGATCTCAGCCCTGCCGTAAAACTATACGGCCTCTACACATTTCCCTCAGTGCAGGGAAACTCTCTGTGTGGTACTCTAAAGACTCGACACTACGCTGGCAGTGGGTTTAACCACAGACCGCAAGCGGCACTAGCTGTACGTAATGGTCCCCAGGTAGATGTCGATAAGAAGGACGATGAGGTAAACCCATCCGAACTCCTACTGAGCCTGTATGTGACAATCTCCGTACAGTCCTGTCTGTTCGTCTGATACATCGCATGGCGGGCCTAGGGGGTGGCGAACGTCAGTCCCCTAATAGCGGTATAAGTCGTGTCGGAGTGTAGCCCAGAACACCCTGAGATAACACTGGAAACCTACCAGTATATCTCGCTTGCCCTGGCTAGGGACTACATGTGTAATGGCTCTCCTAGACACAACGCGATGTTAACCCCCAATACCGGGAGAGAAGAATCCTGTCTAACCGTCACTGCCTCCAAGTGCTTCGGGACTGCACCCAACTACTACCTGTTTGCACGACTCAGTAGAGCCGTGGTAAGGTAGTAGTCAAAGAACAGTGGGAACACACTTGAGGCGAAGTGACAGTGTCAAGTCAGCGGACTAAGTTGTACTCATGTCACCAGGGAACTGATAACTGACGATAGGTATAATACCAACCATCATTTCCCGACGAGTCCTGTCCAGTGTACTCGTAACCTAACGAGCACCCGCATACTATCTCAAGTACGACGTACAGACGGCTGTGGGACAGACCGTCTCCCGTGCTTGGATGAGAAGCGCATACGCTAGTCTACTCCGGAGTATTGATGCCCTGTCTCGATAATACCATGACTAGGGACGTGTATAAGGATGTGCTTGTGGATTACCTAGCCCCCACGAGTGTGATCGCCATCACAACGCCAGTAATCAAGCAATGATCCTAAGGGCTCTACTAATGCGTATAGGTGATACAATAAAGAAACACATGTACACATTTAAGCAGAGAAAAACCAAGTAGCATACTACTATTTCGAGCAAGATTGTCTATACAACTGTGAATATCCCAAGCTTCCATCAAGTAATATACATACTAGTATGATACTGCAATGGCCTCTAGGGCATATACACTAACATATAGTATATATGATATATTATATAGACGTTACTTATGTTTTTCACCCGCGCTAGCCCTGCCCCACTCTGCCGTTAGTTACCTAACCTAACGGTGCACGAGGGGACATCGAGGCGAATGCGAATGGCATAAGTGTATGTTGTATATATCTGTGATGTTTAGGTACTTAAATGATGGGACTTCATTAATGTGATTAATGAAAGAAAAGAAACCTAAAAGATGTTGTGGAATCGAATTTTCAAAAACATGTAGCTACAGTTCTTGCTTTGCATCGCGGTGTTCCTTGTAGAACATCCTGCACCTTATTCGATAAGGAACGGGCCGAGATCCCTTCACCGGGAGTGACCCTTTTAGCAATGACTGGCAGATGCTACACCCTTGGTTTGTCTTTTGATTGCTCCTATAGTTCTTGCTTTGCACAGTGGTATATATGATATATCCTGCACCTTATTCGATGAGGAAAGGGCGGTCGATCCGTTCACCGGGAGTGACCCCTTTAGCTAAACTAGAAAAGCATAAAAAACATTCCATTTTTAAAATTATTTGATTCTACAACGATATCAAGTTCATTACGCAATAGGTTTTCAGAAAAACCTGTCATAGCCCTCCGTCATTTCAGATAAGTAGTAGTTAGTATTCGTGCTACATTTGTTGGCTTTTGTCAAGGCGTAGTGTGCGGTAGCTAACTGGTGCTTATCTGCTTATGCATATGATGCAGATTGGGTTAGGGTAGTCGTGCGACCTTGTTGGCCTTTGTCAAGGGTCGTGCGGGTGGGTTTAATTCAATCAGGAAATGACGGGTTGAACTTGACTAGCATCCTATGGTTTGTTGGCCTTTGTCAAGGTCATAGGAGGTTAGGGGCAAAATTACCGGGAATTTCAAGTGTTGAAATTTGCAATGAGATTGCATACCTTCCATGAGATAGTTGGATCCCGATACCCACTGCGAGTAATTGTTACTCCTGGGAGAGTTTTACACATTACAATTAGCCGATCAAGTAGGTGTCTAGAAAGGTGTCAACGGGGTTACGCCTCTGGGAAAACGAGGTTTACATTAATTAGGTTCGTGCGAAAGCACGGGGGACCTCCCTCAAAGTACCGACACTGGCCTGGCTGAAAGATTGGCGAACTTGTAGCGTGTAATTATTCCCGGCTAGTCTTTCCTTTTAGGGTTTGAAGGAAGATTTGATAAAAACAGTGGGAGCCATCCTGATTAGATAAAATAATAACCAATCTGATCTTGCAAGAGCATACGCTGAGTGTTTTCTTCTCTCTCTCTCCAGGTAGTGACCATATCACGCCTTAATCAAGATAATAAAACGGATATATTGACCGAACCCGCTTGTTATACTGAGCTGGGGAACGTCGGTCCCGCTCCAACTTATAATTGTTATAAGACAGAGCAGGAAATTGGGGAATACCAGATTTCCCGTGCCGCCCAAACGAAGAAAGTGCATGTTGATGCATCATCTTCGGTTGTGTTCGTTACATAGAACTGTTTCTCAGTATCCTCTGCGTCCTGGGTATCTGATACCGGATCAGGATCCCACATATGTAATATATTACATGGGCTACAGAAAGGTAGAGAACTGAGAACAGGTGATAAGTTTCATGAGGCAGAAAACAGTGCAAGTGTTGCAGCCAAGTCTGTTGGTCACTGTCACCCTGTATTACCAGAATACATTGATTCTGAACAAATGTTATTAGATACCAAACCTGATATACAAAATCATATCAGTCTCTTTATTTAGATAAAGAAGGATATAATTTTGTATTGTTGGGTAATGTTTTGAACATTTCCTAAATCAAGAGTTGATCGGTTCAGGCACGTTATCTAAAAGCATTAACGTTCTAAATCAAATTACAGTTCTTAGTATACAGAACACACACAAGAGGAAGAGTTCAGAAATGAACGAATCCTTCTTGAGGCATTGTAGACTAGGTCATATCAATGCGACCCAACTAGCTGAAGTTACATTAAGATGCATATTTAAATTAGTTTGAATTTACATCTTGTGAGACTTGCCAGTCATGTCACAGAGATAAGATGACCATAGCTCTGTTTATAGGAAACAGAGAAAGAGTTAGTGAACTCTTGGGATGATACATATTGATGTATGAAGGTCCCCTGTCTACAAATGCCAAGACCGGTTCTTTATACTTCATTAAATTCTCTGATGATCTCTCGAGATTCAGACCTATGTTCCTGTTAAAACACAAGTCCGAACCTTTTGAGATATTCACAGAATATAAGTTAGAAGTAGAGAACCAAAAACGGGTATAAGTATTATGTCCTTTGATGTGATCAAGGAGGAGAATACTTGAGCACAGGATTCCTGGACTATTCTAAGAATGAGATTCTCTCTCAGCATTACTCCTCCGAATACACCTCAGCACCTTGGTGTATCAGGGCGGAGCAATAACACCCTATCTGATATGGTGTGTTCTATGATGAGTACTACCGAGTTACCTATTTCCTTTTGGGAGTTATGCACATATGAAGTTGCATACCTATTGAATATGTTTCCGATCAAATCAGTTTCCTACCACTTCATATAAGATATGTATTGGGAAGAGGCCATATCTTAAGTTTGTTAAGATTTGGGGATGTCCAGCCTATGTCTAAAAGGCAAAATCCGGACAAGCTCGAGGCAAAGTCAGTTCTGTAGAAGTTTGTTGGATATCCTAAGCATTCGCAAGGGAATATCTTCTACCTAACCGAGGAACAAAAATGTTTTGTTTCTCAACATGCCACCTTTGTGAGAGGGAATTTCTTGAGAAGAAATTAGTGGTCATGAGGTAGAACTGGAAAAGGTTCCAGCTATACAAATTACAGCAGATGATTTGATAGAACCAAAAGATTCAGTAGATTCCAACGAATCTCAGCCTCTCCACCGATCTAGTAGGGTTCCTCACCCACCTGAGAGATACTTCAGTTTCTCTATGACAGTGGGAGTGAGGATTGCATCATGAGCTGATAACCTAACTAGTTTCGAGCTGGCCATCAGGAGTATGACTCTGTAAGAATGGCTAGATGCTTATCGATCTGAGATGGAATCCTTATACACAAACAAAGTATGGACTTTGGTTGCTTTGTCTGAAGGGTTAAATCCCCATCACGAGCAAGTATATCTTGAGAAGATTACTTGGTGTACATGGAAAAGTTGAGACTTTCAAAGCTAGACTTGTTAAAGGTTTGCATCATTGACCAGGTATGGATAATGATGAAACCTTTACTGGGGCCTATGCTTAAGTCCATCCAGATCCTACTTGCCACGGATACATACCATGACTACGATATCTGGCGGTTGGGTGTCATAACTGCTTTTCTAAATAAAGATTTAGAAGAGAGAATCTATAAGTACACAGTCAGAGGGCTTCGTAGACAGTGGGAGCAGTGGAAACGTGTGCAAGATGTTTTATGTGATAAAGCAGGCATCGCGGAGTTGGAACATCTATTTTGATGTATTAGTCAAAGAGTTTGACTTCATCCAAATGGTAGATAAACCTAGTATATACAAAAGGGTAGTAGGGAGTATGGTGGTGATCCTCGTAGAGTACGTAGATGACATACTCTTGATAGGGAAGGAGTTTCCTATGCTACGCTCGGTCAATCTCCGCTTATCACAAGGATTCTCCATATAGGATCAAAGGGATACCTGCTAAATCCTGGGTTTTGGATCTATGAGATATATCTAATTGGATGTTAGGATTCTCACTAGTTGTACTGAGATGGTATCAATCGATCTTGGGGGCAATCACTGGAAGGGTTCCAGCGTGATAAGGACGACTGAATGTCAGTCACAGGCATTGTCTTTACCCTCAGAAAAGGGACGGTATGTTGGAAGAGTTCCAAGCTAGATACCGTGACATACTAGACGATTAAAGGCAAGATACATCGTTACCAGAGATGCTACCAAAGAGGCAGTCTGGATATTTATATGTGTTCATGAGATGAACTTAGTTCCTCCCATTGTGTGACAATGGAGTTGTGGCTTATGCCAAGGAACGTCCGTCCCATCTGTGATCCAGATATAATTCTAAGGCAGTATCACCTGATCATAGAGATGGTTGATCTCCAGGGTGATCGAGGTTAGGAGAGTAGACTCAGAGGACAACACGGCGGATCCACTCATAAAGGCCTTTTCCCAGAGAGAGACTTTTATAGGATGGTTGAGTATGAGATACTGCAACCACTGCTATCAGATGGCCCTAGTGCAAGTGGGAGATTGTTAGTTATATATATGCCCTAGAGGCCATTACAATACATGGGATGTATATTGTAATGGATGCTTGGACATATATAGGAAGGACTTTCTTTCTCGACATGATAGTATGCTATCTGGTTTCTCTTTACCTTAACGTGTACACTGATTGTCTCTCTGTTACATGTTGGTAAAGCCCTTAGGATGTGTACTTGACTACCTGGACTATGATGCAGATCATACTCGTGGGGACATGGTAGTCCATAAGTACATCCTTCAAGGTCCCTAGTCGTGGGTGTATCGAGACGGGGCATCGATATACCAGAATAGACTAGCGTATACCTTCTCGACCCATACAGATGGGGGATGGATGATCCCATATCCATTGGTGTTTGACATCAGAGATGATATACGGGTGCTCAGTGGAGACTAGGTACACTGGACGGACTCACAGAGAACTCCCAGATGGTATTATACCTTACGTCAGATGGCAGTTCTCTGGTGACACTAGTACATGTTAGTCTGTAGACCCGAGATCGTCATAGAACCTTGTGTGATTCCCACTGTGCTTTGATTTCCACCTTACCACGTCCAAGAGGGCGTGCAAAATGGTGGTTTTTGGGTACAATCCCGATTCACATGGAGGCAATGAGCGATAGGAGGGGATTCGTCTCTCCCGGTATAGGGAGTTGATGTTGCGCTGTGTTCGATTGGCTATAACCGGAAATCCCTGGCCAGGGTTGCTGAGATTTACTGGTAAGTGTTACCAGTAGTTTCTCGAACTGTTATAGACCTCATATCGACACGACTTATCGAGCTATTGGGGTCTGATGTTTACCACCCCTAGGCAAGATATGCGACATATCAGACGACGAGACCGGACTGTACGGTAAGTGTTACTTGTTGGATTCACAGGAGTGAGAGCGGGCTTGCTCGTTGATCTTCTGATCGCTCAATACCCGGGTGGCCGTTATGTTTAGCAGACCGCTTGCGGCTTGTGGGTGTTTGATATGATCATCACCTGCTGCCGGCGTATTGACGAGTCTTTAGAGTCCTACACAGAGGTTTCCTGGTTCATGCGAAACGAAATAGGAGCGCATATGAGATATGTGCGGGACCGAGAATAATACCAGTATGTGATACTGTATTCTATTCTCGCGATTTGTATCATTGGACGGTTATATGAGATATAGCCGGGTTACCGAATCAAGTGTTGATTCGATACATTGATACACTTGATATTAGTCGGTTATATGCAGTATGACCGGATCATTAAATCAAGTGTTGATTTAATGATTTAATTTATAATTATATATTTGATATATTAATTTACATTAACTAGTATTGGTTCACTTAAGATTATTTTCTCACTAGATTGTGCACATTGTATATATGATATATTTTTGTGCACTTGTTTGTATCATGTTTGATGATACATGCAAACTTGGGTGTGAGTATGCTTTAAACTATGATTAGGTTAATGGTTAGGGTTTGATTTACTTATTTATTTTCTTCATTCATTTATGGAAAAAATAAAATGGTAGTGGCTTTGTTTGTTTTATGCAAGAAGCTTCATGATGCTTCATGCATCTTTGAATAAGTCTTACCATTTTGTTTTATTCCTTAACCCTAACCATTTACCTAAACCCTAGTTTATTCTCTACATGAGTTTATCTCACCCATTGTTGCAATATGATAGATATCACTTGATTTTCTATTATTGATAATTCACTTTCTTTTCTTTCTTCTTCTTCTTCTTCATGAAGAGAAGAAACCAATGCTATAAATTTCCAAGTGATGAATCCAAGTGAGAAATCCAAATCTAAAGTGAACCCACTTCTTATTTCTTCATCCTCTACCACTTGCCATGTAGTAGAGTGTGTTTTCTTCAAAATTTTTATGACTTTGTGAAGATGGAACTTGAGTTTGAGTTGCCTCGACGTAGATCATCTTCGGCATTGAAGCCAACGACCTAGCCCGACCATTTCTCCGATGAAACCGACGCTAGATTCCGGGATTCCGATGATCGCAGCGGAGGGACGTCAACACGGATCTAGAGAAGTGGAGGACCGGATCTGCAAAGGTTGTAGTCCCTTTCACATAGCAATAAAGTTGTTTACCTGCATGTTTCGCCTTACCTCTAGTTAACGATCTAGCATTAGGGTTTCTCAGCACAAGAAAAATTTGATTTTGGCATGGTTGATGCCTTGTGGAACCTCTTGAGTGTGCCTAGTAACCCTACAAGAGCCGCCGCGGAACCGCGGCGCAAGGCGGCTCCGGCCGCGGTTCCGCGGGCAAGTTGATGGCTTGAGGCTTGAGACTTCATATGCTGCTTTGTGTTATCTTCAGGTGTACTTTTTGATATGTTGAATCTTTTAATGCTTTTTCGATCATTGCCAGATTCCAATTCCTTGAGTTGGTGTATTTTTAGCAGTCTTGTTTTGTAAATTTGACCGATCTTATGAAATTTCCTGCACAGACTTCGAAACACAAGTTGCGATATATAGGAATGATGCCATGCTATGAAATACCGTCAATTTCCCTTATAGTGCCGGTTTTAAAGTCTAACACATGCAATCTGATATTTAACGACTGATTTGCTAATATGTGCTATATGAATGCCGAACACTTCTAGATGAGTGCAAATGATAGGGAAATTGCTGGTTTAAAGATGCAGTATTTTCGACAGATCAAATATTCCTATTCAATTTCTCCAGAAACGGAAACCATCCTCGAATCTGAAACAAGTTTCTTCGAGTTATTATGTAACTATACGATGGTCATATCCAATAAGTGTGGATCTTCATAGTGATACGGGATGTTCTGGAGAAAAGCAAAGGATAAAAGTGGGAGTGGCAATGAAGTATGCAACTCTGACAATCCAAGAGCCAGTGTCTTAAGAAAGTTCGGTTAACTAGGTTACTGAGTTATAGTCTAGGGTCGGGACATGGTCGCTGCCAAAGAGAGAGAGAAAAGAAACACTCAGCGTGCACTCTAACCTATCAGAATGGTTAATCAGTTTATCTAATCAGGATGTCTCCCACTGTATCCTCAAATTCTCCTCTAAACCTAAAAGAAGAATTAGTCGGGATTATCTAAAATCACCCGAGGAGTAGACCAACTCATCAGTGGGTATCGGGATCCAACTATCATCGCTTGATAAACTGATGGAATCCACTCACGTTATCACACTCCAGAAGGTATGCGCAAGCCTGGAAAGTTTCCTGTATGTTTGAAACTCCCGATGTGATTTTTACCCCATACTCTTATTACCTTGACGAAGGTCAACAAATCATAAGTCACATGTCAAGTTCTACCCGTCATTATCCAGGTTAATTTGAACCCACCCATACTCGCCCTTGACGAAGGTCAACAAGGCTGTACGACTGTTCCAAACCAACGCATCTATCTATGCAACAGAAAGGTAATAAACAGCTACCATACACTATGCCTTGACGAAGGTCAGTAAACATAGCATGAATACTAAGTGCTACCCGTCTGAAATAACGGAGGGCTACGGATGGTTTTTGGCGAAAAAGCTTTAACGCAATGAACTTGATATCGTTGAAGGAATCGGATAGCTTTTTACAAATATATAGTGGCGAAAACCATTGCTAAAGAGGTCACTCCAGATGAAGGGATCTCGGCTCTTTCCTCATAGAATGAGGTGCAGGATATTATCACTGAATACCGTGATGCAAAGAAAAAAGTAATCGACTATGGTGAAGTTATTACCCTGACGCAAACTTTTGCCTAAGGGTCACTCCCGATGAAGGGATCCCGGCCCTTACCTCATCGAATGAGGTGCTGGATATTCATAACCGAATACCACTGTGCAAAACAAAAGAAACGTCCTTGTAATAACAGCTTTTTGAAAATTGTTCCAACAACATCGAATATGTCTGTTTTCCTTGCATTGAACTGAATCAACGTAGTCCCATCAAATAATCACACCATAACAGAACGAAAATATGATGTACGTATATGCCATCAGCATTCGCCACTGGGTCCCGTCATCACCCGTTAGGTTATTTAACTAACAACAGAGCGGGGACTGGACTAGCGCGGGTGAAAAACATCTACAACATCTACTAGTATATATATAACAATATATAATAATCGCTCCAGGCGTGATAAATGCAACATCACAAAATAGCGATAAGCATCACAGAACAATACAGATAATCTGGGAGCCCCGGGTTTCCTTTGAGCCACAAGTGAAACCCGACGTTCCCCTGGTCGTGTGGATAGCCTGTGCAATGAAAACCTAGACCCCTACAATGCGGCAAGTTACTCGCCAAAATCGGAAGTGAGGCATCCCCCTTCAACAAATTGAATGGGCCACCCGGCACTTCACGGAATCTGGTATCTTGAGTACCCCTCTTTTGGTCAACTTGTACCCCCTACGAGTGCGGCGAATAGCACTCCAATTCTAGAGTGAGGCCCCTTCTCTCTCAACACCATGAGATGCAGACCCGTTGCCCTCCAGAACCCGGCTATCCGTGCACTCCATCGCAGGGTAATCCTAGTACAGAAAAGAAAATATGTACAACGGTGACATCGACCTCAACCAGGTCGTGCCCCAAAAGAATAATTTACAAACAGGTTGTGACGGCAATCCACATGTCGGATGCTCGCCCCACAACATCAAATGTACAAATAAAACTAAACTGTACTATCATTGTATGCAACTTATCCACCATGAAGAATCTGCAACAACCATAACCAGATTTATCCACAGAAATAACCCCGTCTAATTGAGCATATAGCAATTAGAGAACGTTACCAACACATCCACGCATGAAAACGAAGTCCCTACATCAGAATTCCAAAACACAATTAGCGCACATCCCAAATATACTAAGGATCAAAAACCAAGTGCACTAAACATCCAAAAAAGTCAAGTTTTGAGCCAATTCGGAGGTCCAAATCAAAACGAAACGTGCCCGAACCTTCGCGGGGAGTTAGAGCATGAAATCAACTTCGAGTCGGGTCTGCCTCACCCTCTGGACACCTCATAGTGGCCTCAAGGGTATGGTCCCCCTCTAGGCCCCCCCTCTTTGAATGTTTGCTAGTATAGGGTATTTGGTTCGATCTTGTGCGGGTTTTGTTTGCGCTAAAGTTTTTAAAGTTTTTGTTCCGCATTTGGCGACGGAAAGATTGCCGGGGCGCCAAAAAAACCCAAAATGGGAACATACACGAGGCAAATGACGATCGCAGGTCAATAGACTAACCTGTACATATGTCATCAGGGAACTGCTATCTGGCGATAAGTATAATACCAACTAGTATGTTCCCGGTGAGTCCGTCCGATGCACTCAGAGCCTAACGAGCACCTGTATACTATCTTAGGTGAACCAACTTACACCAATGGCTTGTGAGACCGGCCATCGCCCCTCGCCGGGGTCTCGATCCGTATACACTAGTCTACTCTCGGAGTATCGATGCCCAGTCTCGAAACTCACACGACTAGGGACACTTCAAGGATGTGCTTATAGACTACCCAACTCTCACGTATATGATCGCCATCATACTTCTGGTAGTCAAGCAAGAATCCTATGGACTTTTTCAACATGTAATAGTGATCTGTAATGTCACCTGAAGCATGTTCACGATGATAAAGACAAACCAGATAGCATATTATCATCTCGAGTAAGACCGTTCTACCAGTATAGGTCCTCCCTCAATCATTGCAATCACGTGCCTGCGATCCAAAAATTGACTTGAGGGCACTATAGCCAACAGAGGCCACTATAGCCAACAGAGGCCACCACGAGGTGGCCAGGGGGTGAGGCAGACCCGAAACTGCCTATGGTGGGGTAGTTTCGGGTCCCCACCGCCAAGACCACCATATGGATGTCTTGGGTAGTGGGCCCAGCCATTCGGTCCTCCCCGGGGAGTCCTCGAGGTGCGCACGCTCCACCCCACGGCTTCTCGTTTCAAACCGTGAGCCCGCGGGATGTGCAAACAACTTAAAATATCAATTTCGAAACCGTTTTTATCGGCAGTTTTGGCGCGACAAAAACGACGGATTTCTAACGTCGCTACAAGTTACCCTAATGTTCTAGTTTGTCTTTAATACCATGAAAGTATATCTTAGCACCACCATGACTTTCTAGAGGCATCAAGCATGCCAAATTCAAATTTTATTAGGTGCTAATTTAGACTAACAAGATCTTTACTAGATTATTAAAAGTTTTCCTTTGTGATGTGATTAGCTCAAGAGAAGAATTGAGCATACAACCTTTGTAGTTCGAGTCCTTATCTTCTAAAGCTCCGGGTTGAAGTCTACGTGACTCTACAAGGCTCCTTGTCACGACCCGAAATAGCACGTGACTGGCACTTGAATCATATGAAGTCGATAGGACCACATCTAATTCAAGTAAGCCAAAAGCCCAGAAATCTAAAACCATTTTGAAGAAATGTTTAATTAAAATAATCCGAATATGCATTTTAAAATCACAAGCCTTTTCTGAAAATTCCGGCAGAATTTCCCTCGTAAATACTGGCCACGAACGGGGTACAACATGATAAATATATACATCAATGATGAAAGGCATCCCCAAGCGGGAGCTAGCTCTTCATCAATCGACGGCCACAACCATGCAAGCATATAATATACAATGCTGAAGGGCGAGGTTCAAAACTCAAAAAGGAAACTCAAATCATCATGAAAACCCATAATAATATAACGCGCGACTCTAAGGTCGAAAGAATAAACATCACTGGTCTGCTAAGTATGAAATAAATATACAAGTATGGTTAATGGAGTTTCTAGATACAACTGAATGTAATAAAGTACGATGGTGGTCACGATGCAAGTGAAACCCACCTACCAAAGCAAATCACCCGGAATGGAAGCAGTGTGCCAGCAAGCCGTAACGAAACCTGTATGGGAAAACCTGCAAGAAATTGTGGCACAACGGGGGTGAGTTGCCAACTCGTGAGTAGAAAACATCACCGTGCAGAAATCATATGTATGACACAATCTTAAGTCAATACGATCAATAATATATAAACCTCAAAATGATAAGTTTGAAGCATGAAAAGGTGGTATGGGTAAACATCTATACATAAGTGTAATCCCATGTGCGCGTGTCAGTGCCTCAGGTAGCAATGTATCATATGTATGAGGTACGAATGTAATGTAATGAAAACAGAATACATGTAAACGAAGAAACTGTTTTCTTTCTTTAGTGAGATTTTCTGTAATTTTAAATGAGGAATCATCAATAAATCAATATAAATCAGTGTCTAGCATCGACACAAAACATAAATCTCAATATCCAATATCTTAGGCTCCGGCTATCCGGACTGGCCTGTATCATCAAATCTCAATACCTCAATGTCTAAAATCTCAAAAATCTCAGTGTCTCAAATCTCAATATCTAGGGCTCCGTCTGTCCGGATTGGCCCATATCATCAATCACACGACCACGAACGGTATCCTCCGGATATCCGACGCGCCAAGTAAAATCACCTGTAGGCAGTCTGCCCCTGCCAGGTTCATCATCCTCAATGAAATCACTCTCCACCCGGGGTACCATACTGGGTCCACCATATACCCGAGACGGTTCATATGACTACTCGAATCGGGTCTCGAAATCCATCTAATAACCGAGAAAAATCATGGTGGACAACTCATACATCACGAGAAAACTGCACTTTTCATTTTAAAGAGAGAGAGAGAGAGAGATAAGTTTATATATATTCTTGCGGTCCCCCCCCCAAATCCAGGAAATCTCATGAAAATCCGAACTCCAATCGTCAATAGCAAGTAAACAATGAATATCAGCATAAAACTCCATAATACTGCATAACCAACGAATACTAATATGCAAGAAGTATCATAATAATGAATACAATGTCTAAACTAGCACAGTAATGATAAATCGAGACTATCAGCTAACAGGCGATATCAATCAATTAATATTCTTTAAAATGTACGTGACATGGCAATTACCGATGATTATGTGTGTGAGCCGGCAAGTAAGTGTATGTGGAACATACGCATCAACGGTAATAGTGCTGGTGTCCTAACAGCATGATTTCAATATTAACATATGAAAACACAATATAAGCATGCGATGCGATGCGAGCAGCAAGAATATGCGGGAGCTGAATATCAAATACAATGATAACGAATCTGCATATGTCTAAATATGAGTCGTACAGTTTTGCCATTTGAAATAATTCGAATCGTGTGTTTGGAAAATAGGGACTACGGTGTTTTTAAGAAAATGTACGTCCTTTGAAATATCCGTAGAATCCCTTGTCCTGTTTTTAAAATACTCATGATTCGTTAGTTTTGAAATAGGTACTCGAGTCTAATCTACCATTTACAAGTAAACTGCAGGGCTAAACTAAAAGGCTGATCGAAAGGTAAGGAAACCGCCTAACATCTGAGTCGATATATATATATATATATATATATATATATATATAACAGTCGGTGATCCCGCCTCAAAAATATCCCATACGATACAATATCTATAATATGACATCCTCAAGTCAAGAGTACGGATCTATCATAAATATTTAGCTCGTACGGTAAATCCGTCGTACGGCCTCCCAAATCTGGGTATGGGTCAAATGTCACATCTATCACATTATTCATCTGGTATCCTCTTTATCAAATATCATCATCCGCGGTTCTGATCTACGTCTAGTACAACACTGATACCATATATGTATGCATGTGTGCGTATGAAAACACCACGTCAAAGGACCCACTAAAACATCGTGTCGTATCTCAAAATTCGATCCGCGTCACATCACCGATCTCACGGCCTCAAGCCCAAACTCATCGACTCATCTCCAATCCCAAGTACTATCCTCATAATCCCGTATATGTAAAAGTATATATATATATTTATATATATATATACATAGTCCCATACCCATGTGTGTATATAGATATATAGATATCCCCATATACGCACAGGTAAAAAACTAAAAGTATCCAAGTGTGTTTGTGCGTGTGTGGGTGTAACAACTACTCTAGGGTTTCGCAACTAACCCTAAACTAATCCAAGAACAAATAACCTTATCATGATAAACCATAATCATATAACAACATATACTATGTGTATATATATATATATATACGTATACGTATTCGTATACATCACTACGAAACTGCGGGGGTGCTATACGCCATCCACCCGACTTCCCCCGTAGATATATATCTACTCACCTAATCTTGCTTGTCGATGTCGATGTCGCCACCATCTTCTTCATCATCTCGAATCATCATGGGGGTACCTACATGTCACACACATCGTATCGCATTAAAACCAAATCGAAACCTAAACGACACGCAGAACTCACATAGGTCAAAACCTATGGTTTGCCCTCGCAACCTAACCACGTAACACCCGATAGAGACGTACAAACATCAAGTGATCGACGTTAAACACGAAAACAAAAATATGAAATTTAAAATACGCAAAACCATAACTCGAATCAAAACATCAACTTGAGAAAGTGGTCCCAGATTTTGATTAAAGTTTAAACAATGTTCTAAAACAATACTGGATTGATGTATATAGGGTATAAGAGCTATGGAACCAACCAGGACCCCGCCCCTCACCAAGTGGCCGAGCCCCTTCCCCTAAATTCCGAGCTCGCCGGCCCTGGGGGCTCGTCTGTGGTTTGTATTGCTACAGGGGGTTCCTAGGGTCAATTCTAGTCCGCATGGGTTGTTTTCTCATCTCGTAATTTTCCTAAGTCATCCCAGATTTTCCTGCACACTCAAATACCTCAGAAAACGACAAGAAAGTTCTGTAATTCCGTATTTTGGGTTTCAGTTGGACTTGGTCTGGGTTTCTATCAATAAAGGGGGGTCTAAGGTCACCAATAAGGCTCGAGTTCACCAACACATCAAATAAAACCATAACCCTCTCTAGAATTTTCCAAAGTGCACAAAACTACACGAAAACGATTTTAAACTTGCATAGAGGCTCAAGCAATAGAAATCTACACTAATTGTGAAAGGGTTAGATCATTTAGCACTCATGAATCCCCCTACAACACCAAAATGTGATTTTTCTTTGTCCAAAGTGTAGCTTGAGAGCATGTGCACAAATTTTTGTGAAGTGGGGATGTGGTTTTGGTGTTGTTTTGATGATGTTTTGGGAGGATGAAGAGGAGGTGGAGATGGGGTGCTGCCATGAGCTGAAAAGGGAAGAATAATGAGGATGATGGAAATGGCTAAGGCCAAGAAACCCCTCTCACTCTCTCTCATGCCCATACCTCACACTATGCACATTTTTTTAATGTTTTCATTTCTTTTCTTTTGTTTTCTTTTCCTTCTTAATTAAAACAACAACCAAGCCAAAAAATATGAAGAGAAGGCCATGAAGAAAATGTAATAAGTGCTAAAAAATGACATGTGCACAAAACACGCTTGAAGTCCGATTAGCGATTTTTAATCGCGATTAGTACTAAAATAGTGTCAAATAAATCATAAACATTCATAATTTGCATGAATCAAATAAAGCACCCACATTTAAGTAATTTCCATAATTTTCAAAATTTTCTCCCAATTTATCGGTATTTAATTGTACCGCCCTATTAAAATATTAATATTTTATTATTTAATTATAAAAATTCCCAAAAATAATATTTTATTTTTCTGAAATGTTACAATCTTCCCCCCATAAAGAAATTCGGTCCCCGAATTCAAATTCAAATCCCTCAAATACTAAAACATTTCAGTAAAAGTCCAAGTCGTCGGGGTCCCGAGATCATAAATACATAAAGCACAGTGGCGTGATGCATGCGCATGAACACGAGTATATCAATCAAATGTAAAACTCCGTCAAGCATCCCGCAATCATTGGAGTCATGGGGAAGACATCAATGTCAAAACCAAAACGAAATCAACATGATATATATGTCAAAACTATACATGTAATTATCATTAAAATATCGGAACAAATGCATGCCAAACTTTTCAAGTCGCAGTGCGATGTACGTATCACTGCACAGTGGAGGACGTCTATCGTAAGAAAATAACTATATCTATATATTCTTTGTTTAATATGTACGTCCCGCCGTTTTGAAAACAGTTTAGAAGGGTTTCCTTGTTTTAAACGTTTCGTGTCATCTCAGACACGTAGGTAAATACTGAGACTATAGCTCCCCTCTTTGGAAATCCCTTCGATAACTATCAATGCATGCAAAATATATCCAGGTACTGTCCTCTGACTAGTCCTTCTCAGTACGAAAACAAATAGTAAATATCATAAAAACGTACTGCCTCATAAATCAATCCCCAAAATGTGTATAAGAATGTCGCGTGCGTCTGGTGCGCACAGAAATCAAAATCCATGAATGTGCCGTACATAGGCACAGAAACAACATCTAAGTGCAACGGGTGCACACGAAACACCTGTCAGAGGCAACGGTGTGCCTGACAGCAATATCAGGTGCGTCTGATATGCACCAAGAATCCCGATTTAGTGCATCTGGTGTGCAACAAAATCGCATCTCAAATCATTAGCCCAACATGCATGAAAATCCAAATCAGGTGCATCCATTTTGCACGAATAACATCTAAATCATTTGCATCGAACATGCACGAAATCACGAAATCCAATATCAAGCGCCGAACATGCGCAAAATCCAATCCAAGCGCGTCAAATATGTGAAAGAATCCCATCAGGTGCACAAGGTGCGCAAACACTTGTCAAGTATCCCGATCGAAATCGACGGTATACAACACATTTCAATCCAAATCCAAAACAGGTATACCGTGGTATATAATCTCACAACCAAGTGCATCGGCGTGCACAAAATCTAATCAAAACGCGGAAGTGCATGAAAACTATGTCATAAGCATAAGTCAAATCATATGCATGCCCTAGGCATGAAATCAAAATCAATATCTCAAATAACATCGAATCGAAGTCATGTGCAACTGTAGTGCACAAAATACGTATCAATGCACTGCAAGCATATGTGAACTATACTGAGTGCAACAACTAAATCGTGTGCGTACCATAAGCATAGAATCAACTCAACTGTATGAAATCCATAAAATCATAAACATGTGCAGCTAAGGCACAAAACGATATCAAGTGCAATTACTGTGCACAAATCATAAATCAACACAACGGTGTATAAAGCATATCTCAAGTGCAATAACTATGCACAAAATATAAATACCCAGTAGGTGCAACCATGGTGCACGAAAACAAATATCATGAAACTCAGTCATCAAAACTCAGTCTTGCGAATAGATTGCCCAAAATACTGCAATTAAGTATGGCGGAATAGTCCCGCTCAAGCACATCCTCTAAGTATCTCTGGCCAACTGTCGTGGTCACTCATAACATGTCGCGTCGACGATGCCGAACTCTGTCCTGCTGGGTGTGGACAAAATGACCACTCCTGGGTCCAAGTCTTCTCGCATAATATTCCAGAAAGATCCTATCAAGGTCTCTCCCAAATCTCGTTTCTGCCGAACTGTCCGGAGGTTATCACCCTTTACTATATCTGTTTCTGGTCCCGGAACAGCCGCATACTCATCGCGACTCCTTCTGGAAGATATATCCATATATAACGCCTCTGCATGCGTATCACATCTCTGATGTCGGCGGAGTAGAACGTCATCTCATCAAGATCTCGTACGAAGCTCTTACTCCACTTTTCTCTACTGTCGACTGATTCGGACTCGTCTCCTCGTGGCTGCATGGACTGTGCTCCAACGGCTATACTCGTATCTGAAGTCTCCCAAGCAATTCATCCCATCACATGATATCCGAAAGATGTCGAACCATTCGATCGATTCGTCAAAACCTCATAATCCCCCAAGAGATCAACATCTTGAGTACAGTTTAATAATATCGAGTACATGCCACAACACCTATGGACCAACCGTAGAAGGGCAAATCCAAGCCTCGTTAATGGCACCGCGGAACTGCCGCAAACCCTAAGGTTCAAAGGCTTTCACATGGTCATTATGTAGATTTGGGTTTCATTCTTCTAGAGGGTCCGTAGAGTTACTTGCATGTTTTCTTCAAATACATTAAACTTGGAAAATGGGTTTCTGACATTCGATCGTCTCTATCGACTCCCAACGTATACATGTGAAGTCTCCTCAAGCTGGAATCAATCAATCTGATGACCTCGCATCGGGGTAAGCGAACTAACCACCTGTCCTAGTCATTCATCCTCGGATAACTAGCGACCATCTATCATTTCACTGAGTATAACTCGTACTGCAATAGATCCAACATCTGGGGTGATATCTCGTCGTCTGCAGCAACAACTGGCTCATTCGTCTGCACGCTGAATAGTGCCTCAATCATCATGAATAAGCGATACATCAATGGTCATCACATTTTGGCTGGCCTCTATCAGTGGCTCAATCCTCTGGTGCTGATCTGCACGTCCGAGTAATCTCGTAAAAGCGACCCATCAAACGCTCATGGCGTGAAAACACAATAAAACGACGCCTCACTATGCAATCGTATGTCCCTAGAATCACGCCCTGGTCAGTCCTCGTCCATGACGAGCTCGTGCTGACCGCAACTCTAGCCATAGCTCTCTCTACCCGTGTAATCGTGGCAGCAAAACCATATACCAATATCGATGAGGATAGATCATGAATGAATATAATGCTGTGGAAGGAAATGTACATCCTAAGGCTTCTTAAGCGGAGTAGCATATCGTAAGTATGCTGCGGAACATACAAACAGTATGTCATTCCCCTAAAGTTACTGCATCAACCAAAGTCAACGTATGCGACGAAAGTTCGGGTCTAATACCCCATCGACTAAGTCTAAGTTCCGTAAGGGCAAGCGTAGATTCCATATATATACAAACGTCGTAGGCTCCGTATAGTCAAACCTAGACTCGAACCAAGGTTAACCTAGCGCTCTGATACCAACTTTGTCACGACCCGAAATAGCACGTGACTGGCACTTGAATCATATGAAGTCGATAGGACCATATCTAATTCAAGTAAGCCAAAAGCCCAGAAATCTAAAACCATTTTGAAGAAATGTTTAATTAAAATAAGCCGAATATGCATTTTAAAATCACAAGTCTTTTCTGAAAATTTCGGCAGAATTTCCTTTGTAAATACTGGCCCCGAACGGGGTACAACATGATAAATATATACATCAATGATGAAAGGCATCCCCAAGCGGGAGCTAGCTCTTCGTCAATCGATGGCCACAACCATGCAAGCATATAATATACAACGCCGAAGGGCAAGAATCAAAACTCAAAAGGAAACTCAAATCATCATGAAAACCCATAATAATACAACACGCGACTCTAAGGTCGAAAGAATAAACTTCACTGGTGTGCTAAGTCTGAAATAAATATACAATTCTGGTTGATGGAGTTTCTAGATACAACTGAATGTAATAAAGTACAATGTTGGTCATGATGCAAGTGAAACCCACCTACCAAAGCAAATCACCCGAAATGGAAGTAGTGTGCCAGCAAGCCGTAACGAAACTTGTACGGGAAAACCTGCAAGAAACTGTGGCACAACGGGGGTGAGTTGCCAACTCGTGAGTAGAAAACATCACCGTGCAGAAATCGTATGTATGACACAATCTTGGGTCAATACGATCAATAATATATAAACCTCAAAATGATAAGTTTGAAGCATGAAAAGGTAGCAAGAGTAAACATCTATACATAACTGTAATCCAATGTGCGCGTGTCAGTGCCTCAGGTAGCAATGTATCATATGTATGAGGTACGTACGTAATGTATTGAAAACAGAATACATGTAAATGAAGAAACTGTTTTCTTTCTTTAGTGAGATTTTCTGTAATTTAAAATGAGGTATCATCAATAAATCAATATAAATCAGTGTCTAGCATCGACACAAAACATAAATCTCAATATCCAATATCTCAAGCTCCGGCTATCCGTACTGGCCTATATCATCAAATCTCAATACCTCAATGTCTCAAATTTCAAAAATCTCAGTGTCTCAAATCTTAATATCTAGGGCTCCGTCAGTCCGGATCAGCCAATATCATCAATCACACGACCACGAATGGTATCCTACGGATATCCGACGCGCCAAGTAAAATCACCGGTAGGAAGTATGGCCCTGCCAGGCTCATCATCCTCCATGAAATCACTCTCGCCCCGAGGTACCACACCGGGTCCACCATGTACCCGAGACGGTTCATACGACTCCTCAAATCGGGTCTCAAAATCCTCTCATAACCGAGAAAACATCATGGTGGACGACTTATACATCACAAGAAAACCGCACTTTTCATTTTAAAAAGAGATAGAGAGAGAGAAGATTTTAAATATTCTTGCGGTTCCCACCCCCAAATCCAGAAAATCTCGTGAAAATCCGAAATCCAATCGTCAATAGCAAGTAAACAGTGAATATCGGCATAAAACTCCATAATACTGCATAACCAATGGATACTAATATGCAAGAAGTATCATAATAATGAATACAATGTCTAAACTAGCACAGTAATGATAATTCAAGACTATCAGCTAATAGTGGATATCAATCAATTAATATTCTTTAAAGTGTACATGACATGGCAATTACCGATGATGATGTGGGTGAGCCGGCAAGTAAGTGTATGTGGAACATACGCATCAACGGTAATGGTGTTGGTGTCCTGACAGCATGATTTCAATATTAACATATGAAAACACAATATAAACTTGCAATGCGATGCGAGCAGCAAGAATATGCGGGAGCTGAATATCAAATACAATGATAACGAATCTGCATATGTCTAAATATAAGTCGTACAGTTTTGTCATTTGAACTAATACGAATCGTGTGTTTAGAAAATAGGGACTACGGTGTTTTTAAGAAAATGTACGTCCTTTGAAATATCCGTAGATTCCCTTGTCCTGTCTTTAAAATACACATGATTCGTTAGTTTTGAAATAGGTATGACTCGAGTCTAATCTACCATTTACAAGTAAACTGCAGGGCTAAACTAAAAAGCTGATCGAAAGGAAAGGAAACCGCCTAAAATCTTAGTCGATACATATATATATATATATATATATATATATATATATATAACAGTCAGTGATCCCGCCTCAAAGGTATCCCATACTATACAATATCTATAATATGACATCCTCATGTCAAGAGTACGGATCTATCATCAATATATAGCTCGTACGGTAAATCCGTCGTACGGCCTCCCAAATCTGGGTACGTGTCAACTGCCACATCTATCATATTATTAATCTGGTATCCTCTTTATCAAATATCATGATCCAGGGTACTGATCAACATCTAGTACAACACTGATACCACATATGTATGCATGCGTGTGTACGAAAACACCACGTCAAAGGTGTAACGTTTTCAAAATAATAAAATATGATTTTTGGGAATTTTTATAATTTAATATTATTTTAAAGAATATTTTAATATTCTGGTATAATTAAATACAAATAAATGGGGAAAATTATGGAAAATTCTAAAATAGAGTATTTTATGGAATTATGCCATTTTAAAGTTTTTAAGATTGGTTATATGCTAATTTAGTGCTAATCGCGATTAAAAATCGCTAATTGGATTTTTAGGATTTTTAGGATTTTTATGCAAAAATGTGCACATATCATTTTCCACACTTGTTACACTTGTGTTACATTTCTATTGCCATGGTTGTTCATTTGGGTTCACTATTGGAGTGAGAAGGAAAAGAAAAGAAAAGAAAGATAAAGTAAGTATGATGATAAGAGAGAAAGAGAGTAGTTCCTTTTGACTTTTGACCCATTCCTCCATCATTTCCATCTCATTTTCTCTCCCCTCTTCACCAAGAGCTGCTGCTACTCTTGCTCCTGCTCCCTCATCTCCCTCGCCTTCACTTCATTGATCCCTCTCATTTCCCTCACCAAAACCCCATTTCCACTTCACAAAACTTGCTCCGAAGCTCACTAGCTACACTTTGAACCTAGCAAAATTGGATTTGGAGGACTTTGAGCAACTCAAGAATTTTCTTGAGTTGCCAAAGAAGGTAATTTCTACACCCTCAAGTAGTATTTCAATTTCTTGTGCATCAATACTAGTTTCATATCGATATTGTGTCGTTTTGTTGACTTTGGAGAATTCAAGTTAGGGTTTAGGGTTAGACCTGAAACCAAAGTGAAATTGAGGCTTGTTGTGACCTTAGAACCCCTTGTGTGATGCTAATTTGGACCCAAACCTGAACATGAAACCAGAATACGGATTTACGGAATCGATATCGGGGAAAACTGTGAATCTGTGATCGTATTTAAGAATCTGCTATCACCCCGAGACCCCAAAAATAAAACTGAGTTGACAGTGATATGTGCAGGCACCATGGAACCACCACACAAAGCCCTAGCCCCTAATTCTTTGTTTGGTCCACAGATTTAATCCCTGTGGCCGCAAATTGCGGCCAGAGCAGGTAGGAACCCCTTCGTTTTTGTTCTGTAGCCTTTTGCCCTATAAACCTGACCCTGGGTATGTCTAGTTTTGACTGATTCCAGTTAGGGTAAAGTCTGGGTTGATTTTCTTGAGTTGGCGTATGATTTATGACTTGTTTCAGCATGGATTTTGGTATTTGGTGATTCGTTTATGTTGGGTGGCGTTTGGACGTCAACGACAAGTGGATATTGATCGTGTTTACATGCGAGACGATAGGTTTTTACCTATGCGAGTAGCGTGTGCTATTTTGGTTTCCGATGTGATTTTCATGTGCTTTAGCGTTGTGATATACTTGTAGGTACCCTACATGATGTTGAGGCGAAGAAGATGAAGATAGCGACATCTGCATCGGCACACGAGAAGCAAGGTGAGTAGATATTTATATACGGGGAGAAGTCGGGTGGATGGTGTATAACACCCCCGCAGTCTGTGGTGATGTATACGAATACGTATACACATATATACTTATTATTTGTTGTTAGGATTATTGAGGGTGGTAATGGAATTATTGATGATAAGGATGTATTGGTTTAGTATAGTGCGAACCCTAGAGTAGTGGGTGCACGCACACATACACATACACACATACTTGCATACATTATTTCATTTATCTGTGCGCAGATGATGGTGTGTATATCTACACATGGGTATGGGACTATGTCTTCATATACGAGATTTGAGGATGATACGTGGGATTGAGATGAGTTGATGAGATTCGATTGAGGCCGTGAGATTTGGCGACATGACAGAGTTCGTATTTGAGATGTGATATGATGGTAGTGATACCTGTTATGTGATGAGACAATGTGATATTGACTTAGATTTATGTGGTTTTCATACCCCTCCCGATTGACCTGATTGTTGTGTCTGTAGTTTGCATAGTAGGCGTTAGACTAGACCCGAGTCATACCTTTTTCAAAACTAACGAATCGGGGATATTTTAAAGAGAGGCAACAGGGTTTCTTTCTTAAAACAACGTAGCCCTTATTTTACCAAAAACCTTGATTCGTCTTATTTCAAAAGGCAAGGCTGCATGATATATTTATTGAGGCAGGTTCTTTACTGTTGCGTTGATTATTCGATTTCCGCATATTCAAGCTATTTGCATTGCATTGCCTGTGGTTATTGATATATTACAGTCATGCTGATAGGACACTAGCACCATTATCGATGATGCGTATGTTCCACGTACACTGTTTGCCGGCTCACACACATCATCATCGATAATTGCTATGTCACTACACTGTAGTACTGTTGCATTCAGGATATGATTCTTGCATGACAGACTGATGTGCTTACATTTCTTTTACATGTCACATACATCATGCTTGCTGATTATACGCATTGAGATATGTCGTTTCCATGATATTTCTGGTTTTGGGAACCGTGGGTATTTCAAAAGGGAATATGTAACTGTTTTAAAACCCGGTTACCCATGATATGATATTTAAGTGCGTCCACCATGTGTTTTCTCGGTGCTGAGAGCGACATGTGAAACCCGATTCGAGGAGGCGGATGAGACCGATTGCGGGTACATGGAGGACCCGGTATGGTTCCCCGGGGCATGAAACATTTTTCGGGGAGTAGACGATGAGCCTAGCAGGGTGACGAGTACCTACCGGTGATTGGTTGGACCTGGCGGTTATCCGGAGGATACTGACCAGAGTCGATAGATGGATATGGGCGTACCGCCGGGGCCGAGGGTCGATTCCGCAGACGGAGCCCGTGGGCTGATCCGGACTGACGGAGCCCGATATATATATATGAGGATTTACGTGCCGATGCTGGGCACCGTTTTCATGATGTTTTCGAGTGTCGATGCTGGGCACTCCGGTTACATGATTTTGACGTGTGGCGAGGGACACGGGTGGTTTATATCCTCATATTCCCATGCATATGCCGATGATATTTACATGCATGATGGTTATTGTCATTGGGTGACGAGTGGACGGGATCCACGTGCATGCAGATTGATTTCATTGATTATACCTCACATCTATGACATGTTATTACCTGAGGCACTGACACGGGTATTTGGCACTACCTCATGTATAGAGATTACATTGCCAGTTTAGCATGCTTCAGACTTATTCATATTGAGGTTTATTTATATCTGATCGTATTGACCTAGGATGGGTCATACATTCGATCTCTGCTTGTCGATATTTTCTATTCACGAGTTGGCAACTCACCCCCGTTGTGCCACAGTCCTTGCAGGTTTTTTCCGTACAGATTCCATAGAGGCATTTCTGGCACACTGCTTCCATATGGGTGACTTGCGTTGATAGGTGGGTTCTTTTGTATCAGAACCTCCATTGTTCCTGTATTATTCATTGTATATAGAAATTCCATCAACCAAAACTTGTATATTGTTTCAGACTTAGAAAACAGTGTTGTATTATTTCGACCTTAGAGTCGCGCTTGTAGTATTACGGTTTTCTGGCTGTTTTGAGTTCTTTTTGGGTTTTGATCCTCGCCCTTTGGCGTTGTATATTATTATTGCTTGCGTGGTTGTGACCGTCGATTGATGAAGAGCTAGCTCCCGCTTGGGGATGCCTTTTATCATTTCATATATATTATTCTTTTTGTACCCCGTTCGGGGCCAGTTTTTACAAAGGAAACTCTGCCGAAATTTTCAGGAAAGGTTACACATTTTAAAAATGCATATTCGGCTTAGTTATTTAAAAACTTTGATTTTTGAAACATGATTTCTTTACTTCTTAAAACGAGTTTTCCTTATTTACTCTTTAAATGGTTTTAGATTTATGGGCTTTTGGCTTACTTGGATCAGATGGGGTCCTATAGACTTCATATGGTTCAAGGGCCAGTCACGTGCTCTTTCGGGTCGTGACAAAGTTGGTATCAGAGCGCTAGGTTGACCTTGGTTCGAGTCTAAGTTTGACTGTGTGGAGCCTAGGGCGTTATCTAGATACGGAACTTAGGCTTGACCTTACTGAACTTAGACCTAGTCGAGGGGGTATTACACCCGAATTTTCGTCACATAGGATGACCCTTGGTAGATGGAGTAGGTAGCTTGAGTAGAGGGACGTACCGTACGTATGATCCGTGGCATACTTACGACACGCCACTCCGCTTAAGAAACTTTAAGATGTACATTTCCTTGCACCGTATTATATTCCTTCCTATGATCTATCCTTATCGAGACTGGTTATGGTTTTGCTGCCACGATTGCATGGGCAAAGTGAGCTACGGCTCGAGTTGCGTCAGCGTGAGCTCGTCGTGGACGAGGACTGACCAGGGCGTGATTCCAGAGACATACATTGCAAATAGAGGTGTCGTCTTGTTGTGTTTTCGCGCCATGAGCGTTGGATTGATCGCTTTTACGAGATTTCCCGGATGTGCTGATCGGCACCAGAGGATTGAGCCACTGATAGAGGCCAGCCAGGATGTGATGACCGTTGATATGTCGCTTATCCAGGACGATTGAGGCGTTGATTAGCGTATAGACGAATGAGCCAGTTGCTGCTGCGAGTGATGAGATATCGCCCAGATGATTGGAGCTACTACAGCATGAGCATATACTTGGAGATATGATGGTGAGTCGCTAGTCACCGAGGATGAGTGACTAGGACATGTGGTTCGTTCGCTTACCTCGATGCGAGGTCATCAGGTAGATTGATTCCAGCTAGAGGCAACTTCACGTAGATTCGTTGAGAGTCGATTAAGACGATCGAATGTCAGGAACCCATTTTCCAAGTTTAAAGTATTCAGAAAGACATGCAAGAGATTCTATGGACCCTCTAGAAGAATGAAACCCTAACTCGACATAATGACTGTGTGAAAGCCTTTGAACCTTAGGGTTTACGGCAGTTCCGCGGCGCCATTAGTGAAGCTTGGGTTTGCCCTTCTACGGCTGGACCACCGATACTGTGGTATGTACTCGATACAATTAAACTGTACCCAAGGTGTTGAGCTCTTGGGGGATTATGTGGTTCTGACTAGTCGATCGGACGATTCGACATCATTCTGATATCATGTGATGGGACACTGCTTGGGAGACTCCAGATACGAGCATAGCCGTTGGAGCGCAGTCTGTGTAGCCACGATGAGATGAGTCCGAATCAGTCGATATTGAAGCAGCGTGGAGTAAAGAGTTCATATGAGATTTTGACGAGATGACATTCCACTCCGCTGACATCAGAGATGCGATATGCACACTGAGGATGTGTTCGGATAGATATCTTCTACGGAGTAATGAAGATACCGAGTTCGTGATTTCGAGTCCGTGTGAGAGACTTCGGATGGACCGTAGCCGAGGATATGGCAGGGCGCAGATAGAGACGCGACATTGAAATGGACGATGATACAGACAAGCGGGACAAGAAGTTCGTGCGAGATGCAGACGAGTTGTTACTTTTCCCCCGTTAAGATTAAAGGTCGGATATGCATACAGAGGCGCAGGGTTGCGACCAGCTTTCGAGTAGATGTTGTATTAAGGACGCAAATGTCCAGAGAGCGAGAAAGGATTACGCCAGAGTACCAGCCACCGTACAGTTTGTCTTAGGAGGGATAAGAAAAGACCTTGAGCAGGAATTCCTTCCAGTACACGGCTTCAGTAAGATTTGCACCAGGAGCCGATGTATGATGTGCATTCAGAGGACCCGAGGTCGGCGCCAGAGATGTACTGCTTTGCGAGCGGTCGTGAGGATTGACCGAGAGATGACCAGAGAAGTGACAGAACGGAATCGTTCCTGTTAGCACACCTGACCGGGCCGATGAGCCGATGGATTTGCAAGATTAGTAATCCACAGGGAAGATAAGGAACCAGAGGCAGAGGACGCCAGCCGCGAGCAAGAGGCAAGTAGATATCCTGCGCCGCTAGCATTGGATGTACCGGCACCTTCTCGACTTCGAAGGAGGATATACCGACGGCGGTATTTATGATTTGTGATTTTGTGATTTGACTATCACGTATCCGTAACTGTGGATTTCGGTATTTTGGGCGATCTATTCGCATGATTTAGTCTTGATGACTGAGTTCCATGATATTTTATTTTGTGCACTATGGTTGCACCTACTTGGTATTTATACCTTGCGCATAGTTATTACTGTTGAGGTATTGATTGTGATTTCATGCCTATTTTATGCCGATAATTTGATTTACGCTTCCAGCATAGTTTTCATGTATTTTTAGTGTTTGGATTTGATTTGTGCACACTGATGCACGAGGTTGTGAGATTCTCCATCGCGGTACACCTGATTTTGATTGAGCCGCATTGTACATTGTTTCGTGCCTTGGCTGAACCTGATTATGACTTCATGGATTTCATACGGTTGATTTGAGGTTGTGCATATGTTACGCACACGATTTGATTTTGCACTCGGTATAGCTTATATGTGCTTGTAGTGCATTGATATGTGTTTTATGCACGCAGTTGCACACGTTTATGATTTCATTTATACCTGGGTACGCTTGGTGTTGCTGCATACGCATTTGTGTTATTGCTTGGTATTTGTGCATGGGATGCACCCGTTCTGTACTTCGTGCGTTTGTCGCACCAGTTTTATGTTTCTGGCGTTTATCACATCATATTTATATTTCATGCCTTTGTTGCACCGGATTTATATTTTGTGCACTACGGTTGCACCTGACTTCGATTTGATGTCATTCGATATGTCGATTTTGACCCGATTGATTCCTACACTCTGTGCTTTGATTGGACTTACGCACGTTCGGCGTTGCTATTGGATTTTGTGATTCCATGCATGTTGAGTGCGCAATGTTTAGATTTTCATTCGTGCACGATGGATGCACCGACTTGGATTTTCGCGCATGTTGGGTGCATATTTTGAGATACGATTTTGGTGCACACCAGATGCACTAAATCGAGATTCTTCGTGCATGTCAGATGCACCTGGTTTTGCTGTCAGGCACACCGGTTGCCTATGAAAGATACTTCGTGCACACCCGTTGCACCTAGATGTTGTTTTGTGCACCTGTATGGAACATATATGGATTTTTATTTCCGTGCGCACCAGACGCACAGGGTGGTGTTATGTGCATTTTTGGGATTTATTCCTTTTGGAGCAGCACATTTTTATGATATTGGATATTTGTTTTCATACTGAGCAGGACTAGTTAGAGGACAGTACCTGGATATATTTTGCATGCATTGATAGTTATCGAAGGGATTTCCAAAGAGCGAGCTATAGTCTCGGCATATATACCTACGTGTCCAATATGACACAAAACGTTTAAAAAAAAGGAAATCCTTCTAAATTGTTTTCAAAACGGCGGAACGTACATAGTAAACAAAGGATATGTACATATATAGTTATTTTTCTTATGAAAAACGTGTAACATTTTCAAAAGTATAAAATATTAATTTTGGGAATTTTTATAATTTAATATTATTTTATTGATTATTTTAATATTAAATGCAAATAAATAGGAAAAATGTTAGAAAAATTATGAAAAATTCTAAAATAGGGTAAATTAGTAAATTATGACATTTTTAAGTTTTTGTGATTAATTTGACACTAATTTAGCGCTAATCGCGATTAAAATCGCTAATCGGGTTTTTTTTGGCAATTTTGTGCAAAACATGCACATATCACATTTTCTACACTTGTGCATTTTTCTTGCCATGATTTATCATTTGGGTTACTATTGAGGTGAGAAGGCTTGGATTAAGGATTAAAAGAGAAAAAAAAAGGAAAAGAAAAGAAATGAGAATGGGGTTGGTGAGAGAGGTATGGGTGCATATTGACTTAGCCATTCCCTTGGTTTTCCTCCTCATTCCTCTCCCTCATCTTGAGCTGCTGCTGCTGCTGCTCCTTTCCCCCCCCCTTCCTCCACCTTCAATCCCTCATTTCATCTCAAAAATCAACTCAAAACCTCACATCCCTTTCATTAAAAATGTGCACAAGCTCGAGATCTACAAGATGGACTAAGAAAGCATGGATTTTGGCCACTAGGGGCAACTCAAGAAAATTCTTGAGTTGCCAATTGAGGTAATTTCTGAACCATTAGCTTAATTGTAGCATTTCCTATAACCCCATGTTAAGATTATATCGATATTGTGTGATATTATGGACTTGGTGAAAACCTAGTTAGGGTTTGAGAGAAACTTGAGTTGTAATGTGAAATTGAGCTCAGTAGAGGACTTGTAAACACCCTAGTGCATGAATTGGAACCCAAAACCTGGAACCCAAACACAGAATACGGATTTTAGAAACCGATATCGGGGAAAATGTGAAATCTCGGAAGGTTAATTTGAATCTGCTAACACCCCGAGACTCCTAAAATGATATTGAGTGGACAGTGAGATGTGCAGGCACAATAGAGGCAACACCCAAAACCCTAGCCCCTAACTCCCTTTCCCGGCCGCCAATTCTTCCCTTTTGGCCGCCAATTGCGGCCTGGGTCCCACCTCCTTGTCTCGTTTTCATTCTGTAGCTCCTACATTGTTAGTTTAGGCCCCTGGTATATATAGATTTATATAAACTGATCTGGGGTAAAATCTGGAACACATTTCATGAGTTGCTGTTTTGGACTTTAGTTTCCGTATTCCGTATTTTCATTTCTGCATTGGTGTGTTTCGTTTTACCTCGACTATTTGGCGTTTATACGATGATATAGAGGATTTATATGTGGTTTTGAAGGCGTGCCATAGGTTCTCACCTATAGGCCCCCTTATCGTATCGTTTTGGATTTCATGCGCCGTTTTAGCTTGGATTTGGTTTTAATGCGCATATACGATATTTGATGTGTAGGTACCCATGAAGACTTCGGGACGACAAGCAATTGCGTGGTGATGTCCGCAAATGATGTTTCAGGTGAGTAGATTATATCTACAGGGGGAAGTCGGGTGGATGGCGTATAGCACACCCGCAGTCCGTAGTTAGTATAATATATATAGTAGATGTGTGATAGTTTAGTGTGTTGTAGCTTTGTGTTAGAAGTATTATGGGTAGTTAGGGTTAGAAGTGATTAGTGTAGTTCCTAGTTGCGAGCCCTAGGATAGAATTGCACCTGCACGCTTACACTTGTATATCTCTTATACCTACCCTTTATGGATGATATTTGATGACGTTGGTAATGAGTCGATGATGTGGGCTTGATGGCGTGAGATCGGTGATTGGATACGATTCATTGTGGGATATGACTTGTGATCTCTTGCGGGCTTGGGATATGTGTTTACCCTGCATGCATACTTCACTGATGGTATCGTTTGGTGCTAGACATAGAGTAGTACCCCAAGCTATGTGATCTGATGATAGTGATACCTGTTATGTGATGAGATAGTGAGATGTTGACCCGTACCCAGCTATTGGGATGCCGTACGATGATTACCGTACGAGCCGATATTGATGATAGATCCGCACTCATAACTCGAGGATATCTTATGATATGACATTGAGGCGAGATCACCGACTGTATACCTTTATATATGTATCGACTCAGATTTAGGCGGTTTCCATACCCCTCCAGACTTGCATGATACTTAGATCAGTAGTTGCATAGTAGATGTTAGACTAGACCAGAGTCATACCTATTTCAAACTAACGAATCGGGAATATTGCAAGATAGAAAAAGGGGATTCTACGGATATTTTCAAATGTGTAGTGTCTATTTTCTAAACACCGTAGCCCTTGTTTTACCAAAGACCCCGATTCGTCTTATTTCAAAAGGCAAGGTTGCATGATATAGCTTTTGAGTTAGATTCTTCACTATTGCGTTGATTATTCGATTGCACCTGTTCATACTGTTTGCATGGCATCACTTGTGCTTATTGTTATATTACCATCATGCTGTTAGGACACCAGCACCATTATCGATGATGCGTATGTTCCACGTACACTGATTGCCGACTCACACACTTCATCATCGATAATTGTTATGCCACTACACTGTAGTACTGCTGCATTCATGGTATGATTTCCGCATGGCATATTGTACGCATAGACCTGTACACAAATATATACGATTTTGACGTGATATTCATACCTGATGCTTATATCACATCTGATCATCATATTGTAGCTCATTTATATGTGACATGACTTGATACTCACATTTGATGCTTACATCATACCTGATACATATGTCACACCTGATCATTATATTATAGCTCATTTATATGTGACATGACTTGATACTCACATTTGATGCTTACATCATACCTGATACATATGTCACACCTGATCATTATATTATAGCTCATTTATATGTGACATGACTTGATACTCACATTTGATGCTTACATCATACCTGAGACATATGTCACACCTGATCATTATATTATAGCTCATTTATATGTGACATGACTTGATACTCGCATTTGATGCTTATGTCACACCTGATCATTATATTATAGCTCATTTATATGTGACATGACTTGATACTCGCATTTGATGCTTATGTCACACCTGATCATTATATTGTAGCTCATCTATATGTGACTTGACATGATATTTATGTTTGACGCACATATCATATCAGATTAGTGACTTACATTTTGGTTTGGATTATATGTGATTTCTGGATTTGGGAACCGTGGCTATTTCAAATATGTAATCATTTAAAAACCCGGTTCCCTTGATATGATATTTCGGTGCGTCCACCATGTGTTTTCTCGGTGCTAGAGTGATATATGAAAACCCGAATCGAGGAGGCGGTTGAGGCCGATTACGGGTACATGGTGGACCCGGTATGGTACCCCGGGGCGAGAACGGTTTCGCTGTGTGATAGACGGTGAGCCCGGCAGAGGGACTACTACCTACCGGTGATTGTATTTGAGCTCGGCGGATATCTGGAGGATTCCGACCGGAGCCCCGAGATGGATATGGGCTGACCCGTACTGCCGGGGCCGAGGGCCGATACCGCAGACGGAGCCCCATATGGATGAGGATTTACGTGTCGATGCTTGGCACGGGTTTCATGATGTTTTACCATGATGTTGTTTATATCCTCATATTGCATACATGAGGTTTATTGTCATTGGGTGACGGGTGGACGGGTTCCACGCATATACAAACATAGATCATATACAGATATGGATCATATATAGATATGGATCATATACAGATATGGATCATATACAGACATGGATCATATACAGACTGGATTTACACTTATCATACTTCATTTGTATATATAACATGGTATGAGGGCGCTGTTATATATACCCTTACACTAATATTAGTTGTATGGGACGCTAATATATGTGTATTGATATCATTTGATACTTCATCATATTTACTTCATACAGCATACCTTACATTCATGACATGTTATTACCTGAGTACTTGGCACCACATACATATTTAGATGTTACCTTGCCACCTTATCACACTCAGATGTACTCTTGTGGATTATATTACTGATTGTTGACTTAGGTTTATGTCTTGCATTCGGTTTCTGCTTGTAGATGTTTCTATTCACGAGTTGGCAACTCACCCCCGTTGTGCCACAGTTCTTGCAGGTTCTGCCGTACAGGTTTCATTGCGGCATTTCTGGCACACTACTTTCTTGCGGTGGCTTGCTTTTGGTAGGTGGATTCTTTCGCCTCAAGAACCACCCTTGTATTCATTTTACTCATTGTATCTAGAATTTCCATCAACCAAAACTTGTATATTCTTTCAGACTTAGAGACAGTGTTGTATTATTCGACCTTAGAGTCGCGCTTAGTAGTATTGGAGTTTCTTGTTGCTTGGAGCTTTCTTTTGGGTTGATCCTCGCCACTTGGCGTTGTATATTATTGTTACATGTGTGGTTGTGACCGTCTTTTGACGAAGAGCTAGCTCCCGCTTGGGGATGCCTTTATCACTGCATATATATATATTGTTATCTTGTTGTACCCCATTCGGGGCCAGTTTTACAAAAGAAACTCTGCCGAAATTTTTAGAAAAGACCGTACTGTTTTAAAATGCACAATCGGCTTAGTTATTTAAAAACATTGATTTTTAAACATGTAGTTCTTTCTTATTCTTAAAAAGGGTTTTAGATTTCTGGGTTTTCGGCATACTTGGTCGCGTTACGCCTGTAGGCGTTACGTGGTTAAGTGCCGGTCACGGGCCAAACTTTGGGTTGTGACAAAGTTGGTATCAGAGCGCTAGGTTGACCTTGGTTCGAGTCTGAGTTTGACTATGTGGAGCCTAGGGCGTTGTTTATATACGGAACTTAGGCTTGACCTTACGGGACTTAGACTTGGTCGAGGGGGTATTAGACCCGAACTTTCGTCGTATTAGGATGACCCTTGGTTGATGGAATAGGTGACTAAAGTAGAGTGACGTACCGTTGGTATGTTCCGCGGCATACTTACGACACGCCACTCCGCTTAAGGAACCTTAGGATGTGCATACTTTTGAGATCAGTGATTCTCTCTATATCCAGGATTATACATCCATTTGAGATCCCTGATTCTATTAGTTCATGATCATATCTTCATTGATGCTGTTCCTTCCTATGATCATGTATCCACTTTGGATCTGTTGTTTTCCTTCTTGCCACTGGTGTACTCTTTTGATACTCGATCGAGGTTCCTGTCACCATGTTTGAGCGCAGTTTGGGCTGCTGCTAGGGATACGGCCGGTGTGAGCTCGTTTGGTACGAGGGCCGACCATTGTGTTTTCTGGTGACATGGGAATGTCTCGAGTTAGTATTGCTGATTGTGACCTCTAGTGGAGGCGAGTGCTTGGATTTGCACCGGATGATCGGGCCATTGTTAGAACTGCCAGTTGAAAGAGGACTGTTGATGTACAGCATACCTCAGAGATTGTGATGTCGCCTACCGTGCAGACAGATGGACCAGCTGTTGCTGAGATCGACAGGATGTTGCTTCCGGAGCTTACGAGCTGAGATTGCCGGAGCTTTCAGGCAGATATGCAACAGATGATAGCTAGTCTACCCGATTTGAGAGACGAAGGTGATTCGTCCGATTTTGCGCCAGAGCGGGCCCAGTTGAGTTGAAGAATTCCAGTGTGGAGAATCTTACTCAGATCTAGAGCAGACCGATCCAGAGATGACCGCCTATGTATTGCCCTTCCTGGAGGATTGAGGCATTGTTCGGCGTACAGGCGTATGAACCAGTTGTTGCTGCAAATGATGAGATATCGCCCAGATGATTGGAGCTGTTGCAGCGTGAGTATATACTCAGAGAGATGATAGCGAGTCGCTAGTCACCTGAGGATGAATGACTAGGACATGTGGTTCGTTCGTTACCGATGCGAGGTCATCAGATAGATCGTTTCTAGCTAGAGACGATTTCACGCAGGTTCGTTGAGAGTCGATTGAGACGATCGAATGTCAGGAGCCCATTTTCCAAGTTTAAAGTATACGGAAAGACATGCAGGTGATTCTATGGACCCTCTAGAAGAATGAAACCCTAACTTGACTTAATGACCGTGTGACAGCCTTTGAACCTTAGGGTTTACGGCGGTTCCGCGGCTCCATTAGTGAGGCTTGGGTTTGCCCTTCTACGGCTGGACCACCGACGCTGTGGCATGTACTCGATACTATTAAACTGTACCCGAGATGTGAGCTCTTGGGGGATTATGAGGATCTGACGAGTCGATCGGATGGTTCGACATCCTTCGGATATCGTGATGGGACACTTCTTGGGAGACTCCAGATGCGAGCATAGCCGTTGGAGCATAGTACATGCAGCCAGGATGAGACGAGTCCGAATCAGTCGACATTGACGCAGAGCGAAGAAAAGAGTTCGCACGATATTTCGACGAGATGGTGTCCCACTCCGCTGACATCAGAGATGTGATACGCACCCCGAGGCGTGGTATGTGGATAGATCTTCCAGAAAGAAGCGCGATAAGGATGCAGCCATTCCGGAATAAGCTTGAGCTTCAGCATTGGATGATGACTTCCGGGCAGTTCGGCAGGATTGAGATTTGAGAAAGGGACCTCGACAGGACCTTTCTGGAGTACGATACGAGA
This sequence comes from Agapanthus africanus, assembly GCA_030015575.1. Taxonomy (NCBI): domain Eukaryota; kingdom Viridiplantae; phylum Streptophyta; class Magnoliopsida; order Asparagales; family Amaryllidaceae; genus Agapanthus; species Agapanthus africanus. Next base: position 469,665,069 of record JASDDO010000014.1, on the reverse strand, counting down.
AGACCTAGACCAGGACTGGTCGTATTGCGCACGCCCAGCAGGACAGAGTTCGGCATTATCGACGAGGTAGTTGACCAGGATCGAATAAAGGGACTTACCTAGATGCGTTGCGAATTGATCAAGGACGGACGAGTGATGAGTATTCTTCCGATGGTTGAGACGTGTTCCCGAGGATCTGTTCGGCCTGACATCTTCTACAAAATGGTGAAGCTACAGAGTACGCGATTTCGAGTCCGTGCGAGAGACTTCAGATTGGCCGTGGCCGAGAACAGTGCAGTGCAAGGTGGCTTGGCGTGACGTCATAGTGGACGACGATAGAGACAGGTGGAACCAGAGGTTCGGGCGAGACGCTGACGAGCTGTCATTGCTTCCCGTCGAGACCAGAGGTCAGATATGCTTACAGAGACATTGGGATGCGACCAATTTCCGAGAAAAGGTTGTGCTGAGGACACAGATGTCTATCAAACAAGAAGAGGTAGTACAAGAGAGACAGCCTCTGTGCAGATCGGCATAGACATGATTGGAAAAGACCTTGAGCAGGATTCCTTCCAGGACATTGCTGCAATGATGTTTGCACCCAGGATCAGATGTGTGAAGTGCATTCAGAGAGCCAGAGGCCGACGCCAGTGATGTGCAGCCTTACGAGTGGTCATGAGGGTTGACCGAGAGGTGACCAGAGAAGTACCAGAACGGAATCGTCCCCGTTAGCACACCTGACAGGGCCAATGAGCCGATTGACTGGGAGATAAGAAATCCGCAAGGAAGATAAGGACCCAGAGTCAGAGGACGCCAGACCGTGAGCAAGAGGCGCGTAGATATCCTGCGCTGCTAGCAGTGGATTGCACCGACTCCTTCTCGACCTTGAAGGAGGAGCTACCGATGACGGTACCTTTGATTTGTGATTTTGTGATTCTGTGATCCGATTATCACGTATCCGTCATTTTGGATTTTGGTATTTTGGGCATTCGGTTTGCATGATTTAGTTTTGATGACTGAGTTTTATGATATTGGTTTCATGCACCCACTGGATATTTATATATTTTGCGCTGAGTTATTACATTTGAGATATTGATTGAGATTTCATGCCTATCGTATTCAGTGAATTGATTTGCACTTCCAGCGTAGTTTTCATGCATCTTTAGTGTTTTGATATACGATTTTGGTGCACGCCAGATGCACTAAATCGGAATTCTTCGTGCATTTCATATGCACATGATTTTTCTGTCAGGCACACACGTTGCCTACGACAGATGTTTCGTGCACACCCGTTGCACCTAGATGTTGTTTTATACACCTGTTTGACACATATATGGATTTTGATTCCTTGCGCACCAGACGCATAGGATATTCTTATATATGCATTTTGGGGATTGATTTCTAGTAGAGTAGTACTTTTTTTATGATATTCTCTATGTGTTGATGTTTTCGGAACCCCGACAAATGGATTATTACTGAAATTGTTTTAGTAGTGGGGGTTTAAATTTAAATTCGGGGGCCGAATTTCTTTAAGGGGGATAGATTGTAACATTTTCAAAAGTATAAAATATTAATTTTGGGAATTTTTATAATTTAATATTATTTTATTGATTATTTTAATATTAAATGCAAATAAATAGGAAAAATGTTAGAAAAATTATGAAAAATTATGGAAAATTCTAAAATAGGGTAAATTAGTAAATTATGACATTTTTAAGTTTTTGTGATTAATTTGACACTAATTTAGCGCTAATCGCGATTAAAATTGCTAATCTGGTTTTTTTTGGCAATTTTGTGCAAAACATGCACATATCACATTTTCTACACTTGTGCATTTTTCTTGCCATGATTTATCATTTGGGTTACTATTGAGGTGAGAAGGCTTGGATTAAGGATTAAAAGAGAAAAGGAAAAGGAAAAGAAAAGAAATGAGAATGGGGTTGGTGAGAGAGGTATGGGTGCATATTGACTTAGCCATTCCCTTGGTTTTCCTCCTCATTCCTCTCCCTCATCTTGAGCTCCTGCTGCTGCTGCTCCTTTCCCTCCCCCCTTCCTCCACCTTCAATCCCTCATTTCATCTCAAAAATCAACTCAAAACCTCACATCCCTTTCATTAAAAATGTGCACAAGCTCGAGATCTACAAGATGGACTAAGAAAGCATGGATTTTGGCCACTAGGGGCAACTCAAGAAAATTCTTGAGTTGCCAATTGAGGTAATTTCTGAACCATTAGCTTAATTGTAGCATTTCCTATAACCCCATGTTAAGATTATATCGATATTGTGTGATATTATGGACTTGGTGAAACCTAGTTAGGGTTTGAGAGAAACTTGAGTTGTAATGTGAAATTGAGCTCAGTAGAGGACTTGTAAACACCCTAGTGCATGAATTGGAACCCAAAACCTGGAACCCAAACACAGAATACGGATTTTAGAAACCGATATCGGGGAAAATGTGAAATCTGGGAAGGTTAATTTGAATCTGCTAACACCCCGAGACTCCTAAAATGATATTGAGTGGACAGTGAGATGTGCAGGCACAATAGAGGCAACACCCAAAACCCTAGCCCCTAACTCCCTTTCCCGGCCGCCAATTCTTCCCTTTTGGCCGCCAATTGCGGCCTGGGTCCCACCTCCTTGTCTCGTTTTCATTCTGTAGGTCCTACATTGTTAGTTTAGGCCCCTGGTATATAAAGATTTGTATAAACTGATCTAGGGTAAAATCTGGAACACATTTCATGAGTTGCTGTTTTGGACTTTAGTTTCCGTATTCCGTATTTTCATTTCTGCATTGGTGTGTTTCGTTTTACCTCGACTATTTGGCGTTTATACGACGATATAGAGGATTTATATGTGGTTTTGAAGGCGTGCCATAGGTTCTCACCTATAGGCCCCCTTATCGTATCGTTTTGGATTTCTTGCGCCGTTTTAGCTTGGATTTGGTTTTAATGCGCATATACGATATTTGATGTGTAGGTACCCATGAAGACTTCTGGACGACAAGCAATTGCGTGGTGATGTCCGCAAATGATGTTTCAGGTGAATAGATTATATCTACAGGGGGAAGTCGGGTGGATGGCGTATAGCACCCCCGCAGTCCGTAGTTAGTATAATATATATAGTAGATGTGTGATAGTTTAGTGTGTTGTAGCTTTGTGTTAGAAGTATTATGGGTAGTTAGGGTTAGAAGTGATTAGTGTAGTTCCTAGTTGCGAGCCCTAGGATAGAATTGCACCTGCACGCCTACATTTGTATATCTCTTATACCTACCCTTGATGGATGATATTTGATGACGTTGGTAATGAGTCGATGATGTGGGCTTGATGGCGTGAGATCGGTGATTGGATACGATTCATTGTGGGATATGACTTGTGATCTCTTGTGGTCTTGGGATATGTGTTTACCCCGCATGCATACTTCACTGATGGTATCGTTTGGTGCTAGACATAGAGTAGTACCCCAGGCTATGTGATCTGATGATAGTGATACCTGTTATGTGATGAGATAGTGAGATGTTGACCCGTACCCAGCTATTGGGATGCCGTACGATGATTACCGTACGAGCCGATATTGATGATAGATCCGCACTCATAACTCGAGGATATCTTATGATATGACATTGAGGCGAGATCACCGACTGTATACCTTTATATATGTATCGACTCAGATTTAGGCGGTTTCCATACCCCTCCAGACTTGCATGATACTTAGATCAGTAGTTGCATAGTATATGTTAGACTAGACCAGAGTCATACCTATTTCAAACTAACGAATCGGGAATATTGCAAGATAGGAAAAAGGGGATTCTACGGATATTTTCAAATGTGTAGTGTCTATTTTCTAAACACCGTAGCCCTTGTTTTACCAAAGACCCCGATTCGTCTTATTTCAAACGGCAAGGTTGCATGATATAGCTTTTGAGTTAGATTCTTCACTATTGCGTTGATTATTCGATTGCACCTGTTCATACTGTTTGCATGGCATCACTTGTGCTTATTGTTATATTACCATCATGCTGTTAGGACACCAGCACCATTATCGATGATGCGTATGTTCCACGTACACTGATTGCCGACTCACACACTTCATCATCGATAATTGCTATGCCACTACACTGTAGTACTGCTGCATTCATGGTATGATTTCCGCATGGCATATTGTACGCATAGACCTGTACACAAATATATACGATTTTGACGTGATATTCATACCTGATGCTTATATCACATCTGATCATCATATTGTAGCTCATTTATATGTGACATGACTTGATACTCACATTTGATGCTTACATCATACCTGATACATATGTCACACCTGATCATTATATTATAGCTCATTTATATATGACATGACTTGATACTCACATTTGATGCTTACATCATACCTGATACATATGTCACACCTGATCATTATATTATAGCTCATTTATATATGACATGACTTGATACTCACATTTGATACTTACATCATACCTGATACATATGTCACACCTGATCATTATATTATAGCTTATTTATATGTGACATGACTTGATACTCGCATTTGATGCTTATGTCACACCTGATCATTATATTATAGCTCATTTATATGTGACATGACTTGATACTCGCATTTGATGCTTATGTCACACCTGATCATTATATTGTAGCTCATCTATATGTGACTTGACATGATATTTATGTTTGACGCACATATCATATCAGATTAGTGACTTACATTTTGGTTTGGATTATATGTGATTTCTGGATTTGGGAACCGTGGCTATTTCAAATATGTAATCATTTAAAAACCCGGTTCCCTTGATATGATATTTCGGTGCGTCCACCATGTGTTTTCTCGGTGCTAGAGTGATATATGAAAACCCGAATCGAGGAGGCGGTTGAGGCCGATTACGGGTACATGGTGGACCCGGTATGGTACCCCGGGGCGAGAACGGTTTCGCTGTGTGATAGACGGTGAGCCCGGCAGAGGGACTACTACCTACCGGTGATTGTATTTGAGCTCGGCGGATATCTGGAGGATTCCGACCGGAGCCCCGAGATGGATATGGGCTGACCCGTACTGCCGGGGCCGAGGGCCGATACCGCAGACGGAGCCCCATATGGATGAGGATTTACGTGTCGATGCTTGGCACGGGTTTCATGATGTTTTACCATGATGTTGTTTATATCCTCATATTGCATACATGAGGTTTATTGTCATTGGGTAACGGGTGGACGGGTTCCACGCATATACAAACATAGATCATATACAGATATGGATCATATATAGATATGGATCATATACAGATATGGATCATATACAGACATGGATCATATACAGACTGGATTTACACTTATCATACTTCATTTGTATATATAACAGGGTATGAGGGCGCTGTTATATATACCCTTACACCAATATTAGTGGTATGAGACGCTAATATATGTGTATTGATATCATTTGATACTTCATCATATTTACTTCATACAGCATACCTTACATTCATGACATGTTATTACCTGAGTACTTGGCACCACATACATATTTAGATGTTACCTTGCCACCTTATCACACTCAGATGTACTCTTGTGGATTATATTACTGATTGTTGACTTAGGTTTATGTCTTGCATTCGGTTTCTGCTTGTAGATGTTTCTATTCACGAGTTGGCAACTCACCCCCGTTGTGCCACAGTTCTTGCAGGTTCTGCCGTACAGGTTTCATTGCGGCATTTCTGGCACACTACTTTCTTGCGGTGGCTTGCTTTTGGTAGGTGGATTCTTTCGCCTCAAGAACCACCCTTGTATTCATTTTACTCATTGTATCTAGAATTTCCATCAACCAAAACTTGTATATTCTTTCAGACTTAGAGACAGTGTTGTATTATTCGACCTTAGAGTCGCGCTTAGTAGTATTGGAGTTTCTTGTTGCTTGGAGCTTTCTTTTGGGTTGATCCTCGCCACTTGGCGTTGTATATTTTTGTTACATGTGTGGTTGTGACCGTCTTTTGACGAAGAGCTAGCTCCCGCTTGGGGATGCCTTTATCACTGCATATATATATATTGTTATCTTGTTGTACCCCATTCGGGGCCAGTTTTACAAAAGAAACTCTGCCGAAATTTTTAGAAAAGACCGTACTGTTTTAAAATGCACATTCGGCTTAGTTATTTAAAAACATTGATTTTTAAACATGTAGTTCTTTCTTATTCTTAAAAAGGGTTTTAGATTTCTGGGTTTTCGGCTTACTTGGTCGCGTTACGCCTGTAGGCGTTACGTGGTTAAGTGCCGGTCACGGGCCAAACTTTGGGTCGTGACAAAACGTCCGCTACTGTGCAGTGTTACGTGCATCGCACGACGATTTAAAAAGATTTTTCATGCATTTACATCAGCTATTCACATGTATAGAATGGATATATATATATATATATATATATATATATATATATAGTTCTGATCTATATCATATTGGCTTTGTATTGGATTTGACATTTGTGTCTTTACCATGACTCCGATGATTGAGGGATGCTTGACGAAGTGTTGCTTTTGAGTTATCTGCTCAGTACTCATGCGCATGCATTGCGCTATGATGTTTTATGTATAGATGATTTCGGAGCCCCGATGACTTGGAATTTGTATTGAAATATTTTAGTATTTGGGGGTTTAAATTTAAATTCGGGGACCGAATTTCTTTAAGGGGGATAGATTGTAACGTTTTCAAAATAATAAAATATGATTTTTGGGAATTTTTATAATTTAATATTATTTTAATGAATATTTTAATATTCTGGTATAATTAAATACAAATAAATGGGGAAAAATTATGGAAAATTCTAAAATAGAGTATTTTATGGAATAATGCCATTTTAAAGTTTTTAAGATTAGTTATATGCTAATTTAGTGTTAATCGCGATTAAAAATCACTAATTGGATTTTTAGCATTTTTGTGCAAAAATGTCCACATATCATTTTCCACACTTGTTACACTTGTGTTACATTTCTATTGCCATGGTTGTTCATTTGGGTTCACTATTGGAGTGAGAAGGAAAAGAAAAGAAATGAAAGAAAAAGTAAGTATGATGATGAGAGAGAGAGAGAGTAGTTGCTTTTGACTTTTGACCCTTTCCTCTATCATTTCCATCTCATTTTCTCTCCCCACTTAAACAAGAGTTGCTGCTGCTCTTGCTCCTGCTCCCATATCTCCCTCCCCTTCACTTCATAGATCCCTCTCATTTCCCTCACCAAAACCCCATTTCCACTTCACAAAACTTGCTCCCAAGCTCACTAGCTAAACTTTGAACCTAGCAAGATTGGATTTGGAGGACTTTGAGCAACTCTAGAATTTTCTTGATTTTCCAAAGGAGGTAATTTCTGCACCCTCAAGTAGTATTTCAATTTCTTGTGCATCAATACTAGTTTCATATCGATATTGTGTCGTTTTGTCGACTTTGGAGAATTCAAGTTAGGGTTTAGGGTTAGACCTGAAATCATGTTAGTTGTATGTATGCCCTAGAGGCCAGTATTGTACAGATGTTGTATATTATATTGGATAATTGGACATATATAGAGATGACTTTCTTGCTCGATATGATAGTATGCTATCTGGTTACTCTTTATCTTAACATGTATACTAGTCTCTTTAAACTGTCTTATGGTTACATGTTGGTAAAGCCCTTAGGATGTGTACTTGACTGCCTGGACTATGAACCAGATCATACTAAGTGGGACATGGTAGTCCATAAGTACATCCTTCAAGGTCCCTAGTCGTAGGTGTATCGAGACGGGGCATCGATATACCAGTGTAGACTAGCGTATACGCTTCTCGACCCATGAGATGGGCGATGGATGATCCCATATCCATTGGTGTTTGACATCAGAGATGGTGTACGGGTGCTCAGTAGAGACTGGGTACACTGGACGGACTCGCCGAGAACTCCCAGATGGTATTATACCTCACGTCAGATGGCAGTTCTCAGGTGACACTTGTGCAGGTTAGTCTGTAGACCCGAGATCGTCAAAGAGCCTTGTGTGATTCCCACTGTGCTTTGATCTCCACCTTACCACGTCCATGAGGGTGTGCAAAACGGTGGTCTTTGGGTACAGTCCCGAGTCACATGGAGGCAATGAGCGATATGAGGGGTTTCGTCTCTCCCGGTATTGGTGGTTGATGTTGCGCTGTGCTCGATTGGCCGTAACAGGGAAGTCCCTGGCCAGGGCTGATCAGAGATTTGCTGGTAAGTGTTACCAGTAGTTTCTCGACCCGTTATGAGCCTCACATCGGCACGACTTATCGGTTATTGGGGTCTGACGTTTACCACCCCTAGACTTGATATGCGACGTATCAGACGAACAGACCGGACTGTACGGTAAGTGTTACTGGTTGGATTCACACGAGTGTGAGCGGGCTAGCTCGTCGATCTTCTGATCGCTCAATACCCGGATGGCCGTTACGTTTAGCAGACCGCTTTCGGCTTGTGGGTGCTTGATATGATCATCATCTGCTACCGGCGTATTGACGAGTCTTTAGAGTCCTACACAGAGGTTTCCTGGCTCAAGCGAAACAAAATAGGAGCGCATATGAGATATGTGCGGGAGCGAGAATAATGCGTGTATGTGATACCGCATTTCATTCTCGCGATAAATGTTTCGATTGGTTATATTCGATATGACCTAGTTATTGAATCATTGATTCGATAAATCGGTACATTGGATACTAGTCGGTTATATGCGATATAACCGGATCGTTAAATCAAGTGTTGATTTAATGATTTAATGTATAATTATATATTTGATATGTTATTTTGCATTAGCTAGTATTGGTTCACTTTATATGGATTTTCTCACTTGATGTGCAAGAAGTATATGTGATATACTTTTGTGCACACATTTGTATCATGTTTGATGACACTTGATCATTTAGTTAAGTGCAAAGAATTAAACCATGGTTAGGGTTTTGTATTATTCATC